>CM066038.1:323463410-324663410 GCA_033557465.1 Ichthyophis bannanicus | reverse complement strand
TCTGAGGCTGTGTCCCCTTTTATGAGCCAGTTGTCAAGATAGGAGTAGACAAAGGTGCCTTGTAAATGGAGGGGGGCTGCAACCACCACAAGACACTTGGGTGAAGACCCATGGGGCGGAGGCATCCGAAGGGGAGCACCTTGTACTGTTAGTGGTGCCCGTTTACCATGAAGCACAGGTACTGTCTTGTGCTTGGCTGTTGCCAAAAAAGCATCTTTCAGGAAATGGAAAAAGGAGCCAAATGACAAAAATTGGAAACACAAGCACTGGCAAATTAGATGCAAGGCATTGATAAGGCAGGCAAAGAGAGAATTTGAGAAGAAGCTTGTTGTGGAAGCAAAAACACATAAGACTTTTTCAAATACATTTGTAACAAAAATCCTGTGAGAGAGTCATTTGGACCACTAGATGATAGAGGGGTTAAAGGGGCACAAGGCCATAGCGGAGAGAATGAATAAATTCTTTGATTCGGTCTTTACTGAGGAAGATGTAGGGATGTTACCCATGACTGAAATGGTATTTAAAGGTGATGCTGTGAAAGAATTAAAAGAAATATTGATACACTGGGAAGATGTATTACAACTATTTGATAAACTGAAGAGTAGCAAATCACCTGGTCCGGATGGTATACATCCAAGGGTGTTGAAAGAACTGAAATATGAGATTGCAGACCTACTATTAGTAATCTGTGAACTATCATTAAAATCATCTGTAATACCTGAAGATTGGAGGTTGGCTAATGTAACGCCAATTTTTAAAAAGGGTTCCAGAAGTGATCCAGGAAACTACAGACCAGTGAGCCAGACATCAATACCAGGAAAAATGGTAGAAACCATCACAAAGAACAAAATTACTGAACATATAGATAGTCATGGCTTAATGGGAGACAGCCAACATGACTTTAGCCAGGGAAGGTGTTATCTTACCAATCTGTTATGATTTTTTGAAGGTGTGAATAAAGCAGGTAGACAAAGGTGAGTCAGTTGATGTAGTGTATCTGGACTTTCAGAAAGCCTTCAACAAGGTCCCTCATGAGAGACGTTTGGCAAAATTAAACAGTCATGGGATAGGAGGCAATGTACTATTGTGGATCAGGAACTGGTTAAAAGGTAGAAAGCAGAGGGTAGGGCTAAATGTCCAATTTTCCTAAAGGAGAAAGGTGAATAGTGGAGTACCCCAGGGATCTGTGCTGGGTCAGTTGCTTTTTAACATATTCATAAATGACCTGGAAATGGGAATAACTAGTGAGGTTATCAAATTTGCAGATGACACAAAACTATTCAAAGTTGTTAAAACCCTTGAGGATTATGGAAAATTGTGAAAGGATCTTGATAAATTGGAAGACTGGGCATCCAAATGGCAGAAGAAATTTAATGTGAACAAGTGCAAAGTTATGCACCTAGGGAAGAACAACCTAAACTATGGTTACACAATGCAAGGTTCCACATTAGGAACCACCACCACCCAAGAAAATGTTTTAGGCATCATCGTGAATAACATGTTGAAACCCTCCGCCCAGTGGCAGCAGCAGTAGCCAAGAGAGCAAATAGAATGCTAGGTATCATAAGGAAAGGAATGGAGAATAAGACAAAGGATATTATAATGCTTCTTATCGTTCCCTGGTGCAACTGCACCTTGAATATTATGTGCAATTCTGGTCGCCGTATCTTAAAAAGGATATAGAAAAGGTACAAAGAGCCGCCAAAATGGTAAAGGGGATGGAAGGATACCCCTATGAAGAGAGGCTAAAAAGGTTAGGGATCTTCAACCTGGAAAAGAGACGGCTGAGGGGAGATATGATAGAGGTATATAAATTAATGAATGGAGTGGAACGGGTAAACGTAGATCAATTGTTTACGCCATTAAAATATAGAAATACTAGGGGGCATGCAATGAAGCTACAGGGTAACCTATTTAAGACTAATAAGAGAAAATATTTTTTCACTCAACGTGTAATCAATCTCTGGAATTTGCTACCAGAGGATGTAATTGAAACTGTTAGTGTAGCTGGGTTTAAAAAAGGTTTGGACAAGTTCCTGGAAGAAAGGTCCTTAAACCATTATTAAAGGGGACCCAGAATATCCACTGCTTGACCCAATACAAGCATTGGAACCTGTGTCTTTTGGGGAAACTGCGGGGTACTTGTGACGTAGATTGGCCACTGCTGGAAACAGGATACTGGGCTTGATGGACCTTGGTCTGACCCAGTATGGCATATCTTATGTTCTTATGGGTGGACGAGGATGTGGGTATAAGCATTCTTTAAGTCCTAGGAGCATAGCCAATCACCCTGCTGGAGGTAGGGCAGCAGCGTTCCAAAGGAGAGCATTTTGAACTTCTCCTGCACCAGGAATCTGTTCAGGTTCCTCAGATCAAGGATGGACCAGAGTCCTCCTTTTCTCTTCGGGACGAGGAAATATCGGGAGTAAAACCCCCTTCCTCTGAGGTGTGGTGGGATTGATTCCACCGCCCCATCTTTGAGGAGGCCTGCGAGCTCCTGAGTTAGCAGGGCCTGGTGCAGGGGAAGCCGCCGGGGCTCCCAGGGAAGAAAGGAGAAGGCAACTGGTCCAGATGGAGGAGGTAGCCCTCCTAGATGACCTGGGGGATCCAGGCATCGGTGATAATGGATTCCCACCTGAGGGAAAAGTGGATCAGCCTTCTCCCTACCAGCAGTTATTTATTTATTTACATTCTCTTATATACAGTGCTATTCTGCATCAGTGCGGTTTACATTGAACAAACTGAAATTACATTGAACAGGGCATTATAACTTGGAGATAACTATTTTACAGGGAACATGGGCTATGGAGGGTTAAGTGGCTTGCCCAAGACCATAAGGAGCACCTGTGGGACTAGAAACCCCAGTCCTTCCGGCCCAAGGTTGCTGTCCTCTAGTGGGATTTGAACCCCTGACCTTCCGGCCTGAAGTACCTTGCCCCAACCACTAGGCCACTCCTCCACTCCAGTTGGTCATCCATCGGTCGAGAGGCTATGCCAGTGGCATCAAAACCTAGAGGCCTGCTGCGCTGAGGCCGGCGGTTGGCTCTTTTGTCCCTTCAGCTTACAGGGACTATGAGCCACGCTCTTACCCTGACTGCCCTGGGTGAGAGTCGGTGTAGACGGGTAGGGGGATAGCCCTGGCACAGGTGCCCCTTTCTGGTGAAGAAGGGTTTCTTGTCCTATAGTTTCTTCCTGGGAAAGGAAGAGGTCTTCCGAGAGAGCCAAGTATGGGTGGCGTACTCTGTCTCAATCTTGGTTGCTTTATCCTTCATTGGGTTTGCCAAAGAGCTGCTCCCTGAGGCAAGGGATGTCAAGAAACTTCTCCTGGACCCACTGCTCCAGGTCAGAAGACTTGAGCCAAGCTTGCCGGTGGGCACCGATGCCGGCCACCGCTACTCAAGCGGAAGACTCGAAGCAGTTTTATGCTGCTCGTGAGAGGTACTTATACATCCAATTCAGAAAAGAATTAAAGACCTACCTGTTCACTGAACACTTCGAAATCCCCTACTCCCCCAAAGCCAGCTCTACCACAAATGTGGGCACCCATGCACAAACTCCTTTAACCCCAACAATCTAACCACAAGCCTGTCCCCCCCACACACGCCCCAAAGATGACAAAAATAAAAGGAACTAAATTCCAGCACCTACGCCAATCTCTACCCCATACACCACACACACTACACGATGTAAATATACTTTTGTACAAAGTTTGATATGTTTGCTTGTTTTTTGTTACAATACCTACAAAGTTTATACTTACTGTTCAATGTAAATAGTTGATTTCTACTGTTCTATGTAAAATGTATACAAATTGTGTACAAGACTGTTAATCTGTTATATGTAAACCGCCCTTGATCTCTGGAAGGGGCGGTATAAAAGAAATAGGTAAATAAAATAAATAAAAAAAAATACTTAGAACACTCCCAAACAGACTTCGAGAGCGCTTGGAAGCACCAGAGATGGTCCCTATTGAGACCCTCTGTGAACTTCAGAGCTCCTTAGTGAGGTCCCGGAAGAACATACCAATATACAATTAGTAGATCTGGATGTGGCATGCTAGCTTGGGGCCTTGGAAAGCTTTCCACCTGAGGGCATCAAGACTTTGCCCAGGGGACTGAAGAGAGGGTCTTCAGGCTATTCCATTTACACATGGCTGATTCGACAATCATGGAAGTGTGGGAAAGCTGTGCCTTCTGGAATCCCAGTCCCCACTGGACCCTATACATAGAGTCCACGCATTTGCTGATGACGGGAACGGAAGCCAGGGTTTCCCCACATACAGAGAAGGAGCCAACTAAGGATTGAGGAAACCGGAGCCGTAAGGGTTTCCTTTGGTGGTGCCTCATATTGGAGGATATAGAGTTCCTCCACTCAGGGCTGCTCCTCCAATTCAATGGTGAGTGCATGGGCCTGCACCATATCCTGGACAAGCTCTAAAAATGAAGTGGCCTCGGGAGGAGACCGCCACCTATGGGTCAGCGGAGATAGTTCCAAGGGAAGGTCTTGGTGAGACAGTCTCTGGTGAGGTTTCCCCATTCGATTCCCAGTCCGAATAGGCCGTGGAGGACTCAGGGTTGGGTGGTTCCAGAGGCATTGGTGATCCACGCCGGGCTCCCAAGACTGGAGCCTTTCCAGAGCCAGAGGTGCTCACCCAAGATGATCTCACACCCAAGGAACAGGACGGATACCGAGACCCTCACAAGGCATCTGGCTCTTGGGGGTCACTGCGGCAGTCCGGGGAGTCCTCGAGGTCGAAGTCCCTGTGTTCTCAAGGCGCATGCCGGCAGGGTCAGAACGCAAAAACACTGTGTTCCAAAGCCAGGAGTGGGGCCCTGCGACACTGACGCTGGGGTGACTGGGTCAGGCGTTGAGAAGGTCCTCACTGGGACGGGATCTGTACTGGGTCCGCTACTTTTTGACATATTCATAAATGACCTGGAAAAGGGAATAACTAGTGAGGTAATCAAATTTGCAGATGACACAAAACTGTTTAAAGTTGTTAAAACCCAAGAGGATTGTGGAAAACTGCAGGAGGATCTGGATAAATTGGAAGACTGGGCATCCAAATGGCAGATGAAATTTAATGTGGACAAGTGCAAAGTTATGCACCTAGGAAAGAACAACCCACACTATAGTTACAAGATGCAAGGCTCCACATTAGAAACCACCACCCAGGAAAAAGATTTAGGAGTCATCGTGGATAACATGTTAAAACCCTCCGCCCAGTGTGCAGCGGCGGCCAAGAAAGCAAATAGAATGCTAGGTATCATAAGGAAAGGGATGGAGAATAAAACAAAGGATATTATAATGCCTCTGTATCGCTCCATGGTACGACCGCACCTTGAATATTGTGTGCAATTCTGGTCACCGTATCTTAAAAAGGACATAGAGTTATTAGAAAAAGTACAGAGAAGAGCCACCAAATTGGTGAAGGGGATGGAAGGCTACTCCTATGAAGAGAGGCTAAAAAGGTTAGGGCTCTTTAACCTAGAAAAGAGGCGGCTGAGGGGAGATATGATAGAGGTGTATAAATTAATGAATGGAGTGGAACGGATAAACGTGGATAAATTGTTTACGCTATCAGAATATAGAAGGACTAGGGGGCATGTAATGAAGCTACAGGGTAAACTATTTAAGACAAATAGGAGAAAATATTTCTTCTCTCAACGTGTAATCAAACTCTGGAATCTGTTACCGGAGGATGTAGTAAGGGCTGTTAGTATAGCTGGGTTTAAAAAAGGTTTGGACAAGTTCCTGGAGGAAAGGTCCATAAACCACTATTAAAAAGGGACCCAGGATATCAATGCTTGGCCTAGTACAAGCACTGCAGAACCTGTGTCTTTTGGGGAAACTGCTAGGTACATATGACCTAGATTGGCCACTGTTGGAAACAGGATACTGGGCTTGATGGACCTCGGTCTGACCCAGTATGGCATTTCTTATGTTCTTAACCCTCAGGAGACTGGGTGCCATCACCAGAGGCCTCCGTATTGGTTCGAGGTACCTTTCTCAGCCGCTCCCTCTCAGATTCTTCAGATTGCCGTGGGGGGCTGAGACCATCCACATGATTTCTCACGCTTGTCTGGCCCCCCCGTACTGCGTCCTTGTGGCCTGCTTCTTTCACTCACATTCAGGCAACCCTTGGTCGGAGTGCCTGCAGGCAAACGGTGGGGTCTTGGGGGACTGCAAGTGTTGCAGGGCCATGGAGCACAAGGATACCGGGGTCGAGTCTGCCTTATTGAAGATATCATCTAGCTTCTGCCGGTGACTCTTTTTGCAGGGAGCATTGCTCCGGATAGTGGTCAGCCCCCATGCACCAGAGACAACAGTCATGGGTATCTGTGAGAGACATGTTCTTAGAACACCAATCATATTTTTTGAAACTGGAGGCCATCAGGGCCAAAAGGACTCCTGCAAGGTCGAAGAGCCTCGATGCAGCCAGTGGTTAAAAAGCACAGAAAGATAAAGGATGGGAAAAACAGGTCCTGAGACTGATAGCCGAGGCTGTGGTGCTCGAGATGGCAAGAAGGGAACCGGCGCTAACTGGAAAAAACAAAATTGTATTGAAAAAAGAAAAAAAGATTTTTCTGGGACGACACACACGTCTGAAGGGCTCTGCAGAAAAAGGGAGACTGAGCAGGATGGCACCCTTGGGCAGGAAGGGTCCACACATGTGTGGTGGCATTCCCAAAGGCTTTCTTTGAAAGCTGGGGAAATGATCCACGTGGGCTCAGTCGGTGCTGACGTCACCTCATATGTGAGGACCGACTTCCTGCTTGTTCCTGGAGAATCAGCAATACTGCTGATAGGGAGAGGAGCAGTGGGAGTCAGAGTGGCCTGGGCCACTGATAGGTTATCAGCATTAGCAATGTTCTGTTGTGCTGGACCTTGAATAGTGTCTTGGCTACCAGCAGTGTTGGTGGGAAGACATACAAGAGGCTTTCTGTCCATGGAATGAGGAACACATCTGCTGCCACCCAGGTGCAGCTGGTGGAGCAGAATCGGGGCAACTGAGTGTTGTCCAGACTGGCGAACAGGTCCATTGAAGGGATGCCCCAGAGACAAAACAGCTGTGAGGCTACTACTGGATCCAGGCACCACTCATGCGGCTAGAGGACCCTGCTCAGCTTGTCCACCAGGACATTATCCTGGCCTAGGAGGTACATCGCCCTTAAGAGCATCCTTCTGCATGCAGCATAGGAGCAGACGGCTACCACCTCCTATCAGAGGTGGTACAACCCTGTTCCCCCCTCTTTGTTCACATAGAACATTGAGACCTGATTGTTGGTCTGGATCAAGACCGAGTGGTGCTGGAGCTGGTGTCAGAAGGCTCAGAGAGCTAGGTATATTGCCCGTAGCTCTAGCAGATTGTTTTGCATCTGGGATTCCCTCTGAGACCAGTAACCTTGCATCTGGAGCCTCCTGCAATGCCCTCCCCAGCCCATTATAGAGGCATCTATGGTGAGGACCTTCTGGAGGTTGGGTGCCTGGAAGGGCATCCTGGCCTGAAGGTGACGTGGAATCTGTCACCATCCGAGGGAGTCCATCAGTTGGTGGGTCACTTTCACTCTGTCCCTGAGCCTGCCTGTGGCTTGAGTCTACTGGCCTGCCCTCATGTACAGACCACCATATGGGGCCATGTGGACAGTGTTGGCCTTGTGTCCTAACAGGTGGAGTAGGAGCCACGCCGATAGTGTCCTGTGTATCTCTACGGCTAACTCCCTGAGGTGTTCTGACCTCTTCTGAGGGAGGAAGACTTTTACCTGGAGGGTATCTAGTTGTGCTCCTATGAACTCTAGGTGCTGGGCCGGAGTGAGGTGGGACTTGGGGTAGTTTTACAAACCCCGGTGCTGCAGGATGTTGATGGTGCGCCCAGTGGCACATTGTGCCTCTGCAGCAGTGTCCCCCTTTATGAGCCAGTTGTCCAGATAAAAGAAGACGAAGACCCCTTGGAGATGGAGGTGGGCTTCGACCACTGAAAGGCACTTTGTGAAGACCCTTAGTGATGAGGCCAGACCGAAGGGGAATCAGTTTGTCCTGTATCCATTGCTCCAAGGCGGACAACTGCAGCCATGCTTGGTGTTGTGCCCTGATGCCTGCGGCAGCCACACTGGCAGATGACGTGAAACTATTGTAGGCTGCTTGAGATAAAAACTTCAAGCATTCTTTTATTGCCGGAGGGCAGGGTCTTAAACCTCTTAGGGGTTCCCCATCGAGGCCTGCCGAGAATCCACCAAGCTCTTTTGATAGCTCCTTCAGGTACATGCCGATATAAAGCTGGTAGAACTGGATACGGCACATTAGCATTGAACCTTGAAAGGCCTTCCGGCCAAGGGTTTGGGCCTCCCTGTTGGGTGGCACAGATGAATGAGTTTTTTGGCTTTTAAGCCGGCACATGGCAGACTCCACGATCATGGAGTTGTGGGGAAGCTGGGTCTTTTGAAACCCAGGGCTTTGGCATACCCGATACATGGCATCAAGGCACCTACTAACAATTGGTACAGACGTCTGTTTCCCACTGCTGGAGGAGGCAGTTGAGGATCATGGGCACCGAATCGTAAGGGTTTCCTTTGGGGGTGCCTCATACTGGAGTATTTCCAATTCCTTGGTGCATGGGTCCTCCTCAGCCTCTGTCTCAATAGCAAGAGCCTTGACCATGTCCCGCATCAAATCAAGGAACACGACATCCTTGGGTGGGGAATGGTGTCGGATCATCAGGGGAGACGAGGCTAAGGGCACATCTGTCGCCTCATGTCTGGGGACTCTTCGTCCTCGATCTCCCATTTGGACTCGAAGTCTAAGTAAGAGTCCGATGCTGCATGATCACCTCAGTCTAAGACTGCTCATGGAAGTCCGCAACTTCTGGAGGCCCAGTTTCTCGAGGAACTGGATCGGGAACTTGTCCAGGGCCAGGGGCTCTCTCTCAAGGCCGATAGTGCTTGAGGACTGGCTCAATGTCTGAAGAAGCCATCGATGTCTAGGATCCCCCATTGTCGGGGAGGATGAATTGGACGAGCCGGACTTGAATACCCATTGCATAGCCACAAGGTAGATATACTGCTCTCTAGGGTCACCATTCTGGTTTCCATACAGTTGACTACACAGCCTTCGACTTGGGCACTGAAGATTTTGGGCCCGACATCGGTACTGTCGAGGGGGAGTCCTCGATGAGGATGGCCTTGGAGGTCCAAGGCCAGTCGGCAGGTACAGACTCCTTCTTATGGGGCAGCTTGGAAGGCCGCTCTTTCCCTGACTCCTCAGACTCACACCTGGGGCTGCGGGTACTGGGATTTCGCCTTCTTCCCAGATCCATTCTCTGAGGCAGTCTTCAAAGGTTTCTTCTTGTGCTGCTCCTCTTGGGATTTCCGCTCAGAGGAACCATGGCCTCAGAACTCCCAAGAGGCTCTGGCTTCGCAGGGCATCAAGGAATCAGAGGCGGCCCTGGAGCATGGTGTCACTGGAGACTCTGATGCGAAGTCAGACTTCTGAAAAAATTTTTCCTGCTGCTCTTTAAGGCCTTTGAGGTCATGGTTCTGCAGAGTTCGCAGTGGGAGCCATTATGCTCTGGGCCGAGGCATCGGAGGCAGCAATCATGTGGGTCAGTGAATGACATCATTTTGCCACACCGGTCACACTTTTTGAAGCCACCGATAAAAGGGGGTCCCTGCCATCCGATAGGGGTCGGAGGCCTTTGGCTGAAAAAGGGCATGAACGCCAGTTGAGAAACACCTCAATGAAAAGGTGAAAAAACAAATAGGCGAACCCAAGGACTTATGCAGAGGCGAGCTGGCTCGGGGGCGGGAAGGAACTGGTACACAAACGGGACAAAAAAACGTAACAAAAATCACACCTTTTTTGGAGAAAATTGGACAACGTCCGATGGGCTCCGCAGAAAAAAGGAGATTGAGGCAAGATCGTACCCTTGGGTGGAAAGTGGAGTACACCTGTGTGGTATATCTCCCAAAGGCTTTCTTTGAAAGCTGGGGAGATGCTTCCACATGGGCTTTGTCAGCACAGACGTCACCCAAATGTGACGACTGACTTCCTGCTTGTTCCCGGAGAAACATTCTACTCCTTGCCCCATGGGACTTATTCTAGCATTGACTATTTTCTTACATCTAACAATTTGCTTCAATCAGTGGAACATACTAAGATTAGAAAAATCTTGGATTTGTGGTCATGCTGCAATTTCCCCCTGCTTGGCTCTGTGGGGACAACTCTAAGCAGAAAGCCACATGAGATTTAACACGAGCCTGTTGGGTAAATGGAAATTACACTAACCTGGTAATTGTAGTTCCTGGAGGATCCAGTTTAGTCCTCCACAATCGGGTAGTGCCCCTCCTCCTGCAGCCGGGAGACTGGACCAATCAAATCTTCTGTAGTATATATACAGCCGGAGCTCCCAGAAGTCCCCAGTGTACTAGTAACAAAGCACACTTAACGAAGCAACACATTAGATTAATATACAAAATGACCTAATTAAAGAACAATTTGTTCCCCCCCAAGGAATATCCAAGCCCCTCCCCAAACGAGGAAGTCAGAACACTGCATTGCGCCGGCACCGACGCCTCAGGAATCAAAACACCGCTCCCCACCAGAAGTTCAGGAGCTGCCTGAACCCCCGAGACAGGGAAGAGCCTCTGCAAAAAACGCGGCTGCCACAGAGGGACCGAACGGCAAGAGGAACCGTCTTAATATCAACCGTTCGGAAAGGCGCGCCGCACCACATTAGCAGATAGTCGGGAGGGAAGGAGGACTAAACTGGATCCTCCAGGAACTACAATTACCAGGTTAGTGTAATTTCCATTTCCTGTTCGGTAATCCAGTTTAGTCCTCCACAATCGGGATGTAACAGAGCAGTTAAGACCGGGCGGGACCTTGCCATCCGGCGTGCAGAACCGCCAAACCAAAACAGGAATCCCGAGCCGCTGACACATCTAAGCGATAGTGTCTACTGAAAGCATGCAGAGACGACCAAGTGGCCGCCCTACAGATATCCGCCGGCGGAACCAGGCTATGCTCCGCCCAAGAGGTCGCCTGAGCCCTAGTGGAATGAGCCCTCAGACCCTCCGGAATAGACCGCTGTTGCAACAGATACGCGGACGCGATCGCCTCTTTGAGCCATCTAGCAATGGAGGCTTTAGCCGCCGCTTCCCCTTTACGCGCACCCCCGAAGAGCACGAAAAGCCGGTCAGATTTCCGAAAAGACTCGGTAACCTTTAAATAACGATGGAGCGTACGACCCACATCGAGCCGGAGAAGACCTTTGTCCGTTGACCCGCCAGATTGCGAAGAAAGCAGTGGAAGAAACACTGCCTGATTCAAGTGAAAGGGAGACACCACCTTTGGCAGAAAGGAAGGAACCGGACGGAGAACGATCCGATCCGCGGAAAAAGACAAGAAAGGCTCTCGACAGGACAATGCCTGCAGATCCGAAATGCGCCGTGCCGAACAGATGGCTACAAGAAAAACCGCCTTCAGCGTGAGATCTTTCAGAGACGCCCTGCGCAGGGGCTCAAAAGGTTCACGAACCAGGGCCCTCAGAACTAAATTCAAGTCCCAAGGAGGAACGAAAACTCTGCGGGAGGGCCGCAAATGAAAAACAGCCGTAAGGAATCGGCGTACATCCGGATGAGCCCCGAGCAGACGACCCAAAACCTTGCCGCGATAACACGAGATAGCCGCCAACTGGACTTTTAGGGAACTAGCCGCAAGGCCCTTATCGAAACCATCCTGAAGAAAACTTAAAACGACGGGCACGGAAACCGTCGCCGCCCGGACTCCCCGCCGGGAGCACCAGTCTTCAAAACTCCTCCAAATCCGAACGTAAGTAAGAGAAGTGGACGTTTTCCTCGCCCGCAGAAGGGTAGAAATCACCGCGGGGGAGTAGCCCTTCCTTTTCAGCCGAGCCCTCTCAATGGCCAAACCGTAAGCGAGAATCGATCCACTTGGGGCATCCGCAAGGGACCCTGAAGAAGAAGATCCGGTAGAGCGGGCAGGAGCCAAGGAACGCCGTCGCTCAACCGGACCAGATCGGCATACCAGGGCCTCCGGGGCCACCAGTAACACGCGACCCCGGTGGCTCTCGATACGTTGTACGACCCGGCCGATCAGAGCCCACGGAGGAAAGACATAAAGAAGACCGGACGTTGGCCACGGCTGAATGAGAGCGTCGAGCCCCTCGGACATGCGCTCCCTTCGCCTGCTGAAGAAGCGCCCTGTCTTGGCTGATTGAAAGGTCGCCATGAGATCCATGATGGGTGGACCCCACCGCCGGACGATTTGTGCGTAAACCTGTGGGTTTAGCTCCCATTCTCCGGGGTCCACCCGCACTCTGCTGAGAAAATCGGCCTGGACATTGTCTACGCCCGCAATGTGAGCCGCCGAGATTGCTGGAAGGCGAGTTTGCACCCAGTTGAACAAGGCCGCCGCTTCTGCCTCCAGGGCCACGCTGCCGGTACCCCCTTGGCGATTGATGTAAGCTACAGTGGACGCATTGTCCGACAGGACTCTCACCGGCCGTCCGAGAACCAGGGTCTCCAGGTCCACCAGGGCTAGCCGGACTGCCCGCAATTCGAGACGGTTGATCGACCAAGAGGCCTCCAGGGGAGACCATTCCCCCTGAGCAAAGCGGGACTCGCAGTGAGCCCCCCAGCCGGTTAAGCTCGCATCCGTCGTGAACGAAACCCACAGAGGAGGCTCCAAGGGAATCCCTCGCGACAGGTTCTCGGCGGAGAGCCACCACCGGAGGGATCGGCGAACCGTCTTTGGGCAAGGCAATCTCTTGTTCAGCGAGTCGAACTGGTTGGACCAACGTCGCAGAAGAGCACTCTGCAGCGGACGCATGTGGAAGCGCGCCCAAGGCACCACCTCCAAGGTCGCCGCCATCGTGCCGAGGAGCCGCAGGTACCACCACACCGACGGAGCTGGCATCCCCCGGAAGAGACGGACCAGAGCCCGCAACGCCAGCACGCGTCGCTCCGGAAGGCACACCAAGCCCCTTGCTGTGTCAAAGCGGACTCCCAGATACTCGAGATCCTGTGACGGAGACAGACAACTCTTGCATTCGTTCACCACCCATCCGAGGGACCGAAGGAGATCCACCACCCTGCTCGTGACTTGCACACACTCCCGACTGGACTTCGCTCGAATCAACCAGTCGTCGAGATATGGATGGACCAGGATGCCCTCC
This sequence comes from Ichthyophis bannanicus, assembly GCA_033557465.1. Classification (NCBI taxonomy): domain Eukaryota; kingdom Metazoa; phylum Chordata; class Amphibia; order Gymnophiona; family Ichthyophiidae; genus Ichthyophis; species Ichthyophis bannanicus. Next base: position 324,650,218 of record CM066038.1, on the reverse strand, counting down.
TTGCGCAACGCCGCCGCGACTACAACCATTACCTTTGTGAAGGTGCGGGGAGCCGTGGCGAGTCCGAACGGCATGGCCCGGAATTGAAAATGGCCCCACGGGAGCGCAAAGCGGAGAAACCGTTGATGGGAGGGCTGGATGGGAATGTGTAAATAGGCCTCTGTAAGATCGAGGGATGTCAAAAATTCCCCTTGACGCACCGCTACGATGACTGACCGCAGGGTCTCCATGCGAAAGTGCGGTACTCTGAGAGCGCGATTCACGCCTTTGAGATCCAAGATCGGACGAAGGGAACCGCCCTTTTTGGGAACCACAAAATAGATGGAGTAGCGACCTGCGCCTCTTTCCAAGGGCGGGACCGGAACCACGGCCCCCAGAGAGAGAAGCCGATCCAGGGTCACGCGGATGTCCCGCGCCTTTTGAGCTCCCTTGCTGGGAGACAGAACAAACGAATCCGGAAGTGGGTGCGCAAACTCTAGGGCATAACCTTCTTCTATAATCTGCAGCACCCACCGATCTGACGTAATTTGGGCCCAAGAAGGAAGAAAGTCGCGCAAACGACCCCCGATGACCGGGTCTTCCTCTAGAGCCCGCCTCGTTTCATTGTGGCTTGCGATTAAAGGAAGAGGCCGAGGAAGAGGCGGCTCCGGAGAAGCCCCTTCCCGCTCCTCTGAAACCACGAAACCCTTGATGACGGGTTCCAAAAAGACCGCGCTGCGAAGTCCACAGCCGGGAAGAACGAAATCTGTGCGCATCCCGAAACTGGCCGCGCGCTGAGGTGGACGACCTATTAAGCTTAGGCTTATCCTCTGGAAGCCGACCACCCTTAGACTCACCGAGATCCTTCACCAACTTATCCAGAGCCTCACCAAATAACAACCTGCCCTTAAAGGGTAGTTTACTGAGGCGAGACTTGGAAGAACCGTCGGCCGCCCAATTGCGCAACCAGATGGACCGTCGTGCCGCTACCATGGAGGCCATGCTATTAGCTAGGGAGCGTATTAAATCATAACACAGATCCGCCAAGTAGGCCGATCCCGACTCCACGCGGGTAACGTCCAACAGCCCCTGTTGGTCCATACCGGACCCCGAGCGCAGGTGCTGCGACCATCGCAAACAAGCTCGAGCTACCCACGCCCCACAGATAGAAGCTTGTAACGATAAGGCGTTGGTCTCGAAGGCTTGCTTCAACAAATTATCAACCTTTTTGTCCTGAACATCCCTCAGGGCCGCGGCCCCTTCAACCGGGATGGTGGTTTTCTTAGTCACTGCCGAAACGGCAGCATCCACCCGTGGAGACTTAAACAAGTCCCTGTCCTTGTCTGCAAGGGGGTAAAGACGATTCATGGTCCGAATCCCTTTCAAAGCGGATTCCGGTTGCTCCCATTCCGCATGGATCATCTGCTCAACTACTCGGTGCACAGGAAAAACTACCTGGGCATCCCTGACCGCCTGAATGAGAGGATCCTCGAGACCCTCCTCCTCCAGCGGCCGCACCGCAGAGAGGTTAAGTGCTTGGAGAGACTCCGTGACCAAAGGTACCAGCTCGTCCCTTCGAAACACCCGAATGATGCGAGCCTGATCTTCCAGTGCTGGAAGCTCTCCGTCTTCTAACTCCTCCGCCTCAATATCTGGATCCCCCTCAGCCTCGGAATCCGGGAGGCAAAGGGCGTCCTGATCCTGGTCCCCCAACCTGGGCCGCTTGACAGCGGGTTGGGAAGACCGCTGAACCCCCCCCGCGGATGCTGGGGGGAGAGAGGCGGGCCAAGCCTCCGGCAAATGACCAGACCGGCTTAAGCGGAAGGCCTGATGCATGAGAACAACAAAATCCGGGGAAAAGTCTATAGGCGACGCTACCATAGCCGCCTGCTGGAGCTCAGGGACCGACGTATTAGACGCTGGGCCCAGACCAGAAAGAAGGATGCTCGGTGAAGGGACACTGTCCCCCGAAAGAGAAGGGTCCCCGGGCACATGCTGTTCCTTAATTTCAATAGGCAGCTCCAGTTCTGAAGAAACTGCAGCACAGCTCTTACAGATTCCAGAGTCAGTCATTGTACCTCTGCGGGAGCCACAAATTACACACTGAGGTTTGGCAGCCATGCCAAGGCCACCTGCTCTCAGGGAAAAATAAGGCAACAGGAACAGGGAAGCCCACCCCAAGGGGACTAACCTTATTCAATTCAGCACAGTATTAAATTTAAAACCTTTTTTTTTTTTTTTTACAGTAAACAAAATACTCCCCAGAATCCTAGGGGTGCCCTGAGCAAAATCGCCAGCAAAAGAAACCCCAAAAACACCAGGGGAACCCGTGCGCAAGTGTTAAAAAGTGCCCTTAAAAAGCACACTTTAGAAATCCAAAATGGCCGCCGCACTTTTTCACCCGCGGTAAAAAACGGCGCGAAAATACAAAGGTACCCAAATAATATGGAAAAGAAAGAAAACGACCCTCTAATACAGGGCAAGCGAAAAAAAGCAGGAAAAAGTGCAATTTGGAAGCCAGGGGAGCCGACAGAGCCTCTGCCCAAGCAAAGAACAGAGAGCTGAAAGATTAAAACAAGGAAAATTCCTACCAGCTCTGGGAACAGCAAGGAACTCAGCCCACTTCTCCAAGTGACAGGCAATGTTGCAGCCGGTATGGCTCTTCCCCGAACAGCCTTGGGGAGAGCTCAACCCAGGCTTCAGAGATTCCCAGGCAGGAAGGCAGGAGCCCAAGGCAGGTCTGGCTTCCCCCAGAAAGTCCCCTGTGTCTCTTTTTTTTTTTTTAAAGATACAGCTACCTTAGCAAAGGAAATAGAACATAAAGGACCAGAAATAAACCCCAAAAGACTAACTAACTAACTAGTGTTGCTCCTTCAAGTGTCACTTAGCGTGCCCAGCAGGGGCACAGAAGTCCTCCAGCTGCAGGGAGACTGGACACACTGGGGACTTCTGGGAGCTCCGGCTGTATATATACTACAGAAGATTTGATTGGTCCAGTCTCCCGGCTGCAGGAGGAGGGGCACTACCCGATTGTGGAGGACTAAACTGGATTACCGAACAGGAACTCCTAGTTTCCAGATTTGATTAACAAGGTGTGTGAGAAGTACTTTAAAATAATAAACCTGAGGAGACTTCTACTTCTGCTTTGTGGAATGCCTTTAAAGCTACCATACGAGGGAGGATGGGAGGGGGAGGTGGAGGTGGAATGATTTGGCAAACAGCTTTATGTTGAATAACCAGAGTTAGATGATCTCGTTCATCAAATAAGGGCTTTAGAAAGGAAACACATTAGGCATGTGAACAATACTTTAGCATAATTCTATTCTTAGTCAAGAAGCTGGGGGTCTCTATTTCATATTAGAGCCCCATATGATGAAAACAACCATAGTGGACATTTGTTAGTTCAGTGCTTGCGAGGAAGAGGGTGCAAGTTCCCTGCAAAGGGGTAAGTCACACCAAAGATGTGGATATTCTTGCTCAATTTGAGTTCTATGCTAGTTTGTGTCTGAAGCTCACCTATAAAAGGTAGACAGTTGATTCTGTCAGTGCTCCTTCAGAAGTAAGTGTGGATGAGTATGGAGAACCACTTTGTCATGGTGGAAACCAGGTGTACGGAGGATCTGACACTAAAGCCTGCAGTTCGCTGATGTGGCCAGCTGAGGTGAAGGTGATGAGGAATATTACCTTCCAAAACAAGAATTTTAAAGAAGTGGTGGTTAAAGGCTCAAAAGGAGGCTTTAGAAGTTGCGCTAGGACCACATTGAAATCCCAGGCCGCTGGCACTGGTTTGATCAATGGCTTGGACAGCAGGAGACCCTGCAAAAATCATTGCACCAAGGGGTATGAAGAAATAGGATGCCTGTCCACCGGCCTATGATAGGCTGAGATGGCACTCAGATGAACTCTGAGTTAGTTTTGAGATCAGCCAAGGACAAGTGGAGGAGATATTGTAAAATGGAATTTCACCAGGCAGGCAGAGGGGTCAATATGCTTCGGGGTACACCAGAGTGAACCTTCATCATTTAAATGCATAAGAATATCTGGTAGCTGGCTTGCGAGATGTAAATAGGATGTCCTTGACCTGTTGTGGAAGGTAGAGGTCTGCAAAGATTATGCTTTCAGCAGCCATGCCCATGAGACAAGGGCCTGTGGATTGGGATGGAGAAGCATCCCATGATCTTGAGAGAGGAGGTTGGGCACATGTCTCAGGCTGAGAGGTGGAGTCTGCGCCAAACAAGTCAGCAGAGGAAACCATGGCTGACGGGGCCATTAAGGGGCTATCAGGATTATACAGCCCTGTCGGCCTGCAGCTTGAACAGGGTCTTAGGTATTAAAGGGATGGCAGGTATGCATAAAGTAGGCCTTTTTCCTAATGGAGAAGGAAGGCATCAGTTGCCTGGCTGTGCTGGGATGGAAGCCTCAAGCACAAAACAGTGAAAGTTAAGCATTCTCCTGGATGGCGAACAGATCTATTCTGGGGGTCTCCCACGTGTGGAAGATCCAAAATGCCGTTTCTCTGATTTAAAGTCCACTTGTGTGGACATAGGATATGACTGAGTCTGCATGCAAGGAGATTGCGTTTGCCTGGGAGATACACCACGGTGTGCAATGGAGAAGAACTAGAGATGAGGGGATAGGAACCCATTCCCCCCCCCCCCCACCTGCTTGTTCACATAGAATATGGCCACCCAGATCTTGGAGCACAGTGATAGTGCAATGAAGAGATAGATGACTGGCTAATCAGGAGAGAATCACCACAAGAGGTAAAGCTAAATAGGGGAAGACAAAGATCCCCAAAGTATGAAGGTAGGCAGCAACCACTGTCATGCATTTTGTGAACACTCGGGGTGCAGAAGCCAACCCGAAGGGGAGCACCCGGTATTGGTAATGGATTTACTGGAACCGAAAATGCAGATACTGTCTGTATGCCTCCTTGAGGTCTAGAGAACATAGCCAGTCGTTCCTCTGAAGGTATGGCAGAAGTGTACAGAGGGAAATCATTTTGAATTTTTCTCAGACAAGGAATTTGTTTAGGTTCCTTAGATCTAGAATGGGCCTAAACCCTCCTGTCCTCTTAGGGATAAGAAAGTAAGGAGAGTAGAAGCCCCTGCCCTCCTGGGTTGGTGGAAGTCTTTCTACAGCTTCCTGAGCTAACAAGGTGGACACCTCGACTGATAGATTTGTCTGGAAGATGTTTGCAGGATAATCCTTTGTGGATGTGGTGGGGGGCAAGTCCTTTGTAACCAATGTCGGCCACTCTCCAGTAGTGGCACTATCCCTGGACACTGAGAAATGGAGTGATCATCTATTTTTTCTCCTTCAGTCTTGGTTTGGTTTTGGATCAACTTTCATTCTCATGGTCAAGATGCTTTATCAGCATCCCAGGTGCGTGTTTCTGTTAATCTATACTCTTTAAATTTTGAGCTCAGTCTGCAGGACTATGGAGAAACAATACTCTTGCTGGGAAGGATTTTGAAGTTGTAAGTATTAACTTACTGGTAATTTCTCAGACTCTTTGATTAAAGGGAACTCCCTAGGTTTAAACTGATTTTAAAGTTCTGTGTTTTTTTTAAGTCATACAGGGCACTGTTTTAACAAGTCATCTTCTTACTAAAAACAAACTAAGGCTCAGTCAGGGCTCTGTGCTGACAAGTTAGCTTTTATTAAATGTTTCTTTCCTTCCCGCCCACTCCGGCTCCTATCCCCCACAGGCATAATTTTAGATTTATAGGCCCTTACCGGGACCAAGGTAGCCAAATTCACCTTCAGGTGTAGCAAGTTATCCTTATCAGGTATACCTGTAAGTAAACAACTTAAATATCTTAAAACCTTAAAACTAAGATGCAGACAGCAGTCCAACAGCGAGATGGGAGCTATCCAGTGTTTTGCATGGAATGTCACATGTAGGATTTTTTTCCCAGATGGTGAAGGGTCTTACATGTGCACTAGGTGCAAAAAGCTCTTTGCTCTCAGGGAGCGAGTCCTATCTCTGGAAGCTAGTGTAGCAGACTTGGAGGACTTGAGGATGACAGAGGTATTTAGATGGGACTTACAGGGACATAGTACTGAAGTCCCACCTCCAGTCTGGCAGCCTCTGTTACCGTAGAGGGGAGAGGTTATGTAAAAAAGGTGAGCATCACCCTGGTGTAGCAGGAAGTAATCCTGTAGCTAGGACCTGTCCTCCAGGTGATGCAAAACCCTCTCGCACCAAGGAGGTTTCTCCAAGGCCGTGTGCCCATGAGAAAAGGGTTAGGACAGCTGTTATAGTTGGTGATTCAACCATTAGGCATGTAGATAGCTGGGTGGTTGGTGGACATGAGAATCACAAAAACTCAGTGCCATGAGTATGAGGGACGGGTCCCAAGCCCCTCTCCCCTTGCCATCGTAGCTATTCTTTTTGTGATGCTTACATCAGCTTCCGAAAGGCAGTGGATGTTGAGGTATAATTTCACTTGAGATACCTTTTTGTATTTTCCAGTTAAAATCTCTCTGTACATGGCAAAGGAAACACAAAAGAGAAGAAAGGAGTTAGTTATTGAAGTCTGGCATTCTCCATGTGGGAGCTTCATTTTTTTTTTAAGTTTCCATCCAAATGTGTAGTAAAATTGAATGCCATTAAATATATTTTCTTTGAAACTGGTCAGTTGGCAACTTTTATTAATGCTAAGAGGGTACTGGAAATACCTTTGTGAGCTGATATACTATGAGGCTTGGATTATGGGCAGTTCTTGGTAATTACCTTTTTGCTTAATACTTGGTTTTCCACCACAAGGTGTTTTTTGTTGATCCCTAGCGATACTAATTATCTATTAGGGTTCTGAAAGCAGTGTAAGGTATCTAACTACAGTGCAGTAGCTCTTAACTAGAGCTCTTAAGTCAAGGCTGCCCATCTCTTGTTCCACAAAAATGTAGTTTATCTGTAGAAAAAGATGGGTGGGTTGCTGCTCTCTATCAAATTCAAGTTTTGTTCTCTCCTTCCACCCCCTCCAAACACTGTTTCCTGTGTCATAGCCTTGTGTCAGCAAAGGCAATCAATAAGCAACGCTCCTTACCTGCTGCTGCCTCGCTGGTTTCCTTCTGAAGTTAGAACAATGCAGGGCCGATATAGCTGGCGAAGAGTATGGGCCCGCACATGGTTCTTCAGAAGGAAGATGGCAGAGGAGGTGGTAGCCACAGCTATAAAGGTCATCCAGAGGGTAAAAGGAGAAGGTGATACCAGAGGTGCTTACAGGGAAGGGAAAGTGATAATACCTGGTGATGATGGTAGAGGGAAGTGGAAAGGGGGATATGAGGGAAGGCAATGGTATGTCACCATACAAGGCAGTACTAGGTACACCACATTAAAATAATAAAAAAAGATGGTTGGGAACTATTGCTGTAAGTCAATCTGGAATAGCATTTACAAGCCCTGAAGCTTCTTTCCCAAAACCATGAAACATCTGTTTGCTCCCAAAAATACTTTATTTATAACAATATATCCATAATCTAACATGATCCAAAAATACAGATATACTTTTTATTTTTTTCACTTTACATTTTTTCATAAGATTTACAATATTGTCCTTCATGTACAAAAAGGGAACATATCCGTGTCCTTTTAAAGTAAAAAATAAAATGTAACGTTTAGCTTTAAAGATCAGTATTTTTTTTTTTGGGGGGGGGGGGGGGGAGAATGCTACACAATGTAATAGTCACACACATAGAAACTGCTCCTATTCAGGAGCTCCAGTAAAATGAATAAGGTGACAAGATATGAAAAGGTGCCACACAAAACAGATGGTTATCCCAGTTAGGTGACGTGGTTAACAGTATCGCTTTGGAAAAGCATTTTAGTTACAAACGATGTAGTGTTCACTTCCTTGAAGTAGCAGTTCATTTCATTGTCATTAAACAACCAAAAATAAATCTAGATAATTAAACTGCTCTCCCAACAGCTGTGTGCAACTTTACCAGCTGGAACTCTAATGATAAAAGTAATTCAGAATGAAAATACAGCCACCAATTCCTCATATGTATTTCAATTCTACACACATTTTTCATTGTGCCTAATCGTAAATGAATGCATTTTAAACTGTATGTAGAGTGCTATGTGGAAAAGTCTACAACAGATACTATACATTATATCTGCCATCTACAGTTTTATTCATGCAATCAAAAGTTTTTCATGAATTTTGAAAGTTCACTACCAGTACTGCTGTGAAAACAATATGAATGCAAACTAAAAATGAAAGTGCACGACAGCTGCATTTAGTAAAAGGACTCAAAATTGCGTTTACTCTATGTATTTTATATATGCACACATATATAAAATACACAAGTATGTGTGTATATATGCACACATTCTTTGAAGACATCATAGATGCACATGCAAGATGAAGTCACTTGAAATAACCAATTATCCTGGTACACAACTGCCCTCATTTGGCGATATTAGCATGCTGCAGAGCCTGGCTTTTTTTCGTACAGCAGCACAAACAGCCATCTCTATTCTATCGACGTGCACGTAAAGGAGTTAGAATACTTACTTCTGAAGGTTACTTAAATTATGTAAAATAAAATCCTCCTAAACTTAAATGGAGGAAGCACTGAGGGGCAATATTCAGAGGGATGATGGTAGGTAAAACTGGTGTTCACCATGGAGGAAGAAACACACTTTGAAAATTGCCCCTTCACGCCAGTATGGGTAGAAGTATGCATACTGCTCATAAAGAGGGTGACATTTTACTTACCAGATAATGTCCTTTTCTGGTGACCTTTTAGACCAGTCCAGCCAAGTGGGATTGTACCCCCGTCAACAGAGGTAGAGACAGAACTAGAAATATCTAGTGACATCATCCTACTACTTACGCCACTGCAGCTAGGGGTATACTTCAGTATTTGTACCCAAGTAAATGTTCAAGAACCTGACCACACAAACCATCATTGAGGATAACCAACTGAACCACATAACTATATACAGAATAGCCACTACACTGAGCAACTGTCACACAGGCAAAGCCTGGAAGGCTAACTATAGAGATAACAGAGCTCAAGGGCAGGTCCTGGACTGGTCTAGCAGGACATTATCTGGTAAGTAAAATGTCACCTTCCAGATCATCCTGCTAGATCAGATCAGACCAGACTAGACAATGGGAAGTACTACAGTTAATATCCCTCTGGGCTGGTAGAAGACACACCTGCCTTCATGATCTCTGCACCTGAAGGCTTTGTCTGCTTGAGCATGGACATCCAAGCAGCGTGCTTGACAAGGTCGAGTGATGACCAAGTCACCACCCTGTCAACAGGGGGCAGCCAAACTGCACTCTTCCCAGGAAGAGGCTTGAGCCAGAGTAGAGTGTGCCCGCAATCCCTCCAGGACAGAACAATTCTGCAAAAGATAGGCAGAGGACAGCCTCTTCTATCCAACTGGCCAAAGGTGTCCTATTAGCCAAAACAATCTATCAGACTCTGACAGAATTAGTGACCTTCAGATACCTGAAAAGTACCCTGCAATCATCACGAAAATGAAAATCCTTCCTTTTACACTGTTCTGCTGAAAGCCAACAGAAGGTAGGCTACCTGATTGACATGGAAGGCTGAGACTATCTTAAGCAAGAAAGAGTAGTTACTCACCTGTAACAGGTGTTCTCCAGGAGCAGCAGGAATCAGTCCTCACATATGGGTGACATCGACGTCGATGAAGCCCTTGCGGAGCATTTCCCTAGCTTTCCATGAAAGCTTTTGGGAATGCAGGCACGCATGCGCGGTTCCCTTCCCGCCTAAAGGTGCCATCTTACCTCAGTCAAATGACATAGCTAAGAACAGCACACAAAAATGTAAAACAAACTATGTACAACTGCAACTCCAAGGGGAGGAGGGAGGGTTGTGAGGACTGATTCCTGCTGTTCCTGGAGAACACCTGTTACAGGTGAGTAACTACTCTTTCTCCAGGACTAAGCAGTAAGTCAGTCCTCACATATGGGTGACTCCCTAGCTCTGGGCTACCAGGAACCCAGGCTGAAACAAGAGAACTCCCTCTAGTCCCAGCATCACAGAAAGGCTGTCTGACAGAACCTCCACCGGTAGCCCAACAGAGGGCAGGAGTTGCCTAAACCTCAAAGAGATTCCGGAGTACTGCCTGGCCAAAAGCACTGTCCCTACGGGCAGGGCCGGCCCGTCCATTGAGCGAGAATGTTTTTTGCACAGGGCCCCGCGTTTCAGGGGGCCCCGCGCAAAAAACATTCTAATCCTAAAGTAAAATTTTTAAAAAGAAAAAAGAAGTTGTCTTCTCCGGCAGCCGGGGCCGCCGCGGCAGAATCGAGTGTGCCGCGGGGCCCCCCTGCCCAGCAGAGCCTGCCCTCCCGAGCCTGCCCTCCCCTTTATCACCTGTCTTCGCAGCTCTAATCAAACGCGCCGGCTTTCAGAGCGCGAGGGAGAGTTTCTCCCTCGCTGCTCTATTAAGCCCGCGGGGGCTGATGGGAAGTTCCCATCAGCCCCGCGCGCTTAACAGAGCCGCGAAAGGGAAACTAGCCCTTTCGCGCTCTGAAAGCCGGCGCGTTTGATTAGAGCTGCGAAGACAGGTGATAACGGGGAGGGCAGGCTCTGCTGGGCAGGGGGGGCCCCGCGGCACACTCGATTCTGCCGCGGCGGCCCCGGCTGCTGGAGAAGACAACTACTTTTTTTTAAAAAATTTCCCTGGGCTGGGCTGGGCGTTAGGAGTGGTGATGGGCTATGGGGGGCTATGGGGGCTGGGGGGGGGGGTTAGGAGTGGTGATGGGCTATGGGGGGGCTGGGGGAGGGTTAAGAGTGGTGATGGGCTGGGGGGTTAAGAGTGGTGATGGGCTATGGGGGGCTGGGGGGGGTTAAGAGTGGTGATGGGCTATGGGGGGGCTGGGGGGGTTAAGAGTGGTGATGGGCTGGGGGGTTAAGAGTGGTGATGGGCTATGGGGGGGCTGGGGGGGTTAGGAGTGGTGATGGGCTATGGGGGGCTGGGGGGGTTTAAGAGTGGTGATGGGCTATGGGGGGCTGGGGGGGGTTAAGAGTGGTGATGGGCTATGGGGGGGCTGGGGGGGTTAAGAGTGGTGATGATGGGCTGGGGGGGTTAAGAGTGGTGATGGGCTATGGGGGGGCTGGGGGGGTTAGGAGTGGTGATGGGCTATGGGGGGCTGGGGGGGTTTGGGGGTGGTGATGGCCAATGGGGGGGCTGGGGGGGTTAGGAGTGGTGATGGGCTATGGGGGGCTGGGGGGGTTTAAGAGTGGTGATGGGCTATGGGGGGGCTGGGGGGGTTAGGAGTGGTGATGGGCTCGGGGGGCGGGGGTGTTTAAGAGTGGTGATGGGCTTTGGGTGGCCGGGGGGGTTAGGAGTGGTGATGGGCTATGGGGGCCTGGGGGGGGTTAGGAGTGGTGATGGGCTATGGGGGGGCTGGGGGGGTTTAAGAGTGGTGATGGGCTATGGGGGGCTGGGGGGGTTAGGAGTGGTGATGGGCTATGGGGGCTGGGGGGGTATAAGAGTGGTGATGGGCTATGGGGGGACTGGGGGGGTAGGAGTGGTGATGGGCTATGGGGGCCTGGGGGGGGTTAGGAGTGGTGATGGGCTATGGGGGGGCCTGGGGGGGGGTTAGGAGTGGTGATGGGCTATGGGGGGGCTGGGGGGGTTAGGAGTGGTGATGGGCTATGGGGGCGCTAAGTCTGTATATGGGCTGATGGGATCAGGACTGAAAGTGAGTTGATGGGGAGGTTAGGACTGGTAATGGGGTATGGGAGGGCTTAAACTGAAAATTGGGTGAGGGGGATTAGGACTGGAAATGGGCTGGTGGGATTAGGACTGGGAGTGGGCTGGTGGGATTAGGACTGGGAGTGGGCTATGGGGGGCTAGGACTGGTAATGGGTTGGAGGGGTTGCTAGGACTGGAAATGGGCTGGGGGGAATTAAGACTGGAGGTGGGCTGATGGGGTTAGGACTGGTAATGGGCTGTGGGCTGTTGGGGGGGGGGGTTAGGACTGGTAATGGGCTATGGGGGGGCTAGGACTGGAAATGGCTGATGGGGGGGGGGTTAACACTGGAGGTGGGCTGATGGGCTTAGGACTGGTAATGGGCTGGTGGGATTAGGACTGGGAGTGGGCTATGGGGGGCTAGGACTGGTAATGGGTTGGGGGTTGCTAGGACTGGAAATGGGCTGGGGGGATTAAGACTGGAGGTGGGCTGATGGGGTTAGGACTGGTAAGGGGCTGTGGGCTGTTGGGGGGGGGTTAGGACTGGTAATGGGCTATGGGGGGCTGACTGGAAATGGGCTGATGGGGGGGTTAGGACTGGAAGTGGGCTGATGGGGGGGTTAGGACTGGAAGGGGGTTGATTGGGGGGGGGCGAGGACTGGTATTGGGTTGGGGGGTTGCTAGGACTGGAAATGTGCTGATGGGGGGCTAGGACTGGAAATGGGCTGATGCAGGGACAAGAAGGGAATGGATGCTGGGTGATACTGGAACTAGAAGGGACCTGATGTTGGGGGAGGATTAGGGGAGGATTAGAATGGGATGGGGGCTGGGAGAGTAAAATGGAGAGGGGAAAAATATTTTGTGTGGTGGGGTAAAAAATCTACACTTAGCTGGGTATTGGGAGAGTAAGTGGGGATTGAGGATGGAGGGGTAAAATGTGAGTGGATGAAATAGGAATGAGGAAAGAGCAAAAGGAGAAAGATTAGTATGTTAAAGCAGATGTAGAGAGAGAGAGAATGGAAAAAAAACTAGAAGAGAGAAGAGACAGCAGATGATGGAGAGTTAGCAGAAAACATGAAGAAACCAGAAGAAAGTGGCTGGAGCAATTGCAACCGGAAAAAAATGCACAAAAGGTAGAAAGATATCTCTTTATTTTGAATTTATTAACTGGAATATGAAAGCTCTGGGAAATGTGCATCATTAACGTCTGCGCTTTGTTTGGTACAAGAGGAAATTAATTTATAGTTTTATTTCTACAGTTGTTGTACATTCCAAGTTTGGCTTTTGGGGTTCCCAGTTTAATTATTGCCTTCCTGTTTCTAAATTGTGATTCCTTGTTTGGTGATGGTCTATGTTCTGCATGTGTAACTGAGCTGAGGTATTCTGTTTATGTAATTCCTATTTGACATTGCCACTTGTTCTCTTTCCCCAGTAGGTCATGTATTGTTTTTCTCTGAAATGTATTGGTTTAATATTTGCAGTGTTGCCTTTTGATAGGTAGGGTATGGTGCTTTGTGAGTTCTGGTAGTGCTGTTAGGATACGGCGGGTTTGCTATGGGTTCTAAATGGGCAGTGTTTGTAGTAGTTCCTAATGTGCCTGGCGGTTGGCACTGGATTATAGTAATGTAGAAATCTTTTAGTCTGTCTTTATCCATACACACACTAACTTTTAGTAAACATGTCTCTTAATGAATGTTAGCATTATGCAAATATTTATGCAAATAAGGCCACTTATGCAAATGAGGCCCCGCACCGAGTCTCCGCACATGGCCCCGCACCCCCCTTGGGCCGCCCCTGCCTACGGGATTCCCTCTCCAGGCAATAGTGGGCTGCAAAAGTCTGGCTTGAAGACCAAGTAGCAGCCCTGCAGATGTCTACCAACGGTACAGAGTGGAGATGAGCCACTGAGGCAGCCATTGCCCTGACACGATGGGCCGTGACCCGACCCTGCAAAGGAAGGTCAGCCGCCTTGTAAGCCCAGGTGATACAGTCAGCCACCCAGATGGCCAAGGTACGCTTGGACACAGCTAACCCATTAGAGTCAAAAGATATGAAGAGCTGAGTAGCTCTTCTGTGCCCTTGCGTACGGTCAAGGTAGAAGGATAAGGCCCCTCCTACAGTCCAGGGTATGCAGAACTGCTTCAGCCTGGCTTGCATGAGGCCTAGGGAAGATTGTAGGAAGAACCACCTCCTGGTTGAGGTGGAAAGAGGAGACAACTTTTGGGAGGAACTTAGGATGAGTCCTGAGGACTACCCTGTTCCTATAGATTCTGGTGTAAGGCCTGTCACAGACCAGGGCCTGAAGCCAACTCACCCGCCTGGCCGAGGTTAGGGCTATCAGGAAGAGAATCTTCCAGGACAGGAAGCGGAGAAGACAAGTAGCCATCGGCTCAAAAGGTGGGCGAGTCAGTTGCTGCAAGACCACATTCAACTCCCACTCAGGAGCAGGACGACGGATGGGAGGCTTGAGCAAGAGCAGGCCTTTGAGAAAGCGGGACACCAAAGGGTGAACCGATAGAGAGTGTCCTTCCACTAGTGAGTGGTGAGCTGCTAGAGCTGAGAGGTGGACCCGAACAGAATTGGACTTAAGTCATTGGTTGGATAAGTGCAATAGGTACTGAAGCACTACAGGAACAGTACAGGAGAAGGGATCCTCTGTACGTAGCTGACACCACACAGAAAACCTTTTCCATTTGAGAGCATAGGTTTTCCTAGTGGACTGTTTCCTAGAGGCTAGGAGAACCTCCTCAAATTCCTGAGGTAGGCCCCAGGGAGCCAAAACTACCCTTGCAGCCTCCATGCCATCAAATTGAGAGCTTTGAGGTTGGGGTGCAGAAGAGAGTAGGTCGGGTTGTAACCCTAGAGGCAGTGGGGGATCCACTGCGAGCTGTAGCAAAAGTGGAAACCAAGGCTGTCTCGGCCACGTGGGAGCCACCAGCAGAACCAAGGCCTTGTCCTTGAGAATCTTGAACAGAGTTTGGGCCACCAGAGGTGTGGGAGGAAAAGCATCTGCTGCTATCCGCAGAGGATGCGGGTGCCTGGAGCAGAACTTGGGCAGCTGTTTGTTCAGAGGACTGGCAAACAGGTCTATGGATGGAAGTCCCCATTTCATGAAAATCTTTTGAACTACCATGGGATGGAGCTGCCACTCGTGGTGCTGCAGAATCCTGCTCAACCTGTCCGCCAGGTAGTTCTCCTGGCCAGGTAGATAGACTGCTTTGAGGAGCATGTTGTGCTCGAGAGCAAACAAGCAAAGGTCCTGTGCCTCCTGACAGAGGAGCCTGGACCCAGTTCCGCCCTGCTTGTTCACAGAGAACATGGCTACCTGGTTATCTGTTTGAACTAGGACAGACTGATGAGCCAGAGTTTGAGAAAAAGTCTTGAGGGCTAACCGAATAGCTCGGAGTTCCAGGAGATTGATTTGCTGTGCAGCTTCCCAGGGAGACCACAGGCCCTGGGTGCACTTGCCGAGACAATGAGCCCCCCAGCCTTGCAGGGAGGCATCCATGGTCAAGACCACTGTGAACGCAGGACTCTGAAAAGGCACTCCTTTTAACAGATTGGGTGGGTGTAGCCACCATCTGAGGGAGTGCAGCAAGTGTTTGGACACCTTTATCCTGTTTCTGAGGTTGCCTGTGGCCTGTGACCACTGAGTCCGCAGGCACCACTGTGCAGGCCTCATATGGAGCCGGGCATTGGGGGTCACATGTACCGTCGAAGCCATGTGGCCAAGAAGCCTCAGGCAGAGTCTGGCGGAGACCAGTGACCTGCTGAGAAACTGGTTTGCTAAGTTTATCAGTCTTTGGACTCGGTCTTCTGGCAAGAACGCCTTTGCCAGCAGTGAGTCCAACCTCGCTCCTATGAACTCCAAGTTCTGGGAGGGGAGCAAAGTGGACTTTGCGAAGTTTATGACAAACCCTAGGCTTTGAAGAAGAGCAATAGTTCTGAGGGTGGCTTGTCTGGCCTCCTGGTATGTCTGACCTCTTATGAGCCAGTCGTCCAGATAGGGGAAGACAAAGATTCCCTGATTTCTCAAGTAGGCCGCCACCACTGCCAGGCATTTGGTAAAGACTCTGGGAGCGGAAGTGAGGCCAAAAGGCAATACTCTGTACTGATAATGGTTTCCTCCCACAATGAACCTGAGGTACTTTCTGTGGGCTGGATGAATGAGAATGTGGGTATACGCATCCTTTAAGTCTAAGGAGCATAGCCAATCTCCCTGCTGGAGGTAGGGCAGAAGTGTTCCAAGAGTAAGCATCTTGAACTTTTCCTTCTCCAGGAACTTGTTGAGGTTTCTGAGATCCAGAATAGGTCGAAGACCACCGGTTCTTTTGTGTACCAGGAAATACCTGGAGTAGAACCCTTGACCTTGCAAGTGGGGAGGCACAGGCTCCACCGCCCTGTCTACCAACAGACCTTGGAGCTCCTGAAATAGAAGATCTGTGTGCAGGGGAGGCCTTGGAGGCTCCCCTGGAAAGTATGGAGGAGGCAGTTGTTGGAAGTGTAGTGCATAGCCATTCTGGACTATGCTTAACACCCAACTGTCTCCCGTGATGAGTGGCC
The DNA here is from genome assembly GCA_033557465.1 of Ichthyophis bannanicus. Lineage (NCBI taxonomy): Eukaryota > Metazoa > Chordata > Amphibia > Gymnophiona > Ichthyophiidae > Ichthyophis > Ichthyophis bannanicus. The sequence goes on along the minus strand of CM066038.1, from coordinate 324,633,986 downwards.
ACTGGTGGGCAAACAGAGCGAGGCGACCTCCTGTGCAGGGTTGGGAGAGCAGGGACGGAGAGGCTATGCTTAAGGAGTCAAAAACCCACACCCTGCTGAGTGGGAGCAGGGGCCGGAGGCTTGGGGTCCTCTGCCTACGGGGCCCCATTACCCTGCCCCTTGGCTTGCTGACCCTGAGGGGCAGCTTGGGCAGCCTGATATTGTGGGTACTGTTTGTAGGCAGTGCCCTTTCTCGGGTAAAAGGGCTTTTTACCCGAGCCCTTCTTTTTGTGAGAAGGGGCAGAGGTTTTCCTAGAGAGCCTTGTCCGTGTGAGGTGCTCGGTCTCGAGCTGTGCGGCCTTCTCGGTCATGGGCTTGCCAAACAGGTCCTCACCTCGGCAAGGGACATCGACCAGTTCCAAGTGCCTATTTTACAGGTTTCCCTGTAAGATAGATGTTGTGTTATAAAACTAGGCCTCACATGTCCAAAAATGTCATTTATTTTGAATTCCAAATTCATTTCCCACGACTAAACAAACCTCCAAAACGGTAGCAATGTTTTGCTATGCTATACTGTATTTCTCCTGGCATCTAATGCTACTTAATGTCTGGAAGGAGGGTCTTACCAAGGGCTGTGCGAGAGGTGAGACCACACAGGACATTAGCATAGAAGGGGCACTAATGTCATCACTGAGCTTCTAGGAAACCTGACAAAAGGGAGTTCCTGCAGGCAGCTGATTGGATATGGGGGGCGCATTGCTAGCTTGGTACAGTCCTGTCTGGAAGATGGTATTTCCAAACAGTTTACATAAAAACTCTTGCCTCACCCTCAATAGTAGGTTTCTCTCAGTGGACCTGCAGGTGGTTGCAGAGAGATCTGAAAGCTGTATAGATTAACTATACATAAAAATATTGCAATCCCTTGAAAATGTGTCATCTGCTTTTTCAAATAATGCCCGTATTCTCATTTAATAGTGCAGATAAACCTCACTGAAGTATCCATGACAAAAATCACATCATCCTCAGAAGACAAGTACTATAGTATATTTAGATTCTTAAACACATGAAGAACTTAGAAATAAAAAAATGTAACAAAAAATATAGGAAACACAAATCAGCATAGGGACAAAGTGGACAGCCCAAGACAGAAGAACAAAAGCACATATGATTTTTTTTTAACTCTTCAAAGTCAATGCTACATTTGTTTACTTTGCTGTCTATACTGCCTAGCTTGTGGACTTCTGCTAAGTAATTTGGTTCCACTTCTACCAATATTGTGCCAGGATCAGTATTTGCTCTCAGACTACTGGTCTTCACTCCCAGTCTTTAAGGGCTACCAACATGTCAGATTTCCAGGAAATCCATGATGAATATGCATTTGAGAGATTTGCATAACCACAACTTCCATTATATGCAGATCTCTCATATGCATATTCATTAAGATTATCCTGAAAACCTGGCCCACTGGTGGCACCTAAGGACAGGAAATGAAGGCCAGGGTCTTAGAGGTACAGACTGATGGCCAATGTTCCCTCTAATTTTCTGTAGGCTGTGTGCGCATAAAATATCAGCTGTGTGCAGCTTTTGAAGGAAGGTTAAATTTTTGTGCGCCACATAACGATACTCAGAGTTATATACTTTAAAATTTGACTACACGTCAGAATACAGTAGGTACACCACATTGATTTTAATCAAATTAAATGAAAAATAGACGATTACTAAATGAAGCGGAAAATTTCTAGTAATTACAATCATAACTTTTACATTTTAAGACGTCTGGGTTGTTTTCTATCAGAATCAGAACCGTAATTTTTGTGCGCTCTGTTGTAAAGTATGTGCGCTCGCTCGGCGAGGTGTGTGCGCGCGCACACGCGCACAGCTTAGAGGGAACAGTGCTGATGGCATATATTTAAAATTCAATGTTTTTTTTTCCTTTGCTACACACTTGATTCTTCCTGCAATTTCAGCAAAAGGGGTGGGCACCTTATGCTCTGTACATACAGTGATCAATAGCAGCTTGAAGACCAATTGTCACCTCCCATGAAGCAGGCACAGCCCTCAGTTCTATTGGCTGAAAAAGGTTCATCAAAAAAGTGCTTGTATTAGTTATTTTGTTTAATTTTTGCAAAGGACAGCTCATGTTCTCAGAAGCAGCTTCTTCTTAGCCTAGTTTATGCCTATTTTATGCTCCAGATTTGCAAAATATGAATCTCAGCTACTTCAAGACAATGTTCTTATGCTAATCACAGGAAGGGCACATCGGTTTTCCTTCACAGAAGAACTTCTGCAGCACATGGATAGACCAGAGCAATCTTCAGAGTGCAATACAAATGTGGCCTTAACATAACTGATTTCATAGAATGATGGCTGAGATTCCATTCCTTCTGGAACCCAAGTTCCGTCTTTGCAGCTCTTCCCATTCCCTTTGGCCAAGGAGTGGGAGCAAAACACAGGAACCCAATCCGTTTCCTGCACACCACCATGCAATTCTACCAATGGACCTACCCCAGATGGCATTTTGTCCAGCTTCTGTCCCAAAGTATTAGTCCTGCATGCTGTACTGATAAACCTAGAAGTACAGATGTCAGCCTGTCTTGGGAGGAATCTTACACAGCAGAAAAAAAGCTCAATTAATCTGAAGGCATGAAACTAGTTGACAGCTCTGCCATCTTCCCTTACGTATAACAGTCTCCCCTGCTCACGTTTATCAAGAAAGCAGATTGCATAAAAGAGTAACCAATGGCATACACGGGGCTCAAAATTTAGTCAAACCACTAAAAGAATGAAGATGTTGTGTGACAGGAATATCAACAAATTTTAGTTAAAGGACTATTCTGCTCTGATGAAAGGCATCAATAAAAACAGCTGCAGGGCACATTGACCCTGTCTGGTTGTTCAAGGCTCACTTAATTTACAAAGCTGTATACAGGCTATTAAAGATCAGTATCAAACAGAAACAAGAAAAAGATGATTAGGCAACCACAATCCAAATAAAAAGCGTTATACAAATCAATACAGAAATGTTTATTTTACAAAAATAATCTTCAGAAAGGTAAATCAAACCCTTTTCAGACAGACATTCTATTCATCAGTGAGAGAGGCTTACAGCATCAAAATGGATCGCACAAGAGACACGAGTGCATGTCCCAACACGGGCCATATTTTACTCAGACTGAGGTTCAATGGAGGCAATTTGTCATAACAAGTGCACTTTCCTTCAAAACATACAAATAATTAAAATTCCAATATGAGTGCCAGAAACTAATACAACTTCATAACTTATACCTGTTATGTAACTCTGCTATACCTCACACTGCTACAATGTACCTGTATATAGTTAATTGTACTAATTGTCCTATGTAATCCTCCAAGTTGTAATATCCTGCTCTATGTAAAAGCTTGTTGCTATAATGTTCATTGTAAACCGCTTTGAATTAGTAAGGTGGTATAAAAAAGCCCCGTTAAATAAATAAATAAATTATGGTGGTTATTTTAGAAGCATCCCCTATATAAATAGCATTTGCACGTGATGACGCATGTTTACCACGCCACACGGAAGGCTAAGGACCAGGAAAAGGCATGGTTTGAGCGGAGTTAACGTATCAATATGGGATTCCCCATTTTTAAAGAACTCACTGATAAAAGAAATCTTAAAGTAGGCCTGTACAGTTGTCCCCAGGCACAAAGTGCCTTCTTGCAGGAGCAGGTGAAAATGCCAAAGGCCAGGCCCTCCTTGTTAACAACCTCTCTCCCAGGTATCCAATCCTTCTGATCCTACCAAACACATTCCAAGTCATCCAACCCTCCTCTTCCAGCATGAAGACACCCTACCTGATCCCTGCCCAGCACAGAGTAACTCCCCTTTCAAGGCCCCCTCCAACCTTTCACCCCCCCCAATCCAATCCCCAGTCCTATTGAATTCCCTGTTCTCTAGTGGGAGCAGCAGCAATCCCAAGTTACTCCTGCTCTTCCTGGTCCAGGGTTCAAAATGGTATCTAACATTTAGTGGTAAATTTGCAGTATTACTACTAAAGAGAAGATAGGATGCCTTCATGAGGGTGGGAGGGGGGCAATGTAGCAAGATAGGCGTGTGCATGCAGATAGGGAGCAGTAAATTTAACAAGCTGCTCCTGTGCACATGTAAGCCGAATTAAAAAAAACAAAAACATTTTACTGAACATGGGGGCAACATTAACATGCAGTCCTGCACATCCCTACAAGTATTTTACTTTACAAGAGAATCTACATTTCACAGAGCTTCTTAGAAAATTCCTCTAGTATGTTACATGTCCTGACCTGGATGTCTAAATTCCCCTCTCCATGTACTATCTAAAATCTGGTCTTTAAATGTGTACACACGTATATCCATGTGCAACAGGCATTTAGACCTGCCATTCTCAGAACAGTCTGTGCAGGCAGCATGTCTGAATGTAAAGCACAGTTACTTACCTGTAACAGGTGATATCTGGGAACAGCAGGAATAAGTCTTCACATATGGGTATCTGTACCGACGAAGCCTGCGCGGGAACGCTCCCCAGCGTCCAAAAGGAAAGCTTTTGGGAGCATCCCACAGCGCCTGCGCGCTGCCTTCCCGCCTTTCCCAACTGCCTCTCTCCAGTTTGAGTTTTTAAGCTGAGACAAAGAGAGAGAGAGAGAGGAAAGGAAAGATAGATAGAGAGATACAACTCCTAGGGGAGGTGGGTGGGTTGTGAAGACTTATTCCTGCTGTTCCCAGAGATCACCTGTTACAGGTAAGTAACTGTGCTATCTCCAGGAACAAGCAGGAATGAGTCTTCACATATGGGGACTCCCCAGCTAGAGATGCCTGGGAGATCACCCAGGTTGTGAGTCCCTGGGAAGGGCTCTACCTCCACACATGAATCTCAGGCATCCAGCCAGGGATGGAGGGTAGGAGTTGATTAGGTATGGAACAGGTATTTGAGAACAGCCTGACCAAACAAGGAATCCCGGTGGGAGTCCTTGTCCAAGCAGTAATGGGCTGTGAAAGTATGAACCGAGGCCCAGGTGGCCGTTCAACAGATCTGGTCGATGGACACAGAATTTAGATGAGCCATAGAGGCTGCCATGGCCCTCACATTGTGAGCTGTGACATGGCCCTCCAGAGAAAGGTTCTTACTCTGGTAGGCGAAAGAAATACACTGAGCAATCCAATTGGACAGAGTTCTCTTAGAGACTGGAAGTCCTAAATGAGAGGGATCAAAAGCAAAAAAAGAGTTGAGAGGACTTTCTATGCTGCTGTGTCCTTTGTAAGTAAAAAGCAAGAGCTCTCTTACAATCCAGGGTATGAAGATTCCTCTCTGCACTTGATGCATGAGGTCCTGGAAAAAAGACAGGTAAATAAACTTCCTGGTTCAGATGAAAAGGTGAAACCACTTTAGGCATAAAGTGTGGATTAGTCCTGAGGACTACCTTGTCATGACGGAACCTTGTATATGGAGGATTAGCCACCAAGGCTTGCAGCTCACTGATGCAGCGAGCTGAAGTGACTGCAATGAGAAAAGTAACCTTCCAGGAAAGAAATTTCAAGGAGGTAGTGGCTAAGGGTTCAAAGGGTGGCTTCATAAGCTGACCAAGAACCAGATTCAAGTCCCATGCCACTGGAGGTGGTCTAATGGGAGGTTTAGTCAAAAGAAGGCCTCTCATGAATCTTGCTATAAGAGGATGAGAGGAGATAGGCTGACCATTGAGAGGCTTAAGGGATGCTGCAATAGCACTCAAATGGACTCTTACTGAATTTGTTTTAAGGCCTGCATGGGATAAATGCAGCAAATACTCTAGTAAAGAATTCAGAGGTATTGCAAGAGGGTTAAGACCCTTCTCTGCACACCAAATGGTAAACCTCTTCCATTTAAAAGCATAGGAACGTCTGGTGGAAGGCTTTCTGGAAGCATGAAGGATATCCTTCACTTGCTGAGAAAGATGCAAATCCTGAAGGTCTAGGCCTTCAGCAACCAGGCCCTGAGATGAAGAGACTGGGGATTTGGGTGCCACAACGTTCCCTGCTCTTGGGACAGGAGGTCTGGAGCAGATCACAAGTCCAGGGAGGGAGCTTGAGAGAGAAGCAGAAGTAGAGGGTACCATACTTGGCGTGGCCAACGTGGTGCTATGAGGATCATAGACCCCCTGTCTCTCTGAAGCTTCAACAGTGTCTTGGGAATTAGGGGAATGGGTGGGAAGGCATAGAGGAAGTCTTGCCCCCAATGAAGGAGGAAGGCATCCCTGGCCTGAACTCCCTGACATGGAATCCTGGAACAGAACCGGGGAAGTTTGGCATTCCACGGACTTGTAAACAGGTCTATATCTGGGGTTCCCCAAATTTGAAAGATCCTGGCTATCTGGTCCCCATGGAGGGACCATTCGTGTGGAAGCAGAACTCGACTGAGTCTGTCTGCCCAAGAGTTTTGAACTCCTGGAAGATACACTGCCATGAGATGAATTTGATGCTCTCTGGCGAAGGCCCACAATCTCAGAGCTTCGTTGCAAAGTGACAGAGAGCCAGTCCCCCCCTGCTTGTTCACGTAGAACATGGCTACTTGGTTGTCCGTGTGGAAGAGGACTGTCTTGTAGCTGAGCAGGGTGTGGAAGACTGAGAGCTAGAAAAATTGCTCTGAGGTCTAAGAGGTTGATATGTAGAGATGTCTCCTGTGGAGACCAGATGCCTTGGGTGGAGAGATCTTGTTGATGAGCCCCCCAACCCTTTGGGGAGGCATCTGTTGTAAGGGTTGCTTGGGGTAACACCTGTTGAAAAGGGGACCCCAGCAACAGATTTTGAGTGGACTTCCACCACTGGAGAGAGCAAAAGAGGTGACTGGAGATTGCTATTTTGTCTGACAGGCACCCTGATGCCTGGGTCCATTGGGTGGACAGAGTCCACTGAGCTGCCCTCATGTGAAGGCGAGCATAAGGAACCACATGCACGGTTGATGCCATGTGGCCTAACAGTTGTAACATCTCTCGAGCAGTTAAATGGGACTTTAACTGAATCTGGGAGGCTAACTGCACCAAGCGTAGGCAACGGGCCTGGGGAAGATAGGCCCTTGCAGTGGTGGTATCCAGTAAGGCCCCTATGAACTCTAGAGATTGAGTAGGGGTGAGATGGGATTTTGAGATGTTTATTACAAGTCCCAGATACTGAAGAATATGCCTTGTGCAGGCCAGGGAAGCCTGGGCCTCTGACTGGGTTGGAGCTCTGATGAGCCAGTCGTCCAGATATGGGAATACAAATATTCCTAGAGTGCGTAGAAATGTAGCTACTACTGCCATGCATTTTGTGAACACCCTTGGAGCAGAGGCCAGACCGAAGGGAAGCACTCTGTACTGATAGTGCTTTCCTTGGAAAAGGAACCTAAGGAACCTTCTATGTGTTGGATGGATGAGAACATGGGTGTACGCATCCTTGAGATCTAGAGAACAAAGCCAGTCCTGACTCTGGAGGTATGGAAGGAGAGTACCGAGAGAAGTCATCTTGAACTTCTCCTTGCATAGAAACTTGTTCAATTCTCTGAGATCTAATATGGGTCTGTAGCCCCCTGTTTTCTTTGGGATGAGAAAGTAGGGGGAGTAGAACCCTGAACCCTGTTGAAGAAGGGGTACTTCTTCTATTGCCCCTTGGGCAAGAAGGGTAGCAATCTCCTGACCCAGAAGGTCGAGAAGAGATGTTGGAGAATTGAACTGTCTCACCATGGTGTGAGGGGGAAGGTTTAAGAAATGAAGCTTGTACCCTTCCCTTATGATGGAGAGGGTCCATTGCTCTGTTGTGATTTGTTCCCATCTTGGAGCAAAGTGAGCTAACCTTCCTGGAATAGTGAGAGGCTCTGGTTGTTCTAGAGGCAGAAAGGCTAAGTTCTCTAGGTATAAGTCAAAGGCCCTGAGGAGGCTGAGGCTGTTGGGCCGTAGCAGTCCTAGCAGCCTTAGGCTTGGCCTGTTTCGGTTGTTGCTGTCTCTTTGTAGCAAAACGACCTGTAGAAGATGACTGCTGACCATAAGCAGAATAATATTTCCCTTTTTTGGGAAAAAACCCTTTTTGAACAACCTTTTCTTAAAAGGAGCAGAAGTAGACTTTGAAAGTCTATCTAAAGCAGAATTTTCAGCATCCATCTGGGTGGCCTTTGCTTGCCAATCTTTGCCAAAAAGGTTTTCACCTGTACAAGGAAGGTTTCCTAGTCCATCTTGAACCCAGGGTTCCAAATCAGAAGCTTGTAACCAAGCAACTCTGCGTGCACCTATGGCAATAGCCGAGGCTCTGCTGGCACCTTCAAAAGAGTCAAAGGCTGCACGGTTGGAAAACTTGGAAATATCCTGGGCATGTTTGAGCCAGGTGAGGAACTCTTCCCTTTTATCTTCTGAAATAAAAGGAGATAAAGTTTGCAGGTGATCTGTAACTTCTTTTAGAAACATCCCCATATAGAGACTATAGGAGTTGATTCTGGCAACAAGCATACTGGCCTGGAAAATTCTCCTGCTAAAGGCATCTAAAGTTCTGCATTCTCTTCCTGGAGGAGCAGAAGAGTGCCTTTTTGTACTCTATCTTCTTCATAGCAGACTCTACCACAATGGAGTGGTGAGGAAGCTGAGTCTTATGGAAGCCAGGACAAGGAGGAACACGATACATGGTGTCCAACCTGCGAGAATGAGGGGAAGTGGTGAGAGGAGTCTCCCATATGCCCAACATATGATCATAAAGAATCTCATGTATTGGTAAAGTGGCTGCCTCTTTAGGAGCCTTAGGATATTGTAAAATATCTAATTTTTTGGCTCTAGGCTCCCACTGAGATGGAAAGGCCCCTGGCCACTTCCCTAATGAAGTCTTGGAAAGGTAAGTCCTCTGGAGGAGACATTCTCCTTTTTGGAGAAGAGGGCTCCTGAGGATGGATCACTGATGCTTCGACAGAGACCTCTGATTCATCAGAGTCTTCAGAGGAATCGAAGTATCGCCTGTCTGAATGCTCCTGCAGAGCCCGATACGCGTACCGGGAGGTATCGACATCGGGAGTGATTGGTACCGATTCGGTACCGATGGGCATCACAGAACAGTGTACTGCTGCAGTCGACACCGAAGCGGATGTCGATGCAATCGGTACCGGAACCGATATCGGTACCGGTGCCGGAGTCAGTACCGGCAACGGAGTTTGTTGCGGTACCGAAGGCGTCGCAGCTTGTATGAATGCCGTGATGGCATGCTGCATGGTGAGGATATTCTGATCCATCGACGCAACCAATGTCTGGATGTCGGTACCAGTGGCAACCACCGGTACCTCAGAACATGGCAACAGGTGATCGGTTGAGGCCGAGCCATCGATGTCAACCTGTGACCCCATAGATAAAGCTTTGGAAGCCGGAGCCTCCCGCTGGGGTAATTTTGCCGGTGCGGATTCCTCGAGGGCAAGCCCGGAGGCATCTCGATACTTAGAGGGAGATTTACCCTTCGAGGACCGGCTGGACTTAAGTTTGGTTACCTGAGATCCATGTGAGGAAGAAGCAGCCCTGGAAGACGTCGATGCAACCGAAGCTGCATCAGAGGGAAACAGGGTACTGAGCTTGGCTGCTCGATTCTGTAGACCTCTTTTAGACATCATGGAACAGGACTCATAATCCGTAATGGTGTGGTTAGGACCTAAACATTTCAGACACCATTCATGGGTGTCAGTGACAGAAATAGTGCCGCTGCACTTCGTGCATTTTTTAAACCCAGAGGCGGGCTTTTCCATGAGGAAAAATCTCCTAGGCCTAAGGCCAAAGAAGAAAATGCACTGAAGTGAGAAAAACAGTAGGTTTTTTTTTTTTAGAATAAAGAAAGAAAAGACCGGCGGTACCGGTCTAGCGTCGAGAAGGCAGACGCGGGACCAAAGAAATTAAATAAAGAAATTCTTCAGCGTTGACAGGAACACAACCTGCTGGCTCCGTGGAAAAGAAGAACTGGAGAGAGGCAGTTGGGAAAGGCGGGAAGGCAGCACGCAGGCACTGTGGGATGCTCCCAAAAGCTTTCCTTTTGGACGCTGGGGAGCGTTCCCGCGCAGGCTCCGTCGGTACCGACGATACCCATATGTGAAGACTCATTCCTGCTTGTTCCTGGAGATCCCATTATACACATTTAGATAGAATATATTTAAATCTTTTTTTTAAGTTCAAATGTTATAAAGATGCACTTTGTTATGTACTGCCTTTGATGAAATTTGGTCTGAGTGAAGCATGACATATGTATGCCATGCACCAATGTGTCACTGCTGTTCAGTTTGATTCTGTAAGTCTACATTACTAATGGTTGGAATACCTTTTTAAGATGGCTGTGTTGCACCTTTTGAAGATTACTATTTTTGTGCAACAAACATTTTTCTATTGCAGTTTTCATATTCTGGGGCCAATATTCAGCAGTAGCGGTCAGTGCTTTTAAAGTGCCTGGCTGCCACTACTTTAATTAAAACCAGATATTCGTGCCAGAGCTTATCTGGCATCAAATGCCGAATATCTGGTTTTGCTGGACAGAGCTCTTGCTATCCAGTTAATAGAGAAATTCAGACGCTAACCAGACAGCAAAACACACAAATTTATGAACAGCCTGTGGTTTAGCTATCCGGTTAGCAGCTGAATTAACCATTAACCGGATAGCTGCCAGGGTCATCTCCGCTCCATAGCTACCCCTGTCCAGCCACAGACCTCCCCAGTTTTAACTGGGCAAATGATTTAAGTAGTTTATAAAATTACTCCATGTCGTTCTCACGGGCTTACAGGTGGAATTGAACAGAAGAGTTGTCAGAAGGTTATGAACCCACGTGGCCAACCACTCAGATTATAACAGACCAAAAATGTACTACCGTATCACAACAGACCAACACAGTTCTTGATTGGTCTAGCAGGACTCAAGGAAAGGACATTATCTGGTAAGTAAAATGTCACCTTCCATATTGTCCTGCTAGACCAGTCCAGACAAGTGGGAGGTACCAAACTATGCCTCCAGTGGGCGGGAAGTAGTTGTAAAACCTTTAAGCCAAGAACCGTGTTCACCTGAGCATGGACATCCTAGCCAAAATGCTCAACAGAAGTGGAAAGTGATAGCCACACTGCAGTCCGACAAGTGTCCTAGGGGGCTACTGAGCCATGTTCCACCCACAAGGATGGAACAGCACACGATGGAAAAGGGCAGGAAGCCCTGACATTGCGCCAATGGTCGCCCACAGTCCACCCAGACTTAAGCCCCACAACAGACGAGTTCAGGAGCTCCCAATAAGGACAAGGTCAACCCTTGGGTACTCTCCTTGGGAGTCCCAGGCAGAGAAAACCATACCAGACTCTGTGCTACTCCCCAGATGCTGTTTTTGCTCTTTTAAAAAACAGGCTTGTAGTCACATACCTCTGAGCAGTCTTCAGGGGGAGGAGAAAGGGGGCATTGAGGTAGTACGAGGCCAAAATTCAATCCTTCCAATTTTCTGGCTGCTCAACAGGCCCTTAACAAGATAAGAGCATGGAGGTGAAAGTGTAGTTACTCATCTCTAACAGGTGTTCTCCAGGGACAGCAGTAATCAGTCCTCACATATGAGTGACATCGGCACCAATAGAGCCTTCACAGAAGTATCTCACCAGCTTTCAAAGAAAGCCTTTGGGAGATGCAACCACGCATGCGTGGTCACCTTTCCACCCAAGGGTGCCAACTTGCCTCAGTCAGATGACATAGCTAAAGACAGCAAAAATGATGAGAAGCAAATCCATGGGGAGGAATGTTATAGGTGAGTAACTACACTTTCTCCAGGAACAAGCAGGAAGTCAGTCTTCACATATGGGACTCCCTAGCCACAGGCTACTGAAAGCCCATAGAAAAACACAGACACCCCCAAGGGGAGCCGTAAGCAGCAGCAATTGAGTCCAAGGATACAGATTCCAGAAGACCAGTGTATCTAGTGAGGAACCAACACTCCAGTAGCCTTAACACAGAAGAGTCAGAGGGTAGGAGTTGCCTAAACCCCAAACAGATTACGTCGTACGGCCTGGCCAAAGACACAGTCCCATTGGGACTCTCTCTCCAGGCAGTAATGAGCTGCTAAAGTGTGGACGGAAGACCAGATGGCGGCCCGGCAGATATCTGCCAGAGTAGAGACTCAACTGAGATTGCCATGGCTCAGATGCTGTGTGCTGTGACTCAGCACTCCAATGACAGCCCAGCCTGATCGTAGGAAAAGGCGATGCAGAGTCCACTTGGTAACTGCCTCCCCCAGATGACTTGCTCATAGGAAATGAAAAGCTGTGAGGCTTTGTGGTGGCCCTGAGTATGCTGCAGGTAGAAGGACAGGGCCTTTTTGCAGTCCAGAGTGTGGAGAATGGCTGACTGGTGCTGCATATGGTGGTGGAAGGCCCGGAGAGCCAATTATATGGCCCAGAGCTCCACCCGCACCTCTGCCTTCTTTTTCATCGGACCTGCACTTTGGAACTCCCTACCCACCTCAGATTCGAACAGCACTACGGTATCTTCAAGACTCACCTGAAAACCCACCTATTCTCTAATGCCTTTGACCTCCCCTCTCCTTTTGTGTGATCTTACCCTTTACCATTCTCTTTTTATGTGTGCTTGTCTGTCCTCTATACCATCTTGTCATCATTGTAACTTCCTTTCCTCTCTTCTGGCCATTGGCCTTCTCTTTATAATTTGATCATTGTAAACCACTTTGTTGTAATTATGAATGGCGGTATATCAAATAAAATAAACAAACATGAGGTTGATCTGCTGCTAGCTTTCCGCCTCAGACCAACTGCCCTGAATGCAGAGTTCCTTGCAATGTGCTCCCCAGCCCAGCAAGGAGGCATCTATAGTGAGGAACTTCTGGGAGGGTCAGGATGTGAAAGGGCATCCCCACTCGAAGGTGCTGTGTGGACACCAGTTCAGGGACTCCACATGCTGGCGGGTCACTGACACTGTCTCACAGTTAGCCCATGGCCTGTCCCCACTGGGCATGGAAGCACCACTGGGCCACCCTCATATGAAGATGGGTGTCTGGGGTAACATGGACCATGGTAGCCTTGTGGCCGAGTAGGCACAGCAGGAGACAAGCGGACACAGAGGGTTGATGCTGTACATCTGCAGCCAGTGCCGAGACAGTTGGCCCTGCCCAGGGGGAAGAAAGCTCTGGCCTGAACCATGTCCAGCCTTGCCCCAATGAACTCCAGACACTGCTGGGAGGTGGCGAGACCTGGAACGGTTTATCACGAACACCAGATGTTGCAGGACATGGATGTGAGCCGTGGCGTGCTGCACCTCGGTGGCAGTGTCTCCCTTTATAAGCCAGTTGTCCAGGTAGGAAAAGATGAAGGCCTCTTGGAGACAGAGGCAGGCAGCAACTACCACCAGGCATTTAGTGAAGACTCCGGGGGAAGAGGTCAGGCCTAAGGATAGTACCCTGTACTGATAGTGGCACCCCCCCCTCTCCCCCAATGAATATGAGATACAGCCTGTGGCTGGGATGAATAAGGATGTGGGTATAAGCATCCTTCAGATCCAAGGAGCATAGCCAGTCTCCCTGTTGGAGGTGAAGCAGCAAGGTTCCAAAGAAGAGCATCTTGACGTCTCCCTCACCAGGAACCAGTTCAGGTCCCGCAGGTCTAGGATGAACCTTAGGCCTCCTGTTTTTTTGGCATGAGGAAGTACCTGGAGTAGAACCCCTTGCCCCAGAGGTACTGGGGCACTGATTCCATCACCCTATCCTTGAAGAGACCTGTGAATTCCTACAGTAGTAGATCCCAGTGAAGAGGAGTCCAGGGGGCTCTCCTGAGAAGGAAGGGGGAGGCATCTGTGCCAGGTGTAGGAGGTAACCCTCCTTGATCAATGGAATGCCCAAGTGTCGGTGGCCACTGATGGGCATTCAGACGTCTTCCCCGTGGGCTGCTGACCCCCTAGAGGCAGAGAGGCTATGCCCAAGGAGTCAAAAACTCCTGCCAGGCTGGGCCAGGGCCAGGGCCTGTGCCTGGGGCTTGGGAGCCTTCTGTTTACGAGGGCCAGGCCCATGTCACTTGGCCTGCCGACTCTGCTGGGGAGCTGGGGAGGCCTGATACTGCAGGTAGTTTCTGTAAGCAGCTCTCTTCCCTGAGCATAGGAGCTTTTTACTCAAACCCTTCCATCGGGAGAGAGTAGTGGTCTTCTTGGAGAGCCTTGTAATTGTCATGAACTCTGTCTCCAACTCAGCAGCCTTATTGGTCATGGGTTTGCCAATAAGATTCTCTCCCTGGCAGGGGACATCAACCAATTTGTCCTAAATCCATTGTTCCAGGTCAGAAGACTGTAGTCAAGCCTGGCGTCGGGCACCAATTCCCACCGCAGCTACTTTAGCCACCAACTTGAAGCAGTCAGGCTGTTCAAGTCAAACTTGAAGCACTCACGGATAGTTTTGGCCAGGCTGCGGAATAACTGTAGGGGCTCCTCAGAGAGACCAGCCGAAAACCTGGAGAGCTTCTTCGCCAGGTCCCTCAGGTACATGCCCATGTACAGCTGGTATGCTTTGGTCCAACCGATGAACATCGAGCCTTAGTAGCACTTCCTGCCAAGGGCATTCATTGTGCAGGCCTCCCTACCCGGGGGAAGGGGAGGCACTGAGGAGCGAGTCTTCTGGCTTTGGAGCAGATGCACGGCCAACTCCACAACCATTGAGTTATGCAGCAGCAGTGCTTTCTGGAAGCCTGGGCTCCAGCAGACTCAATACAATGAGTCGAGCTGTCGGCTTATGATGGGCAAAGATGCCGATGTTTCCCACATGCGGAGAATCAGCTGTTCCAGGATGGATGGGATGGGCACTGTCAGTGCTTCCCTCGATGGGACCTCGTACTGGAGACTCTCAAGCTCCTCCATGCAAGGGTCCTCCTCCAACTCAGTTTGAGGAACCATGTCCTCGGGCAGGGATTGGCATCAAGTCTGAGAGGGATGGGTCTGAGGGTACGTTGCAGTGGTGATGAGTGTCTGGGGACTCCTAGTCCTCGGTCATCCAGTCTAAGTAATCTGTGGAGGATGAGTTGGGAGGGCTGGGCCAGATGATCCAGCCCCGAGCACGGTCCGAGTCCCTCGGAAGCCCTGTGGCCGAAGCCTTGGGAACCCACTGGGGAAGACTCTGTTCCATGGAATGGGATCGAGACCGATGTTGAGGATCGACTTGAGGCTGCATGCTATCAAGAATCGGCTCGACATCCGGGGATGTCCTTTATGTTGAGGGCCCGGTGGTCTGGGTGGATGACCCACCGGAGCCAGACATTCGGGCTTGCTGCTGAGCCATGAAGGCAGACAAGCTGTGCTCTAAGGCTGACATTCTGGTCTCAAGTCCAGAAGGCTCCACCGCCATCAGTGCGGGCACAGAGGGACTCTGGTCCAGCGCCGGTTAGTCCTCGATGAGGGTGGCCTTGGGAGTCTGAGGCTGATCACCAGAAGATTCTTTCCAGGTGACCTTGGTAGGCTGCTCCCACTCCAAGCCCTCAGACAAGCAACAGACTGTGGGATCTGGCTCAGAACTTACCTGTCTTCCTGGATCCATCCACGGATGCGGTCCTCAAGGGTTTATTTTTCTTCTTGTGTTTCCCAACTGAGGAGCTCTGCTTGTAGGACCCATGGCCTTGCCTGGGACCCATGGAGCCACCACTAGAATTCAAAGCTTCAGAGGGAGCCTTGGAGCACATGGTCACTGGTGGTTGTTAAGTGCCGTCGAGTCAGAGTCAACTCATGGTGACCTTCTGGATAGCTATCCTAAATTGTGTTCGGTCTTCAGTCAGGCGGCTCATTGTTGATAGACTGGTACCCATAGCTGCTGTTATTGTATCGATCCATCTCATTGCTGGACTTCCTCTTTTGCGTTGACTTTCTATCTTGCCAAGCATGATGTCTTTCTCTAATGATCTCTCTCTTCTCATGATGTGTCCAAAGTATGAAAGTCAAAGTCTTGTCATCTGAGCTTCTAAAGAAAGCTTAGATTTGATCTCCTCTAGTACAGACTGGTTTGTTCTTTGGGCAGTCCATGGTATACACAGTATTCGCCGCCAGCACCATAATTCAAAGGCATCAATTTTCTTCCTGTCTATCTTTTTCACTGTCCAGCTTTCACATCCATATGATGTTATTGAAAATACCATGGCTTGAACAAGTCGAATCTTTGTATGGAGAGACATCTCTGCTCTTGAGAATCTTATCTAGGTCTTTCATAGCCATTCTGCCAAGAGCAATGCGTCGTCTGATTTCTTGACTGCTTGTTGCTTCTTTATTGATAGTTCATCCAAGTAGGTTAAAGTTGTTCACAATTTCAATTTCTTCTCCTTCAACGATGAACCTGTTGATTATGCCAGTTGTCATGATCTTTGTCTTCTTTACATTAAGGTGCAGGCCCATTTTGAGACTTCTTTGATTGTGAGAAGCAAATGTTTCAGATCATCTTCACTTTCAGCCAGTAATGTGGTATCATCAGCATAGCGAAGACTGTTGATGAGTCTTCCACCATTCTTCACACCTCTGTTGTCTTCATACAATCCTGCTTCTCTGATGATTTGTTCTGCATATAAATTAAACAGGTAGGGGGAAAGTATGCAGCCTTGTCTTACACCTTTGCTTATTTTAAACCATTCTGTTTCTCCTTGTTCCGTTCGAACTGTTGCTTCTTGATCAATGTACAGATTGTGCAAGAGTACTATCAGGTGTTCTGGTATACCCATGCTTCTTAATGTGGCCCAGAGTTTCTCATGGTTTACACAGTCAAAAGCTTTGCTATAGTCAATAAAGCACAAATAGATATCCTTTTGGTATTCTTTAGTCTTTTCAAGGATCCATCTCACATCCACAATGATGTCTCTCGTTCCTCGCCCTTTCCTGAACCCTGCTTGCACTTCAGGTAGTTCTTGTTCCAGGTATGGTTGTAGTCTCTTTTGAATAATCTTCAGTAGAATCTTGCTGGCATGTGGGATCAGAGCGATTGTGCGATAATTTCCACAGTCAGTTGGATCACCTTTATGTAGTACTGGCATAAACACAGATCTTTTCCAGTCAGTTGGCCATGATGTTGTCTTCCATATTTCTTGGCAGAGCCTTGTAAGCACGGTAACAGCTGCATCACATTGCTGTAATAATTCTATGGGAATGCTATCAATGCCTGGTGCTTTGTTCTTTGATAAGGCTTTCAATGCTGCTTCAACTTCTTTCATCACCAATAGTTCCCGATCATAAGGTACAGGTTGAAATGGCTGTTGGTCCACTTGAACAAAATGCTGTATATTCCTTCCATCTTTTCTTGATCTTCTCATCATTCAACATAGAAACTTGAGCATCTTGTAACATTCCAATTTGAGGCTGGAACTTTTTCTTTAACTCTCGTAGCTTTAGGAAAGCCGATCTTGTTCTTCCTCTAATAGTTTCTCCTTCTATTTCCTTGCATGCGTCAATGTAGTACTTTTCCTTGTCCTGTCTTGCTGCACGTTGGAAATCTCTGTTGAGTTCTGTGACTTTCTTTCTCCTCTGGCTTTAGCTTCTCTGCGTTTCTGGGCAATTTTCAGAGTTTCTTCCGTCATCCATTTTGGCCGTTTTTTCTTTTTCACCTTTTGAAGAGACTTCTTGCTTTCTTCCAACACAACTTTCTTAATGTCATTCCATAACTCTTCTGGAGCTCTGTCATTTGTATCTAAAGCAGCAAATCAATTTTGCAGGCAGTCTTTAAATTCCAGTGGTATATTCTCAAGGTCATATTTTGCTGCATTTATGAGTGGTTTGCTCTTTTTCAACTTTAGCTTGAGTTTGCATACTAGTACTTGATGATCTGTACCACAGTCAGCTCCAGGTTTTGTCTTTGTTGATGTTATAGAGCTTTTCCATCGTTGACTTCCACAGATGTAGTCAATTTGATTTTTATACAATCCATTGGGTGAAGTCCATGTGTACAGTCGCCGCTTATGTTGCTGGAAGGTGTTTGAGATGAATAGATCGTTGGTCTTGCACAATTCTATCAGTCTTTCTCCAGCTTCATTTCTGTTGACATATTTTCCAACTACTTTTCTTCTTTGTTGCCAACCTTTGCGTTCCACTCACCCATGACTATCAGGATATCCTGTTTGCATGTTCTGTCCATTTCAGCTTGTACTTGTTCATAGAACTCTTCAATTTCATTCTCTTCTGTAGCTGTTGTTGAATTATAGTTGTGTTGATAGGCATTCCTCATAGACGAATAGAGATTAAGCATTTGCTGACTGCAATGTGTTTCATTACAGTTCTTGCAAGTTTCTTCTTTATTATAAATGCAACACCATGGAGACTCCGAGAAAAACTTGTCGTGCTGCTGTTGACGACTTTTTAGAGCCTTGGATGACATCTTCTAGCAAAGGCCACAGTCCACAGGGTCCTGGTCATGGTCTAGCGCAAGGCAATGGAGGCAGCAGTCATGCATGTTGGTGAGGGACATGACCCTCGAGCACCGATCACACTTCTTGAAGCCACTGGAGGCTGGGGGGGGGGGGGGGGAAGAGCCCCAGCTAGGTCGGTCGAAGACCCAAGGCTCTGCCAGTGGCAAAAAAGGCACAAACCACACAGAGGAAAAAAGAGAAAATTTAAAATGGACCCAAGACACAATGCTAAGGCAGTGTACTCAGGAGGAGTGGGAAAAAGTACTGGTGCAAGGCTGGAGAAGAAGAGTAGAAAACTAAAAAAAAAAAAGGATACTTTTTTGGGGCGAAACAGACAGGCATCTGGTGGGCTCTGCGGAAGAAAGGTGACTGAGGTAAGATGGCACCCTTGCGTAGGAAGGGTCTATGCATGCATTGTAGCATCTCCCAAAGGCTTTCTTTGAAATCTGGGGAGATGCTTTCATGAGGGCTCTGTCAGCGCCAACGTCACCCATATGTGAGGGCTGACTTCCTGCTTGTTCCCAAAGAACTAATTTTCCCTTTTTATAGCTACCAAAAAAAGACTACAGTCTAATGCAGCCTCCCACGTTGCGTTTTAGTAAGAGTGTCATCCGCAGGTGTCGTTCACAAGCTAAATCAATCTTTCCCCTCAATCAAATCCTTATTTGTTCAAATTCTATCAGAGCTGGAAAAAAAATCCAACCACCATCTACTGGAGAGAGAAAACTTCTGATTTGCTCCTAATGACTCAGGCTGATAGAGGCATGGGAGGGATGTCATTGAAGACAGGATGTCATAAGATGATTAAGCTTATATTTAAATGTCTTCACCATCAGGCTCCTTTCAGCCTCTGCTCTACTATAAATTTATTGTCCAATCTCAAGATGCAGCTTTGTTTCTTCATTTCGTAAAATACACTTTCAAACACTGAAGCAGGTTCTTCTCTATGATTGCTCTTGCATTTGGAATTCCTTACCACATGACTTGCACGGTGTCTCAGATTTTGACTTTGTTGAAAATTAAACACACACTTGTGTTTACAGGCTTTTCCTATGGCTGCTTTATGAAGTGAATTCTGGCCAATCTAATTCAGCAGTTGATGTAACTATTTGTTTATTTGGTCATATTTGTTTTAATTTGTGTATGTTGCTTGTGATCCACCTAGGTTATAGAGCACAATATAAATCTTTTTACATAAATAAAGCTGAACATTTCACTGGCTCCATCTCCACACATCTGCTGGTATGGGGAAATTCAACCCACTTGTCTAGCAGAACAATATGGAAATGGCTCTTATAAAATTGCACTAGGTATAAACGTATGCGCTTCTACAGTATGTACTGCAGGGGTTATCAGGGGCATAGCCTGGTCAGGGCACAGATAAAGTCATGAAATATAGATTATAAAATTCCTTAATTTACACTTGTACTTCCAAAATGCAAATGTGGGCATTTCCATCTTCTCTTGAGCCAGCTGTAATGTAGCTGCAATTTGTGGGCGAGTTAGAATAGTATTTTATAAACAGAATCAGGCGCTTACTTGATTTTATAAAACAGGCACCTGCCAACCCACTTAACCTAGCTGCTGTTATAAAATTACCCTCTAGATGCAGCAAATCAGAGTAGGACAGGGATTTATGATACAAAATCAGATGCATGATCAGTCTCTCTAAGTGTAAGTGTATTATTCTTTCACACAACAGCAGAAACTCAGTAATATAAAACCAGGCTGTCTACTGGAATGAAATTATTTGCAAGAACTACATCCATAGAAATGTCCTGTTTGGACACACTTAGGCCACAATTTACTAAACTTTTATTCCAAATGAGAGAAAAACCATAGTAAATTAGGCCCTTACTGCTCCTTAGCAGCCAGTCTTGACATTTTGGCCAGAGTATGACAAGAACTGAATATGCTAGCAGACAGACTACACTAACCTCAATATACCATGGAAATATGAGGAGGACGACAACACAAAGTGCTACATGCCATGATCCTGTACATCACGTTGGCTCAAAAGACAATTTTGCTTGTATATACAATCAACTTGGCATCATACATTAATATTTAAAAAAAAGACATACAGAAAAGGCTTCAAAAAGAAAATTCGGAGAAAGATACAGCTTCAAGAGAAAATCCCTAAACAATATTAAAACAAAACCAAAAAATAGGACAAGAGCCAGTGGGTCACACTGTTTGCTGTTTAACTCCTCAATTTTTCTAGCTGAAAAACTCCTAGAATGATCTGAGAGTTTCAGTATACCCCAGGATTAGCATAAGTTATCAAGTCTGTCCTCAGGACACCACAGCCAGTTGGGGGTTTCAAGATATCCACAATATGCATGAAATTAATACATACTGAGTCTCTAGTGTATGCAAATACAATTTGTATATACATATATATTTTTTAGTGCCATCAAATCAGTGTTAACTCCTGGCAACCCAGCTGCCTCTGGTTTTTCTTGGCAATGTATCACCTGAAATAGATTACCTCAGAAGGCGTGGCAATGTGGGATAAAGTGACTTGCCCAAGGTCACAAGGCATGCCCAGTGGGAATCTAACCCTTGATCTTCTGGGTACTAGGTAGTTGTTCTAACCATTAGGTTACTCCTCCCTCTAATTTGTATATATTCATTGTAAATATCCTGAAAACCCAACTAGCTACAGAGTCCTGAAGACATTTAGGAATCATCAAAAAACCTTATTGTGCACTTTGATGGAGTAATGGAAGGGAGACAAAGCCAAAATAGGTTGCATATTATACAATCAACTTTTCCCATCATTCTATCAATGAAATGTACGAAAAGTATTAAGGTTCATCAAATGGCAAATGCACTTGGAAAGGCACTTCATGTTTATGGGAGGGGAGAAAAAAACCCTTACCTTTTTCATGACAGTCTGGGGGATTCCCCAGAGACTGCAAAATCTCTTTTGGGGTGCAGCTCCCTACATAAAAGGTTAAGCTGTAAAAATAATTTAAAAAGTTTCAGGTCCAAGTAGAGACAAGATAGATGCAGGTCCCAGAGAACCACTGCTGCAGACCTACAACTGGCTCCACTCCTCTCCCTGCATCATGAGGCTGAACAAGTTCAGAGTTTTTATAAAGCTTTGTGCTTTGTGGTTTTATAATTAGTTTTCCAGCAGAGGAGGACATATTTGGAAAACACAGGAGCCAGTCAAAATTTAGAAGTCATGCAATGTTTCTCTCACTTTTTGCTCTTTGTTTTTGCTATTTTGCTTGGGGTTTTTTCTTCCTTTTTAGGTTTACTTTTCTTTCTTTTTTCTTCTCTCCCTTTATTTGTTGTTTTTCTGAAGTTTGAAACCAGGTTATCTGGTTTCTTGGCTTTCTCAAGCATCCTTTTTTCATTTTATAAGGAGCTACAACAGATAAATTTGCAATAGCAAAAGCAGCCTTTACAGGGTCTGGGGATGCACTACTTCCCCTACTCTCTCAACCATGAACACGAAATGCCTCTTTAATGCGGCTGTGTTTACATTCATTAATGAAAAGCATTCAGAACACAGATCTGTGCTTTCATTTGTGCTTCCAAATGAAAATCAAACCTATTCCAGTGGATGAAATATTGATACTTTCATCATCTGACATCACAATATGTTAATCTTGAAACAATATCAGAATCACAAATACCCAGAAAAATCAACATTTGTTTTCCTTCCTGAGTGGATGGGACTCATCCAAAATCAATGAGATTCTTTTATGACACTAAGACAAATCACATGAATCTCCAGGCAAATGTCATATATGCAGTGGAGCCAACAATTTAAATTTAGCCACTTGCTAAAATTGATCAGCCTGCAGCTATCCATAGGAAGACTATAGCTAGAGGTGAACTATAAAATAAGGTAGGGCAAGGGCAAGGGCACTATTTTGCATTATTAAGTAATGAGCATAATGTCCACAACAATTCAGGAGTTGGATAATCAGGCTCAGATGCAGGAAAGATGGGATCCCCAGAACACCAACATGTCAACGTCGGATGAGAGGAGAAAGGGAAGGCTGACTGATAAAGGATACATTTCTGCATTATACTTCATTTTCAAGATCTATTTTTCAAAGCTCAATTGGGATGTATGGATTTAGCCCAAGGCAAAAATGATCCACGGAAGGTATATACATATCATGGTGGAAGAAAGCCACCACATACCTTCAAATGCTATAGTTAAATTAATAATGCTACAGAGTTCAGTTCTGGATGATAACCATCAAAAAATAAGTCAACTATTGCCCTCCATAACCCTGACATGTCCCACATAGATCAGTAGTTTTCATCCCATTCCTTGGGACACACCTAGTCAGTCAGTTTTCAGGGTATGCATATTCCTTGTAGTTATCCTAAAAACCTGGCTGCTAGGTGTGTCTGAAGGACTGGGTTGAGAATCCCTGCTATAGACACATCACTAACTCATGACATGACAGTCTCTGCCATATCAGCAAGTGCAAAATGGTTCCCGTTGAAACTTTTGCAAATGGCCAAAGAATGATGACAAAAAAAACCCACATACACATGAGAACACAGATTCAAACAAAGAAAAAATATTGGAGTAATCAGAATGAAGAAATATATTAAACTGCTCTCTGCTGGATTACATAATCCACATCTATTTCTTCTTACGTTCCTGAACACAGCGTGGACAGAACCTAGGGGGGGGGGGAAGAAAAAAAAAAAGAATCAATATATGCACTACAAGAGCTTATCTGACTCCCAGCACCTGGTGTTTCCCATTTCACTTTCTAAATTAATCCAGAACACTCAAGGATCTCCAAAAGAAATGATGTAACAAAGTGCTATACAGTGCCACCTCCCTCTGGAGGTTCTCAGAGTATTACTTTTTAGCTC
The DNA here is from genome assembly GCA_033557465.1 of Ichthyophis bannanicus. Taxonomy (NCBI): domain Eukaryota; kingdom Metazoa; phylum Chordata; class Amphibia; order Gymnophiona; family Ichthyophiidae; genus Ichthyophis; species Ichthyophis bannanicus. The sequence goes on along the minus strand of CM066038.1, from coordinate 324,610,790 downwards.
CACTCCTTAAGGGCCACAAACAGGTCCAATTTCCTAATTTGCTAATATTTAGAGAACAGTGGTTTAGTATGGGGTCCTTATATGAAATGCCATTAACTGGTTAATAAGTGTTTTAGCATGCGGTAATTGGCAGCAGTGAACACTAACATACATGCATGCCAGCTACTGACCGTTAAAACACATGGTGTGCAATTCTGGAGACCACACCTTCAAAAGGATATAAACAGGATGGAGTCAGTGCAGAGAGTGGCTACCAAAATGGTCAGACTTCATTATAAACCATATGGGGACAGACTTAAAGATCTTAATATATATATTTTAGGGGAAAGGTGGGATAGAGGAGATATGATAGAAACATTTAAATACTTCCATGACATAAATGCACAGGAGGAGAGTCTCAATTGAAAGTAAGCTATGCAATGAGGGGACACAGGATGATACTTTTTCACTGAAAGGGCCAATGCCCCCCAATTGAAGAGGTGGGGGCAAATACAGTGACAGAATTCAAAATGGCATCGGACAGATACGGTGGATCCCTTTATAGCAACAGGATAAAATCAAAATAAACATAACTATCTCTTAGAACTGAACAAATAGGTGTGACCTACATGGAGCAGTGGGTACACCCCTAAACAAAGGCATGGGGAGGGATGACCTGCATGGAACAGCCTTGCTGGGCAGACTAGATGGACCATACTGGTCTTTATCTGCCGTCATATACAATGTCACTATGTTACTATGAGGGTGAAAGGGTATAGATTCAAGAGTAATATGCGGAAATATTTCTTTATGGAAAGAGTGACAGATGCATGGAATAGTCTCCTAGTGGAGGTAGTAGAGATGAGGACAGTATCTGAATTCAAGAAATCATGGGACAAACACAGATCTCTAAAGGATAAAAAGGGACTATAGTAGTTGATATGGTTGAGCAGACTAGATAGAAACATGATGGCAGAAATAGACCATATGGCCTATATTTCTACGGTAATCGGCCATTGCACAACTAAGGTGAAGAATGAGTGGGATAGGATGGAGTGTGGGCGTAGAGGGCACATTGCTGCTAGTGCAAGGGCAATTACCACATGCTCAGTGGCAATTAGTGAGTACACAATATTACCTTTACAGGTGTTGTTAAGTGCATACATGTTAATGGAACCATGAATTAGGGTTCATACGCTAACTGCCAGGAAATTGATGGGTATGCCTCTGACAGTTACTGCATGACAGGTGCTCTTACCACATGTTTGTATTGTTGCTAATCATGCATTAAGTACACATTTTTAGTAAAAAGGCCCCTATGTCTGATGGCACTGTAAAGCGTAGTTACTCACCTGTAACAGGTGATCTCCGGGAAGAGCAGGAATTGAGTCTTCACATATGGGTATCGTCGGTACCGACAGAGCCCACGCAGGAACGCTCCCCATCATCCAATAGGAAAGCTTTTGGGAGCATCCCACTGCGCCTGCGTCACTGCCTTCCCGCCTTTCCAACTCTCCCTCTTCAGTTGAGTTTATAGCTGAGACAAAGGAGAGATAGAGAGAGAGACAACTCCTAGGGGAGGTAGGTGGGTTGTGAAGACTTCATTCCTGCTGTTCCCGGAGATCACCTGTTACAGGTGAGTAACTACGCTATCTCCAGGAACAAGCAGGAATGTAGTCTGCACATATGGGACTCCCCAGCTGAAAGATGCCAGGGAGATGACCCCAGAAAGCTGCGAAACCCCAGGTTGAGATGGGTCATGTTTCCTCCCATGGATCTCTGGCATCGAAACCCGGGACGGCAGGTTAGAGTTGTTCTAAGTCTGAAATAGATGCTGGAGAACAGCTTGACCAAACGAGGCATCCCAACGAGAGTCCTTGTCTAAGCAGTAGTGGGCTGCAAAGGTGTGTACTGAAGCACAAGTGACTGCTCTACAGAAGTCATCAATGGACACTGAGCAAAGGTTAGCCATAGAGGCTGACATTGCTCTCACATTGTGAGCTGTGACATGACCTTCAAGAGAAAGTCCTTTGCTCTCGTAAGGAAAGGATATACAATTTGCAATCCATTTGGACAAAGTTCATTTGGAAACTGGTAGTCCAAGATGACTAGAGTCAAAGGCAATAAAGAGCTGGGAAGACTTTTGATGTTGCTTAGTTCTCTGAAGGTAAAAGGTCAAAGCTCTTTTACAATCTAGAGTGTGTAGATTCCTTTCTACATTGAAAGCGTGAGGCTTGGGGAAAAATACAGGAAGGTAAACCGACTGGTTTAAAAGAAAGGGCGAAACCACCTTTGGTATAAAATGTGGGTGAGTTCTACCTTATCGTGGTGGAACCTTGTAGAAAGAGGATCAGCCACTGAAGCCTGGAGCTCACTGATGCATCTCGCAGAAGTGAGAGCAATTAGGAAGATTACTTTCCAAGAAAGAAACTTTAGGGATCTAGTGGCCAGCGGTTCGAAGGGTGGTTTCATGAGCTGCCCAAGGACAAGATTTAAATCCCATGTCACGGGCAGTGGCTTAATGGGAGTTTTAGTTAAAAGTAGTCCTCTCATAAACCTTGCTATAAGAGGATGAGAGCAAACAGGTTGTCCATCTAAGGGCTTGTGAAAAGCAGCAATGGCACTAAGGTGGACTCTTACTGAATTGGTCTTAAGACCAGAGGATGATAAATGGAGCAGATACTCAAGTAACGCCTCCACTGGCACTGAAAAGGGGTTATACTCCTTTTTAGAACACCAGATAGAAAACTTTTTCCACTTGAAGGCGTAGGCTCACCTTGTGGAAGGTTTTCTTGAAGACAAAAGGATATCCTTTACCTGTTGAGAAAGGTTGATATCCTGGAATTCTAGGCTCTCAGGAGCCATGCCCTGAGGTGTAGAGACTGAGGATTCGGGTACAGTATCATCCCGTTCTCCTGGGAAAGCAGATCTGGAGCATATCCCAAATCCTGAGGTCTGGCTTGAGAGAGACGTAGAAGCAGAGGATACCACGTTTGTTGTGGCCAACATGGGGCTATGAGGATCATATGGCCCCTGTCCCTCTGAAGCTTGAACAGAGTTTTGGGAATGAGGGGAATGGGTAGGAAGGCATATAGGAAATCTTGACCCCAGTAGAGGTGGAAAGCATCCCTTGCCTGACAGTTCTGGGCCGGAATTCTGGAACAGAATCGGGGAAATTTGGCATTCTGAGGACTTGCAAAGAGGTCTATCTTTGGTGTTCCCCAAATTTGAAAAATTTGAACAACTTGCTCTTGGAGACCACTCGTGTGGCAGCAGTACTCAACTGAGTTTGTCTGCTAAAAGATTTTGCGTGCCTGGAAGATACACCGCTAGAAGGTGGATTTGAAGATTCCTGGCAAAGGCCCAGAGGTGTAAAGCTTTGATGCACAACGCTTGAGAACCTGTTCCACCCCCCGCTTGTTCACATAGAACATGGCTACTTGATTGTCGGTCTGGACCAGAAAAGCCTTGTAGCTGAAGTGGGCCTGAAAAACCTGAAGAGCATAGAAGATGGCTCCGAGTTCCAGGATGTTTATATGAAGATAAGCCTCCTGCTGCGTCCAAAGACTCTGTGTGGAGAGATTGTCCAAGTGAGCCCCCCAGCCTAACTTGGATGCATCTGTCGTCAAGGTGGCTTGGTGCAGTGGCTGCTGGAAATGAAAGCCTATGAGGTTTTCCAGTGACTGCCACCGCTGTAGGGACGAAATGAGACGTGTCGAATTTCTGATTTTGTCCATCAGGCGACCCGAAGCCTGTGTCCACTGAGAAGTTAGGGTCCACTGGGCTGCTCGCATGTGGAGTCAAGCTTAGGGAACCACATGTACAGTGGATGCCATATGCCCCAGCAACTGAAGCATTTCTCGAGCAGTTAACAGAGTTTTCACAACTGCTTGAGATGCCTGCTGAAGTATTCGAAGACAATGTGGTTGTGGCAGGAAAGCCTTTGACTGCCTTGTGTCTAGACAAGCTCCTATGAACTCTAAAGATTGAGAAGGGGTGAGATGAGATTTTGGAAGGTTTATGACCAATCCCAAGTACTGCAGGGATCTGCATTGTGCGGGAGAGAGTGAAGCTGGCCTCTGGAGCTGTTGATGCTCGGATGAGCCAGTCGTCTAAGTAGGGGAAGACGAATATTCCCAAAGTTTTCAAGAATGCTGCTACTACTGCCATGCATTCTGTAAAGACTATTGGGGCAGAAGCCAGTCCAAAAGGAAGAACCCTGTACTGGTAATGCCTTCCTTGAAAAAGGAATTGAAGAAACTTCCTGTGATCTGTGTGGATAAGGATATGTGTGTATGCATCCTTTAGATCTAGAGAACCTAGCCAATCCTGGCTCTGAATGTAAGGGAGAAGTGTTCCGAGGGAGATCATTTTGAATTTTTCTTGGAACGGATACTTGTTCAACTCTCTGAGGTCCAGTATGGGTCTGTATCCCTTTGTTTTCTTTGGAATGAGGAAGTAGGGGGGAGTAGAAACCCATACCCTGTTGGGATATGGGTACCTCTTCTATTGCTCCCTGAGCAAGTAGTGAGGTGATCTCTTGAGCCAAGAGAGTGGTGGAGGGGCCCTGAGAATTGAACTATCTTGTTATGGTGGGAGGGGGCATACTGTGAAAATGAAGTTTGTACCCCTCTCGAAAAATGGAAAGGGTCCAGTTTTCTGATGTTATTTGTTGCCATCTTCTGGCAAAATGACAGTCTACTGGGGATGGTGAGAGGTTCTGGACCCTTCAGGGGCAGGTTGACCAAGTTCTCTAGGAAGGAGTCAAAGCCCCTGAGGAGGTTGAATCTGCTGAGCTGGTTGAGCTCTGGGGACTTGGGCCTTTCTTTGCTGTCTGGGTTGCTGTTGCCCCTTCTGGGGAGCATGAACTGGACAGTGGACAGCCTGGGTGTAAAATGGGTATAATTTATTTTTCTTGTTGAAAAAGGGTTTCTTAACTGTCTTCTTTTTTGCTGGGTTGGCTGTAGCCCTTGACAATCTGTCCAAGGTGGTATTTTCAGACTCAATCTGATTAGCCTTATCTTGCCAATCCTTGCCAAACAGATTTTCTCCTGTACAAGGAATATTCCCCAACTTATCTTGCACCCATTGTTCTAAATCTGATGCCTGAAGCCAGGCAATGCGACGTGCACTGATGGAAATAGCAGAGGTTCTGCTAATGCACTCAAAGCAATCAAAGGTTGCACGAGTCATGAACTTAGACACATTCTGAGCATGTTTGACCAGAGTGAGGAAGTCTGTTCTTTTATCATCAGGGAGAAGTGTAGCCATAAGCTCTAAATCCCTTGTAACCTCTTTAAGAAAAACATTCCCATGTAGAGAATGTAAGAGCTGATCCTGACTGATAGCATCGAGGATTGAAAGCATCGACGCCCAAAGGCATCAAGTGTCCTCGATTCCCGGCCTGAAGGATTGGAAGAATGCATTTTAGCATTCTTGATCCTATGCATTGCCGATTCCACTACCATTGAATGGTGTAGTAGTTGAGTCTTTTGAAAACCAGGGCATCGTGGAACTCAGTACATGGTATCGAGTCTCCGAGAGTGTGGAGACACTGTTAAAGGAGCTTCCCACATTCTTAGCATGAGATCATGCAAGATCCAGTGAATGGGAAGAGTTGCAGCTTCTTTAGGAGCTGCAAAGTACTGAAGAATTTCTAATTCTTCTGCTCTTGGTTCTTTCTCGGGAGTCACTGTGATTGAAAGTCCTTTGGCTACATCATGTATGAAATCCTGAAATGACATATCCTCTGGAGGAGACATCCTCTGTTGAGAAGGAGAGGGATCCTCTGGTAGAATTACTCCGGTACCGGCGGAGTCGGAGTCATCGGAATCGGAGGACTCGAAGTATCTCCGTGCCGGGTGCTCTTGCACTGCTTGACACCAATACTGATCGAAGTCGGCATCGGACTGTCTCGATACCGGTCCCTCGATACCAGATATTGATTCAAGAGTCGGCATGGGGGGAAGCACATCGGTTAAAGCAGGCGCGATCGGTACCGGTACCAATGACTGCGGAACCATCTGAAGCGGTCTTAGCGGTACCAAGATTGCTAAGAGAGCCGCTAGACTGCGTTCGATGGCAAGGATGTGTTGATCCTTAGCCCCTGCCGATGCCTGGATGTTGGTACCGGTGGAACAGGCCATGACACCAGAACATGGCACCAGGAGTTCCAGAGGTTGAAGCTTCAGGAACATCCTGGAGCCCCGTTAATGCTTTGGAGGCCGGGGCCTCCCGCTGGGGCTGTTTTGCCGGTATGTTTTCCTCGAGGGCAATGCTAGTAGCATCTCGATGCTTCGAAGGAGATCTACCCTTTGAGGACCGTTTGGTCTTAGAAGACCTAGATTTAGTTACCCGAGATCCATGGGAGGAAGTAGTAGTCCTGGAAGAAGTCGATGCAACGGACATCACATCTGCAGCAAAGAGGGTGCTGAGTTTTGCAGCTCTGTTCTACAGGCATCTCTTGGTCATCTTTCTACAGAGGAGACACTCCGATGGTAAATGGTCAGGACCTAAACATTTAAGACACCAGTCATGGGTGTCGGTAGCAGAAATGGTACCGCTATACTTTGAACAGTTTTTGAAATCACTAGATGGTTTCTCCATTTTAGAAGAAAAGAGGGCCTAGTGTCCAAAATGTTGCCTGGCACCTAGAGGGGACAGACCCTCCAAAAAGAAAAGTAAGAAAATGAAGAAAAGACCGGTGGTACCGGTATAGGCGTCGACGGTGAAGGCAGACGCGACCACAAAAAGAACATTTTCTGCGCTGACAGGGTTTGCTGCCTGTCGGCAACGCGGAAAACAAAAAACTGAAGAGGGAGAGTTGGAAAGGCGGGAAGGCAGTGACGCAGGCGCAGTGGGATGCTCCCAAAAGCTTTCCTATTGGACGCTGGGGAGTGTTCTTACGCGGGCTCCGTTGGTACCGACGATACCCATATGTGAAGACAACATTCCTGTTTGTTCCTGGAGATTGCAACTAGCTGCTTACCCTTTAACTCAGAACATTAAAAGAAAAATGATTCTAAAAGAAAATAGGTGGGTCTCTTGAATTTTTTGGGTCATTTGTAAATGCAGCAACATACATAAGGTAAATTTTCAAAGGCTAGGTTGGTAACTACAAGTGTAATGAGTTACATGGATAGAAACATTGAATTAGCATTAGATATAAATCAGCATTTACTATAAAATTTTAACCACTGGATATAAGTTTTTAGGAATATTCTGACTGCCTACATTCCTTGCATAGCCTTTAAATCGGATATTGGTGTGTGCCCTCAGTTCATGTAAGGTCTACTGGCCAGGGACATTTAAGTTCCTGCCTACTCTACCCCTCACCCCACCCACCCCAGGGTTGCATTACCTATATAGTCATCATATACATTGACATCTGTCCTTTAATTAGGTGTTATACCCACCTTTTCTCCTTCTCCTAGGACCACTTAATGAGCATGTCATGTATTCAATGCAATAACTGTGGTGCTTTCATTCTGAGAAGAATCATTTGGAATTTAAGAGCTTGCCCTATATGCCTCAAGTTAGCTGCTAAGCATAAATAATTGACTCTACTAAGGAAAGAATTAGCTGCATTAAAAACACCTCTTCTAGGGTACAAACTGAACAAAATCCACCACCGCTCCAACAAAGAATCAAACAGCCCAGGAACAAATGGATCACAGTGGGCTCTGGTAGGTTGCAACCTGTAATGCAGAGACACCTTATACATCAAGAGATATCCCTACATAATGCCTTCTCTGCCTTGGATAATGAGGGTGTCCAATCCGTGGAAACTGAAGTGCCCTTAAATGAGACAGTCAATTCCCAATCTACTGATAATGCACTAAATATGAAGAAAAAAAAATCACAAAATAGCAAACGACTACTTGTAGATTCAATCATCAGAGGCACCAAATTGGGAACAGTTCAAAGGAGAGAAGATGGTCAAATGTCTCCCAGGCTCTTCAGCCAGCAGGAATACAAACCAAATTGTTGGTATAGTTATTGCAGAAAGTGAGCACTCCAAAATTGGCATTGTCATCCATTTGGGTACAAATGACCTGGCTAGAAACAGTGCCTCTGCAGTTCAAAGGAACTTCTAGACTCTGGGACAGAAACTCAAGCCCATTGTTAACACTATCGCATTCTCGGACGTTCTACCTGTTCTTGGTAAGGGGCAGAAAGGCTGCATCACAAACAACTTTAATACATGGCTCCAAACCTGGTGCAAACAAGCAGGATTTAGATATATAGGCGACTGGGGAAACAGATGGATCAACAAGAGGCTATACTGTGCTGATGGACTACATCTCTCCTTTGCAGAGAAAAGGATTCTAAGTGAAAAATTCAGGCATTATGTGGACAGGCATTTAAACTAGGGAAAGAGGGTGACAGATGAAGAAGGACAAGTTCAGGATGTCACTCCCAGCAAAAGCATAACATTAGAAACAGACATTTTTAAACCACACATCAATGGCAAGTATGAAGAAGTGTATAGAACAAAATCTTTGCAAAATACAGGCAAGCCAGTCAACAAATGCTGGAAAGCAATAAGCACAAATGCTTGAAGCCTAGCCAACAAAGTTCCTGACCTGGAAGCCCTAATGGTGGAAATTGACTGACAAAGTAGCCATTGCAGAAACAGTTTAACAAGTCTCATGAATGCCATATAGCCTTAGCTGGCTATAATTATTTAGAAGAGATAGAGAGGGTAGAAAAGGAGAAGTAGCAGCCCTATATGTCAAAAGCAATATTAAAGCTACTGACATGCAAGGGATGTGGGGAAAAGAAGCAGCGCTGTAGATTGTGTTGGAAACAGGAGGTGGTACTGTCATCCATACTGGTGTAGTCTACAGGCCTCCGATTCAAACCGAACAAACAGATAGCAAATTGATTATTGATATTGCAAAGATAGCCACGAATGGGGAAGTGATCATATTGGGTGACTCTAATCTACTCGATGTGAAATGGAGTATTCGTTCTGCAAATCTGGAAAGTAGTAAAAAATTGTGAATGCCTTCCAAGATGCATTACTTAGACAAATGGTGATGGAAAAGACCAGTGAAAGCACTGGATTTAGTGCTCACTAACAGAGAAAGCGTGTTGAATATCTGGGTGGGTGCCCATCTGAGCAGCAGTGATCATCACACAGTGTGGTTTGAGATAAAAGCAAAGGTGAAGTCCAATCACAGCAAGCTCAAAGTCCTAGACTTCAAAAACACTGACTTCAGTAAAATGGCCAAGTACCTGAAGGAGCAGTTGGCAGGGTGGGAGGGGATAAGGGAAATGAAATTGTAATTGGCTAAACTAAAGGAGGCAATAAAAGGGACAAGAGATACATATGAAGAAAATTAAATAAAAACAAGAGGAAAAGGAAACCTATTTGGTTCTCCTAAGAAGTGGCTGCATTGATAAAGGCAAAAAACCACAGCTTTTACAAAATTCAGACGTTCACAAACACAGGAACATAGAAACGAATACAGGCTCAAACTAAAAGACAAAAAGAGAAATAAGGATAGCAAAATCATTGACAGAAGAAAAGATGGCTAAAGATATGAAGTGTGGCAACAAAACTTTCTTCGGGTATATTTGGGAGAGGAGGAAAAAAAATCTGAGGTGGAATTGCAGGACTCAGACGTGCTGGGAATGGATTTGTGGAAAGTGACATTGAAAAAGCGAAAACACTAAACAAATACTTCTGCTCTGTTTTTACTAAAGAAAATCCTGGAGAAGGACTACCTGTGATTCCCAAATATACAAATGGGAATGGAGTAGAAACCACACCATTCAAAGAAGATGATGATGTGTTAGAACATCTTGCAAAACTGAAAGTGGACAAGGCCATAGAACTGGATGGGATACATCCCAGGATACTGAAATAGCTCAGAGAAGTTCTTGCAGGGCAGTTAAAGGATGTTTTTAATAGATCCTTGGAGACAGGAGAAGCTCCATAGGACTGGAGAAGGGCTGATATGGTACCCCTTCACAAAAGTGGTAACATGGAAGAAGTGAAACTACAGGCTAGTAAGCCTTACCTCGGTGGCAGAAAAGGTAATGGAGGTGCTCCTGAAAGAGCGAATAGTGGACTCTCTCGAAACAGGTTGCATGATCTGAGGCAATATTGTTTTACCAAAGGACGATCTTCCCAAACAAATCTGATTGAGTTCTTTGACTGGGTGACCAGATCAAGGGCGTGCAATGGATGTCATCTATCTGGATTTCAGCAAAGACTTTGATGCTGTTCCTCATAAGAAGCTTATGAATAAACTCAACAGCTTGGGAATGTATCCCAAGGTGGTGAACTGGATCAGGAATTGGTTGAAAGACTCGGATGAAAGGAAGGTGATTAGCGGTGTGCCCCAGGGTTCAGTCCTGGGACCAGTACTGTTCCATGTATCTGTGAGTGATATTGCTGAAGGACTGAATGGAAAAGTCTGTCTTTTTGCAGATGGCATGAAAGTTTGCAACAGAGTGGACTCCCCTGAGGGAGTTGAGAATATGAGGAAAGAGCTACAAAAGCTGGAAGAATAAATCTTAACTGCCAAGCATTAGACTAATGTGAAGAAGTGCAATGCACTTGGGAAACAGAAATCCAAGGAAATTGTATGCGACAGAGGGCAAAAGGTTGGTGTGCATAAACCAGAAGGACCTCGGAGTGATCGTTTCTGAGGATCTCAAGGTGGCGAAACAATGCGACAAAGCAGTGGCAAAAGTCAGAAGGATGCTGGGTTGCATACAAAGAGGAATTACCAGCAGAAAGGAAGAGGTACTAATGTCACTGTACAAGTCGCTGGTGAGGCCTCACTTGGAATATTGTGTTCAATTTTGGAGATCATATCTCGTAAAGGATATAAAAAGACTGGAAGTGGTTCAGAGGAAGATGACCAAAATGATTTGGAGCCTGTATTTATGAGAAGAGACTTGAAGATCTAAATATGTACACTCTGGAGGAGAAGAGGGGAGATATAATCCAGACCTTTAAATACTTAAGAATATTAATGTACAAACCTCTTCCAAAGACAGGGAAGCTGTAAAACTAGAGCACATAACATGAAGCTGCAAGGGGTAAATTGAAAAGCAGTCAGGAAAGCATAGTTACTCACCTGTAACAGGTGATCTCTGGGAACAGCAGGAATTTAGTCTTCACATATGGGTATCGTCGGTACCGACGGAACCTGCACGGGAATGCTCCCCAGCGTCCAATAGGAAAGCTTTTGGGAGCATCCCACAGCACCTGCGTGCTGCCTTCCCGCCTTTCCCAACTGTCCCTCTCCAGTTCTTCGTTTTCCGCGGAGCCGACAGGTCACACATCCTGTCACCGCAGAAAATATTCCCGTTTCTTCTTCTTTTTTGTGGTTGTGTCTGCCTTCTTTCGACGCTACACTGGTACCGCCGGTTCTCCTTTCCCTTTTCTAAAAAATACCTTTCTTCTGGAGTCTTTTCCAGCTTTTTTCTCCTTCAGGTGTCACGCACCATTTTGGGCACTAGGCCCAACTTTTCCTCTAAAATGGAAAAACCCGCTTCGGATTTTAAAGTGTTCCAAGTGTGGCAGTACCATCTCCGTCACCGACACCCATGAGTAGTGCCTCAAATGTTTAGGTCCTGACCACTCTATTTCAGAGTGTGTTGCCTGTGGGATGTGCAGGCTCCGTGGGTACCGACGATACCCATATGTGAAGACTACCCTCCTGCTCGTTCCTGGAGATATACTTTTTCACTGAAATGGTGGTGGATGCTTGGAATGCCCTCCCGATTGAAGGTGTGGGGGCAATTACAGTAACAGAATTCAAAATGGCATAGGACAGACACAGTAGATCCCTTTATAGAAACAAGATAAAATCAAAATAAATATAACTATTTCATATCTCAAGAAATAGGGGTGACTTACACGGAGCAGAGGGTACACCCCTAAAAAAGGCATAGGGAGGGGCAACCTGCACGGAGGCTGGTCTTTATCTGCTGTAATATACTATGTTACTATGTAGATTTCAACTCATCTGAAAGTACAAACATACTTTCAGTTGTAATAGAGTAACCAGGCACATGGATTATACAAGTATGTTTACTGTGCCTTGAAAGTCTTCACATCCTTGTATATCATTTTTCACATTGTCGTCTAAAAAATGCACTTTATTAAAGTAGGAGTTGTTTCACTGACATATACTTTTAACATGCAAGAACAATTATAGAAATATTCAGAAAATAATGGAAGAAACCAAAGTCTCAGCTGCATAAGTCTAGCACACTTTATCAAAGTAAACCCAGATTTGCTCTGTTTCCAAAAAATGCCTTAAACATGATCTGTTCTATCTGTGTCCAATCACAGTAGTTGAGCTGACTCCTAAAGGGTAAGAGGATGGAAACAAAGTGCTTCAATGTAACATAGCCGTGAAAAGCACAGTTACTCACCTGTAGCAGATGTTTTCCGTGGACAGCAGGAATAAGTCCTCACTTCAGGGTGACGTTGCAGACTGAGCCCTGCAGAGGAACACTCCCCAGTTTCTATCAGAAGCTTTTGGGAGACTCCACTGCACCTGCAAGCCTGCCTTTCCATCTGCTGCAGTGCCATCTTCTCCAATATGATAAAGCTGAAGCAGGGAGGTGAGAAGGTTGTGAGGACTTATTCCTGTTGTCCACAGAGAACACCTGCTGCAGGTGAGTAACTACGCTTTCTCCGTGACAAGCAGGAAGTAGTCCTCACATATGGGACTACCAAGCTACAGGATACTGAAAATTGAGGTGGCCAAAAAGCCCAACAAGGGCGAACAAAACAACTAAATCAATTATGAACAGCAGAGGTAGTCCCTGAGGTAGACTCAACTGATTCAGTATCTACATCATACAGCTTTACTCACCACTCATGCACAGTGTAAAGTTTTTTTGGTAGCCTGGATAGACAGCAGGGCCTTGGTGGGAAGGAGTTGGAATCTAATACCCAAATAGATTAGCCAAAGTTGCTGTCGCATCAGGAATCACCATCCAAACAGTAATGTGATGTGAATGTGTGGACCAAAGATCACGTTGCAGCCCTGCAGATCTCTTCCATGAAGACCGAGCGCAAGTTGGCCGATGATGCAGCCATGGCTGACAATGGGAGCTATGACATGACCATCAAGGCTCAGGCCAGCCTGGGCATAAGTGAAAGATGCAGTTCACTAGCCAGATTGACAGTGTATTTGGAAATAGCAGCCCCCAGCTTGCTGGGGTCAAAAGAGAAACAGCTAGAAAGTCTATCAGTGGGCCTTTGTCCAATCTAGGTAGAAGACCAAGGCTTGTTTGCAGTTCAGCATGTGCAGTGCCACTTCCCCTCTATGGGGAAATCCTGTTTCCCCATCAGCGCCAGCAGCTTAAGAGAGCCGCAAGAAAGGGAAGCTCTCCCTTCGCGGCTCTGAAAGCCGGAACTTAGGGAGCTGAGGCCGCATGGAGGACTCTGCCGGGCAGGGGGGGCCCTGCCGGACGCTCGATTCTGCCGCTGCCAAAGCAGCAAGTTGTTTTTTTTTTTTTTTTAAATTTACCAGCAGATGCAGAATGTTGTTTGTGGGGGCCCCCTGAAATGCGGGGCCCTGTGCAAACAACATTCTTGCACAATGGACGGGCCGGCCCTGGGCATAAGGCCTGGGAAAGAAAGTTGGCAGAACTACAGACTGACTAAGATGGAAAGCAGATCCCATCTTCAGAAGGAATCGCGGATGAGTGTGTAAGACCACTATTATGATGGAACCTGGTATACAGTTGGTGAGCCACCAGAACCTGGAGCTCACTAACATGGTGTGCTGAGGTAACCGCCATCAGAAACAAGACCTTCCAGGTCAGGAACTTCAGAAGGCAGGAAGTGAGCAGCTCGAAAGGAACTAGCATGAGCTGCACCAAGACCACACTGAGGTCCCCTGCTTAAGACCCGCATAAAGCAAATCAAAGACTGAGCAGATATGGACTTTCCTTCTGAGCCATGATGGTAGGCCCCAATGGTGCTCAGGTGGACCCAGAGAGAATTGGACTTGAGACCCCCACCACTTCCATTGGTTGGACATTCCAAGCATCCACCACCATTTCAGAAGTTGTGGAGATACTCTAGCAACCTGTCGACCGAACACGAAAAGGGTTTCGGAGCTTGGCCAGCACACCAGGAAGTGAATCTCCATTTTAAAGCTTAAGATCATCTCATTGAAGCCCTCCTACAGAACCTCCGTCACTCCTTCAGGTAGGTTAAGCTCCAATAGGACTAGCCACTCAACATCCACACCATGAGAACCAAGGACTGGACACTGGGATGGAGCAGGCTGCTATCCTCCTGTGAGATAAAGTCTGGAGCACAGCCTAACCACAGGGGCTCACACAGGAGAGCTGAAGCAGAAGGGAGAACCACAGCTGCTGGGGCCAATATGGCATGGTGAGGATCATCGTGCTCTGGTCAGCCTGGAGTATCAGCAGGGTCTTTGCTATGAGAGGTATCGAGAGGGCATGCATATAGCAGGCCCATCCCCCAGTGCAAGAGGGAGGAGTCTGGCACCAGCTTGCTGCGCAAAAGCAACCCTGGAGCAGAAGTGATCCACTTGAGCATTATGCAGAGTGGCAAACTGATCTATCAAGGGGATATCCCACTTCTGAAATATCCAGACCATAACATCCTTATTCAGAGTCCACTCATGCTGCTGGAGGACATGGCTCAGCTGGCCTGTCAGGGAATTCTGCTCCCAGGTAGACAAACTCAACTCCATATTGTGAGTGATAGCAAACTTCCACAAGTGGACCACAATCAAGCACAGGAGATATAGCCATGTGCCTCCCTGCTTTTTATATAGATCACCACCACCTGATTGTTCTTATTCAGACTGACAATCAGGTTGGCTAGAAGATCCTGGAAAGCCCTAAGGGCATTCGCTATGGCCTGCAAGTCCAAGAAATTGATTTAATTGAGACTCTCCTGCTTGGACCAAACGACTTGCATGCAAAGGCCATTCAGAGGCACTCCCCCATCCTAGCTTCGATGTGTCCATCGTCAGTGACCTCTGGGGGGCTGCCTTCTGAAAGGGGAGATCCTTGATCAGGTTCTGAGGATCCAACCACCAATCTAGAGACCGAGCAAGAGGTATGGTGACTGCCACCCAATCCAAGAGGCAGTAAGTGGCCTCCTTCCACTGAGTAATCCAAGTCTACTCAGCTTGTTTCATCGACATACAAGTCAGGGGAGTGATGTGCACTGTGGAGGCTATATAACAGAGTGAACTAGGCGGCCACCTAAGACGGCAGATTTCTGTGGGCAGCGGTCCATGTGCTTCAACACACATGGCCTGCTACCCTCCCACATGCCAAGCCATGCCTCCCTTCCCGCCTAGTGCTATGCTGCCCCCCCCTGCTGCAACCGATTCCAGCAGCGGTGGGGGGGGGGGTATGGCTAGGCTTGATAGCAGGCCATGTGCTTTTTCCCCACACATGACCTGTCACCGAGCTGCACTGCGCCCCCCCTCAATCCCACTTCCAGAATCGGCAGTAGAATGGCTCAGCACAGCTCGGGGGAGGGGGGGGCGGGGGCACGGCAAGGGCTTCTGCCTAAGGCAGCAGAAACCCTTTGACCGGCCCTGCTTCCACTGGGTATCGGGGACTAAGGTCGTCAACTGCTGCAGATGATCCAGCGGAATAAAGGCCTGAGCTCACTGAGTAGACTGAAGGTGGGACTTTGGGTAATCGACCACAAACACCAACAGTTCAAGCAGCCGAATGGTCAACTATGTTGACTGCTGGACCCCGTCTAGCATGGAACTTTTTAGGAGCCAGTCATTCAGATAAGGGAAGACAAAGACCCTAAGGGTCCTGAGATAGACAACCACCACCGCAAGGCACTTCAAAGACATGGGGCACAGAGGCCAGTCCAAAGGGAAGTGCTGATCCCCCAGGACAAATCAGAGATTTTCCTGTGGATAGAATGGATTACTATGTGCATTTATGTGTCCCTGAGATCCAGGGAGCATAGCCGATCATCTCTTTGGAAATAAGGTAGCAGACTCCTCAGAGACCACCTTGAATTTTTCTCACACCAGGAAGGTGTTGAGGTATTTGAGGTCCAGAATGGGCTGAACCCCCCCCCCCCACCGCCTCTAGCCCCCTCTTCTTGGAGACCAGGAAGTACCTAGAGTAAAAAACCCCACCCGACCTGAGTCAGAGGCACAGGCTCTATGGCGAGATTGGCCAGAAGAGCAGAGATTTCTTCTTGTAGGAAGTTGAGATGCAGGGGATTGAAGGGATATGCTCTTGGAGGGGAAGAGGGTGGCAGTTCAGCAAAGTGCAGCATGTAGCTGCTATGGACTATTTGTAGCACCCACAAGTCAAAGGTTATGATAGGCCACTTATGGGCAAAAAGCATAAGCTGCCCCCTTTCCCACTGGAGGTCCCCCCTTTATGGACATTGGAAGATTGACTATGCTCCAAAGGAACCAGTCAAAATCCCGCCCCCAGTTTAGGTTGCGGAGCAGACTGAGCCACTTACAGTTTCTCTCATCACTGTGGGAGAAGGGTCTGCACCTTTTGTTGTGAGTTTTGAGGGCTCAGGAGGTACCAACGCTTATGCTGGTAGGTGGTTTTCTGGATACCCTGATACCTCTTGCAAGAGGTATCTGAGGTTTTCCTCAAGAACTTGGTGAGGGCAATATGTTGCTTCTCTATATCACCAGCTTTTGCCTCCGCCTACTCCTCAAAGATGTTCTCTCCTTGGCAGAGCACATCTGCCAGTTTATTCTGCACCAATTGTTCCAGATCGGAAGAATGGAGCCAGGCCAGCTGGCAGGCCCCAATGCCCACTGCCGCCACCCTGTAGGCAGGCTCAAAGGTGTCATAAGTCACTCGGACCATGCACTCGCTATAGTTCACCAGGGCACAAAAGGAGTCCAACTTCTCCATGGGGAGGTACAAGTCTGAGTACAATTCGGCAAGATCTAGCATGATGTCCTTCAAAAACATGCTCATATATGGCGGGTAAGAGAACTCTGGCCACTAGCATTGATTCCTCTCGCTGGGGCACCTTGGCAGGCTATTCACAGCCATCGCTCTCGACATTGCATTAGGAAGGGCTCTGATGCCAATGCACATGGGGCTTAGCCCGGTGCTTAGAATGGTCCCCCACCTTTCGACATCAATGGAGTAGGTGTCAAGTTCTCCTTTGATCCCAGCCAAAGATCAATAGGAGGACCGATGTTCCAGGCCACCATGGTCCCTTGGCTCCAAACAAGCCCAGGAACCTCTATGTCAATTTGTACTTGTCAGAGCCTAGATGCTGAATCAAGAGTGCTGACCAAAGAAAGACTCTGCTTCTCTCAACCCTTCAGGCCTCTCCTTGCCATCCGCAGACACAAATTATAAGAGGGCTGGTGATCTGGACCCAGACACTGGAGGCACCAATTGTGCTTCTCAGTGACCAAAATGGTCCTGACACATTTGGTGCATTTCTTGAAACCGCTGGCTAACCTTTGTGACATGTCTGGAAAAATGGTTGTGGTGAGATCAAATGGCCTGATGATGCCAGCCATGGAAGAATATGAGAACAAAAGAAAAAATAAGTTACCGAAAAGAGCTCTGGAACTGGGAGCAGAACAGTGATTGACAGGACCGACAGCAGGAGAAAAGAAAAAACAAGTTGAAAATGACCTCTGAAGGCGAAATAGGAAACGTTTGTTGGCAGACTACTAAAATAAATCTATGGGGCTCTGTGGAAAATGAAGACCGGAGAATATGGGCTGCGGCAGGCGGGAAGGCAGGCACTCAGGCACGGATGAGCCTCCCAAAAGCTTTCAATATAAACTGGGGAGCATTCACATATGAAGTTCCATCGGTGACATCACTCATACATGAGGGCTTACTTTCTGCTTGTCCATGGAGAATAATTATTGAATTTCTAAGGTGACAGGGGAAAGGTAAACTACAAGGAATGGCAACGACAATGCTTACCACCTTACTTGGCAGCCTGGAAGGACCAGGTTGTATATAATATGCCATCGGTTACTCTGAATATTCCTATATGAAGAATCAACTTGTTTCCATTTTATGGAGTGAATTTGGAGCCAAATATGGAGT
Source organism: Ichthyophis bannanicus (assembly GCA_033557465.1). Lineage (NCBI taxonomy): Eukaryota > Metazoa > Chordata > Amphibia > Gymnophiona > Ichthyophiidae > Ichthyophis > Ichthyophis bannanicus. The sequence continues at coordinate 324,592,754 of CM066038.1, read as the reverse complement.
TAACATAAGATGTGCTATAGTGGGTCCAACCAAAGGTCCATCAAGCCCAGTATTCCATTTCCAAATGGCCAATTCAGGTCACAAATACTTAGGTTCCCAAAAGGTAGAGTTGCAGAAAGGACCCCAGGCTGTTATTCAAAATGTACAGATTGGGGGAGAATCATAAGAAAATTTTAATTGAACATCTTTTGGGGCACTGTCAAATCCATCATTTTAAAGTGGAAATAGTCTGGCACCACCAAGACACTGCCTTAATCAGGCAGTCAGTCCAAAGTTAGTAGCTATGTGTTATGAAAACTACTGAGGAAGGTTATTGTGAGGCCTGAAATTACTTTAAAAGCCACAGAGGTCAGAGACAGTGAAAAATACTGACTGTTCAAATTATTTCAAGATTCCTAACAGGGATTCTTTTGCAAGCAAGGTAATACTGTGTGTCTTAACTAAAATCTTTGCCTGAAAGCATTTGAAGGGAGTTTGGTTTTCATTTGTAAAAGCTAATTCTTGTTTTCTATACTGCAAAGGAAGAATTTTTTGTGGTACTGGGCAAAGCTCTGTCAGTTAGTTCATTGTTTTTTGTTCCAGCTACCCATTCACAGCTAGCTCTTTGAAACCACTGACTTCATCAGGTGTGAGGTCCCTCCCTAGCCAACTCAGCTCCCACCCACCCAATGTGAGCTTTACTACTTTATAGGGCAACTCCCCAATTAGCTACACACAGGGACTTAGAATAGTCCGGTTAGAACATAAGATATGCCATACTGGGTCAGACCAAGGTCCATCAAGCCCAGTATCCTGTTTCCAAAAGTGGCCAATCTAGGTCATACGTACCTAGCAGTTTCCCCAAAAGACACAGGTTCCACAATGCTTGTATTGGGGAAAGCAGTGGATTTCCCGTGTCCCTTAATGGTTTATGGACCTTTCCTCCAGGAACTTGTCCAAACCTTTTTTTTTAAACCCAGCTACACTAACAGCTTTTACTACATCCTCTGGTAACAAATTCCAGAGTTTGATTACACGTTGAGTGAAAAAATATTTTCTCTTATTAGTCTTAAATAGGTTACTCTGTAGCTTCATTGCATGTCCCCTAGTCTTTTTATATTCTGATGACGTAAACAATCGATCTACGTTTACCTGTTCCACTCCATTCGTTAATTTATAGACTTCTATCATATCTCCCCTCAGTCGTCTCTTTTCCAGGTTGAAGAGCCCCAACCTTTTTGGCCTCTCTTCATAGGAGTATCCTTCCATTTCCCTTACCATTCTGGTGGCTCTCCTCTGAACCTTTTCTAATAACACTATATCTTTTTTAAGATACAGCGACCAGAATTGCACACAATATTCAAGGTGCAGTCGCACCATGGAACGATACAGAGGCATTATAATATCTTTTGTTTTATTTTCCATTCCTTTCCTTATGATACCTAGCATTCTATTTGCTCTCTTGGCCACCGCTGCACACTGAGCCGAGGGTTTTAACATGCTATCCATGACGTCTAAATCTTTTTCCTGGGTGGTGGTTCCTAATGTGGAACCTTGCATCGTGTAACCATAGTTTGGGTTGTTCTTTCCTAGGTGCATAACTTTGCACTTGTCCACATTAAATTTCATCTGCCATTTCGATGCCCAGTCTTCCAATTTATCAAGATCTTCTTGCAATTTTCCACAATCCTCTTGGGTTTTAACAACTTTAAATAGTTTTGTGTCATCCTCACTCGTTATTCCCTTTTCCAGGTCATTTATGAATATGTTAAAATGCAGCGGACCCAGCAGAGATCCCTGGGGTACTCCACTATTCACCTTTTTCCATTGGGAAAATTGGCCATTTAGCTCTACCCTCTGCTTTCTATCTTGTAACCAGTTCCTGATCCACAATACTATATCACCTCCTATCCCATGACTTTTTAGTTTTGCCAAAAGTCTCTGATGAGAGACCTTGTCAAAGGCTTTCTGAAAGTCCAGATACACTGTATCAACTGACTCACCTTTGTCTACGTGTTTATTCACACCTTCAAAAAAACATAACAGATTAGTAACAAAAGATCTTCCTTGTCTAAAGCCATGTTGGCTGTCTCCCATTACGCCATGACTTTCTACATGCTGAGTAATTTTGTTCTTTATGATGGTTTCTACCATTTTTCCCAGTACTGAAGTCAGGCTCACTGATCTGTAGTTTCCCGGATCACCCCTAGAACCCTCTTTAAAAATTGGCGTTACATTGGCGATCCTCCCATCTTCAGGTATTACAGATGATTTTAATGAACATACTTAAAATATTTTAACTGTTTTTTTCTCTTAAAGGCCAGCTGAGGAACAGGCAGGGACTTTTGTAGGTCTCTCTCTTACTTCAACAGGTACCAAAGCTCCTCCAACTGAACAATGGCTGGGAAAAATCATATTGCCAAAGCTATTGACCCTCTTACACCTACTGGCCTTTAAAGAACATAAGATATGCCATACTGGGTCAGACCAAGGTCCATCAAGCCCAGTATCCTGTTTCCAACAGTGGCCAATCTAGGTCATACGTACCTAGCAGTTTCCTCAAAAGATACAGGTTCCACAATGTTTGTATTGGGTCAAGCATTGATATCCTGGGTCCCTTCTTAATAATGGTTTATGGACCTTTCCTTCAGGAACTTGTCCAAACCTTTTTTAAACCCAGCTACGCTAACAACCTTTACTACATCCTCCGGTAACAAATTCCAGAGTTTGATTACACGCTGAGTGAAAAAATATTTTCTTCTATTAGTCTTAAATAGTTTACCCTGTAGCTTCATTGCATGTCCCCTAGTCTTTCTATATTCTGAAAACGTAAACAATCGATCTACGTTTACCCATTCCACTCCGTTCATTAATTCATAGACCTCTATCATATCTCTCCTCAGCCGTCTCTTTTCCAGGTTAAAGAGCCCTAACCTTTTTAGCCTTTCTTCATAGGGGTATCCTTGCATTCCCTTTACCATTTTGGTGGCTCTTCTCTGAACCTTTTCTAATAACGCTATATCCTTTTTAAGATACGGTGACCAGAACTGCACACAATATTCAAGGTGCGGTCTCACCATGGAACGATATAGAGGCATTATAATATCCTTTGTTTTATTTTCCATTCCTTTCCTTATGATACCTAGCATTCTATTTGCTCTCTTGGCTGCCGCTGCACACTGGGCCGAGGGTTTTAACATATTCACAATGATGCCTAAATCTTTTTCCTGGGTGATGGTTCCTAATGTGGAACCTTGCATCGTGTAACCATAGTTTGGGTTGTTCTTCCCTAGGTGCATAACTTTGCACTTGTCCACATTAAATTTCATCTGCCATTTCGATGCCCAGTCTTCCAATTTATCAAGATCTTCTTGCAATTTTCCACAATCCTCTTGGGTTTTAACAACTTTAAATAGTTTTGTGTCATCTGCAAATTTGATAACCTCACTCGTTATTCCCTTTTCCAGGTCATTTATGAATATGTCAAAAAGCAGCGGACCCAGCACAGATCCCTGGGGTACACCACTATTCACCTTTCTCCATTGGGAAAATTGGCCATTTAGCCCTACCCTCTGCTTTCTATCTTTTAACCAGTTCCTGATCCACAATAGTACACTGCCTCCTATCCCATGACTCTTTAGTTTTGCCAAAAGTCTCTGATGAGGGACCTTGTCAAAGGCTTTCTGAAAGTCCAGATACACAATATCAACCGACTCACCTTTGTCCACCGGTTTATTCACTCTTTCAAAAAAACATAACAGATTAGTAAGACAAGATCTTCCTTGTCTAAAGCCATGTTGGCTATCTCCCATTAGGTTGTGACTATCTACATGCTGAGTAATTTTATTCTTTATGATGGTTTCCACCATTTTTCCTGGTACTGACGTCAGGCTCACCGGTCTGTAGTTTCCCGGATCACCCCTGGAACCCTTTTTAAAAATTGGTGTTACATTGGCGATCCTCCAATCTTCAGGTATTAGAGATGATTTTAATGATAGTTCACAGATTACTGATAGCAGGTCTGCAATCTCATATTTCAGTTCTTTCAACACCCTTGGATGTATACCATCCGGCCCAGGTGATTTGCTACTTTTCAGTTTATCTAATAGTTGTAAGACATCTTCCCGATGTATCGATATTTCCTTCAATTCTTCCGCACCTTTAAATACCACTTCAGTCATGGGTAACATCCCTACATCTTCCTCAGTAAAGACCGAAGCAAAGAATTCATTCAGTCTCTCCGCTATCGCCTTGTCGCCTCTTAGTGCTCCTTTAACCCCTTTATCATCTAATGGACCAACTGACTCTCTCACAGGTTTTTTGCTACGAATATACTTGAAAAGGTCTTTATTTCGCGTTTTTGCTTCCGCAGCAAGCTTCTTCTCAAATTCTCTCTTTGCCTGCCTTATCAATGCCTTGCATTTGACTTGGCAGTACTTGTGCTGTTTCCAGGTTTCGTCGTTTGGCTCTTTTTTCCATTTCCTGAAAGATGCTTTTTTGGCAACAGCCTCTCTGACCTCACCTTTAAACCATGCTGGCAGTTTTTTGGACTTCCTTCCACTTTTCTTAAAGCGTGGAATACAGCTGGTCTGGGCTTCCAAGATAGTATTTTTCAAAAACACCCAAGCTTGATGTACATCTTTAACCTTTGCAACTGCTCCTTTTAGTTTTTTCTTAACTGTTTTCCTCATTTTATCATAGTCTCCCTTTCGAAAGTTAAAAGGTAGTACTGTGGATTTCCTTACTATCCCTCCTCCACTAATTAAATCAAAGGCGATCATGCTATGATCACTATTGCCAAGTGGCCCCAACACCCCTATCTCTTGCACTAGATCTGGTGTTCCACTAAGGACTAGGTCTAATATGGCTTCCCCTCTGGTCGGTTCATGAACCAGCTGCTCCAAGAAGCAGTCATTTATTTCATCTAGGAACTTTATCTCCCTAGCATGTCCTGACGTGATACTGACGCAGTCGATACCGGGGTAATTGAAATCACCCATTATTATTACTGCGCTGTAACTTTTGTTAGCTTCCTTGATTTTTTTTGAGCATTTCATCATCCATTTGGTCATTCTGGCCAGGTGCTCCATAGTACACCCCCACTGCCATTGCCTGCCCCCTTTTATATGGAATTTCAATCCATATAGATTCTACAGCAGATTTTGTTTCCTGCAAAACTTTAATCCTTTCTGAGCCAATGCCCTCTCTAACATAGAGTGCAACCCCTCCACCAATTTGATCAGCTCTATCATTACGATATAGTTTGTACCCAGGTATCAGAGTGTCCCACTGGTTGTCCTCCTTCCACCATGTCTCTCATATTCCAATCATATCTAACCTTTCATTTAGTGCTATATATTCTAACTCTCCCATCTTATTCTTTAGACTTCTAGCATTTGCATACAAGCATTTTAGAGAATGTATTTTATTCATGTTAATTTGGCTATTGTTAGACATGGGTAAATTGGGATCTTTAAGCTCTGTCTGCTCCATACTTGAGGGCATTTGGGCTACTTTACTCTTTTGTGGAACCTCTCTGCTTTTGGTAGTATCCTTCAAGGATACATTCTTCCGAACCATCCGCTCTTGGGCGACTGTCGGATTTCCCCTAATATCTAGTTTAAAAGCCAGGCTGCAAGGGACAGCGAGGACATGTTTGGGTGGAACACCCAACCCTCCTCCTGTATCAACAGGCCTGGGGTGCAGCCCAGGGGGACTGGAGGCTTGGACATGAGCCGGAGCAGAAATGGGAACCAAGGCTGTCGAGGCCACGAGGAGGCTACGAGGATCACTGAAGCTCAGGACTGCTGAGCCTTCTGGAGGGTCCTCACAATGAGAGGAGTGGGAGGGAATACGTAAAGAAGGCCGTAGGCATCTAGGGCCACCCTGCTTGAGTGCAGAACCGGGATGCAGAAGCAGCTAAGCTGCACGTTTGCCGGACTGGCAAACAGGTCCATGGATGGGGTCCCCCACTGATGGAACAAGATGCCGGCGACCTCTGGATCTAAGCGCCCCTCGTGTGGGCGGAGGATCCTGCTGAGTTTGTCCGCGAGGACATTCTCCTGGCCTGGGAGGCAGACCGCTCGCAGGGTCATCCCCCGGCGAGACACAAAGGAGGATCAGCTCTCAGTAGAGGAGGCATGATGCTGTTCCCACCTCCTTGTTGATGTAAAACATGGCTACCCTGTTGTCGGTCTGTACGAGCACCAACTTCCCTCTCAGATAGCCCTCGAAGGCCCTCAGAGCTCATCGGACCGCCCAAAGCTCAAGCAGGTTGATCTGCTGCCAAGACTCCTCGGGTGACCACTGCCCCTGGGTGCACAATGTGCCGCAGTGGGCTCCCCACCCTAGCAGGGAAGCATCCATCGTTAGGACGAGCTCATGCTGCAGGGTCTGGAAGGGAATTCCCTGAAGGAAACTTCAGATGTTCCGTCACCAACTCAGAGAGTCGTGGAGACTGTGGGAGATCTGGATAGGGTCTCTGAGCTGGCTGAAGGCCTGGCTCCATTGTGCCCTGAGGCACCACTGGGCTGTCTGCATGTGCATGCGGGCGTGGGGGACCACATGGACAGTGGAGGCCATGTGCCCGAGGAGGTGCAGCATGGCCCGCACTGTAACCCAAATCTTGTTTTGGACCTGGGATGCCACGGCCCAAAGGCAGTCCGCTCGGTCTGTGGGAAGGAAGGCAGTCGCCGGCACCATGTTGAGGCATGAGCCAATGAACTCCAGGGTCTGCACCGGTTCAAGGTGGGACGGAGTAGTTGGACCAGGAAGCTGAAGCGCTTGAGGAGAAGGATCGTGAGTGATGACACCAGGCAGGCTTCACCAATCGAGGGCCCCGTGATGAGCCAGTCAGTCATCGAGGTAGGGGTAGACAGGTATGCCCTGCCGCCTGACAGAGGCACTTTGTGAAAACCCGCAGTGCGGACGCGAGCCCGAAGGGAAGCACTGTATTGGTAGTGTTCCCCCTGCACCCTAAAGTGCAGGTATTGCCTGTGCTGGGGGGTGAACTAGGATGTGGGCATAAGCGTCCTTGAGGTCCAAGAAGCATAGCCCTGCTGAAGGAAGGGCAGCAGGACGCCAAGCGATAAAATTTTGAATTTCTCCCGCACCAGAAATTTCAGGTTTCTGAGGTCGAGGATGGGACGCTGGTCCCCCATCTTTTTTCGGACGAGAAAGTAGCAGGAGTAGAACCCCTGACCTTGAAGGTGCCGCGGTACCTTCTCGACCACCTGTTGGGAGAGGAGGTTGAACAGTTCCTGCTGCAAGAAGATCTTGGTGTGAGAGGAGCCGGGCAGGCTCCGCTGGGGAGAAGGGAGGAGGGTGCCTGTCCAAGCGGAGACGGTATCCGTCCCGGATTACCAAGAGGATTCAGGTGTCCGACGTGATCAACACCCACTCCGGGGTGAACAGAGACAGGCATCCCCCCACTGGCTGAAGAGTTGCCAGGGGGCGAGAGGCTATGCAGACGGCATCAAAACCCCTGTGTAGGCTGGGCTTTAGGCCCTTTCGGCTTATGGTGGACTTGTGCACCTCCCTTCCCCTGCGCGCTGGGAGCCGGTGCAGATGTGGGTGGGAAAGGAGGGTAACCCCGGTAAGGGAGCCCCTTCCTTTGGAAGAACGGCTTCTTGGGCTGCTGCTTCTTCCTAGGGAAGGAGGAGGTTTTGCACAAGAGATGAGTTCGAGTCACGAACTCCGTTTCTATCTCAGTGGCTTTATTCTCCATAGGTTTACTGAACAGTTGCTCACCAAGGCAAGGAACGTTCAGGAGCTTCTTTTGGACCCACTGCTCCAGGTCCGAAGACTGGAGCCATGCCTGGCGCCGGGCCTCGATGCTGGCCACCGCCACCCCGGCGGAGAACTCAAACCTGTCATATGCGGCATGGGAGAGGTACTTCAAACACTCCGTGATGGATGTCAGGAGGGTTTGGAACCTTAGGAGGGGTTCACCCCTAGGACCGCGGTGAAACTGCCAAGCTCCTTGCTAAGTCATGTAGAAACATGCCCGTATAGAGTTGGTATGCCTGGATACGGGAAGTCAACATGGAATCCTGATAGGCCTTATGGCCCCAGGGCATTGAGAGCTCTCGACTCCCTCCCTGGGGGGACCAAAGGGTGAGACATTGGGCTTTTTTGCTTCCACATCGCTGACTCCACAACCATGGAGGTGTGCGGGAGCTGGGTTTTCCAGAACACCAGGCCACGCTGAACTCTATAAATGGTGTTGAGGCGCTTACTCACAATGGGGACCAAAGCAGGTGTCTCCCACATGCGGAGAAGCAGCCTTGACAATATGGGGGGAACCGGGACAGTAAGAGACTCCCGAGGCGTGGACTCATACTGTAGAATATCGAGGCCTTGGAGGATCGTGCTCCCAAGGATTGGGAAGGCGAGCAAGACAGACGCCGAGGACCCGCATGAGGCCTGGGGCTCTCGGGAGTTTCCAGGGCAGATTTTTGTGTCCCTCTCGAGGGAACCTCTGTCTCAAGGCACGAGCCAGTCGTGCTGGGAACGAGCACCTGCTGGGCAGCTAAGAAGGCAGAAACGCTGCGCTCTAGTGCCAGCATTCAGGACTCCCACGTGGGCGTGGGGCCCTGTGATGCTGACACTGGGGTTACCGGGTCTGGTGTGGAGGAGGAGAGGAGGGTCCACACGAGGACAATCCTCAGGAGACTGTGTGCCATCATCAGAGGCCTCTGTATCTGTACGAGGTACCCTTTGAGGTCGCTCCTTGTCCGACTCTCAGGAACACCGTGGGGGACTGAGCAACTGAGCGCAGGAACACCTGCGCTTATCCAGAGCCCCTGACAGCAACTTAGAGGTCTTCCTCTTCTTATGCTGCTCCACTTCAGGGGACCCCTGGTCAGAATGCCGCCAAGAATGCGGAACCGAAGTTGGGGATCCCACCAGCGGAGGGACGACAAAGGATGCCGCACAGGATTCCGGGGCCACCTTCCGGAAAATGTCATCGGACTTCTGCTTACAGCTCAGGAGGGCCTTGGAGGACATTTTCTTGCAAAGAGAGCACAGCTCCGGGTTATAATTGGCCCCAAGACACCGAAGACAACAGTCATGGGTGTCCGTGAGCGACATGTTCTTGAAACCAGTGGCCATAGGAGAAAAAAGGACCCCCTCTAGGTCGAAGACTTTTGCGGCCAGCGGTTGGGAGAAAAAAAGAGCATGAAACACACAAGAGGGAAAAAAATTTGAAGAAGGATATTCCCCTCGCTCAATGGTAAAATAGGGAGAGCAGGGGAGGACGGAAGAGGACCAGTGCAACCAGAAAAAAAACACGGCCCAGAGGCTGAAAATGAAACATTTTTTCGGAGGGACGAGGACGTGTGTCCAAAGGGCTCCACTGAAAAAGGGAGACTGAGCAAGATGGCAACTTGGGCAGGAAGAGGACCACACATGCATGGAAGCAATCCCAAAGGCTTTTTTTGAAAGCTGGGGAATTGCTCCGCATGGGCTCCATTGCCACTGACGTCACCCATAAGTGAGCAATGACTTCCTGCTTGTTCCTGGAGAATGTACGAAACTTATAGATGGCAACAAGAAACATGTATAGGCTGTCATCACTGGCAAGGGTCGTGCAACCAACAATTAGTGAAGGGTGCCATTAATCCTGTCCAGGTCATTTTTTTTGTAAGAAATTGCTAGGTCTAAATTGTAAACTTTTTTGTGTTGTATAACTTTGAACATAATATTAAAATATTATGATGAGATATAGTTGTAATATTTCCAGTTATTTCTCAATACTGTACACAACATACCTAAAATGCAAGGGTGCCAATAATGTTGACCATAAATACTTGAATGACAAATGGCCAATGTAAAGCAAATTTTTAAAAAGGGTTCCAGGGGTGATCCAGGAAACTACAGGAAACTACAGACTGGCGTGTCTGACCTTAGTACCAGGCAAAAAGAATAAAATTACTAAACATGTCATGGTTTAATGGGAGAAAGCCAACATGGCTTTAACCAAGGAAGGTCTTGTCTTACTAATCTATTTTTTTTGAAGGTGTGAACAAACAGGTAGACAAGTGAGCCCGTTGATATAGTGTATATAGTGTATCTGAATTTTCAGCAAGCCTTTGACAAGGTCCCTCATGAGAGACTCTCAGCCAAATTAAAAAGTCATGGGATAGGAGGCAGTGTATTATTGTGGATCAGGACCTGGTTAAAACATAGAAAGCAGAGGGTAGAGCTAAATGGCCAATTTTCCCAATGGAGAAAGGTGAATAGTGGAGTGCCCCAAGGATCTGTGCTGGATCTGCTGCTTTTTAACATTCGTAAATGACCTGGAAATAGGAACGAATGAGGTAATCAAGTTTGCAGATGACAAAATGATTTAAAGTTGTTAAAACACAAGAGAATTGTGAAAAATTTCAAGAGGCCCTTGATAAATTGGAAGACTGAACGTTCAAATGGCAAATGAAATTTAATGTGGACAAGTGCAAAGTTATGCACCTAGGAAAGAAAGCATAGTTACTCACCTGTAACAGGTGTACTCCAGGGACAGCAGGAATCAGTCCTCATATATAGGGTGACATCGGCACCGACAGAGCCTGCACAGAGCATTTCCCCAGCTTTCAAAGAAAGCCTTTGGGAATGCAGCCGCGCAATCATGGTTCCCGTCCCTCCCACAGGTGCCATCTTACTCAGTCAGGTGTCATAGCTATAGCCCCTTCAAGAAGATGGCAAAAATATACAAAACCTCCAAGGGGAGGAGGGAGGGTTGTGAGGACTGATTCCTGCTGTCCCTGGAGAACACCTGTTACAGGTGAGTAACTACGCTTTCTCAACGAACAAGCAGGACCTGTAAGAAAAAGCACAGCAGCGCCGTAAGCAGTTGCTAGCGAAAGCCAAAGGCAGCCCGAGAACACTAGCTCCATGGATGGCCATGCTCCTGGTAGCCATAACAAGAAGGGTCAGAGGGCAGGAGTTGCTTAAACCCCAAACAGATTAGGGAGTACAGTCTGGATGATGGTGGTATCCTACCGGGATCCCTCTCCAGGCAGTAATGTACCGCGAAGGTGTGAATGGAGAACCAGGTGGCGGCCCGGCAGATGTCTGCCAGTGGCACCAAGTACAGGCTGGCAAGTGACATCACCATCGCTCAGACATTGTGAGCCATGACTCGACGGTGCAGGGGAAACCCAGCCTAGGCCTGGGCAAAGGTGATGCAGTCCACCACCCAGAGGGACAAGGTATGCTTGGTGACTGCCAGCCCCAGACGGTTGGATCGAAGGAGACGAAGATCTGTCCAGATCTGCAGTGGTCACAAGTCCGCTGCAGGTAGAAAGAGAGCCCTCTTACAATCCAAGGTGTGGAGAATTGCCAACACCTGATCGGCGTGGGGCTTCGGGAAGAAAGTGGGCAGCACTATCTCTTGATTGAGATGAAAATCCGAGACGATCTTGGGAAAGAACTTGGGGTGAGTCCGTAGGACCACCCTGTTCCTCTAAAACCTCGAATATGGTGCCTTGCCCATCAACACCTGGAGTTCGCTGACTCTCCAAGTGGAGGTGAGAGCCACCAGGAAGGCCACCTTCCATGACAGATGCTGCAGTGGGCAGGTAGCCATGGGCTCAAAGGGCGGCTTGGTCAGCTGCGTGAGGACCACATTGAGGTCCCATTCCACCAGAGGAGGGCGGGTAGGGAGCTTGGAAAGGAGCAGGCCTCGCATGAAGCAAGAGACAAGTGGTTGTCCCAAAAGTGGCTTGTCCTCAATGGGATGGTGGTTCATTGAGATGGCACTCAGGTGAATCCTGACCGAGTTAGACTTCAGCCCAAACTGCGAGAGGTAGAGCAGGTACTGCAAGACCATACTGGGTAGGGCATGAAATTGGGTTCGCCCAGAGCTCTAAGAACCACACCGAGAACCGACGCCACTTGAAGGCTTAAGCCCATCTGGTTGAGTCCTTTCGTGAGGCCAAAAGAATGTCCTCGATCTCCAGGAGCTACCTGCTTAGCTGCCAAGCTTTGAGGGATAGAGACCTCAGATTGGGGTGGAGAAGCAGACCCTCCTCCTGCGTCAGCAGCTCTGGTGAGAACCTGAGCAGGACTGGGGGCTCCATTGAGAGATGGAGCAGCAAGGGAAACCAAGGCTGCCTGGGCCACCTCAGGGCTATGAGAACCACCGAGGCCCGGTCCCGCTGGACCTTAAGAAGGTTCTGGGCAATGAGAGGCATGGGGGTGGGGGAAGACATATACAGTAGCAGCCCCATTTCCCACGAGATAAGAAAGGCATCTGGGGCCACCCTGTCCGGGTGCAGGAGGGGACCACAGAACCGGGGGAGCTATGAATTCACAGAACTGGCAAAAAAGTCCAGGTCTGGAGTCCCCCAATGCTGGAAGAGCCGCTGTGCTGTCCGATGACAGATGTGCCACTCGTGCGACCGGAAGACTCTGCTGAGCCGGTCTGCCAATGTATTGTCCTTACCCGGGAGGTAAATGGCCTAGATCAGCGGTTCTCAACCTGTGGGTTGCGACCCCCGTGGGGGTCGCCACAGGATTTAGCGGGGGTCACCTCACTCCGCCGTTAAAAATAAAAACTTTAAAAAGCGCACAAGTTGAGTCCACTTCTCGGCAGCGGCAAACTCACCGCCTCCCTTCTAATGCAGCCCCAGCTCCCTGTCTATTAGGGAACCGCTGCTGAGCCTGTAAAACCATTGCGGAGCCTTCCCATCTCTCGACGGGCTCTGTGCAGCATTGTCCTGCCTCCAAAGGAAGTACCTCCTTTGGAGGTGGGACAATGCTGCACAGAGCCCATCGAGAGACAGGAAGGCTCCGCAACGGTTTCACAGGCACAGCCACCGTTCTCTAAGAGGCAGGGAGCCGCGGCTGCATTAGAAGAACAGGGCAGTAGCAGGCAGACAGGGAGAGGGGAGGAGGGGGCAGGGAACCTGCAACGGGGCTGACATGAGGGAGGGAGGGAGGGGGCTGACATGGACAGGGGGGCTGACATGAATGGAGGGAGGGAGGGAGGGATGGCTGACATTGATGGATGGAGGGAGGGAGGGAGAGGGGCTGACATGGAGGGAGGGGGGCTGACATGGACAAAGGGAAGAGACAGGGGGACATATTGGACAGACGGGGGATAAATGCTGGACAGAGGGGAGAGACAGTGCAGGTTATGATTATAATGGGCAGATGGGGGGGCTAGGACTGGTAATGGGTTGATTAGGGAAGGCTAGGACTGGGAATGGACTGATCAAGGGGGGTAGGACTGGTAATGGACTGATGGGGGGCTAGCATTGGAAATGAGCTGATCGGGGAGGCTAGGACTGGTATGGGCTGATGGGGGGGGGGGGGTAGGACTGGTAATGGGCTGATTAGGGGAGCCTAGAACTGGTAATGGGTTTGAGGAGGGACTAGCACTGGAATATGAAATTAGGTCTTTCCTGCTAATTATCTTTCCTTGAGCTTTCTCCGGGCCAGTCCAGGGACAGGTAGGGTTGTCAATCCTCTATAGCAGCTGAGGACTGAAGACTTCAAGCTTTCTTGAGAGGTGAAGCCACTCCCCCTGAGGGTAATCCAGCAGTCTTCTTATGACAAAGCAACTAAAAGAAATAACTGAAAACACTAGATTAACCCTTTAAAACTGATAATGTTCCATAGTCCCTGAAAAAACGCGGAAGCCCTCAAACGGGCTCCGATAGTCTTTTTTTTTTTTTTAAACTAGCATAACATAACATTAGTCTGCACTGAATGAAATCTGAAAGCCCCAATTATTTCCTCTCTCACGGCCGAATACCTTAATATGGTGAAATTCTGTTGGATACTAAAAGAACTCCAAACCGAAAGAGGTGGGACCCTGGACTGGCCCGGAGAAAGCTCAAGGAAAGAATTAGCAGGTAAGACCTAATTTCATATTCCTTATCGCTTCTCCGGGCCAGTCCAGGGACAGGTAGGGCAGTACCAAAGCAGTACCTAAATACGGGAGGGACCCGCCAGACCTGCGATAAGAGCCGAGGCCCCCAATTTCGCATCGTCTCTGGCTTGAACATCCAACCGGTAATGTTTGGTAAAAGTATGCAACGAAGACCACGTTGCAGCTCTGCAGATATCTATCGGCGGCACAAAGGCAAACTCCGCCCAGGAAGTTGCTAGAGCTCGAGTAGAATGAGCCCACAAACCAACCGGTGGCGAGATTCCTCGGGCAGTGTAAGCTGCCACAATAGCACAGCAAACCCAACGAGCTATGGTGGACTTTGACGCTGGTTGACCTTTACGAGACCCTGCATACTGGACAAAGAGTCTGTCTGTTTTCTGAAAAGGTTGCGAAACCCGCAGGTACGTCTGTAAGACCCGGCCAAGATCCAATCGTTTGAGCGCACGGTCCATGGGAGAACTGGAAGTATCAGAAAACACGGGCAAGGCTACCGCTTGATTAACATGAAATACAGACAGTACTTTAGGTAAATAGGAAGGTACTGTTCGTAGCAACACCCATTCCGGAAGAAATTGAAGATAAGGCTCCCGGCAAGACAAAGCCTGTAAGTCGGAAATCCGGCGAGCTGAACACAAAGCGACCAAAAAAGCAGTTTTCCAGGAACACTCGCGGATATCTCGAGAGCAGAGTTAAGCTAAGGACGACTGGGAAAAAGCTTCCAAAACTACGTTCAAATCCCATGGAGGAACGATGGGGCGCACTGGAGGACGGAGGATTTTTGCCGCCCATAAAAAACGTTTCACATCCGGAAGTGCCGAAAGACGGCGATGCTGCACTGAGCCACGAAAACAGGTCAGCGCGGCAATATGAACCTTAAGGGTACTGAGAGCCAAGCCTTTGTCCAAGCCATGCTGGAGAAAAAGGAGGAGCTGAGGCAAGGTAGACGACATAGGAGGAACATTGCGCTGTCCACACCACGATTCAAAAAGATGCCACACCCGCACATATGCTAGAGAGGTCGTCGGCCTTTTAGAGTGAAGTAAGGTGTCTACCACGGAATTCGCATAGCCTTTGCGCTTTAAGCGAGTCCTCTCAAGAGCCAAGCCGTAAGTAAGAAGCGCTCCACCCGGGGCATGAGAATCGGACCCTGATGCAACAGATTGACGCGTACCGGAAGAGGCCAAGGTGGAGCTATTAGAAGCCGAACTAGATCGGCATACCAGGGACGACAAGGCCAATCCGGCGCAATGAGCATCACCATTCCTCGGTGGCACGCTATCCGTTGGATGACTCGACTCAACATTGGCCAAGGAGGGAAAACGTACAAGAGAGAGTCCAGTGGCCACGGCTGAACTAGAGCATCGAGCCCCTCTGACATGTGTTCTCTGCGCCTGCTGAAGAACCGGCTGGCCTTGGCATTGGTGCACGTCGCCATCAGATCCATCACCGGCTGCCCCCAACGCAAGGTCAGCTCGTGATAAATTGCTGCGTTCAACTCCCATTCCCCAGGATCGAGGACATTGCGGCTGAGATAATCGGCTTGCACATTCTCCTTGCCAGCTACATGTGCTGCTGATATCGCTAGGAGATTGGATTCTGCCCAAACCATCAATTCCTGACATTCGGCAAGGAGGGAGAGAGACTTGGTGCTGCCCTGATGATTGATATAAGCGACTGTCACTGCATTGTCGGAGAATATCTTGACCGCAGTCCCCTTGAGCAAGTCCGCGAAGTGCAGCAGGGCGAAACGAGCTGCCCGAAGCTCTAGTCGGTTGATCGACCACGAACTCTCCTCGGGGGACCAAGAACCCTGAGCGATGTGCGCCTGACAATGAGCTCCCCAGCCCGAGAGACTGGCATCTGTGGTGACCAACACCCACGAGGGTTCCTGTAAGGGAATCCCCGCCGTAAGATGTTCCGGAACTAACCACCACTCCAGACTGTGTCGCACATGTTCCGGACAGGAGAGGCGCTGCGAGAGTGGGTGAAGCTGTGGCGACCATCGGGAAAGCAGCGCCTGCTGCAAGGGTCGCATGTGTGCTTTGGCCCACGGGACCAGATCCAGTGCCGCCGCCATGGACCCCAAGAGCTGCAAATACGTCCACGCCGACGTTGCTGGTAGTTGCAGAAAAGCTTGTACCTGCTGCAAAAGTTTGTCCACCCGCAGTTCGGGCAAAAAGACCGCCCCTCGCTCTGTGTCGAAAAAGGCTCCGAGATAAGTCAGCTGTTGCAACGGTACCAAATGACTTTTGGACTGATTGATCACCCAACCGAGCTGTTCGAGAAGCTGGACTACGCGAGCTGTGGCCGTCACTGCAGCCAACCGAGAATCGGCCCGGATCAACCAATCGTCGAGATACGGATGAACCCGGATACCGTCCTTTCGAAGCGCCGCTGCCACAACCACCATCAGCTTTGTGAACGTCCGCGGAGCCGTCGCGAGACCGAACGGCAAAGTGCGAAACTGGAAATGCCCCATCGGAAGGGCAAACCGTAAATATCGCTGATGAGATTGTCTGATGGGAATATGAAGATAGGCCTCTGTGAGATCTATGGACGAGAGAAACTCTCCCGGCTGTACCGCCCGAATCACTGTGCGCAAGGTTTCCATGCGAAAGTGAGGCACCCGTAAAGTACGGTTTACACCTTTTAGATCTAGCACGGGATGAAAAGAACCCTCCTTTTTGGGAACCACAAAATAGATCGAGTATCGACCGCAGCCGTATTGGTCTAGAGGCACGGGAACGATCGCTCACAGCTGTAAGAGACGTAAGAGCGTGTCCGAAATGGCCTGCATTTTCAGACCGGGCGCACAAGGAGACATGACAAAGGCGGGTGGTAAAGGGCAGGCGAAGTCTAGAGCATAGCCCTTCCGAATTATTTCCAAAACCCATTTGTCTGACGTGATTTCGGTCCAGGCTGCCAGAAAATTCTGCAGGCGCCCTCCTACAGGAACTAACGCCTGGACCAGCAGACCTTCATTGCAGCTTTTTAACTGAAGGTTGTGAGGCAGTGACGTAGGACCTGCCAAAACCTCTGGCTCCCCAAAAGGACTGACCCCGAAAACCGGACCGTCCCCTAGAATAGGTTGCAAAGCGCGCTCCACGAAATCTACGGGAGTCCCGTGAGGAGCCTCGAAGACTACCAGTACCTCTCAGCGGCTTAGGTCTATCCTCAGGCAAACAACCCCCTTTTGAGTCGCCTAAATCTTTCACAATTTTTTCCAAGGCTTCCCCAAAGAGCAACTTCCCCTTAAAGGGCAGTTTACTAAGGCGGACCTTCGAGGAAACATCTGCAGACCAGTTACGCAACCAGAGGAAACGCCTGGCAGCTACCATAGAGGCCATGGTCTTAGCCGCAATTCGCAGCAAATCATAAAAGGCATCCGCCGTATAACCAGCGGCAGATTCTAACTTCGCATTGTCTGGACCTTCAGAAGCGGACTCCCCTGCAGCGTCCCCCTGCAACCATCTAATGGACGCACGAGAAACAAGCTCCACAAACTGCAACCTGTAGCGCCAAAGCGCTAGAATCAAAAGCCTGCTTGAGAAGAATTTCCAATTTTCTATCCTGGAGGTCTTTAAGCGCTGCCGCTCCCTCTACAGGGATGGTAGTCTTTTTAGTCACCGCAGATACCAAGGCATCCACCTTTGGCATGCGTAATAAGTCCTTTTCCTCCTGCGGAAGGGGGTACAGGCGAGCTAAGGTGCGGCTTCCGCGCAGAGTAGCTTCGGGACACTCCCATTCAGAATCAATCATTTGTCTAATCACCCGATGCATGGGGAAACAGCGTTGCTGGGCTTTAAACCCCTGCAACAAAGGATCTTCCAAAGGTTCCTGAGAGGAAGAAGGAAGAAGCAGGTGCAGTGCCGCCAAAGATTGTGAAATAAGAGCTGCCAGCTCCTCTTTACGGAAGACCCTAAAAACATTGGGATCCTCTCCAGGGGCAATTTCGCCTTCCTCCAATTCCTCTGGATCCTGATCCAAGCCTGTCTCTGCCAGAAACTCTGTGTCTCCCTGACCTAGGAGTAGAGAATCTTGGGAAATAAAAGGATCCAACGGATCTCTAAGAAAGTCCTTAGTCTTAGAAGATCCCTCACCAGGATCCTCTGTGCCCTGCAAATTAGGTGGCAGTGCCACAGGAGTGGAAAGCGCTGCAGACTGATCAGGCTGTGAAGACTTAAGTAAAAAAGCCCTGTGCATCGCTAAGATAAATTCGGGCGAAAAAAAGGATGCCATGCCTTCCTGAGCCTCTGAAATCGAATGCACAGGCTTATCTGGAGGAATGGCTTCCTTAGAAGACTTAGCCTTCCTTTTGTGGGGCCGGGGCTGCTCTGGAGGAGAACTGACCGGCGCCGACAAAATGGCCGCCTTTCCCGCGGGCAAAGATGGCTCTTCTATTTTATTTACCGGCTTGTCTGCCATTCTAAAAAATGTAAGTGAATATGAAAGAACCGGAGCGGTAACAAAACTGACGACGCTGAACAAGGAACGCACTGTAAAAATCTTCCGATGGCAGAATGATGTGCAGAACCGGATCGGGACAGAAAAAATAAACTAAATCATCAAAGACTCACCGAAGAGAAGAGAAGCAACCCCTGAGCACACAAGGCAGTCCCGCTGCTAGCGGGAAGTAGTCAAAATTGGCAGCTTTCGCGGCAGAGGCATAACTGGGGCTCCCAGAATCACTCTGCCGACAGAGACGGAGAAAGAGGCAGGCTCTGCCTCACACCGCAAGAGAATGACTCCCTCGACGTCTCAAATTTCTTTAAAGCAGTAGCGTAAACCAAAAACTACCACAAGGACTCTAGAAGAAAATCAGCTCTGCTAGAGCTAATATATTTTGTGGAAAAAAACAAAGAAAGAAATATAAGCAGTAGGTTTGTAGGTGAGGGAGAAATAGAGATTCGATCCTCTTTAGCTGCTGAGGACTGAAAGACTGCTGGATTACCCTCAGGGGGAGTGGCTTCACCTCTCAAGAAAGCTTGAAGTCTTCAGTCCTCAGCTGCTATAGAGGATTGACAACCCTACCTGTCCCTGGACTGGCCCGGAGAAGCGATAAGGAAATGAGCTGATTAGGGGAGGCTAGGACTGGTAATGAGCTGATGGGGGGGGGGGGGTAGGACTGGTATTGGGCTGATTAGGGGAGGCTAGCACTGGTAATGGGGTTGAGGGGGGACTAGCACTGGAAGCAAGCTGATTGGGGGGATTCGACTGGGAATGGGCTGATTGTGGGGAGGGGAGGATAGAGCTGCTGGCCCTGGAAGAAAACTGGGGGCTACGACTACAAATGGGCTGATACGAAGGGATGGGAGAATGGAACTGGAAGGGAGTGGATCTGAGAGGGGCTGCCATGGTATTTGTACTAGAAGGGACTGGTCAGTGGGGAAGGAAGGGGACTGGAAGGGAATGGACACCAGTGGCAGTTATGGGAATGCAAGTTGACACTGGAAGGTACTGAGAGTGAGGTCTGGAACGGAGCTGATACTGGGGAGGGTTACTGGGACTGGAAATAGGCTGATGGAAAGAAATGAAAAAAAACGAAAGAAGAGATAAGAAATGGCAGATGGACCATAGACCACAGAAAGAGAGCTAAGAGAAGACAGGAAAGCAGAAGCCTCGGATCGGGACCAGCATGATCAGAGAATAAATTAGTCAGACAACAAAGGTAGAAAAAATTATTTTATTTCATATTAGTGATTTGACTACAAAATCATCATAATTTTGAAATCAAATATTGTTACTTGTTATTGTGATTAATTATTGTGGTTTAAACAAGTAAATTTTATAAATAAAAACATATTTCAAAGGCCTATAATATATTAATAATTCAACAAATGTTTACAGCGACAATGCGTTAACGGTAAAGGAAGAGAGACGCATTTGATTTTATCATTGGGGGTCACCACAAGTTGACCAATGGTAAAAGGGGTCACGGTACAAAAAAGGTTGAGAACCACTGGCCTAGATGGTGATGCCCTGGCTCACTGCAAAGGTGCATAGGGCTGTCGCCTCTGAACAGAGGCTGTAGCAGCCAGTACCTCCCTGTTTGTTCACACAGAACATCGTGACCTGGTTGTCCATCTGGACCAGCACCGTTTTGTACTGCAGGCAGGCCTGAAAACCTTGAGAGAGAGGTCAATGCCCGGAGCTCCAGCAGGTTGATCTGCTGCCAGGATTCCGAGGGACCAGGTCCCTTGAGTGCACCGCCCCTCGCAATGGGCTCCCCAGTCCGCCAGGGTGGTGTCCGTTGTTAAGACCACCTGATGCACCGGAGCTTGGAAGGGCATACCTCGAAGCAGGTTCAGAGACTCCTGTCACCAAGCAAGAGACTCCATCACGCTGAGAGAGACCGAGATGGGGTCTCTGAGGAGGCCGGTCGATTGCGCCCATTACACTCAGAGGCACCACTGCATCGCCCGCATATTGAAACGGGCATTAGGCACGACATTGACCGTGGAGGCCATGTGGCCGAGAAGGTGAAGCATCGTCCAGGCCGAGACGGTGCTGTGGCACCGCACTTCGGATGCCAGGGACACGAGGCGGTCCGCCCTGTCCTGAGGAAGGAAAACCATGACCCGAAGGGTGTCCAAGCAAGCCCCAATGAATTCCAGGGACTGAACTGGAGTGAGGTGGGAGTTTGAGTAATTGATTACGAATCCCAGATGCTCCAGGAGGCAAATAGTGTGCTCCGTGGCCTGTCTGGCTTCGGAGGCTGTGTCCCCTGTTATGAGCCAGTCGCCTAGATATGGATAGACAAAAGTGCCCTGCAGCCGTAAGTGGGCCACAACCACAGCCAGAGCCAGGCATTTCGTGAAGACCCGCAGGGTGGACACGAGGCTGAAGGGAAGTACCCTGTACTAGTAATGGTTTCCCTGAACCATGAAGCGGAGGTACTTTGTGTTTGAGATGGATGAGGATGTGAGCATAAGCATCCTTTAAGTCCAAGGAGCATAGCCAATCACACTGCTGGAGGTAAGGCAGTAATGTTCCATGGGAGAGCATCTTGAACTTCTCCCGCAAGAAGGACTTGAGGTTCCGCAAGTTGGAGGATGGGCCGAAGGTCCCTTGTCCGCTTCTGGGCAAGGAAGTATCAGAAGTAAAACCCCCATCCTCTGAGTGCAGTGGGACTGGTTCTACCATGCCATCCAAGGAGGCTTACAAGCTTCTAACTCAGGATGGCCTGGCTCCCCAGGAAAGTACCGAGGAGAGGCCTGGTCCAGATGGAGAAGATAGCCTTCCAGAACGACCTGGAGGACCTGTGGGAAAAATGGACTAGACGCCCCTCCGATGGACAGCCGCCCTACCAGAGGACGAGAGGCTATGCCAATGGCGTCAAAACCCTGAGGGTGGCTGAGCCGGCACCAGGAGTTGGGTCTTGGGACCCTTCAGCTTACGAGGGCCATGGACTGTGGTATTGTCGTGACCACCCTGAACGGGGGGTGGATACCGGAAGATAGGCCGGGTAGCCCCTGTACGGGAGCCTATTCTGATGGAAGAAAGGCTTCTTGTTCTGCTGCTTCTTCCTGAGAAGGGAGGAAGTTTTCCCGGAGAGGCGAGTACGAGTCACGTACTCCATCTCAATCTCTGCCACCTTATCCTCCATGGGCTTGCCGAATAGTTGCTCCCCAAGACAAGGGACATCCAGCAGCTTCTCCTGGACCCACTGTTCCAGGTCCAAGGACTGAAGCCAAGCTTGCCAGCGGGCTCCAATGCCAGCCGCTGCCATCCAGACAGAAGACTCAAAGCAGTCGTACGCTGCTTGCAAGAAGTACTTTAAGCATTCTCTGACGGACTTTGAGAGGGCCCGAAAACAGAGATGGTCTCTGTCAAGGCCCGCCACAAAGTCTCTGAGCTCTCTAACGAGGTTATGTAGGAACATCCCAATGTACAATTGGTAAACTTGGATGCGGAGTGACAGCATGGAGCCCTGATAAGCCTTGCACCCGAGGGCATCGACAGTACGAGATGCTCTGCCCGAAGTGACAGACGAATAGGTTTTCAGGCTCTTTAGCTTCTACATGGCCGATTTGACCAACATCAAGGTGTGGGGAAGCTTGGCTTTCTGAAACCCCAGGCCCCACTGAACACTATGCATAGTGTCCAGGCACTTGCTCATGCCACATGTAGAGTCGTCGTCTGTTCAGAATGGGAGGAACTGGCACTGAGAGAGCCTCTTTTGGAGGGGCTTCATATTTCAGAATATCAAACTCCTCAGTACGGGGCTCCTCCGTCTCAGTGGCAAGTGCCAGGGCCCACGCCATGTCCCAGACGAACTCCAGAAAGGAGGTGTCTGCCACCTCTGGGTCAGAGGGGAGGGAAGGTCTCGGTGGGACCGAGTCTCCGTGGAGGTCTCCCCATTGGACTCCCGCTCTGAGTAGTCCGTAGAGGAATCTAGGTCGGGCAGCTCGAGATGAGTCTGACCAGCGCCGGATCTCAGAGGCCAAAACTTGCCCAGAGCCGGAGGCACTCACCCGAGAAAATCTTGCGCCCGAGGACCGGGATGGAGATTGAGACCCACACTGAGGATCCTCAAGAGGCTTCTGGCTCTCAGGGGTCACTGCGGTCTGGAGGCACATGCCAGCAGGGCTGGGCACCAGCACATGCTGGCAGAGTGGGGCCCTGCGACACCGATGCCGGGGTGACTGGGTCGGGTGTCGAGGATGAGAGGGGGCCCTCGCCGGGACGACCCTCGGGTGACTGGGCGCCTTAGCCAGAGGCTTCAGTATCGATTTGAGGTATCTTACTGGGCCGCTCCCTCTCCGACTCCAGAGACTGCCGAGGGGGCTGAGAGGCTGGGCGCATGACCTCTCATGCTTGTCTGGCACCCCTAACAGAGTCCTCGCAGCCTTCTTCTTCCGCTTGTGTTCGGGCACCCCCTGGTCAAAGTGCCACCAGGCCCAGGGAGGAGCCTTGGGAGACTCCAGAGGTTGCGGGGCCAAAGAGCAGGAGGCTACCGGGGATACTGGGGCTGCCTTATGAAAGATCATCCAGCTTCTGCTTACGATTTTGGATGGCCTTGGAGGACATCATCTTAGAGGGAGCATTGCTCCTGGTCATGGTTGGCTCCTAGACACCTGAGACAGTTATGGGTGTCCATGAGCGACATGTTTTTTGAACACCGATCACATTTCTTAAAACCGGAAGCCATTGGGGGAAAAAGGACCCCTGCGAGCTCAAAGATCATCGATGCGACCAGTGGTTAAAAAGGGCACAAGAGCATGGTAAAAAAAAACAAAGGCAGAAAGAGAAAATCCCCGAGACGAAGGCTGAAGCAGAGGTGCTCGAGAGGCAGGAAGAAGACTGGTGAAGGCTGGAAAGCAAAAACCAGCTGGAAAAACTTTTTCTGGGGACGAGATGCATGTCCGAAGGGCTCCATGGAAAAAGGGAGACTGAGTAAGATAGGACCTTTGTGCAGGAAGGGGACCATGCATGCGTGGTAGCATTCCCAAAGACTTTCTTTAAAAGCTTGGGAAATACTCCACGTGGGCTCAGTTAGTGCTGACGTCACCCATATGTGAGGGCTGACTTTCTGCTTGTTCCTGGAGAACAACCCAAACTATGGTTACATAATGCAAGGTTCTACATTAGGAACCACCACCAAGGAAAAATATTTAGGAGTCATCGTGGATAACACATTCAGTGGCCAAAAATGCAAATAGAATGCTAGGAATCATAAGGAAAGGAATGGAGAATAAAATAAATATTATAATGCCTCTATCGTTCCATGGTGCAACCACATCTGTATAACTGTGTGCAATTCTGGTCGCCATATCAAAGATATAGCAGAATTAGAAAAGATACCTTGAAGGGCCACCAAAATGGTAAAGGGGATGGAAGCATACCCCTATGAGGAGAGGCTTAAAAGGTTAGGGCTCTTTAACCTGGAAGATGGCTGAGGGGAGATATGATAGAGGTCTATAAATTAATGGAGTGGAATGGGTAAAGAGATCGATTTTTTATGCCATCAAAAAGTAGAAAAACTAGGGGAAATACAATGAAGTTACAATGTAACCCATTTAAGACTAATAAGAGAAAATAATCAAACTCTGGAATTTGTTACCAGAGGATGTAATAAAAGCTGTTAGTGTAGCTGGTTTAAAAAAAGATTTGGACAAGTTCCTGGAGGAAAGGTCCATAAGCCATTAAAGAGGTCTCGGGTAATCCACTGCTTGCCCCAATACAAGCACTGTGGAACTATGTCTTTTTGGGGACCTGCTAGGTACTTGTGACCTGGATTGGCCACTGTTGGCAACAGGATACCGGGCCTGATGGACTTGGTCTGACCCAGTATGGCAAATCTTTTGTTATGTAGCCCAGGAAAAGGCTGCAAATCTGATTCATTCCACCTCTATGGCATTTCCGGCCTACTGACCTGTTCTGGAATCTCCATTTCAATCTGTTCTTTCATTGCAGGCTGGCTAGAAGGCAGTATACCTGGCTGTGGAATTTCCCCCCTCCTGTGCTACAGGCTGTATTTTATGCCTAAGTGAAAGGCCCTGCATACATAGTAATGTAGTAAGAGATAGCAGATAACCAGTCTGCCCAGTAGTGACTAGAGTTCTAGAGTTGCACCTGCCGCTCAAGGCAGGTCACCCCTCTCAATTTATGAAGTTATTTACATTTGCTTGATTCCATGCTCTGTGTCTGCCCCATGCTTTTTTTTATTTCTGTCACTGTTTTTGCTCCTACCACCTCCTTTGGGAGGGCATTCCAGGCATTCACCACCCTTTTCCGTAAAATAGTCTTTCCTGTTGCTTTTAAGTTTAGCTCCTTACAACTTTATTTCATGTCCTCTAGTTCTACAGCTTCCCCGTCTTTGAAAAGTCTTTGTTCATTTATAGGTATTTAAATGTCTGTATCATATCCCTCCTGTCCTTCCTCTCCTCTAGGATAAGATACATATTTTGATCTTCAATGGTTCAGGCCCCATATCATTTTCGTCTCCTCCTCTGAACCGTTTCAAGTCCTTTTTATATCCTTTGCAAGGTACAGTCTCCAAAACTGAATCCAATACTCCACGTGAGGCCTCACCAACGACCTATTCAGGGGCATTAATACCTCCTTTCTACTGCTGATTCCTCTCTGTATGCAGACTAACATTCTTCTGGCTTTAGCCACTGCCTTGCCTCTTTGAGATCCTCAATCACTCCAAGATCTTTCTCTTGATCCATACACAACCTCATCCCCTATTGTGTACAGCTCCTTTGAGTTTCTGCATCTAAATACATCACTATGCACTTCTTTGCATTAAACCTTAAATTGCCAAGCATTAGACCATTCTAATTTTTGTAGATCTTTTCACATGTTGTCTACTCCTTCTGAAGTGTCCCCTCTATTATAAATCTTCATGTCATCTACAAAAAGGCAAACTTTACCTTTTAACCCTTTGGAAATATCACCCACAAAGACAATGAACAGTAACAGTCCCAGGACCAATCCCCGAGGCACTCCAGTATTCTCTCCTTTCTTCAGGAGTCCCATTTACCATTACCCTCTGCAGTCTGTCAGTCAACCAGTTAACCAGTTATTGATGTAGTTCATCTTGGAATCTATCCCCAAGCTGCTCTGGTCACCCAGTCAAAAATAAATAAAGTTTGTCTGATTTGTTTGGTACAGAGATCTCTTGGTAAAGTCATGTTTCCTAGATCAAGCAGTTAATTGTCTTTCAGAACACCCACTATCCTCTCTTTCAGCAGGGTCTCCATTAACTTTTCTCACTGGCGAGGTAAGGCTTGCCAGTCTGTAGCTTGCCACCTGTTCTCTGTTGCTACTTTCTGTGAAAAGGGACCACATCAGCCCTTCTTCGATCCCATGGTACCTCCATGATTTATTTACTTATTTGTCCATCCATCCAGATTTGTATACCACTTTCTCCTTCAATCAAAGTGGTTATTTATACAGGTTGGGACAACATTAAACAGGGGCGACACGACGTACATATAGACTATAGTGGATGGGATTATCATACATTCATGCTTGTGTAAGGAGTCTTCAGGATATTTGGTTATAAAATTCCATGAATAAAAAGGTTTTAAGGGATTTGCGGAAGTCTTTGAGGTCATTTATCGCCCGCAGTTCATCCGAGAGGGAATTCCAGAGGGCCAATGCTGAGAGGGATATGGCTCTGTTGGAGGTCACTTGTTTTGTTTTATGGTATCCAGCAGGTATGAGAAGTCTATTGCTACTGTTGGTTCGTCTGGGTCAGTTGATTGTGTCCCTGGTTATCAAACTGTGGAGGACATCTGCTGTGCATAGGTGTATGATTTTGAATATGTTTACGGTTGTTTAGTATCTTGCCCGTGCAGATATTGGTAGCCAGTTCAGTTGCTGAAGTATAGGTGTAATGTGCTCATGCTTGGCTGTGCCGGTTATGATTCGGGCTGCAGTGTTCTGTACTAGCTGGAGTGGATGGGTAGCCTGCTTAGGCAGTCCTTGAAATAAGGAGTTTCCGTAGTCCAGTATTGGGGTGATGACTGCCTGGCATACAGTGCGGAAATGGTCCTGGCTGAGGATCAGTTTGAGTCTCCATATGAGCTTCATTCATTGGTATGCCTTTGCAGCGATTTTGCTTATATGTGATTGAAGGTTTAAATTCCTGTCCAGGGTGACAACTAAGTATTTCACCTCGTCCCTTATTGGTATTATTTGGTTGAGGATGCTGATGGCTTGAGGTGGGTTAAAATTGGGATTCCTGGTTATGATCACTGCGTTGAAAGTTGACTTTCAGGTTGCTATCTGCGAGCCAGTTCATATCTTTGAGGCATCAAGTCATGAAGGCCATATCCGGAACTAGTGTGTCTATTGGGGCATACACCATAATGTCATCAGCATAGATGTGATATTGTAACATATGGCATTTGATAATGCCACAGATCGGTTGGATGTAGATGTTGAATAGAATGGATGAGAGCGATGATCCTTTGGTATTCCTTGGTTGATAGGGAACTGTGATGATTTTCTTTGGGCGCATTTGACCTGCTGCATTCTGTTGCTTAAATAAGATGTGAACCATTTTATTGTATTGTTGCGTAGCCCGATCTCCTGTAATCGGTTTAGCATTACTGTGTGGGAGACTGTGTCGAATGCCGCTGAGATGTCTAAGAATACTAGCAAAAATCCATTTTTTATATTGTCTAGTCTCTTCAGCAGATTGTCAAAAAGGGATGCGAGTAGTGTTTCTATGTTGTACTGTGGCTTGAATCCATGCTGCTGAGGGTCTAACGGGGCTTGCAGATCAATGTAGTTCTGTAGTTGCCTCTGTGCTACTTTTTCAATAACCTGTAATATGAAGGGTAGGCTTGATATAGGGCAGTATGATTTTGGGTCCGTAGGGCTCAGCCTTGCGCCCTTGAAGACAGGTCGTATCATGGCTTGTTTAAGTGCCTGTGGCATGTGTCCTTGTTGCAAGGACTCCATTACAATTTTGCGGATGTGCTGGGATAGTTGTTCCTTGGAGCTTTTGATCCATTCCCACTGGGCATGGGTCTGATGGGGACTTGGTTGTGTTCAGGGTGTTCACAATGTCTTCTATGTGCTGCACTGTTGGTAAAGAGAAGTTTTTCCAGATTTGATGAGTCTCGGGCCAATTTTGGTTGTATGTCAACTGAGTGCTATCCGGGGCTTGCTCGGTGTTCTTGCTCATTAGGTAGTTTGCGTATTCTTGAGAGTCGATTTGGTGGGTGCTGTGCCCAGAGTTGTCTTTAGCAAGCTTTTTCACAATGCTAAAGAGCTCCTTTGGCTTGTTTGCTGCTTTCATAATGAGGTTGGTATGGTGGTGTTGTGTGTATTCATTGACCAGATTGTTGTAAATTTGTTGTTCAGTTCTGTACTGTTGGAGGGTGTCCGATGATTTGTTCCGTCTCCATTTCTTTCCAGTCTGAGGGAGCGTTTTGCTTCTCTGATTGTGTTGGAGTACTAGGGGGCATTTGATCTCTTGTGGGTAGAAGGGTTATCCCTGCTTGGTGCTGATGAGGCCTTGGATATGATGTGGTTCCATTTGTCTATTGTTTCATCTAAGTTGTTGGGTTCTTGTTGAATGTGCGGCATTATTTCCTTCAAGAAGGCTTCTTTGTTGTAGACTTTGAATCTTCTTGTTGTGTTATTCTCATCGTGGGTGTGAATCGGGACCTCTAGGTGTAAGGTGAATGTGAGGACATGATGATCTGACCAGGGGACTGGTGTAGGTGTTGGGTTTGTGAACTGGTTCGGCTTGGACAGTTGAGTTGGTATGAAGATAAGGTCCGGGGTAGTCCCATGTTAGTGTGAGGGTGCATGGACCATCTGTATACAGTCAAGAGCTTCTAAAGCTTTAAGAAAGGCTCTAGTATCCTCGGTTGGTGCAGAGGTAAGGTTGTAGTCTCCCAGGGCGATGAGCGGTTTGTGCTGGTTGTTGATTGCACATATTGACTCAAGTATCAACGATAGATGGTTCGTCCTTGGCATTGGGTGGCCTGTACATGAGACAGAAGCTGATGTAGTGGTTGGCGATGATTATAGTGGTTGATTCAGATGAGTTGAATGTGGATATGAGTTTAAATTTGTAGCTTCTCCTGGCCAATATTAGTGCTCCTCCTCCTCTTTTGTTTATTCTGGGACTGCTGAAGGCTGTGAAGTCAGGTGGTGTAACCTGGTTCAATATGACTTGGTCTGTTTCTGAAAGCCATGTCTCAGTGATGCATACTATGTCCAGTTTTTGGTCCGAAATGTTATCATTGATGGTATGTAGTTTGTTCCTAATTGATCTCGCATTCAGTAGTGCGCAATTAACATCAGTGGTGAGTATTGGGTTGCTAGGCGCTTTTTTAATGGTGGGGGTCTGACCAGCTCTGTGCTTTATGTGTGGTGTTTGCTGGTTGGAGTATTGGTTGATGTGCAGTGCCATGTAACTAGGTATATATGGTGGGTGTGCCAGTAGATATGCATTGGGTGGTGGTTGTGTGGAAGATCCAGTTTGTGTCGTTAGGAGTAGCAGTGTTAAGTAGAAAAGATAGTAATGGTGAACTGCAGACATGTTTGCCTACTGGAGTGTGCGTTAGAGAGGTTGTAGTGTTCCTTTCTCCTTTACTTGCCAGAGCTCTGTTGCCTTGAAATCTTGATGTGTTGGGTCCTCAGTTGTATCTTACCTTTTTGGCGTTGCTGAGTATGTTGCAGGCATCGGTGGACCGGTGTAGTGATGAGCAAGTTGTAACTGCATCCTGGGTCTGGAGTTTCATTGGATGGTCCGTGTGCAGGTGTTTCTTATCCTTTCGGGAGCGAGTGCCTCAGTGCCCTGCCTAAGGGCCACGCCAAAGGGCCCTCTGGCGAGGCTTCCAGGTGCGGGTGCGCCTGCTGCTGATTTTCTGCAGATCCGGAGGTGTCCTGTGAGCCCTGATTGGGCTGCAGCCTCAGTGCGGGGGGAGATGCTCTGCCAAAGATGATGGTGGCTTTGTTGTTTCCTTCTGCTGCTGCCGCTGTTTTTCTGCAGATCGGGAGGTGTCCTGTGAGCCCCGATTGGGCTGGAGACTCAGAGCGGGGGAGATGCTGGCCTCCCGCTCCAGCGCTCTACGCCGATCAGGGGAGCTGCTCTGCCAAAGATAGTGGTGGCTGATCTCCAGGGAGCTATTAAACATCTTTTAAAAGATCCTGCCTAAATCTCCCTGAGCTCCTTCAATATCCTGGAGTTTATCTAATCGTGTCCAATTGCCTTATCCACTTTGTTTTGCAAGTTGTTCATAATCATCTTCCATGACTGACGTTACGTCTAGTCCATTCCCCTTGTTAACTTTGTCAGTCATGGGTGGCCCTTGTTCAGGCTTTTCTTTGTGAAGACAGAAGTATTTGTTTAGCAATTCTGTTTTTTCCTCATCACTTTCCACTTTCCTTATCTAAGTCTTGCAGTTCCACTTCTGGCCTTCTTCCTCTCCCCAATATATCTATAAAAAAAAAGTATTTTTACCTTGCTTCACCATCTGTAGCCATTTTTTCTTCCAAATGTGTTTTTGCAATCCTAATTTTTCTTCTTTGCCTCTTTCAGCTTTATTTTGGTATTCTTTTCTGTGTTCCTCTGTGATCTTCTGAAAATTGTGAATGTTGAAAGTTGTGCACCCTGGAAAACAGATGAGACTCTGCTGCTGACTAATCCTGCCCTAAGAGCTGCATATAATCCTTTCCTGAGCTAGAGAGCTTGACTTCTCTGCAAAATTATGTCCGACTGTTTCCCTACTGGGGGGGGGGGGGGAAGAGTTTGGCATATAGGGAGCTCCTGTGCTAGCAGTTTAGTCTTGTAGTGTGTCAGGGAAGTGAGGCAGGACAGATAAGACTGGACACAGCACTTTCTATGCAAGATAGTTGAGTGAAGTAGATTCAAGTGGGTCAAATGGTAATTTCATAGGAGAATTTAGAACTGCATTAGAGGCATACAGCTGCATACAAGCAGCTTTTGCATTAGCGGTTTTTACATGAAGAATTCCTCTCATGAAGTGTGAAACAATGGGACAGGGAGAAGCCTGAAAACCATCAGCATGATAGGTGGAGACTGCGCTGAAGTGCACCCCAAAGAAGAACATTTGGCGCCTGAGATGGCAGAGATGGTACAAATAATATAATATATTAATAAGCAAATAAGATATAGCATTATGCCTATTTGTGAAGCACCAGATCGAAAAAGTGTTCCATTTGGAAGCATAGGTACATCTGCTAGAGGGCTTCCTTGCCAATATTAGTTGATCGGCTCTTAAATGAATTGTGGTCTATAAGTTGTATGAAATGTTTTGAATGTGTGTTGTTAGTCTAGAGTAGAGACTAAATGCTGCTCAAGTTCCATGTTACACATTTAGCAACTTCAGATTGGGATGAGAGAGAAAGCCCTTGTCCTGAGTAGTTAACACTGGAAATATTTGAAATCTGCGCACAAGGGCAGAACTGCTAATCTTTTTAGAAAATACTGTTGAAGCCAATATAGTACTTTGAAACCCATGGTACTTGGCCACTGTTTAAATTCATGCAGGGTTTTTGCTATGAGCTGGGGATACACAAAGCAGAGGCAAAGTCCAAGGAATAGCCCAAGGGGGAGAACTGAGCAGTAGAGGTAATTTTGTGTTTTTGCTACCGGTGAAGAGGTTGATCTGAGAAGTATCCTCATCCCAAAAATGGTTTGAATAGTTACTGCATCTAGTGATTACTCCTGAGGCTGCAAAAGTTTGTTGAGTTTGTGGGCTATGACTTTAAATTCCAAAATATAAGCAGTTTGTATCAGAATGTGATTGGCTGTTATAAAAGATCCAATCCTCACTGCTTCTCAGTGGACATGAAGGATCTCATTGCTCCTTGTTTGAAGACATCTTAAATATTTTAAATATGTAAAGTAGAATTCAAAATTCTACTTTAGTATTTTAAATACTAAAACTATCCCCAGACATACTACAACCCCTAATAAGAAAGGACCACATAAAATTCTTCTCATCCCAAAACACAAAGTACAACCAGTCAACATGCAACAGAGCATTCACCATTTACACAACAATATGGAATGCTCTACAAGAAAATCTGAGAGTCATAACAGACGTATGGGACTTTAGAAGAGCATTAAAAACATCTCTTCAAGGATCATTATGAACTGCCATAATGGCAATCGCCATATGGTCATACACCACTAAATACCCCTATGATAGAATAATTAATTGCTGTAAGTCTCCAAGTAAGCCTCCTATAATGAAAGTTACACTGTTAGCATCCAAGTTAAACTTCCTGTTATAATGTATGTTATATGCGAGTTGAAATGTTAACCACTTTGAATCTATGATAAAAGCGGTATAAAAAACCCAGTAAATAAATAGGCATTTGGTTGTCTGGTGTGCCTAAAGTAGATAGAAAAATAAATTGAGCACAGTAAATTACTTGGCATTCTAAGTGATTGTTAGGGAAAACTTCCCAAACTTCAACCATTATCCCTATGTGTGAAGCATTTATAAGAGCTCCACATCCTACAACTGATGTATCGACTGGTTAGGACAAGTCGGTACTGCAATGGCGCAAAGGAAACAGCTGCAGCAAGACCGGCCTTCTACCCCTAATGGAAGAGGTTGGTATTGCTGATTTCATGCTGTCCCACTAAGAATGCTTCATTTTTCACTAGAGCAAAGCACTATATGGACATAAGCAGCCATTTGGCCCAACCTCTAAGCAAGCTCTCATTTCTCTGGCGTAATGGACTTCCAAAGAAGCTCTCTAGAAGCCAGTTGCTGAAGAATGGTAAAACTGAACTTGCCTGTGGAGGTGGGCAACTTAGAGATATAAGGCAAAAACAGGTCAAAGAAAGATCCGCTACTGATACTGGACTGTCCAAAGTAAAATGAGAATGTGTTCTCTGTATTGTAATAAAATCTTTGATATAATATAAACCAATCCTTTTTAGTTATTTTTTTAGTTAAGATAGAATGTAGGGAAGACTGTCCATTTTGAATTCTGTTTTGCTGAGAAAACTTGAGGTCTCTGGTTTTGAATGTAGTATAGACCTAGTTGTATGGGAATTAGGAATTTAGGTAGAACCGAAGAGTTGGTTCCTTTGAGGAAGAGGAAAAGTTTGTTACAGATTTTTCAGTTCTCACTTTAATAAAGAGGGGACTGAATAGTCTTTTTCTGAAAAAGGTTTGTCATTTCTTTTATAGGCCAGTGTCTTACAATCTGCTGCTACTGGTGTAGAAGAAAGACAAAAATGCAATGTGTGTCTTCGAGTCAGTCCTGACTCCTGGCGACCCAGAAGCTCCTGGGCTTTCTTGGCAGAAGAAAGACATTCAACCCTTAAATGATAGAAGAAAAATGAAGTCTTAAGAAAGCTTATGTACAACCACATGTTTGGGTCAAGTAGCAGGTTGTCGTTTTGATTGACCAGGATATAGCTGTTTGCAAAACTGGAAGAGGATTCTCATATCAAAATCACTAAAATCTTTACTAGTACTAGTATGCTAAGATGAAGCATAAAAGTTGTTAATGTTTCATATTTTATTCTCCCTCTCTAATACTTTGCTCTTCCCAGGCCTCCCCTTTGGTTTGTCCCACCCCCCCATCTGAAGAGCACTTAGAGATCTTGTAGCACTTTGTTTTTGCTTTTTTGGCTCCATCCCTGGAGAATGCATACTCTTCACCAGGAGCTGTGCTTGAAGAAAAAAAAAGTAAGGGTTTATGGCCTAGTTTTTCCAAAAGATGTTAAGTGTTGGTGAATAGAGTGATTGGAACACCCTGTGACTTTGCTGACAAGTTATTTGTTCTAATTTTTAACAATTTTTGTTTTTAATGATTGCTTGTCTTTATTAGATTTTAGTTTTAGTTTTTATGTTGGACTTTTACTTATTTCTTAGGGTATTTATCATAAATCACTTTTATGGGCAATGGTCTTGTAGGGTGGTTAAATATTATAAAATATATAGTATGGACTTCTCCATTCCTATTGGTGTAGAGCAACACTTACAGCTCTATCTCAGTCAGTCAGTCATTCTAGGGTGTACAGTACATACAACATACAATGGCTTAATGTGGACATCTTCACACAGGGAGAATGGATTCTGGATTTAGCTCATTCCTTAAGGAATAGCTCAAGGTACGTTATATTCAGGAACAGTAGGCATTTTTTCTATCCTGAGAGAGTTTACAATCTAGGAGCTGATGCAGAAACAGTGTACCACTTGCACATAATCTGTGCATACTTACTGCTGCAACAAAATGAAGAGAAGGGGTTTGGTGCAAGTGTTAACTGGGCACAAAATGGCTGTGCAAATAATAGCAGGTGCCTATTAAAATTACATTTGAATGAGCTGTATGTATTCAAAAGATAGAACTACTATTGACCTTGTTACCATATCTGGATCCAAAGAAATGAGCAAAAGACCAAAGGGTTGAGCACAGAGCTCAGTAGCGCCACTGTTCAAACACCTTATTGGAGACAACGTAACACTTCAGAATGTGTAGAACAGATCAGTGTGTAAGAATAGAAATGCTTCCTGGTCCAATTTACCCACTGGTGGTTGTGCAGTGGAGTCCATTCCTTACTGTGCCTACAAAGCGCAGAGGCACCATCCCACGACAAACCACTGTTTCAGGCACTAAAGTTAAGCACACAACTTTCCCCACCACCATGCGGGCAAATAAGTATTACTCTGCACTGAAAGTTATTCTAAATATAAGGTGACATTTTACTTACCAATTAATGTCCTTTCCTTGAGTCCTCCTAGACCTGTCCAGACAAGTGGGTTGTGTTGCCCTACCAGCAGATTGGTGGAGACAAAGAATCAATGAAAAGCCTAGGTTTCAATGGCATCACTCCCATGCCTCTATTCACCTCAACCACCAAAGGTCCATTCAGTATTCATCCTACAGCATATGGGAGAAAACATGGCAAGCCTCACACAACCTCAACCGTGGGCAACAATGAGTGATCAACAGTAGAGAACTATGTGCAGGAAAACAAACAAAGCTGTCGGATGAATCTGCAAAGTATAAAAATCAGAGGGGACCTATAGGCAATACAGAGTGATACAGTTCCAGGCGCAGGCCCTGGATTAGTCTAGGACTAGTCTAGGTTTAGTCTAGGACTCAAGGAAAGTACATTAACTGGTAAGTAAAATATCACCTTCCATATCATCCTGCTAGACCAGTCTAGACAAGTGGGATGTACCAAAGCTACAACTCCACTAGGCAGCAAGAAGACAGCAGCTAGCAAAACCCTTGAGCCAAAGGCCATCTCTGCCCTAGCGTGGACATTCAAGCAGTAATGGACATGTTGCTATCTGACAAATGTCTGCAGGGGCTACCAAGTTCTGCTCCACCCATGACTTGGGTGGAATGGGCATGCAAACCCTCTGGAACCAGCAGGTTCTGTAACAGATACACCAAGGCAAAGGCCTCTTTAATCCAGCACCAAGTCTATTTAGCCACCGCATCACCCTCACACAGGTCAGCAAAAACAGCACAAAAAGATGAACTTAAAAGTACCAGAGAAGCACTGTCTGGACATCCAGAAGGCAAAGATCTGCTCCTTAGAGAAGGGGGACAAGCAAACCATCTGGTTCATGTGAAAAGGAGAAATCACTTTAGGTAAGAAAGAAGGTACAGGCCGAATGAAAAAGGGTCTCCTTTGAAAAGGACATAAGGATCTCGGCAAGATAGAGCCTGCAGCTCAGAAATTCTCCTTGAGGAACAAATCTGGACCAAGAAGACAGTCATAAGTGTCAAATTCTTCAAAGTAGCATGTTTCAATGGCTCAAAGGGCGCCACCATCAGGGCCCTGAGTACTGGACACAGATCAGAAGAAGGCATCACAGATCAGAGGGGAAGATGAAGACGCCAAACCCTCTGGAGAAAGCATGAGACATTTGGGTGCAAGGCTAGAGACTTACCAGCCACTGGACTCCAGAAACAGGCTAAAGCTGCCAAATGAACCTTCAGGGAAATAAGGGAAGGCCCCTCTCCAGTCCATCCTATGGAAAGGCCAACAGAGATGGCACCTTGGTTACCTCAGAAGCCAACTGCTGAGTGCCGCACTATCGCTCAAAGAGGCACCAGATCTACATGTATGCCAACATGGAAGATCTATTCCAGGTTCTGAGCAGAATGGAGACCACTGCTGGAGAGTAACCCTAATGCTCCTTTAAAGAGCCAAATCATAAGCAAGAAGGGAACCAAGTCCTCCAAGACGATTGGTCCCTGCTGCAGTAGGCCCAGAGATGGAAGCAAAGGAAGAGGCACCTGCAGGAGCCGCATCAGATCTCCAAACCACACTCTTTGGCCAATCCGGCACCACCAGAACTATCTTGCCCGGGGTGGCATTCTATGAGTCGAAGCACATGCCCCCCCCCCCCCACCAGGGGCCATAGAGGAAACACATACAGCAGGTGTCTGGGCCAGGGTGCCAATGTTTTACGACTCTGTGTGGGAACTGAATAAGTGGCAAATTTTGGCATTGGAGCGGGTCACCATTAGATCCATTTCAGGATGAGCCCAGCATGCAGAATCACCTGAAAACATCTGACAACTCCCACTCTCCAGGATCCAGAGTTCTGGCTAAGGAAATATGCTTCCACATTGTCCACCCTGGCAATGTGCTGAGCCGACAAGGCTAGAAGGTTTTTCTCTGCCCAGGCAAAACAGTTATCTCTGAAGCTATCCCAGCACTCCTCGTGCTGTCTTGCTTACTGATATAAACCACCGCCATGGCATTGTCTGAAAACACTCAAATTGCCCAGTCCTTGACCAGGAGCCAGAAATGCAGAAGAGCCAACCTGCTGGCCCTCGCCTTGAGGCAGTTGATGGGCCATATTGCTTTCCTGTGGTTACAACTGCACAGGGCCAAACCATCCAGTAGGCAGGTTAGGTGGCTATCTAGCGTGGCAAGCCATGTGCTTTGGCACACCTAGCCTGCTGCCCCCCCCCCCCCATGCTAAGCCGCACTGTGCTGCTGCTGCTGATTCTGACATAACTTTGGGGGATCAGAAGTGGCAGACCATGTGTGTCAAAGCACATGGCCTACCCCCAAGCCAAGCCGTGCCCTCTCCCGACCCCGCTGCCAGAATTGGCAATAGTGTGACTCAGCACAGAGGGGGGCGGGGCATGGCTTCTTCCTAGGCTGGCCCTGGCCATACGATCTTGGCAATGGACTCCCCAGCCGAAGAGATCGGCATCCATTACCAGGAGAATCCAGAAGAAATCGTCCAGTAGCACACCCTTCCTTAGATGATAGGGCTGCTGCCACCAGTGCTACAGTGTCTCCTATTCTAATGTCAGGTTGTAACTCAGCACAGAAAACAAATGTACACACAGAATTGACAATGCTCAAAGTGTTTTATTTGTCAAGATAATTGAAATTAGAATATAGCCGAGGAAAACTGAAAGTTACCATATCACCAAGCTCCAATCATTATAGGCAACAGATCAGAGCATCAACAACCTTTTACTAATTAGAACATTGTTCCTTTGAGGGTCAGCTATGCTTGACAGTGTTCTGAGAGCCTATGGGGGGCTTCCAGGCTAAGTCTTTTTTATACCTTCAGTCTTTCATTCATCAGAAACAAGAAACTATAGCAGTTTTTGCCCTCAGGCTCAGTCAGATCTTTTAATAAAGCACAAGTTGAGGTTCTGACTTATGGCTTTCATGAACTCAATGTGTTTGTTTCTCACGACCCTCAATATTCCTACAAAAGTACCCAGTGCTCCCAGGCCACTCCAGAATGTGTCCCAGCCCAGTTTTTGTTTGCAGCTGTGAGCTGCCTTTATTTCTTCAGCACATATAGAACCTTGTGCTTTTAGCATCTCTCAAAAGTTACAGATTCTGATACATGAATACTGCCTTCCAAAGCCTGGACTGGATAGTTCCAGGCCATAAGGAGCAGAGGAGTGGCCTAGTGGTTAGGGCAACAGTCTGGTATCAGAAAGACCAGTGTTCAGATCCCATTGGCACTCTTTGTGACCTTGGGCAAATAAATGAACCCTCCAATGCCTCAGGTACAAACTTATATTGCAAGTCTTCTGTGGACAGGAAAATACCTATTGTACCTGAAAGTAACTAACTGTAAACTATTGCTGGAAAGGTGAGAGCTAAATACAAATACTTGTTCCAGCCCAGATTTTTGCTTATAAAATGTAGCCAGGCTAAGGTTTCCTAATCTCTCCCTTTTGAGCAGAGATAACAATAACCCCCTCTCCAACATGCTTCAATGCCCACAATTAAAATCAATTTCACAATGTACCTGGCCTTTTCCCATCAGACCTCCAATCTAGAGATTTCAGCTATGTATTCCCCAGCTCACCTAAGCTGGTCTCTCCCTTTACATGCAGAGTTTTTCCCCCCTGTCTCCACAAGGTCTCCTGGCTTCTCTGGCTCAGTCTTTATTTGGGACGACAAGGCTATATCCTCCTTGCTAGCTGGGAGCATCATAGTTCCCTTAACATTACCCCCATTGTACCAGCCCTTAAAAAAATCCCTGATTGTATGGACCGTGCCCTGTTTTTACTCAATATGAAAGTTCCTAATTCCATGATGGAGCTCCCTGGAGGAGAGGGGAGGAAGCAAAAATCATTATGTGAGTACCCTTGCACATCACACTTATCTAAAGAAATTTTCACACTGACCATAGCAACGAATGCTTATTAAAGTTCATGAAAATAGATCAATTCACATTTACACCAAATTCAACTTTAATGGTAAAAGACAAAGTTGGTTACCAAAAAGGCAAACCATTTCCATCAGATTTTCTAGCAAATGCATCTTCAAAGGAAGAAGAATTTTTTACCTCTGGGAGACTGCCTCTCCTTTTCATTTTTTTTTAATGTTTCATAAAAAGTATTCTTTAGACATGGTGTTCAAGAGTCATATGATTATAAATAAATCTGAGTATTTCATGAACTTTAAGCATTTGTTACTGCTAATGTGAAAGTTTCACTAGATATGCTATGATCACAACTCCTTAAAGTAATATTTGGTTTTTTAAATTTTTTTAAGATACACTTTTTGATCCAGACTACTGTTTTTGGCTTGCTATATAAAGTCCCAAACCTTTGTAATTTGTTTTTGGAGGCAAAATAGTAAAATTATTCAAGAAAAAAGAACAGAGGAACCCTAGCTGACAATAAATGAAGGTAAAGCACAGTTACTTACCTGTAACAGGTGATCTCTGGGAACAGCAGGAATTAGTCCTCACATATGGGTACGTCGGAACCGACGGAGCCTGCGCGGGAAAGCTCCCCAGCTTCCCAGAAAGGAAGCTTTTGGGGCCTCCCACAGCGCATGCGCGCTGCCTTCCCGCCTTCCTGACCAACTCTCTTCAGTTCGAGTTTAAAGCTGAGACAATAGAGAGAGGAAAGGAAAGAGAGAGAGAGATACAACTCCTAGGGGAGATGGGTGGGTTGTGAGGACTAATTCCTGCTGTTCCCAGAGATCACTTGTTACAGGTAAGTAACTGTGCTATCTCCAGGAACAAGCAGGAATGAGTCCTCACATATGGGGACTCCCTAGCTAAGATGCCGGGGTGATCCCCCCCCCCCCCCCCCCCAAGGGTTCCTCATCTTCCTATGGATCTCAGGCATCCATTCA
Organism: Ichthyophis bannanicus; assembly: GCA_033557465.1. Classification (NCBI taxonomy): domain Eukaryota; kingdom Metazoa; phylum Chordata; class Amphibia; order Gymnophiona; family Ichthyophiidae; genus Ichthyophis; species Ichthyophis bannanicus. The sequence goes on along the minus strand of CM066038.1, from coordinate 324,553,818 downwards.
GGGAAGGTGGGCAGGAGTTGTTTAAGAATGGAACAGGTGTCTGAGGACAGCCTGACCAAACAAGGCATCCCGGCGGGAGTCCTTGTCCAAGCAGTAATGGGCTGTGAAGGTATGAACCGAGGCCCAGGTGGCTGCTCGACAGATCTGATCAATGGATACAGAATGAAGATGAGCCATAGATGCGGCCATGGCTCTGACATTGTGAGCTGTGACATGGCCTTCCAGAGAAAGGTTCTTACTCTGGTAAGCAAAAGAAATACACTGAGCAATCCAATTGGACAGTGTTCTTTTTGAGACTGGAAGTCCTAAATGAGAAGGATCAAAAGCAACAAAAAGTTGAGAAGACTTTCGATGTTGCTGTGTCCTGTGGAGGTAAAAGGCAAGAGCTCTTTTACAGTCTAGAGTATGAAGGTTCCTCTCTGCATTTGATGCATGAGGAGCTGGAAAAAAGACAGGTAAATACACCTCTTGATTAAGATGAAAAGGTGAGACCACTTTAGGCATAAAGTGGGGATTTGTCCTAAGGACTACCTTATCATGATGGAACCGTGTATAAGGTGGATTAGCCACTAAAGCCTGCAATTCACTGATGCGGCGAGCAGAAGTGATTGCAATAAGGAAAATGACTTTCCAGGAAAGGAATTTTAAGGAGGTAGTGGCTAAGGGTTCAAAGGGTGGCTTCATAAGCTGACCAAGAACTACGTTTAAGTCCCATGCCACCGGAGGAGGCCGAATGGGAGGTTTAGTTAAAGTTAGACCTCTCATGAATCTTGCAATAAGAGGATGAGAGGAAACAGATTGTCCATTGATAGGCTGAAGAGATGCTGCAATAGCACTCAAATGGACTCTTACAGAATTGGTTTTAAGTCCTGTATTGGAAAGATGCAGGAGATATTCGAGTAAAGAATTCAAAGTTAGTGCTAGAGGGGTTAAGACCTTTTTCAGCACACCAAACTGAAAATCCTTTCCATTTAAAAGCATAAGAACGCCTGGTGGAAGGTTTCCTCGATGCATGGAGGACATCCTTCACCTGTTGAGAAAGATTCAAGTCTTGAAGGTCTAGGCCTTCAGTAACCAAGCTCTGAGGTGAAGGGACTTGGGGTTTGGGTGCCACAAAGTCCCCTCCTCTTGAGACAGAAGGTCTGGAGCAGTTCCCAGATCCAGGGAGGGCGTCTGGGAGAGATGCAGAAGTAGAGGGTACCACACTTGGCGTGGCCAGCGTGGAGCTATGAGGATCATAGATCCTTGATCCCTCTGAAGTTTGAATAGAGTCTTGGGAATCAAGGGAATGGGTGGAAAGGCATATAGGAAGGCCTGACCCCAATGAAGGAGGAAGGCATCCTTGGCCTGAGCTCCCTGACACGGAATCCTGTAACAGAACCGGGGAAGTTTGGCATTGTACGGACTTGCAAAGAGGTCTATGTCCGGGGTCCCCCATTCCTGAAAGATTCTGAGTACCTGATCCATGTGCAGGGACCATTCGTGTGGAAGCAGAACTCGACTGAGTCTGTCTGCCCAAGAGTTTTGGATTCCTGGGAGGTACACTGCCAGGAGATGGATCCGATGCTCTCTGGCGAAGGCCCACAGTTTTAGAGCTTCGTTGCAAAGCGACAGAGAGCCAGTCCCTCCTTGTTTGTTTATGTAGAACATGGCTACTTGATTGTCGGTATGAACAAGGACTGTCATGTTGATGAGGAGGGTATGAAAGTCCTTGAGAGCAAGGAAAATTGCTCGCAGCTCCAAAAGGTTGATATGAAGAGTGGTCTCCTGTGGAGACCAACTGCCCTGAGTGGAGAGGTCTTGGAGATGAGCTCCCCAACCTGTTTGGGAGGCATCTGTCGTGAGAGTTGCTTGGGGTAACAAAGGTTGGAAGGGGGCCCCCAACAACAGATTTTGAGTGGATATCCACCATTGGAGAGACCAAAAAAGACGTTTTGAGGTTGCTATTTGGTCAGAGAGCTCCTGATGCTTGGGTCCACTGGGTGGACAAGGTCCCATTGAGCTGCTCTCATATGTAGGTGCGCATAAGGCACCACATGAACTGTGGATGCCATGTGACCTAGCAGTTGTAGCATCTCTCTGGCAGTCAAGTGGCTTCTGGACTGAATTTGAGGGGCCAAGTGCACTAGACGGTGGCAACGGGCCTGAGGAAGATAGGCCCTTGCAGTGGTAGTATCTAGCCAGGCCCCTATGAATTCTAGGGACTGAGTAGGGGTGAGTTGAGACTTTGGCAGATTGATGACAAGTCCCAGATACTGCAGTATGCTTCTGGTGTGGTCCAGGGAAGTCTGAGCCTTGGACTGAGATGGAGCTCGGATGAGTCAGTCGTCCAGGTATGGGAAGACAAAGATCCCCAGAGTGCGTAGAAATGCAGCTACTATTGCCATGCATTTGGTAAATACTCTTGGAGCAGAGGCTAGACCGAAGGGGAGTACTCTGTATTGGAAATGTTTTCCCTGGAACAGAAACCGTAGGAATTTTCTGTGGGATGGATGGATGAGTATATGTGGGTACGCATCCTTGAGATCTAGAGAACAAAGCCAGTCCTGACTCTGTAGGTATGGAAGGAGAGTACCTAGAGAAAGCATTTTGAATTTCTCCTTGTATAGGAATTTGTTCAATTCTCTGAGATCCAGAATGGGTCTGTACCCCCCTGTTTTCTTGGGAATGAGAAAATAAGGGGAGTAGAAACCTGACCCTTGTTGAGGAAGAGGAACCTCTATTGCCTTTTGGGCGAGAAGAGTGGTCACCTCCTGGCCCAACAGGTACAGGAGAGATGGGGGAGAATTGAATTGTCTCACCATGGTATGGGGAGGAAGGCTGGAGAAATGTAGTTTGTAGCCCTCTCTGATGATAGAGAGGGTCCACGGTTCTGATGTGATTTGTTCCCATCTGGGAGCAAAATGAGCCAATCTTCCTGGAATGGTGAGAGGTTCTGGTTGTTGCAGAGCCAGAAAGGTTAAGTTCTCTAGAATCAAGTCAAAAACCCTGAGGAGGTTGGGACTGCTGGATTGTAGCAGCCCCTGTAGACTTTGCTCTGGCCTGTTTAGTTTGCTGATGCTTAGGAGCAAAGCGAACTTGGGAAGATTGCTGGCCAGTATTTGTGGAAAATCTGGTCTTTTTATAGAAAGTTTTCTTAAAAGGTTTTTTCTTGGCAGGGGTAGAGGTAGACTTAGAAAGTCTATCTAAAGCAGCATTCTCTGCATCCATTTGAGTGGCTTTGATTTGCCACTCTTTGCCAAACAGATTTTCACCTGTACAGGGCAGATTGCCCAAGCCTTCTTGTACCCAGGGTTCCAGATCAGAGGCCTGGAGCCAAGCCAGTCTGCGAGCAGCTATGGCAATGCCAGAGGCTCTGCTTGCCCCCTCAAAAGAGTCAAAGGCTGCTCTGTTGGAGAACTTTGAAACATCTTGAGTGTGCTTTAGCAAAAGAAGGAATTCCTCCCGTTTATCCTCTGGGATAAAGGGGAGAAACTGACGTATCTTTAATGCAATCTCTTTCAAAAACATGCCCATATAGAGGCTGTATGAATTGATTCTAGCAATAAGCATGCTAGCTTGGAAGATTTTTCTCCCAAAAGCATCCAGAGTCCTACATTCTCTTCCTGGAGGGGTAGAAGAGTGTCTTTTGGTACTCTTTATCTTTTTCATAGCAGACTTCACCACAATAGAGTGGTGAGGAAGCCGAGTTTTTTGAAAACCAGGAGAAGGAGGAACCCGATACATGGTGTGCAAACGTCGAGAATGTGGAGATAGGGTGAGAGGAGCCTCCCACAAATCCATCATGTGTTCTTTAAGAATTTCATGTATGGGTAAGGTGGCTGCCTCTTTGGGAACCTTAGAGTATCCTAAAATATCCAATTTTTTTGCTCTAGGTTCCTTTTCAGAGGATACAGATATGGAGAGTCCTTTAGCTACTTCAATGATGAAGTCTTGAAAGGACAAATCCTCTGGGGGAGACATTCTCCTTTTTGGAGAAGAGGGCTCCTCAGGAAGAGTAAAAGAGACGTCAGCAGACTCATTTGATGTATCAGAATCTTCAGAGGATTCAAAGTATCGTCTATTTGCTTCCAGAGATCGATAGATATGCGTACCGATCGGTACCGACATCGGGCGTACCGGGAATCGGAGCGGTATCGAAGAAAGCTCCGGAACCGGAGACCGGAACCGGCATGCTACTGGAAGTAGATGCTCTGGGTACCGGTATCGGTTGCGGTACCGGAATCGGAGTCGGAACCGATTGTCGCGGTACCGATGGCGGTGCAGCATTAATGAAAGTCAGTAAGGCTTGCTGCATGGATTGTACCGTAGTACCCATAGCTGCCACAACTGCCTGGAAGTCGGTACTGGTGTTAGCCGGTACCCCAGAGCAGTCTAACAGGAGATCGATCGAGGCCGTGCCATCGATGTCTACCTGTAACCCCATAGGAGGAGCTTTGGAAGCCGGAGCTTCCCGCCGGGGTTGTTTGGCTGGGGCAGGGTCCTCAGGGTCAATTGCAAGGGCCTCTCGCTGCTTAGAGGGAGATTTGCCTTTTGAGGACTTGCCCGAAGAATGTTTGGTTACCTGAGATCCATCAGGAGAAGAAGACCTGGAGGATGTTGATGCTGGAGTATCGGTAGAAAACAGCATATGAAATTTAGCTGCTCTGTTCTGTAAGCCCCTTTTGGACATCAGAGAGCAGGATGGACAATCCGGAATGGAATGGTCAGGCCCCAAACATTTAAGACACCACTCATGGGTGTCTGTAACTGAAATAGTACTGGTACACTTAGTGCATTTTTTAAAACCAGATGCTGGTTTTTCCATGAGGGAGACCTGAGAAGGCCTAGAGGCCTCACAGAAAAAATACACCAAGTGAAGAAAAGTAATTATATATATATATATATATATTTATTTTTTTTTAAATAAACGAAAAAACGACCGGCGGTACCGGTCCGGAATCGGGGAAGGCAGACACGCGGTCAAAGAAACAAATTAAAATAATTTCTTCAGCGGTGACAGGAACACGACCTGCTGGCTCCGCGGAAAAAGAAGAACTGAAGAGAGTTGGTCAGGAAGGCGGGAAGGCAGCGCGCATGCGCTGTGGGAGGCCCCAAATTCTTCCTTTCTTGGAAGCTGGGGAGCTTTCCCGCGCAGGCTCCGTCGGTTCCAACGTACCCACCATATGTGAGGACTCATTCCTGCTTGTTCCTGGAGATAACCAAGACCAAGTAAACACTGCAGTATCATAACAGAAAGCAAACTGGGCAGATTAGATGGGCATATATTTTGTTTCTGCCATCATATACCATGTTTATATGGTTTAAGGGGTAGAGAAAATATTCATATTAACCTGGTTTACATTATGGACATCCTGGAAATCAGATATTTGTTGCCATCAAGAACAGAAGTTGAAAACCCCATAAGACATGGAGCCCGATTCAGCAAGGGGCACATGCAGGCTGTCTGGATGGTCCTGAGCAAGACAGGCTCATTAGGACCGGATTCTGCACCCGTGGGTGCAGGATCGGGCCCTGAAACGGCCTGGTGTGCCCCTGCAGTTGGCCGGGGGATGTCCTCACTGCCTCCCAGCCAGCCTACGCATTGCTGTCCCCTTTTGTCTGCTGCCCAACTGGGCCAGCCAGGGACCGGATCGGACAACGGGAACTCATCATGCCTGCTGCTGATGCTGCCGGGGGACAGCCAATGCTTATTCCACCTCTGAGGTGGAATAGTCCGGCTGTCCCCTCAGTGCCTCAGGACATGTAGGGCTGTGACCGGAATCTGCTGGTCCCACCCATGCTCCTCCCACTCTCCACCCTGTGCTGTCCCGGTGGGACATGCAACCCCGCTATCCGCCTTAAAGAATCGGGGCCATAGGCTCATTTGGAATTAAGACTATCATATTGAGAATGAATCCGTTGAAAAAGTTCAATAAAATATTTCATTTGATAGATGAAGTTAAAACCCAAAGAGGATAGTTTTTTGGGAGTCAAATAATGCAACCAAGAAGAGGTAAAGCAGGAAAAGGCACATAGTACTGGACGAGGTTAAAGAAATTTGCTTTTGGTGTTGCCAAGTTCCCAATTTGTCAGTTTTTTATGCAAAAACTGACTACAACACAGACATGTTTTGGGATGTCAGCTGCCTTATAGAAAGTCTGAAACGTATCCAGCTTTGAACACCAAATGCACAACCATTAGAAGGATTTAGCAAAAGGTCTCTAGATGCCCAAACACTACCTTTAGTTAGGGTAGCAAATTCAAAATTTAAGATACCTTGGCTTATACAGGATATGCTCACAAGAGCCTACTGCTCTGTTCGGTTTAAATATCTATTGTAATATCGCAGATCCTACTTGTATTCCCAGCATTACCCTTCCATTCCCCTCAAGGAATCCTTTTTGTCAAAAATTTGGTTTAATTCCATTACGGTTTCTCCCCACTTCTACTGGGAAGCTGTTCAGTGCATTCAACACCATTTAAGAAAATACTTCCTTATTGTAAGCCCAAGTCTACCCCTTCTGCCTTATATCATCATGGTCCCTTGTTCTGAAGCTTCCTGTTCACTTAAAGAATTCTTTCCTCTTGAACATTAATTATACCTTTGAGCAGGACCGTACCAAGCCAGAAATGTGCCCTGTGTGACTAACAAATCTGGTGTCCCCCTTCCACCCAACCACATTCAGTAACTCACTATTTTTGAGCTTCCTGGAATCAGCACCCCCTTCTGTGCTTGCGCCCTGTGCAGCCTCACTGCTCACACCGCCCTTGGTACAGCCCTGCCTTTGAGTTACTGGCTTTTCTTTCACATTCCTTTCTCCAAGCCATACATATTTAGACCCTTAAATTTCACCTCATAGTGCATCTGCCCTGCAAGCACCATCTTGCAAAGGAAAATGGATATAAAAAATGTTTCAGATCTAGGAGCAGCATCTTCACTCACCATTTTCCTTTTGGTTTTGTGGTAAGGTCCACACAAGCAAAATGAAACCACTCAATTGGGCACTGTAAAGCAGAAAAAAATCAAAATAAGCAGCTAAAAATTTGGAAATAGTAGTTTGGAGACATGTTGAAATTGGTCAAGGTGCTGCACTAAAGGTTAAAAGTATGGACTATTTCATATTTGCCAGATTTTCAAAACAGTACACATGTATTTTCACTCTGAAAATGATCCCAGGAAAGATAAGGTGAAATTAGACTTACCTGCTAATTACTAGTCTAGTCCCGGAACCTCTGGGTTGCCCATCTTATCCAGCAGCTTGGAGACTGAGAAACTCCCACTTTTGTGACATCACTGGTATAACTCTCCAGTGTCCACCTCCTGCCATCAGTACTCTATTGACAAAGCAGACTCACCAGAGAAACAAGTAAGTATATATACCCACATATTAACTAACTATAAATAACGACTACATAGCAGAAGAAAAAACCCCTTCTTTTAACCATGAACAACTTTGAGGCAGACCAAGTCCTAACGAGAAGAAGGGAGAGACAGGCCCGCACCCTCGGAGACCTGTTCCTGTGAAAAAACATCCGCCTTCCCCCTTTCTTCACTTTTTTTTTTTTTTTATCTCGGAACCTAACTGAAAGTAGGCAAACGAAAGGCACCAGGACTTACCTGTACGCCCACGGGTATACTTCAGGCTTCCGTTTGCTTGTGCACGCTGGGAGGGATACGGGACTAGACTGGTTCCACTCCAGGAACAACAATTAGTAGGTAAGTCTAATTTCACCTTCTTGATCGTGTCCCCAGTCTAGTCCTGGAACCTCTGGGTCAGTACCAGAGCAGTAAAGAAATTTAATCACGGGAGGGACCCGGCAAACCAGCCTGAAGGACTGCCCTGCCAAACGAGGCCTCCTCCCTCATGTGCACATCCAGGCGATAGTGCCTCACAAAAGAGTTCAGAGACGACTAAGTTGCCGCCTTACAAATCTCCACTGGTGACACTAAACGAAACTCCGCCCAAGAAGCAGCCTGAGCTCTCGTAGAATGAGCCCTCAGCCCCTCTGGCACGATTTTTCCCTTCACCACATAAGCTGTCGCAATCGCTTCCTTGATCCACCGTGCGAGTGAAGACTTGGACGCTGCTTCTCCCTTTCTCGGTCCCGCGAACAGTACAATCGATCGGACTTCCTAAAAGCCGCCGTTCTGTGAAGATACTTCTTCAAAGTCCGTCGAACATCCAGACGATGCAGCTTTCTTGAGGCAGGACCCGGAGCCTCCTCGGAAAAAAACTGGCAGAACAATCTCTTGGTTCAGGTGAAATGCGGAGACCACCTTCGGGAGAAAAGCAGGCACCGGCCTCAAAACTACCTTAGCCGCGAAAAAAGAGAGATAGGGCTCTCTACAGGACAGCGCTTGGAGTTCGGAAACCCGGAGCGCTGAGCAGACCGCCACCAGGAAAACCGCCTTCAGAGTAATATCCTTGATCGACGCAGACGCCAGCGGCTCGAATGGCTCCCTCTCTAACGCATCCAACACAAATGGAAGATGCCATTTAGGAAAAACAGGCTTAGAAGGTGGCCGAACCAGGGTAACCGCCCGCAGAAAATGTTTCACATCTCGCTGAGCCGCAATCGACTGACCCGCTAACCGGCCCCTGTAACAGGCCAAGGCCGCCACTTGCACCTGCAACGATGCTGCTGCCAAACCTTTGTCAAAACCATCCTGCAAAAAATCCAGGATCTGCAGAATAGTTGCTCTGAGAGCCACACACTGCCGATCCGCACACCATGCCTCAAAGATTCGCCAGACTCGAATATACGCTAGAGACGTAGAACGCTTCTTGGACTTCAATAAAGTGGCTACGACTGCCGGCGAGTACCCCCGGGATCTTAACCGAGCCCTCTCAAGAGCCAGGCCGTAAGCGAGAACCGATCCACATGCGGCATGAACAGAGGACCCTGGGACAGAAGATCCACTCTGCAAGGAAGACACCAGGGCTTGGCCACCACCAGCAGCACCAGGTCCCCGTACCAGGGACGACATGGCCAATCCGGAGCTATCAGAATTACGTGCCCTTGGAACTTTTCTATCTTTTGCAGAACCCGCCCTATCAACACCCAGGGCGGGAAGACATACAGCAGCTGTCAGCTTGGCCAGACCTGAACAAGAGCGTCCAGCCCCTCCGACATTCTTTCTCGTCGTCTGTTGAAAAAGTGACTAGCCTTTGCGGATTCGAAGGTCGCCATGAGGTCCATGACCGGAAACCCCCACCTGCGAGCAATCATCTCGAAGACCTCCGGATGCAGTACCCACTCCCCCGGGTCCACTCGCACCCGGCTGAGAAAATCGGCTTCCACATTGTCCACCCCTGCGACATGAGCTGCCGACAAGTATGAGAGATTTGTTTCCGCCCAGGCACACAAGATCGCGGCTTCGGCTTCCAGCGACACGCTGCTGGTGCCTCCTTGCTTGTTGACATATGCTACTGCCGTCGCGTTGTCGGACAACACCCTGACCGCCTTTCCCGCGAGTAGGGGAAGAAACTCCCGCAAGGCAAGCGACACCGCTCTTAACTCCAACCTGTTGATTGCCCACGCTGCCTCCTGAGAATCCCACAGGCCTTGTGCAAATCTGCCCTGGCAATGAGCTCCCCAGCCCTGCAAGCTGGCGTCCGTCATCACTGCCACCCAGTCCGGCGCCTCCAAGGATTTCCCCCTCTCCAGGGACTCGGAAATCAACCACCAGCGCAGCGCTTGATCGACGTCCTCCGGGTAAGCTAGTCTCCATGATAGCGGATCCAGCTGATGCAACCACCTGCGAAGCAACACTCTTTGTAACGGTCTCATGTGAGCATGAGCCCACTCGATGCCGCCATGGTACCCAGCAACTGTAGGTAATGCCACGCTGAGGGAGCCTTGAGCTGCAGGAACCGGCCCACTACCTTGCACAGGGCCTAAGCTAGCTGAGCCGTGAGAAAAAAAAACCTTTCCCTACTTTGGTGTCGAAGCGGGCTTCAAGATATTCCAGATTCTGGGAAGGAATAAGACGACTCTTCTGCATATTGACTATCCAACCCTCTGGCTCTCGGACCGAGATTTTGCCCGGATGAGCCAGTCATCTAGATAAGGATGCACAAGAATGCCCTCCTTGCGTAGCGCTGCCGCCACTACTACCATCACCTTAGTGAAAATCTGCGGCGCCGTGGCCAGGCCAAAGGGCAAAGCTTGGAACTGAAAATGACCGAACGGTACCGCAAACCTGAGAAACCTGTAATGTTCCGGCCTGATCGGAATATGAAGATAGGCCTCCGAGAGGTCCAGCGACGTAAGATACTCTCCTCGTTGTACGGCCACTATGACGGAGCGCAGGGTCTCCATGTGAAAGTGCGACACCCGCAGACCCCCGGTTGACACCTTTGAGATCCAGAATCGGGCGAACCCCGCCATCCTTTTTTGGAACGACGAAGTAGATGGAGTACCGACCGCAACCGACCTGGTCCGAGGGCACGGGAGCTATGGTCTTGAGATCCAGCAACCTTTGCACCATCTCCCTCAGGGCCCCGCGCTTTGCCACAGAGCCGCCGGGGGACGGAACAAAGGCGTCTCGCACTGGGCGCAAGAACTCCAAGGCATAGCCCTCCCGAATGACCTCCAGCACCCATTGATCTGTAGTGATTTGGACCCAGACAGGATAAAACTCCTGCAACCGCCCCCCCACTGGAAATAGAGGAGCCTGGGTTCGCCGCATCTCATTGCAACTTCTTGAAATTATTCGAAGAAGAGGAAGAGGGACCAAAGCCCCTTCCTGCTCCCCGAAACCCCTGGCTCCTATTAGGAAAACGCCCACGCAGGGACGAGGAAAACCTTTGGGAACGAAACCGGCGAAACTCTCACACCTGACCTCTACCTCCCGGAGCCCCCGGACCCCCTTAGGTTTATCTTCCAGTAATCGCCCCCTTTGGATTCACCGAGGTCCTTAACGAGCTTCTCCAAATCCTCACCAAACAAACGCCCCTTAAAGGGCAGTTTACTTAGCCGAGATTTGGAAGAACTGTCTGCCGCCCAATTTCGGAGCCACAAATAACGGCGCGCTATGGCCGATGCCATACTTTGAGAGACTGCGCATGAGATCATAATGGATATCCGCCAGGTATGCTGCACCGGACTCCAGACGAGCAGCATCCCCCTGCAGTGGACCTGGGTGCCCCTCCTGCACCTGCTGTGACCACCGGAGGCAGGCCCTAGCTACCCAGGCTCCGCAAATCGCCACCTGAAGCGAAATTGCATTCACATCGAACACCTGTCGCAATAAGACATCCAATTTCCTGTCCTGTCCGTCCTTCAGGGCCGCATTACCTTCTACTGGAATGGTGGTTTTCTTGGTGACCACAGAGACCGCTGCGTCTACCTTAGGCGACTTTAAGACTTCTTTATCCTGATCCACCAACGGATACAAGCGTCCCATGACCCTGGAACCTTTCAGCGGTGCTTCCGGGACATTCCATTCCTCCTGAATCATCTCTTGGAAGACTCTATGAACCGGGAACGCCCTTTGAGTCTTTCTGAAGACCTGCAATAAAGGGTCTTCAAGCATTTCATCCTCTGCGGACCCCGAGACCGGCATATTGAGTGTCTTAAGTGTCTCAGCAATGAGAGCTGGCAGTTCATCTCTCCGGAAGACTCTAACAACCCTTGACTGATCCTCCCGCTCCGAAATCTCTCCTTCCTCCAGCTCCTCATCAAGAGCGGTACTGTGTTCCTCCTCATCCTAAAGGGGGTCCCCGGAAACCCCAGAAGCTTCACCCAGCTCTCCTAACCCGCGGGACCTCTTGCCTCTGCCCAGAGAGTCCTCGCCCCGAAGAGATGCAGAGCGTTTCCTTGCTCCGCTGCTGTCCTTGAAAAGCGACTGCTGCAAGGAATATCCAAGGGATGCCTGCTGCAGTAAGGCCACAAACTGTGGGGAAAAAATAGAAGACAGATCCGCTGGCAATAAGGTTTGAGAGGGGGGAGCGCCTGAACTGGAGGACGGGCCCACCACCGGTTCATTCTGAGGCAATGCAGAGTCTAAAGATGTCACGGCGTCTGGAGCTGTCCAGGAACCCTATCGAGCTGCTCCTGTACCTGTCCCAGCTCCCCTGAATCTCCTCCACAAGCCTTGCAGGTCCCGGCACTAGAGCTCTTCCTAGCTCCACACACCATATACATCTGCTTGGCAGGCATGCTCTCTGGAACACACTAGGTCTGTATCTAGCAGAGTGCCTTGCTTGTAAACTGACACCGGGCGCAGTCCCAGCTCCCCTCTCAATTGTAAAGAAAATATAGAAATTACAGATAACCTCGTGGCCTTCTGTTTTGGGTTTCTTTTTTGTTTTTTTTTAATGTTCGCCAATCCCTTAGTAAAGGTGTGAAGCTAGAGGCAGAAAATATTACCGGGCCCTGGAGCCCCGATACACAGCTGCCACGCGGCAGGCACGATCCTCCAAAAAGCTCGCCAAAACACGCCGAGAGAAAGGCCAATGCTAGTAGCACAGACGCTTACCTTTCTCCGCTGCAGGGCGAGATATAGGAGCCAATGCCAGAACTATGCCTTCAGCCAACTGCGGAAGCACTCGACGACTCCGGGCCCGCTAACCCACAGTGCTGCACTAGTCAAAACTGACAGCTCTGTGTAACGTAGCAAGGCGCCAGACGCACCGGCAGGCAAGGCCTTCTGCGCGGCGTCGGCTGCCCGCTAATCCCCTCGAACTGAGGTAGAATGACTCACTGCCGCATCCAGACCCTGCTGACCCCCGGAAAAGGGTATTCGAGGAGGCAGGCCCTTGTCCCTTGGCCGCAATAGAACGGAAGGGGGGGGGGGAAGTAGAGTGGAAAAGCCAAATAAAAGAATCTTTCCAAATTTAAAGATACAGCCCCCCAAAACAAAGGAACTCTACCAATTTAGCAAAACTCCCCAAGTACTCTAATCTAACAACTCAATTGTTTCTCAAGTGAGCCCGGACCCCCGGGTTCCATCTATCCAGCTGCTTGGAGACTGAGGTAACTGATGGCAGGAGGTGGACACCGGAGAGTTATACCAGTGATGTCACAAAAGTGGGAGTTCCTCAGTCTCCAAGCTGCTGGATAAGATGGGCAACTCAGAGGTTTCGGGACTAGACTGGGGACACGATCAGGAACTGCATATATTTGCACCTACTAATTTTTGCAATTTTTCCTATTTAAAATATGTACATAATTTTGAAAATTCAAAAAGCATGCAAGTAAAAACTCCTCCCTAGCTATGTCCCTGGTAAATGTATGTGTATATAGGCACCATGTGCATAGGTTTGCTCACATATACAGTGGGCAATTTTACAAAACGCACATTTCCACAGTTAATACCTTGCTTTACGCACAAAAGTGGCTTTTACAGAACACAAAGTGCCATTCAGGGTCAAACCAATTGTTCACTGAGCCCAGTTTCCCATCTTCAAGAAGGGCCTGTTTGATAATTCTAACACAGCCAAAAGAGGAGATACAGACTCTGTTGTGATCACTAATTACCTGGCTAATTGTTAATAGATCTGTCCTCCAGAAACTTATCTAAAGCTAGTTTTCAAAGCTCAAGAGTTGATCACATTTTCTTGCAACAAATTCCAGAAAGTTATTTGTACATTAACTGAAAATACACTTTAAATTTGCTTTAAATCTGCTATTAGTTTCGTAGGACTATCCCCTAGTCCTTATCAAGGCTGGCGTATGGATATCAGATACCCTGGGCAGGTTTTTTTTTTAAATTTCTTTATTTATTTTTTCCAACAAAATACAAACAGAAAAGCAAAACAAAAATAACCAATTTGCAATAAAATTAAAAAACACAAATCTTTTCTGTGACATAAGATATTTAAAAACAGATCATAGCCCACCCCACCCTGTCTCTCGCATTCTCCTACGATCATCAGGAGCCAAATGGAAACTGCAAACCTATAAGGCCTGCAAGGGCTATAAAGGAGCCAGAACTCCATTACAGAGAAACATAAATGTAACTGCATCATCATGAATGTCTACTAAACTCAGTAGTATGTTTCCAATTAGAAATAACAGGAAAGGGCCACTCCCCAATATGGAGCTAATTCAAACAGGCAGTTCCTTTATAAGTACAAAATGCCGATTTTCTGATTGAAAAATGACCCTAGGTCAGGAAAGATTGGCCCTGAATCCCAGCACAATTCTATGCGTTAAGCGTAATGCAACTGAATGTTAAGTCAATCCTATGTCAATTATCCCAATTTGTTGACATCTCCTTGATGAGACCTATATTTATTCTCATTTACATATTGCACATGTACCTACAGCCCCCCTCCACCCATTGTGTACCTTGTATTAACAAGGCAAAAATATAGGCCATTTATTCAGTGAAACTCCTTTCCCGCTGTCTTATTCACACCCAAGTTTCCCACGAGCAAAATCTAGGCAGTTATTTCTCCGTGAGAACTGAGTTAAAGTTCTATCCATATTAACGTGTTTTACTTGAAGGAACACTGGCAGTATTCCTATTATATAATTCACTTTATGAGTGTTAGACATATTTATATCTTCAAAATGACCCTACCAAGAATCAGACCGACGACCACATTACTTTGTATAATTAGAGCTCGTTAAGTCAAAGAGGGCGAGTGAGACTGTAACATGGGCAGTAGAAATTCCTTTGAAATCAGGCTGGCGTGCCAAATTTCAATAACTCCATTACATTCAAATTTGTCTCTTGCAGTAATGAGATGTCAACAGTTTCTATCCTACCATATAGAAGAGAAAACTCCTCGTAGTAGCGAATGTTAATACCCTCAATGTTTAGGTACCCAATCCCAGAAAGGAACATACTAAATATATCTCAGAAGAAGCACTCATTACTTACAGAAATAATTTGGTGTTATATCCTTTCATTTAACATTATAGGACAGCTTTTCAAGCGCTTTTAAAAGTATGGCTGCATCTATAGCCCACGAAATGAGCAAAGGCCCTGTCATATGATCAAGCACAATGAAAAGAAAAAAAAAAAAAAAAAAGACAGAAAACATTACGGGGGGGGGGGGGGGTGCTATATAAAGCATAGTTACTCACCTGTAACAGGTGATCTCTGGGAACAGAGGAATTTAGTCTTAACATATGGGGTATCGTCGGTAGCGACGGAGCCTGCGCGGGAACGCTCCCCAGCATCCAATAGGAAAGCTTTTGGGAGCATCCCACAGCGCCTGCGTGCTGCCTTCCTGCCTTTCCCAACTGTCCCTCTCCAGTTCAGTTTATAGCTGAGACAGAGCGAGAGAGGGAAAGAGAGAGACAGAGAGATACAACTCCTAGGGGAAGTGGGTGGGTTGTGAAGACCAAATTCCTGCCGTTCCCAGAGATCACCCGTTACAGGTGAGTAACTATGCTATCTCCAGGAACAAGCAACAATGTAGTCTTCACATATGGGGACTCCCTAGCTGCAGATGCCAGGGAGAAACCCCAGAAGTTGTGTGCCCTTGTGAAAGGGCTCCACTTCCCCCCATGGATCTCTGGCATCCTACCAGAGATGGTGGGTAGGAGTTGATTAAGTATGGAACAGGTGTTGAAGAACACCCTGACCAAACAAGGCATCCCGGTGGGAGTCCTTGTCTAAGCAGTAATGGGCTGCAAAGGTATGAACCGAGGCCCAAGTAGCTGCTCGACAGCTGTCGTCGATAGACACAGAGTGAAGATGAGCCATAGAGGCTGCCATGGCCCCTCACATTGTGAGCTGTGACATGGCCTTCCAAAAGAAGATTTTTACTCTCAAGGCAAAAGAAATACACTGTGCAATCCAGTTGGACAGTGTTCTCTTGGAGACTGGAAGTCCCAAATGACTAGGATCAAAAGCAACAAAAAGTTAAGAGGACATTCTATGCTGCTGAGTTCTTTGCAAGTAAAAAGCTAAAGCTCTTTTACAATCCAAAGTATGAAGATTCCTTTCTGCATTTGAGGCGTGAGGCCTTGGGAAGAATACAGGAAGGTAAACCGCTTGGTTTAAATGAAATGTGACACCACCTTTGGCATAAAGTGTGGATGAGTCCTAAGGACTACCTTATCATGATGGAGCCTTGTATAAGGAGGATCAGCCACCAATGCTTGCAATTCACTAATGCGACGTGCTGATGTGATTGCAATAAGAAAGATGACCTTCCAGGAAAGGAATTTCAAAGAGGTAGTAGCTAACGGTTCAAAAGGCGGCTTCATGAGCTGCCCAAGAACAAGATTTAAGTCCCATGCCACCGGTGGTGGCTTAATGGGAGGCTTAGTTAAAAGAAGGCCTCTCATAAATCTCACTATGAGAGGATGAGAGGAAATAGGTTGTCCATTCAGAGGCTTGAAAGCAGCTGCAATAGTACTCAAATGAACTCTCACTGAATTGGTCTTAAGTCTTGTATTAGACAAATGAAGGAGATACTCCAGTAATGATTCCAGAGGTATCACAAGAGGGTCAAGACCCTTCTGCGAGCACCATATGATAAACCTTTTCCACTTGAAAGCATAAGAGCGTCTTGTGGAAGGTTTCCTGGAAGCATAAAGGATATCATTTACCTGCTGAGAAAGGTTAAGACCATGAAGTTTTAGGCTTTCAGCAACCAGGCCCTGAGATGCAGAGACTGGGGATTGGGATGCCACAGCATCCCGTCCTCCTGAGACAGGAGATCTGGAGCAGATCCCAACTCCAGAAACGGAGCTTGAGAGAGATGTAGAAGCAGAGGGTATCCACAATTGCCGTGGCCAATGTGGAGCTATGAGAATCATATGGCCTCTGTCTCTCTGAAGCTTGAACAGGGTTTTGGGAATTAGGGGAATGGGTGGAAAGGCATTCAGGAAGTCCTGACCCCAATGGAGGAGGAAAGCATCCCTGGCCTGACAATCCTGAGCCGGAATTCTGGAACAGAACCGGGGAAGTCTGGCATTCAGCGGACTTGCAAAGAGGTCTATGTCCGGGGTTCCCCAAATTTGAAAGGTTTTTGCCACCTGGTCTACATGGAGAGACCATTCGTGTGGAAGCAGAACTCGACTGAGTCTCTCTACCCAAGAGTTTTGAATGCCTAGGGAATCTGATGCTCTCTGGCAAGGGCCATAATAGCAAAGCTTTGTTGCAGAGGGACAGAGAGCCTGTTCCACCCTGCTTGCTCACATAGAACATGGCTACCTGATTGTCCGTTTGAACTAGGACTGTCTTGTAGCTGAGCTGGGTGTGGAATACTCAAAGAGCAAGGAAGATTTCCAGGAGATTGATGTGCAGATAGGTCTCCTGTGAAGTCCAGGTACCCTGAGTAGAGAGGCCTTGCAGGTGAGCTCCCCAACCCACCTGTGAGGCATCTGTTGTCAGAGTGGCTTGGGGTGGGGGTTGTTGGAAAGGGGACTCCACCAAAAGGTTTTGGGGTGACTGCCACCATTGGAGGGACAAAATAAGACGATCCGTGTTTGTTATTTTGTCTGACAGGCAAAATAATGCATGAGTCCATTGAGTGGATAAAGTCCACTGGGCAGCCCTCATATGGAGGCGAGCATAAGGAACCACATGCATGGTGGATGCCATGTGGCCTAGAAATTGTAACATTTCCCGAGCAGTGAGATGAGGCTTTTGCACTGCTTGGGAAGCTAAGTGCACCAAGCAAAGGCAGCGGGGCTGTGGAAGATAGGCCCTTGTCTGTCTGGTATCCAGCAGAACTCCTATAAACTCTAGAGACTGAGTGGGAGCTAGGTTGGATTTTGGGAAGTTTATGACAAGTCCCAAATACTGAAGGATACGCATTGTGCGAGATAGAGAAATCCTGGCCTCTAGCTCTGACGGGGCTCGAATGAGCTAGTCGTCTAAGTAGGGGAAGACGAATATTCCCAGGGTGCGAAGAAAGGCTGCTACCACAGCCATGCATTTTGTAAACACCCTTGGTGCTGAGGCCAGGCCAAAAGGAAGAACTCTGTATTGGTAGTGCTTCCCTTGAAATAGAAAGCAAAGAAACTTTCGGTGAGTTGGATGGATGAGAACATGAGTGTACGCATCCTTGAGATCTAGAGAACAAAGCCAATCCTGACTCTAAAGGTATGGCAGCAGAGTTCCCAGAGAAATCATTTTGAACTTCTCTTTGAACAGGAATTTGTTCAATTCTCTGAGGTCCAAAATGGGTCTGTGTCCTCCTGTTTTCTTTGGGATAAGGAAATAGGGGGAGTAGAACCTTGTACCCTGTTGGGGAATGGGTACCTCTTCTATTGCCCCTTGGGCAAGAAGCAAAGTGACCTCTTGACCTAACTGGGCGTTGATTTTATATGACAATTATTTATTTATTTATATAGTCATTGTTCTTTTTTAATCATACGATCTATTCTTTATATTTTTTAATGCATTGACAGTTTTTCTTATCTGTTCTTTTTATGATTTTAAGTTTTTATTTGTTTATGTTTTTAGTTTTATGCCTGGCAAGCCCCTGACGAAGGGTGACGAAACACGGCCTGTGTCGGGCTGTCAAGGGCTTAATAAAGACTGTCTTTCTATTTCACTCACGCCTTGGCTGATTTAGACAATCTATCTAGGGTGATATTGTCAGCATCTATCTCATTAGCTTTTTCCTGCCAATTCTTGCCAAAGAGATTCTCTCCTGTGCAAGGAATATTCCCCAGTTTGTCCTGTACCCAAAGTTCCAAGTGAGATGCCTGGAGCTAGGCAATCCTACATGCACCTATGGCAATAGCAGAGGTTCTGCTTATTTATTTATTTATTTATGTATATATTTCTATACCGCCCCTTCCAGCGATCAAGGGCGGTTTACAAGGAACATTTTAACAACTGTACACAGATGTATACATTTACATTGAACAATTAGATTTAACTATTTACAATGAACGGTTGAGTATAACTATTTACATTAAACAAAACTTCAACTTCAAGGTGTATTAATAATAAAAGCATCCATTAACTTATTTACATTGGATATTTATAGTGGTTGTGTATGTTTTGGAATTTATTTCCTTTTTTTGACGTAAATCGGGGGTGTGTTTGGGGTTTCAGACAGGGGGGGGAGTTATTTAGTTTTGAGTAAGGGGGTTCATGTGTGTATTATCATGGTTATGGAGGTGTTTTGGGGAATATGGGATTTCAAAGTGTTCAGTAAAGAGGTAAGTTTTTAGCTCTTTCCTGAACTGATGGAGGTCATTTATGACATGAAGGTCTATTGGGAGGTCGTTCCAGAGCGTAGGGGCAGTGAATGTGAATGCTCTGGAGCTGGTAGTTTTCTTTGTCTTCCTGAAGGCTTTTGGTGTGATAAGAGAGTGGGCTTCGTTTTGTCTGTGTGATCTAGTTTTGTTTTGTGATTGTAGAAGTGTGGAAAGGTGTGAGGGGGCTATGTCTTTTATGAGTTTAAAGGTTGTTAGGATAGTTTTGTATCTGATTCGGCTGTTGATTGGGAGCCAGTGTAGTTCTAGCAGTATTGGGGTTACGTGGTCTGTTATACGTGCTTTGGCTGTTACTTTTGCACAGATGTTTTGAGCTCTTTGAAGAAGGTATGTGTATTTTTGAGGGAGGCCTATTAATAGACTATTGCAGTAGTCGAAGTGGGGGGTGATTAGTGTATTTACTACAGATCTAAAATCTTGAGTTTCTAGGAGTGGCCTTAGGTGCTGTATAGTTTTTAGTTTGTAGTAGATGGTTTTTACGGTTTGTTTTATGTGGGGTAGCATGGTGAGTGTGTGATCTATTATCACACCTAAATATTTTACTTCTTTTCTAACAGGTATGGACGTTCTGTTAATTGTGATTGTTTCTGGGAAGGTGTTCTCTGTGATTGATGACCTTGTTACGAACATTGCTTCCGTTTTTTTGAGGTTGATGCTGAGGTAGTTAGATTCTAACCAGGAGGAGGTTTCAGACATACATTCAGATAGTGTGTCATATGAGGGGTTTTTAGCGGTTATAGGGATAGCGAGCATGATGTCGTCGGCGTATATAAAGTGGTTAATCCTGTGTTTTTTAAATATGTCTGTTATGCACTCAAAGCAGTCAAAGGCTGCACGATTTACAAACTTGGAAACATCCTGAGCATGTTTGACAAGTGCAAGGTAATCCTGCCTCTTATCATCAGGAAGGAGAGGGCTCATAAGCTCTAAATCTCTGATGACCTCCTTAAGGAACATTCCCATATATAATATATAGGAAATGATCCTGGCAGAAAGCATGGAAGCCTGGAAGGTTCGACGTCCAAAGGCGTAAAGACTCCTACACTCACGTCCTGGAGGATTAGATGCATGTCTTTTTGCACTCTTGATCCTTCTCATAACTGATTCTACCACCATGGAATGGTGTGGTAGCTGAGATTTTTGAAATCCAAGACAAGGAGGAACTTGATACATGGTGTCGAGCCTTCAAGAGTGAGAAGTGGTTAGAGGTGTTTCCCACATCCTTAACATGAGATCATGCAGGATCTCATGAATAGGTAAAGTAGCTGCCTCCTTGGGAGCTTTAAGCAGGATTTCCAATTCCTTTGCCCTATGCTCTTTTTCAGGAGCCACTGTGATGGAAAGACCTCGAGCCACATCTCAGATAAAATCCTGAAAGGACATATACTCTGGAGGAGACATCCTACGTTGAGAAGAAGAAGAATCCTTGGGAAGAAGTACTCTGGTATCGACAGAGCTTTCAGAGTCTTCAGACTCATCCGAAGTTTCAAAGTATCTCCATCCGGGTGATCATGCAAGGCACGATACCGGTACCGATCGAAGTCGGTGTCAGAGGGGTCCGGTACCGACTTGTCGATACCAGATGGGTAAGCTTGACTCGGTCCCGGTAGAATACCTGCCGATGTCGAAGCAGTCGGTACTGGTACTGATGTCGGTGTCGGTACCGATTGAATTGTCTGAATTGTTTCAAGGCCGTGAGAAGAGCCGCCAGTCTGCGTTCAATAGCCAAGAATCTCTGGTCTATCGATGCTGCTGATGCTTGGGTATCGGTACCGGATGAAGCAGCCGGTACCCCAGAGCATGGCACCAGTAGATCTGCAGAGGTTGGGGCCTCGAGAACATCCTGGAGCCCCGTTAGTGCTTTGGAAGCTGAAGCCTCCCGCCGGGGCAATTTTGCCGGTACAAGTCCCTCAAGGGCAACGCCAGAGGCATCTCGATGCTTGGAAGGAGATCTACCCTTTGAGGACCAGCCAGATTTATGTTTAGTTACCTGAGATTCATGGGAGGAAGACGAAGCCCTGGAAGACGTCGATGCCACAGACGCTGCATCAGAGGGAAAAAGGGTGCTAAGTTTAGCAGCTCGGTTTTGCCAACCCCTCTTCGACATCATCCCACTGGCAACACACTCTGAAATAGAGTGGTCAGGACCTAAACATTTGAGGCACCACTCATGGGTGTCGGTGACTGAGATGGTACCGCCACACTTAGAACACTTTTTAAAACCCGAAGCGGGTTTTTCCATGTTAGAGGGAAAATTGGGCCTAGTGCCCAAAATGGTGCATGGCACCTGAAGGAAAAAGTAGCTGGAAGAAATTCCAGAAGGTTTTTTTTTAAAGAAAAGGAAAGAAGAAACCAGCAGTACCGGTGAAGCATCGAAGGCAGACGCGACCACAAAAAAGAAGAATAAACAGGAATATTTTCTGCGGCGACAGGATGTGCGACCCGTCGGCTCCACGGAAAATGACGAACTGGAGAGGGACAGTTGGGAAAGGCAGGAAGGCAGCACGCAGGCACTGTGGGATGCTCCCAAAAGATTTCCTATTGGACGCTGGGGAGCGTTCCCGCGCAGGCTCCATCAGTAACGATGATACCCCATATGTGAAGACTACATTCCTGCTTGTTCCTGGAGATAACACAAAATCTAGCGGGTGAGCCCACTAGGACAAGATAGACATGGATGGCTCAATGGCCCAACACTCCCACACTCCTGCAATACTCCAAATATTACATCTTGTCCACCTCCCATCTTAAAAGTAGAAATAGAGAGGGGGAGTGTCTAACTCAAGATGGCGTCGGCGGGCCGCTGCGAGTGAGCACTTCTCATGGGTCGAAAGCAGAAAGGGAGAGGAGGGTCTGCCCTCTCATACCTCTACGCCGATTTCTTCGGGGCCTTTGGATCCCTCTGTTGTTCGTGCTCCTCGGGTTTTGGCTTTACCAGGGGAAGAACGCCGATTAGCAGGTTCTCCAGGGTCGGGTGACTCGGCGGCTGTTTCGGCTCCATCTTTCTCCCCTGCGAGCCCTGCTCCGAAAGTGCTCCATGGATCACCTCTCCCCTGAGGGGTTTCTGGTGCTCATCCCTCACTCGTTTCAGCGGGAAGCTGTTGGCTTAAGAGGGTCCAGAGTGGAGGTGCCACTGGAGCTTGCGGGTGCTGCTGATAAGCAATGCCGCCCTTTGACATCATCGGCGCTGAAGGAGGAGAATCACACAGGGAAAGGTCTCCCTGTGCGGTGTGCTCGAGAGATGCCAGTGGAAGTGGAAGCCTCTATGTCATCCCCAGATCTGAGCTTTGCTTTTTCCCTGCAGCGACCGGAAAACTTCTTGTTGGAATCAATATGGCAGGCTATTGTCTCCTTGGGAAAAACTTTGGTGCCCCACGTCTCGTCGTTGGCCCAGAAGGTCCATAGTACAGAGGCCGTTGTGGGTGAATTAGAACGGAAAGTGGCAATACTACAACCTGTAGTGGAGGAACTACGGAGTAACGTTGCTGTTCTTGAGGAACATTCTGAAGCGTTTAAGAACTTCTCTTCAGTACAAGCTAAGTTAGAATTGTTGGACAATAAGTCTAGGGAGCATAACCTAAGATTAATTAATTTTCCTAAGTTGATTACTGTTTCTCCTGGAGATATGTTTAAACAGTATATAGTGGATGTGTTGGGTGTTTCCCCTGATTTAATTCCGCCCTTGGGTAGGATTTATTAATTTACCTAAAGGGAAAGTAATTCCGGGCCAGATTAAGTCTGGGGAAGATCAGGCAGCTGGTAATACACTGAATGTAACAGATCTTTTGAAAAATTCAGGATATGAATCCCAGGTTCCTACTTTATTAAGTACCTTTGCTCTACTTTCTGATAAAGAATGGCTATTTCCGGAAGCGGAATCTTATGTTTAGAAGGTTACTCGTTCATATATATCGGGATCTAGCAAAGGAAACTCAGACGTCACAAGGATTTTCTCCTGCTTCGCCCTGCGATTCTTCAATTGGGGGGATTATTTTTCTTGAAACAGCCCTGTAAATGTTTGGTGAAGTATTACTCTGTTTCCTATATTTTTTATGATCCCTTCCAACTGTCAGCTTTCATTAACGCTTGCTGTCTCGAGTCGTCTGTTGATTCCTCTCCTGGACTTACTTAATCTTTAGATGGCCGGAGTTAGTCTGCTGTCCTTAATACTTCTCAAGTTGTGGATTTAATTTTGTGATGTCTCCCCCCTCTTTTTGTGGGCTAGGGTGAGCGGATGTTTGTATCATTTATTACTTTGTTAACTGTTACCTAGTTTTTCTTGTAAAAGAAATTTCTGTTTTGTCTGCTCTTCAAGAATGCTCGTTTGAGCTATCTTAATTTAATTTGTAAAATGTTTTCATAAATAATTTTTTTTTAAAAAAGTAGAAATAATGTCTTATAGACAGAACAGCACAAATGTCTCAGGAAATAGCAGTGTAACACACTTATGTGTCACTTCTACGTGGATAATTCGCCTTCCCACGATCACAGGCCAGTCGACAGCTCAAAAACAAGCGCCGTAAAACTGTGGCAAACAAACATAGAAACATGACAGAAAAAGACCACATGGCCTATCTAGTCTGTCCTTCCATATCAACAACTACAACAGTCCCCTTTTTTCCTTTAGAGATCCTCTGTGTTTGTCCCATGCTTTTTTGAATTCAGTTAGTCCTCATCTCTACTGCCTCCACTGGGAGACTATTCTACAGATCCACCACTCTTTCCGTAAAGAAATATTTCTGCATATCACTCCTGAATCTATCCCCCTCCACCCTCATCACATGTCCCCTCATAGCAGAACTTGCTTTCAATTGAAAGAGGCTCTCCCCCGTACATTTATGCTACGGAGGTATTTAAACATCTCAATCATATCACCTCTATCCCGCCTTTCCTCTAAGGTGTACATATTAAGATCCCTAATTCTGTCCTCATATGCTTTATAATGAAGACCACTAACCATTTTAGTAGCCACCCTCTGCACCATCTCCATCCTCTTCACGTCCTTTTGAAGGTGCGGTCTCCAGAATTGCACACTATACTCCAAATGAGGTTGCACCAAGGACTTATACAGAGGCACTATCACCTCCTTTTTTCTGCTAGCCATTCCTCTCCGTATGCACCCAAGCATTCTTCTAGCTTTTGCTGTCGCCTTTTCTACCTGTTTAGCTACTTTAAGATCAGACACAACCACGCCTAGGTCCTGCTCTTCTTTCGTGGACAAAAGTACTTCACCCCCCTATACTATATTGCTCCCTTGGATTGCTGCAGCCCAAATGCATGACCTTACATTTTTTAACATTAAATTCCAGCTGCCAAATTCTAGACCATTCTTCAAGCTTAGCTAGATCCCTCCTCATGTTATCTACACCTTCCTAGGTGTCTACTCTTTTGCAGATTGTGGTATCATCCACAAAAAGGCAAACCTTACCCGATAGCCCTTCCGCTATATCACTAACAAAGATGTTAAAAAGAATCGGACCAAGGACAGATCCCTGGGGCACGCCACTGGAACATCCTTTTCCTCAGAGTGAGCTCCATTTATCTGTACTCTTTGTCGCCTCCCACCCAACCAATTTCTAACCCAAGCAGTAATTTTAGGGTCCATCCCTAGGGTGCTCAGTTTGTTTATAAGTCACCTGAAATCTAAATACACCACATCTAGGGCTCTCCTTCGGTCCAACTCCCTGGTCACCCAATCAAAGAAATCAATCAGATTTGTCCGACAAGACCTGCCTCTGGTGAATCCATGCTGCCTTGGATCCTGTAATCCGCTGGACTGCAGAAACCTCACTATTTTCTCTTTCAGCAGTGTTTCCAATAATTTACTCACCACCGAAGTTAAACTAACCGGCCTGTAGTTTTCAACCACATCCTTACTTCCGCTTTTGTGTAAAGGCACCACATGAGCCTCTCTCCAGTCCTTTGGCACCACTCTCGACTCAAATGAGGCATTGAAAAGGTCAGTCAGTGGAGCTGCTAGAACGTCCCTAAGTTCCCTCAGTATTCTAGGGTGTATCCCATCCGGTCCCATCACTTTGTCTACTTTAAGCTGAGCTAGTTTCTCACGAACACAGTCTTCTGAAAATTGTTCAAGAAGATAAATATGTCCTTCACTGCATCACCGCTGACGCCATTTCTTCCAGAAATGCACATAAATCTCTAGAGTCATCAAAAGTCATGGTCTGGTTGTGCAGCGTGACTTTCATGCGAACAGGATATAGCAATCCAAAATAGGCCTTCAGCTGTATCAAGTGTGGACGTAGTGCCAAAAGACTCCTCCTCCGATCTACCGTCATCCTCTCAAAGTCCGGAAAGAACAGGAGTTTATGCCCCTGATATTCCAAAGCTGTGAGTGCTCTGGCAGCTCCCATTATCTGCAACAGTTGTTGAAAGCGTAAAACCTTCAGGATAATTGGGCGTGGACACTTGTTTATGGCCTTGGATTGCATGGTCACTCTATGGGCATGCTCAATCTCAAACGGCATAGTGAAATGCAACTTTAACACATCTGGAATCATAGCCTGCAGAAAGGATATCAAATCATGTCCCTCTGGCTCCTTCAGGCACTCCCAGCAACCTTATGTTGTTTTGCCATGAGCAATTATTGCCATCTTCCACTTCTCTTCGCAGTGAGCGAATCAACTTGGCCTGCTTCTCGACGGCCTCAAGTCTCTCCTCATGCGACGCCACCACCTTCTCTACCTTCTCCAAATGGGTCATATTTGCCTCTAACAAAGATCTCAAAGCGTTAATATCTTTCTGTATTGCCCTTAGTGATTTACCATTGGCTTTGGCCATTTCTTTGACTGCCCGAATCTCAGCCAAGATCTCCTGAGAGGTCTCAGGGCCATCACGGATGACCGTCATCTTGTGAGGTGAGAGGTTCTGTCTTGGATCTCTTTGCACTAGCATGCTGAGAAAGTTGGAAATCCAACCATGTCTGCTTGGAGCCTGACATATCCGGGATCGAATGGCAACCACGTAGGTAAGAATCTTATGATCAAATATTGCAGAAAAACAGGATTCTTGTCTTTGCCCTCCGAAGCACCGCACTTACATGTCCATCTTGACCAGATTATCAGGCTCCACCCCCACCCTGGGCAAGCTTTTATATGTGTCCACCCTGGGTGGCTCAAGGTCCTACCCCCCCACCCCAAGTGCCAGCATACCCCATCCCTTACTCCCCTCCCCACTCAAGATGGCTAACATCACCCCTTCTCTTCCCCTCTAGTAACTTTCCTAAGATGGCTAGCATTGTCCTTTCCTTACCCTTCTCCTCCCCATTTGTATGTTCAACCTCTCCCATTCTCTTCCACCTTAAGGGTCCAAAATCTCTCCTTTCCCAACTGCTTCCACTACTTCCCCTTCCCACCACTGACTTACCTCCACCAGAGTCAATTCAGCAAAAGTAAAGAGTGTGTCAGCAGTTCGACCACCATGCACCTCATGCCCCACCCCTTCCGAAGCAAACTTCTTGCTGGAAGGGGTGGACACAACAAGTCTTGTGTGAACGCATTACTCAAAGGCTTGCCACTGTGCTGCTCTTGATTTTACAGAATCGGCTCCGGTGGAGATAGCACAGCAGCAGAAAGGTGCTCAAAAGCCTGCTGCCTCACTTCTGCTTTGCTGCTAGCTTGCCTGCAGGGTGCAGTGTTGCTGTTCCCCCTCCCCTCCCTTAGTCTGCTGCCCTAGTGGCGAGGTCAACCTTGGTGCTATTGCTCTCTCAAGAAATAACCATTTTGAATGATTAGTTCCATGCCACAATTTTATAAACCTCTATCATACCTCCTTTCAGTCATCTCTTCTCAAATTTGAGGAGCTCTAACCTGTATAGTCTAATCTTCACAGCTGAGCCTTTCCATCACCTTTATTCTCTTGCCTCTCTGCACCTTTCTAGTTCTGTTATATCTGTTTAGGAATGTGGGGATTAGGACTCCACATAGTGCTCCATTTGTGGTCACAAAATGGTTCAATACAGAGGCATTATTATACGCCAATCATAACAAATACTATCCAAACTGTCCTCACAGTGCAGGGGGCAGTCAATAAGAGAACCAGTGACCTAAGTATTGAAAGAACAAAAGGTCAAGCATGACAAACTAGTGTTGTTGCACCACCTCTTGACCTGGTGTTGAAGAGGTTCCCTAGGTACTCAAAAAAAAAAAAAAAAGAGAGCATGAGCTGGGCTACTCTTGTAGTTTGCTCCCCAACCCAGTCCTTTCAGAAGCTGAATGACCCTGAAAGTGGCAAAAGTCCCTACTGCTCCATCCTGGTTTCAATCAGCCAACATCTAGATAAGGATAGACCATAATGCCATCTTGCCACAGAAAGCTGCAACCTTCATCACTTTGTGGGATAAGATCCAATCTAAACAGCAGTGCCCCACATTAGAAACATTTACCCATGACAGAACCACAGAACATTCTGGTCTTTTTGTTGGACTGAATACTGAAGGAGCCTTCCAACAGGTCAACTGTCCCAAGAAATGACCCTTCTCAGTCATGATTTCCAAACAGAGCATTTCCAAATAGAAGTAAAGAACTTTAAAGGTGCCAACTGACTCTATAGATCGAGAACAGAATCAAAAGATCTGTCCTCCTTTGAAATCACAAAAAAGATGAAATAACTATCACAGCCCTATTCCTTGAGTGGAAATGGGACTATTGCATTCCAGTGTATATAGTCTTGCCGGAGCAGCATTCTGCCAATTCTTTTCACACCAGAGGTACAAAGGGGCATCAAAAACAGTCAGGCATGAAGCAGCTAACTAGAAAATAATCATAGTGAATGATGTCCAAGGTTAGCTTGTCCTTGGTGATGTGGGTGCACTTCCAGTAAAACCATTGTAAGTGCCCACCTTGGAAATCACAATGGAAGGGACTCACTGACCTCCATGGGATCGACTGGACACACTGGGGACAAGCTGGTGATTTTGAAGGACCTGCAGGAGTCCAAACAGCCTCTCTCTAAATGGACACTTACAGAGCTGAGTTTTAGAGGCCACAAAAACTGAGATAAAGGCTGGATCAGGTCATAAATAGCATATGCCAGGAAGGCCATCACTGGCTCCTGCTGTACCACTTCTGAACTCTCTGGCAGTTGTATCTAGGGCAACTAGATTATGGGGGAAAGCAGACTCATCTAAGAGCACATGGCTTGGAATGATCATATATAGTTTATTAAACAAAGCGTAGTTACTCACCTGTAACATGTGTTCTCCAGGGACAGCAGGAATCATTCCTCACATATGGGTGACATTGGCGCCAATGGAACCCGCACAGAAGCATCTCCTCAGCTTTCAAAGAAAGCCTTTGAGAGATGCACCATGCATTCATGATCCCTTTCCCACCTAAAGAAGCCATCTTGCCTCAGTCTAATGACATAGCTACATCCTCTGGTGGGGAACAGCATCAGGTGCTGGGGGGATGGATCCAAAGGTACATCTCGTGGTGCCGAGTGCCTGGCGACTCCTCATCCTTGGTCTCACAACTGGGCTGGAAGTCAGAGGTCAATTCAGAGGCTCTGCAGTCACTGTGGTCGAGGTCCTCCGGATGACCTGCGGTCTCAGCTACGTGTGCTTGCTGCTGGAAAGGACCAGTGACCCAAGGAATGGGACCAGGACCTTGTCCAATGAGGCTCTCGAGACTGGTGGCACTTGAGGATCAGCTTGCCGTCTAGGGAAGCCCTCTATGTCAAGAGTCCTGTCGTTGGGGCAGATGAACCGGACATGAACACCCACTGCTGGGCCATGAGTGCAGAGCTACTGCGCTCTAAGGCCGCCATCCTGGTCTCCATGCCAGCTGGCTCCACAGCCTTCAACGTGGACATGGAAGGGTTTTGGGTCCAGCATCGGTTCCATCGAGGGGGGAGGGGGGTCCTAGATGATGATGGCCTTGGGTGTCTGAGGCCAGTCGGTGGGTACCGATGACTTCTTTGGGGGCAGCTTGTGAGGCCATTCCCGCTCAGACTCACACCAGGGACTGCAGGGCCTGGAGTGGGATTTTCCTGTCTTCCCAGACCCAGTCTCTGAGGACTTAAACTTCTTACATTCCACCTCCGGGGATTTCCTCTGAGGAACTGTGGCTGTGGGACTCTGAGGTGGTCCAGGCTCACAGGGCACAGAAGTACCAGAGGGGGTCCTGGAGCGGGGTGTCACCAGAGATTCTGGTGCAGAGTCAAACTTTTGGAAAACATTTTACTGCTGCTGCTCACAGCTCTTAAGGGCATTTGAGGTCATGGTCCTGCAAAGTTTGCAGTCTAAGTCATCATGTTCCGGGCCAAGGCACAAGAGGCAGTAGTCATGCAGATCAGTGTGGGACATCATCTTGCTGCACCAATCACACTTTTTGAAACCACTGGAGGCCATTGGGGAAAAAAGGGGTCCATGCCACCCGGCAGGGGTCGGAGGCCTTCGGCTGAAAAAAAGACACGAATGCCGCTCGAGGGATACATCAAAGAAAAAAAGCGAAGGAACAAACCCAAGGACCAATACTGAGGCGAGCTAGCTCAGGGGCAGGAAAGGAACTGGGTACGCAAACCTGACAGAAAGGTGTCAAAAACACACTTTTTCCCAGGAGAGACTGGACAGATGTCCGGAGGGCTCTGCGGAAAAAAGGAGGCTGAGGCAAGATGGCACCCTTGGGCAGGAAGGGGATCACACATGCATCCCCCAAAGGCTTTCTTTGAAAGCTGGGGAGATGCTTCAGCACAGGCTCTGTCGGCACAGATGTCACCTTTATGTGAGGGCTGACTTCCTGCTTGTTCCCGGAGAACTCAAGTTACATAGAACATTTTAAGTGAATAAAATAAAAAGGTATGGAACAGGATAAATAACTGTGGAGACAAATACAGGGTGGAATGGGTAAAGAACAAACAACTAAACTATGTATATTTTGTGGGCTGAGGTAAAACAGAATCATAGTGTGGGAGGGAGAAAGTTGGCTGCACAGATCAAACTGTCCAGGGGGCTGGAGTATGGTGTTCTGGTTCAGTGTTAGGTGATGCTTGCCCCAAAGTACTCAATGAATAGATGTTTAAATTTCCTACAGAATTCCTGTAAGTCGTGTGAGGCCCGGATGCTGTCAATTAGTGCATTCCGTAAGGTTGAGGCATAGTAGGAAAATGCTCTGTTTGTTGCGGAGTGGGAGCTCTTTGTGTTGGATGGTGGGTTATGGTTAGGGTGGATTGTGTGTTGGCTCTTTGGAGTCTGCCATTAGCTGTTTTCTGGAGGAGCGACTAAGTATTCCAAAGGAGAGGTTGTGGTTAAAAGTGGTAAGCAGAGCCTTATATTTGATACAAATGATGATGAGAAGCCATGTAGGGCTTTGAGGGCTGGGGTTATGTGATTATGTGTGGATGCTCCATGCAAGATGCAGGCAGAAGTGTTCTGGGCAAGTTGTAGAGGGTGTGTTGCATATCCTGGAAGGCCTTGAAGGATGATGTTGCAGTAATCCAGGTGTAGGAGAATCAGTGCCTGGAAGACTGTGTGGAAGTTTTTGGCGTCAAGTAGTGGTCACAGGTGCTGGACAGTCTATTTTGTGATATGCTAAAGTAGTTTAACTGTGTTGTTGGGTGGCAGTAGCATTCGTCCTTGGTCTAGCATAACTCCTAGGTAGCATACCTGTGATTTGACTTGCAGATATGCTATTGGGTCTTTATGTGCACTAGTGAGATGAAGGTTGTGTCCCTGGTGACATGGACGATCTCTGATTTTTGGTAGTTCATGGCTAGGTTGTGTCTCGATAAGCATTGCGTGATAGCTGAGAAGCAGTTGATGTGGGTCTATACTGGCCACAAGGTGGAGAATGGTACGTACATCACTGTATCGTCTGCATATATGTAGCATATCGTATTGTGGGCTTTCATGATTGCGCAGATGGGCTGCATGTAAATACTGAAGAGGAAAGATGAGAGGGCAGATCCTTGGGGTACACCTTGTTGGAATCTAATGGGGCAGAAGTACAGCCAGAAGCTCAGATCAATTGTTGGCATTGGTTCAGGTAGGACGTGAACCATGAGTGTTTTTTCCCAGCCCTATTGCCTGCAGATGGTGGAGTAGCACATCATGGGGTACAGAGTCAAAGGCCACAGTAATATTCAGGAACATGAGTATGAAGCCCTGGTGAGGCTTTTGGATACCTCGTAATAGGTTGTCCATGAACACAGTAAGGAGGGTTTCAGTGCTATGATAAGAACATAAGATATGCCATACTGGGTCAGACCAAGGTCCATCAAGCCCAGTATCCTGTTTCCAACAGTGGCCAATCTAGGTCATACATACCTAGCAGTTTCCCCAAAAGACACAGGTTCCACAATGCTTGTACTGGATCAAGCATTGATATCCTGGGTCCCTTCTTAATAATAGTTTATGGACCTTTCCTCCAGGAACTTGTCCAAACCTTTTTTAAACCCAGCTACACTAACAGCCTTTACTACATCCTCCGGTAACAAATTCCAGAGTTTGATTACACAATGGGGTCTGAAGCCATGCTACTGAGAGTCTAGGTGTGCATGCATATCAACATGGTCTTGGAGTTGTAGCAGTACCACCTTTTCAGTGATTTTTGCAAGGAATGGCAGGCTGGAGATTGGACGATATGAGCTTGGAATGACTGGGTCAAGTTTGGTGTTCTTGAGAATTGGATTGACCAAGGCAAACTTGAGGGTGATGGGTATGTAACCCTGTGCAAGCAAGAGTTGAGTGAACTCAAGTAATGTGGGGGCGAGCTCAGATTGAGCAACTTTTATCCAACTGACTCAGCATGGATCTGAGGTTGGGGGATCTAGGGGAGGTGGTGGTATTTAGGCCTGAGATGATTTCTAGTTGATTTGGGGATACTTGATGAAAGGTGAGCCATGTGGGAGTGTGTGTGCCGTGAATGATTGTGAGGGCATCCAGAGTTTGGGTGTTTGTTTTGGCTGTCTTGGATTGAAAGTGTTTGGCTAGTGTCTGGATAGGGTCTTGCAAAGAATTCTGTGAGGGGATTTTTAGCAGTGACTCGACTATATCAAATAATTTTCTGGGACAGTTTGAAAGCTTGGATGAGGTTGGAGTGGAACTCCCTCCAAGCTCTGTTGACCATGTGTTGGTAATTGCTGTAGTTTTGACATGAAGTTGTCGCAGTCAGGCTTGAATCTGGAGTGGCACCATTTTCTCTCCAGCTGGAGGATTTGGGACTTCATGTTTCTGAGGTCTGCGGTGAACTCTATGCCCATCCCTATGGAACACACTCCTGCCAATATCAGAGCCACCACCAACCTCCTAACCTTTAGGAAACAACTAAAAACACCTTTATTCAAACACTTTGCCCCCCCCCCCAGAAAACCCCATGAAATAGACCACAAAACCAAATCCTCGACTTGTATATCTGTCTGAAAGGTAAATATATAAATAAGTTAAACATTTCCCTTATTTTAGTTACTACCTTGCTTAACTGTAAATATGTTAGCCCTATGTTAGATGTAACTGCTTTTCACATGTTTAATGTAAACCGCTTTGACCCAGAGAAAAATGGTACATAAGCCCAGCTAAATAAATAAAATACCAGGTGGCTGTGTGGTGCTTCCTAGTGAGATTCTTGATTGGTGGTGTGGCTGCAGTTGCAGATATTGTGACTGGCATATGGTCATACTAGGGTATTGTTAAGGTAGTGGGGGATAGGAGGAGGTTTATTTGGAGCATGTGGTTGGGGAGAAAAATGAGGTCGAGGAGTCCTTCCTTCTCATGGATTGATCAGTCTACAATCTGAGAATAGTTCCTGATCCACAATAGTACACTGCCTCCTATCCCATGACTTTTTAGTGGACAAAGGTGAGTCGGTTGATATAGTGTATCTGGACTTTCAGAAAGCCTTTGACAAGGTCCCTCATCAGAAACTTTTGGCAAAACTAAAGAGTCATGGGATAGGAGGCAGTGTACTATTGTGGATCAGGAACTTGTTAAAAGATAGAAAGAAGAGGGTTGGGCTAAATGGCCAATTTTCCCAATGGAGAAAGGTGAATAGTGGTGTACCCTAGGGATCTGTGCTGGGTCCGTTGCTTTTTGACATATTCATAAATGACCTGGAAAAGGGAATAACGAGTGAGGTTATCAAATTTGCAGATGACACAAAACTATTTAAAGTTGTTAAAACCCAAGAGGACTGTGGAAAATTGCAAGAGGATCTTGATAATTTGGAAGACTGGGCATCAAAATGGCAAATGAAATTTAATGTGGACAAGTGCAAAGTTATGCACCTAGGGAAGAACAACCCAAACTATGGTTACAAGATGCAAGATCCCACATTAGGAACCACCACCCAGGAAAAAGATTTAGGCATCATTGTGGATAACATGTTAAAACCCTTGGCCCAGTGTACAGCAGCAGCCAAGAGAGCAAATAGAATGCTAGGTATCATAAGGGAAGGAATGGAAAATAAAACAAAAGGATATTATAATGCCTCTATATCGTTCCATGGTGAGACCACACCTTGAATATTGTGTTCAATTCTGGTCGCCGTATCTTAAAAAGGATATAGCGTTATTAGAAAAGATTCAGAGAAGAGCCACCAAAATGGTAAAGGGGATGGAAGGATACTCCTATGAAGAAAGGCTAAAAAGGTTAGGGCTCTTTAACCTGGAAAAGAGACAGCTGAGGGGAGATATATTAGTCTATAAATTAAAAAACGGAGTGGAACGGGCAAACGTAGATCGATTGTTTACGTTATCAGAATATAGAAAAACTAGGGGACATACAATGAAGCTACAGGGTAAACTATTTAAGACTAAGAAAATATTTTTTCACTCAACGTGTAATCAAACTCTGGAATTTGTTACCGGAGGATGTAGTAAAGGCTGTTAGTGTAGCTGGGTTAAAAAAGGTTTGGACAAGTTCCTGGAGGAACGGTCCATAAACCATTAAGAAGGGACCCAGGATATCAATGCTTGACCCAGTACAAGCATTGTGGAACCTGTGACTTTTGGGGAAACTGCTAGGTACGTATGACCTAGATTGGCCACTGTTGGAAACAGGATATTGGGCTTGATGGACCTTAGTCTGACTCAGTATGGCATATCTTATGATCTTATGTTGCAAAAAATCTCTGATGAGGGACTTTGTCAAAGTCTTTCTGAAAGGCCAGATACACTATATCAGACTCACTTTTGTCTACCTGTTTATTCACATCTTCAAAAAAAACATAACAGATTACTAAGACAAGATCTTCCTTGTCTAAAGCCATGTTGGCTGTCTCCCATTAAGCCGTGACTCTCTACATGTTAAGTAATTTTGTTCTTTATGATGGTTTCTACGAGTTTTCCCCAGTATTGACGTCAGGCTCATCGGTCTGTAGTTTCTCAGATCACCCCTGGAACCCTTTTTAAAAACTGTCGTTACATTGGCCATCCTCCAATCTTCAGTTATTACAGATGATATTTCACAGATTACCAATAGCAGGTCTGCAATCTCACTTCAGTTCTTTTTGCACCCTTGGCTGTATACCATCTGGTCCAGGTGATTTGCTACTCATCAGTTTATCAAATAGTTGTAATACATCTTCCCGGTGTATCAATATTTCTTTCAATTCTTCCGCAGCATCACCTTTAAATACCACTTCAGTCATGGGTACCATCCCTAAATCTTCCTCAGTACAGAATGAAGCAAAGAATTCATTCATTCAGTCTCTCCACAATGGCCTTGTCCCCTCTTAGTGCCCCTTTTACCCCTCTATCATCTAATGGTCCAACAGACTCTCACAGGTTTTTTTGCTACAAATGTAGTTGAAAAAGTCTTTATTACGTGTTTTTGCTTCCACAGCAAGCTTCTTCTCAAATTTTCTCTTTGCCTGCCTTGCATTTAACTTGCTAGTGCTTGTGCTGTTTCCAGTTTGTAATTTGGCTCTTTTTTCCATTTCCTGAAAGATGCGTTTTTGGCAACAGCCTCTCTGACCTCACCTGTAAACCATGAGGTACTATACAAAAATGTATGCAAACTGGATGAATTATTTTATGTTTGCCAGGTTCCAATGCTCCAACTTAAAGATGCTTTTCAATCATGAACAAAGTGTGGTCTACAGAAAAAAAAACAACTGCATGTGGAGACTCTCAAACATCTAATGATTGTAAAGTACAATTTTAAGTTGAGTTGCCCAGAATTTGTTTTAATTATCTTAGTGGAAATGTTGCTATTTTGAAGAAAATTCACTCTGTAGAGAAGTACAAGAAGGCCCAATTGGCACATTTGTAAGTAAAGTTATAAACCTAGCCTACTGATTAAAATTTTGGGTTAAAATTAAAATAGTAGTTAAACATTTTCCTTAACTTTGAACCGCCCAGCTTGAGTGTCCCGTATTTGAACTTAGGAGCTTGTACTGCCTTGATGTAACCTGACCATCTTTTCTGTCACTAGGGCTCCTGCCCAAAGTAACTATAGGAGCACAGCGAAAGGAAGTCAGGTTTCCTTAAAAACCCTATTCAGCAAAGGCTACCTTAAGAGAGAAATAATGCAGGCAACCAAGGCAGTGGAGAACAGTCTGCTTGTATGTTTAAAAAGCAGAACAGTAGTCATGGAGAGAGACTCTGGGAAGGAAGGAGTTGCAGCCTTCAAGACCCTGTCAGGGTGGGACAGAAAGCCCTATAAGCTGGGTAGGAGTGAACCCTCCAGGAACTGGTAAGGAGGAGGGTGTGACCAGTAACCTCAAGGAGAGACAAGTAGGATTGTGGAACAGTAAAGAAAGCCCTGTTTCATGAAGAGTGGGGGAGGTTTACTGAACAGTAGCAGGCTATAGGTAAGCAGAAATTTCTTATCATGGCAGTGTGTTGCAAGAAAAGTACTCTGCATGTGAAAGATAGCAGAGCACAGCACGTGCAAGAAATTGGACACTGCAGACAAGAGCTTTGTCAGGAAGGATAGTGGGCAGAGTAAAAAGCTGGACACTGAGGTCAAGAGCTCTGTCAGGAAATGCAGCATCCACAGGTGTTGTGAGAACCTGTACATTGTGGATAAAGAACTGTGCCATTAGTTCATGAGGAGAGTGTTTTTTGTTAGCAGGTAGCAAGTTGAAAAGCCCTGAATTGGTCTGGAAACCCATTAAAATATAAATGCAGAACATTTTTGGAAAAAGGGTGTGGCTAAGAATGTTTAGAAAGAGAAAACTCTTGGGCCAGTGGACTACAGGAGTGTACCCTGTAGCAACATTAATGTTAAGTAAAATTTGCAGAAGCTAGTCTGTTTTGGGGTTTTGTTTTGTTTTTTTAATTTTAAATATCTTTATTGAAAATTTTCCAATACAAAACTGGCACAAACAAACCGTACTGATGAGACGTCAAACATCCACATTCCCATAAAAAGTACTAATCTTCCCCTCTTCCTCTCCCTCCTTCCCCAAGTATTCTGGAATGCACACCGCTGCCTTCCAACTAGCTCCCTCCCTCTGCTCACGAAGCCCCAACATGCCCTCTATGACACTGCAACCATCCCCAAACCTCCACCTATTGGGCTTGGACCACCTCTACTCTGCCGCGCTTACGTGCTGTTAATCTATGCATTAAATACAGGTCTGCTAGTTGCCATACAAATCCAATGATCCCCAGGAGTTGTGGCCTATTCCAATGCATCGCAATCTCACAACTCGCTGCTACAATGCAATGAGACTACATCGGTGACAGCTAATCTGGTACAAAATGGGCATGGTACCTTACGCCAGAACAGCCACATAAGGTGGGAGTGGTGCCAACTGACACCTGCTGGCAGCACTCGGGGGGGGGGGGGGGAATGGACACTGATCCATATGCAGTGGTAGCACAGAGAAGTGTGGGAATGTTGGACCAAAGTGGTCACAACTACTGAAGACCTGGGGATAGAGGTGCTGAAGCGCTTTTGCTGGCCCTGATGTGCTCTTGATGGCCCTGATGCAGCAAAAGTGCCTCAGCACCTCTATCCCCAGGTCTTCAGTATTTGTTACCACTTTGGTCCAACATTTACGCACTTCTCTGTGCTACCACCACATATGGATCAGTGTCCCTTCCCCCCCCCCCCCCCCGAGTGCTGCCAGCAGGTTTCAGTTGGCACAACTCCCACATTATATGGCCATTCTGGTGTAAGGTACCATACCCATTTTCTACCAGATTAGCTGCCACCGATGTAGTCTCTATTCGATGGATCAACCTTCCCAAATCCTCTTCCTCTCATTCTATCCCCAAGTCTCTCTGCTACTGTAGCATGTGACTTAAAGGCTGTCTGCATTCTGAGCCCAGCACAAAGGACCTCAAACCACATCCTCTCCTGCACAAGCTCTGCGGTCACCCCCCTCCCCTCCCCAGTTGTGTTAGGAAATGGCAAAGCTGCATATACAGATAATCTCACATGTCTAGCCTATAGAGGTCCCAGAGTTCCTCAAAACAGCCAATGCTTCCCCTGGTGAAAGAGATGGTGTACCTTACTCAAGCCCTGTTGCTCCCAACAGGACAGAACCTGTGTACCTGGACTCTCCCCTAGCTTGAAAGAAGGCGGAAAGTGCCATCACATAGGAGACATCTCCACCAGCAGCTACTGTCGATAGTGGCGCCACACCCAACGTGATGGACAAAGGGGTTCTTCACCCCTTGCTCTCTACCTGACCACTAGCACTCCTCCAGGGCACCCCTATGGACCACCCCCTTTCCAACCTGACCCATTGCTTCTGCAGCTCCCACAGCCAGGAGTAAATAAGCTGGGCCGCACCATCACAGCGGTGGATATTAAGTAGCCCCAGCCTCCCTTCCCCCTTCAGCTGTAGCAGCATCCTTCTCTCCACTCGAGGTGCTCATCCCTTCCACACAAACCCACCAATCTTTCGTTGCACCAACTTAAGGATCCTCACAGGTACCTCCACCAATAAAGCCTGAAACAGATATAGAAAGCATGGTATGAGCAGCATCTTTATCTTTGTAATGCATTCAAACCAGGACATAGCCCTACCCCCATTGCCTCAGCAAATTATCTACATCCCCCAACAGTCAAGCCGGCAACAATATTAGGAAAAAAATTCCCCCTCAGATAGAGTATGATGTGATTGCCACAGATTCACCCACAGGTACTGGATCTTTGGCCATACACCAAAAAAGGGAAAAGTCTCTTGTAACAGTGTCCTTTGGTCCTCCAACACTGTCAGGTTCCATATCTCCAACTTAGTACAGTTCAACATGAAACCCCGAGAGCCTCCCATATTCCCGCAACTCCCACATGAGTGGGAGGGAGATATGGGGACCCATGACAGCCAATATGATATCGTCCGCAAATAAGGACACCCTATATTCCTGGCTACCCAGCTTGATTCCCTGTATATCTCTACTCATCCTGAGCTGCACTGCCAGTGGTTCCAAGGACAAGGCAAATATTAAGGGCGAGAGCAGACATCCCTGTCATGTTCCCCTCTGAATTGGGAGGAAATCTGAATATCTGCCATTTACTTTTATGCATGCCCATGAGTTATGGTATAGGGCCTGCACCCAATTCACAAACCTACCGCCAAAACCCATTTTTTCCATCACGTGAAACAAACCCCCAAAACACATGCTCGAATGCCTTTTCCACAGCAAGAGAGAGAAGCAGCCATAGGGGCCCTGTCCTGCCGAGATACCATATCAAAATTTCATTTTTTCCTAATATTGTCACCAGCTTGTTGCCCTAGCATGAACCTTGCCTGGTCCTCATGCACCAGTCTTAGAATAAAACTTTAAAGGCGATTAGCTAAGATTTTGGCCAGCAATTTCACATCTAAGTTCAGCAGGAAAATTGGCCGTTACAATGGAAAAGATTGTGGATCCTTCCCCTCTTTAGGGATTAGCAATATGTCCATCCATCCCATCATGTTAGCTAGCTTTGCACCCTCCTGGGATTGACTGAAAACCTCCACCAGTGGGTCCCAAATTTCTTGTAAAATCGAGCCGTCAAGCCATCTAACACTGGTGCCTTGTTAATTTTCAGATTTTTAATTTCCCACCTCAATTCCTCCATCCCAATTTCCTTCTCTAGGCCTTCCGACATCTCATCCTCCAGCTTAACCAAGGGAACAGAGTCTAGATAGCTATCCACCTCAGCTATCGGGGGTGCTGGGGCCACCAAATAGAGCTGCTGGGGAAAACTGCAGAACATCCCTCTCAATTCCTCTCCTTCATGAGCAATTGGCCCTGGAGCCCCCTTAGGGCCAGGATCTGGGAGCATGCCTCATTCTATTTAAGTTGGCAGGCTAACAGCCACCTGGCCTTTTATCCCCCTCAAAAAACTCCCAATGAGCCAACTGCATTCTGAAGTGTACCTCCTCCACATCTAAGGTATTGAGTCCCGTGTGCTTCCCTGGGCCCTCCTGGGCGTCTGCCTCCATGAAGCTCGATAGTGATTGTACAATT
Source organism: Ichthyophis bannanicus (assembly GCA_033557465.1). Classification (NCBI taxonomy): domain Eukaryota; kingdom Metazoa; phylum Chordata; class Amphibia; order Gymnophiona; family Ichthyophiidae; genus Ichthyophis; species Ichthyophis bannanicus. The sequence goes on along the minus strand of CM066038.1, from coordinate 324,514,326 downwards.
AGGTCCCTCTTCTTCTCCCCCCCCCCCCCCCGTTTGTTTTCTTCTGGCCCCTTATTTCAATAAATATCCCCTCATTGTGGCCTTAAACCCATCCCATACTGTCCCCCACCTGACCTCCCTGTTATTCCCACAAAGTACTTGCATATGAGATCTTCTACCTCCCACATCACCCACTTATCTTCCAGCAAAGATTCATTAAGGCACTAGAACGTCACCCTACCCCCACCCCGTCCCCTCCAAAATCACTCCTATGGGAGCATGATCAGACCAGGTGATCTTGATGGCGACCCTGCTCTTGGCTCATTTTTCACAGAGGAATTAACACCTGATGAAGGGTCCTGGAAATATGTATGGACCCGAAACTTAGTACTGTGTCATGGATCTGGTCTTCTGAATGGAAGTTTGAGTGAGTGTTTCTGGGGGATTTTGGCCATCATACTTCAGCTAAGTAAAACTTTTTATGAACAGGATCACCATGTTTGGGGTATTTTTTGCTCTCAGACCAGGCAATGGCATCTATCTCTACTGCTAAAAGCTTTGACACCTTTCTTTTGCCAACACAGAGCATGTCCAGGCAGGAATAAGTCATGGACTGACAAGTAGTACGTGAATTGCCTCTTCCCTGGATTCAAAAGCCTCTGTACATCCACCATCTCTTGGTCTCGAATAAAAGCTTTAAATCCGTCGACCGCTCCTCCTGCAATCCCATCTGGGATCCCAGGGCATATTGAAGTCACCCCCCCCCCCCCACACCCGTATCAGGAGTCCCTCCCCCATCCCCTCCAGCCTATGCCTAACTTCAGCAAAGGTGGTCCCCTGCAAGCCCTTAGGGGCATATATATGCTGCTATCTTGTACCATTTCGCTCCAGATGAACCCACACCAGCAGGTAATGCCTTGCCCTCTTGGACCACCTCCCCCAACTCAACCTTCAGGGCAGCTGCTATAAAGAGCACCCCCTGCCATTCTTCCTGTCCACTATATTCGATGCACAGTCCTTGTGGTCATTGTCAGTGCTGTGTATTAATGGAGGACTGTGAAACAGTGGAAATTGGGACCCGCAAGATCAAATTAATGCATGCAATTGTTCTATTGATTATGTAGTGTATGTCTAAGGTGCCCATATAATAAATTCTATATTGGGAACACCATACATCAATTAAAAATACGGCTGTCAGCATAAATCTCGTTTGCTTAAGATGCTCCTATGATGGCTCATTGCCAGTCATTAATAGCATGATTTTTTTTTTATTTTCGTTATGTCATTGATCATATCCCCAAAAATATCTGGGGTGGAGACCATGGCTTGATTTTGTTGCAGTTTGAACAGCGATGGACTTTTGATCTTAAGACTGTTGAACCCGATGGACTGAATTCTGCTATAGACTGGGGAGTAATTCCTGTGAGTTTAAAAGTAATGGTTACGTCATTTCTCTCTCTACCCTTTGATTGGTTCAGAAAGATATTTAAACTGGAGCACCGACATCGGACACTATAGCTAGAAGCATAACGGTTTGGAGTGGTAAAGTTAAGCACCCAATGAAGCAAATTAGTCACAAAACAGATCTTTGTAGGGCATTTGCTGAAAGAAATATATTCTTCTGGAGGAACTACAAAGGTAAGTACCTGCATGAGATCATTCTGCAAGTTTGTTAAGTATTTGGTTCTTAAGTTTTTGCCTTTTACTGTAGGGTTGATGTGAATGCTGTGGACCCTGGAGTATTGAGCTGGAAAGCTGTGGATTTCTTGAGTTTGGCTGCACTGAGCTGTTGAGCAGTGTAAAGCACAGTTACTTACCTGTAACAGGTGATCTCTGGGAACAGCAGGAATTAGTCCTCACATATGGGTACGTCGGAACCGACAGACTGCGCGGGAAAGCGCCTCAGCTTCCCAGAAAGGAAGCTTTTGGGGCCTCCCACAGCGCATGCGCGCTGCCTTCCCGCCTTCCTGACCAACTCTCTTCAGTTTGAGTTTAAAGCTGAGACAATAGAGAGAGGAAAGGAAAGAGAGAGAGAGAGAGATACAACTCCTAGGGGAGATGAGTGGGTTGTGAGGACTAATTCCTGCTGTTCCCAGAGATCACCTCTTACAGGTAAGTAACTGTGCTATCTCCAGGAACAAGCAGGAATGAGTCCTCACATATGGGGACTCCCTAGCTAAGATGCCGGGGAGATCCCCCCCCTAAGGGTTCCTCATCTTCCTATGGATCTCAGGCATCCATTCAGGGAAGGTGGGCAGGAGTTGTTTAAGAATGGAACAGGTGTATGAGGACAGCCTGACCAAACAAGGCATCCCGGCGGGAGTCCTTGTCCAAGCAGTAATGGGCTGTGAAGGTATGAACCGAGGCCCAGGTGGCTGCTCGACAGATCTGATCAATGGATACAGAATGAAGATGAGCCATAGAGGTGGCCATGGCTCTCACATTGTGAGCTGTGACATGGCCTTCCAGAGAAAGGTTCTTACTCTGGTAAGCAAAAGAAATACACTGAGCAATCCAATTGGACAGTGTTCTTTTTGAGACTGGAAGTCCTAAATGAGAAGGATCAAAAGCAACAAAAAGTTGAGAAGACTTTCGATGTTGCTGTGTCCTGTGGAGGTAAAAGGCAAGAGCTCTTTTACAGTCTAGAGTATGAAGGTTCCGCTCTGCATTGGATGCATGAGGAGCTGGAAAAAAGACAGGTAAATATACCTCTTGATTAAGATGAAAAGGTGAGACCACTTTAGGCATAAAGTGGGGATTTGTCCTAAGGACTACCTTATCATGATGGAACCTTGTATAAGGTGGATTAGCCACTAAAGCCTGCAGTTCACTGATGCGGCGAGCAGAAGTGATTGCAATAAGGAAAATGACTTTCCAGGAAAGGAATTTCAAGGAGGTAGTGGCTAAGGGTTCAAAGGGTGGCTTCATAAGCTGACCAAGAACCACGTTTAAGTCCCATGCCACCGGAAGAGGCCGAATGGGAGGCTTAGTTAAAGTTAGACCTCTCATGAATCTTGCAATAAGAGGATGAGAGGAAACAGATTGTCCATTGATAGGCTGAAGAGATGCTGCAATAGCACTCAAATGGACCCTTACAGAATTGGTTTTAAGTCCTGCATTGGAAAGATGCAGGAGATATTCGAGTAAAGAATTTAAAGGTAGTGCTAGAGGGTTAGGACCCTTTTCAGCACACCAGATGGAAAATCTTTTCCATTTAAAAGCATAAGAATGCCTGGTGGAAGGTTTCCTAGATGCATGGAGGATATCCTGCACTTGTTGAGAAAGATTGAAGTCTTGAAGGTCTAGGCCTTCAGTAACCAAGCTCTGAGGTGAAGGGATTTGGGGTTTGGGTGCCACAAAGTCCCCTCCTCTTGAGACAGAAGGTCTGGAGCAGCTCCCAGATCCAGGGAGGGTGCCTGGGAGAGATGCAGAAGTAGAGGGTACCACACTTGGCATGGCCAGCGTGGAGCTATGAGGATCATAGATCCTTGATCCCTCTGAAGTTTGAATAGAGTCTTGGGAATCAAGGGAATGGGTGGAAAGGCATATAGGAAGGCCTGACCCCAATGAAGGAGGAAGGCATCCTTGGCCTGAGCTCACTGACACGGAATCCTGTAACAGAACCGGGAACGTTTGGCATTGTACGGACTTGCAAAGAGGTCTATGTCCGGGGTTCCCCATTCCTGAAAGATTCCGAGTACCTGATCCATGTGCAGGGACCATTCGTGTGGAAGCAGAACTCGACTGAGTCTGTCTGCCCAAGAGTTTTGGATTCCTGGGAGGTACACTGCCAGGAGATGGATCTGATGCTCTCTGGCGAAGGACCACAGTTTTAGAGCTTCGTTGCAAAGCGACAGAGAGCCAGTCCCTCCTTGTTTGTTTATGTAGAACATGGCTACTTGATTGTCAGTATGAACAAGGACTGTCATGTTGACGAGGAGGGTATGAAAGACCTTGAGAGCAAGGAAAATTGCTCGCAACTCCAAAAGGTTGATATGAAGGGTGGTCTCCTGTGGAGACCAAGTGCCCTGAGTGGAGAGGTCTTGGAGATGAGCTCCCCAACCTGCTTGGGAGGCATCTGTAGTGAGAGTTGCTTGGGGTAACAAAGACTGGAAGTATCCACCATTGGAGAGACCAAAAAAGACGTTTTGAGGTTGCTATTTGGTCTGAGAGAGCTCCTGATGCTTGTGTCCACTGGGTGGACAGTCCATTGAGCTGCTCTCATATGTAGGCGTGCATAAGGCACCACATGAACTGTGGATGCCATGTGGCCTAGCAGTTGTAGCATCTCCCTGGCCGTCAAAGTGGCTTTTGGACTGAACTTGAGAGGCCAAGTGCACTAGACGGTGGCAACGGGCCTGAGGAAGATAGGCCATTGCAGTGGTGGTATCTAGCCAGGCCCCTATGAATTCTAGAGACTGAGTAGGGGTGAGTTGAGACTTTGGCAGATTGATGACAAGTCCCAGATACTGCAGTATGCGTCTGGTGTGGTCCAGGGAAGTCTGAGCCTCGGACTGAGATGGAGCTCGGATGAGCCAGTCGTCCAGGTATGGGAAGACAAAGATTCCCAGAGTGTGTAGAAATGCAGCTACTATTGCCAAGCATTTGGTAAATACCCTTGGAGCAGAGGCTAGACCACAGGGAAGGACTCTGTATTGGAAATGTTTTCCCTGGAACAGAAACCGTAGGAATTTTCTGTGGGATGGATTGATGATTATATGTGTGTACGCATCCTTGAGATCTAGAGAACAAAGCCAGTCCTGACTCTGTAGGTATGGAAGGAGAGTGCCTAGAGAAAGCATCTTGAATTTCTCCTTGTATAGGAATTTGTTCAATTCTCTGAGATCCAGAATGGGTCTGTACCCCCCTGTTTTCTTGGGAATGAGAAAATAAGGGGAGTAAAAACCTGACCCTTGTTGAGGAAGAGGAACCTCTTCTATTGCCTTTTGGGCGAGAAGAGTGGTCACCTCCTGGCCCAACAGGTACAGGAGAGAAGGGGGAGAATTGAATTGTCTCACCATGAAATGGGGAGGAAGGCTGGAGAAATGTAGTTTGTAGCCCTCTTTGATGATAGAGAGGGTCCACGGTTCTGATGTGATTTGTTCCCATCTGGGAGCAAAATGAGTTAACCTTCCTGGAATGGTGAGAGGTTCTGGTTGTTGCAGAGCCAGAAAGGTTAAGTTCTCTAGAATCAAGTCAAAAACCCTGAGGGGGTTGGGACTGCTGGATTGTAGCAGCCCCTGTAGACTTTGTTCTGGCCTGTTTAGTTTGCTGACGCTTAGGAGCAAAGCGAACTTGGGAAGATTGCTGGCCAGTATTTGTGGAAAATCTGGTCTTTTTATAGAAAGGTTTCTTAAAAGGTTTTTTCTTGGCAGGGGTAGAGGTAGACTTAGAAAGTCTATCTAAAGCAGCATTCTCTGCATCCATCTGAGTGGCTTTGATTTGCCACTCCTTGCCAAACAGATTTTCACCTGTACAGGGCAGATTGCCCAAGCCTTCTTGTACCCAGGGTTCCAAATCAGAGGCCTGGAGCCAAGCCAGTCTGCAAGCAGCTATGGCAATGCCAGAGGCTCTGCTTGCCCCCTCAAAAGAGTCAAAGGCTGCTCTGTTGGAGAACTTTGAAACATCTTGAGTTTGCTTTAGCAAAAGAAGGAACTCCTCTTGCTTATCCTCTGGGATAAAGGGGAGAAACTGACGTATCTTTAATGTAATCTCTTTCAAAAACATGCCCATATACAGGCTGTATGAATTGATTCTGGCAATAAGCATGCTAGCTTGGAAGATTTTTCTCCCAAAAGCATCCAGAGTCCTACATTCTCTTCCTGGAGGGGTAGAAGAGTGCCTTTTGGTACTCTATCTTTTTCATAGCAGACTTCACCACAATAGAGTGGTGAGGAAGCTGAGTCTTTTGAAAACCAGAAGGAGGAACCCGATACATGGTGTCCAAACGTCGAGAATGTGGAGATAGGGTGAGAGGAGCCTCCCACAAGTCCATCATGTGTTCTTGAAGAATTTCATGTATGGGTAAGGTGGCTGCCTCTTTGGGAACCTTAGAGTATCCTAAAATATCCAATTTTTTTGCTCTAGGTTCCTTTTCAGAGGATACAGATATGGAAATTCCTTTAGCTACTTCAATGATGAAGTCTTGAAAGGACAAATACTCTGGAGGAGACATTCTCCTTTTTGGAGAAGAGGGCTCCTCAGGAAGAGTAAAAGAGACGTCATCAGAATCATCTGATGTATCAGAATCTTCAGAGGATTCAAAGTATCGTCTATTTGCTTCCAGAGATCGATACGCGTACCGACCGGTATCGACATCGGGCGTACCGGGAATCGGAGCGGTATCGAGGAAATCTCCAGAACCGGAGACCGGAACTGGCATGCTACTGGAAGTAGATGCTCTGGGTACCGGTATCGGTTGCGGTACCGGAATCGGAGTCGGAACCGATTGTCGCGGTAGCGATGGCGTTGCAGCATTAATGAAAGCCAGTAAGGCCTGCTGCATGGATTGTACCGTAGTACCCATAGTCGCCACAACTGCCTGGATGTCGGTACCGGTGTTAGCCGGTACCCCAGAGCAGTCTAACAGGAGATCGGTCGAGGCCGTGCCATCGATGTCTACCTGTAACCCCATAGGAGGAGCTTTGGAAGCCGGAGCTTCCCGCCGGGGTTGTTTGGCTGGGGCAGGGTCCTCAGGGTCAAATCCAAGGGCCTCTCGCTGCTTAGAGGGAGATTTGCCTTTTGAGGACTTGCCTGAAGAACGTTTGGTTACCTGAGATCCATCAGGAGAAGAAGACCTGGAGGATGTTGATGCTGGAGTATCGGTAGAAAACAGCATATGAAACTTAGCTGCTCTGTTCTGTAAGCCCCTTTTGGACATCAGAGAGCAGGATGGACAATCCGGAATGGAATGGTCAGGCCCCAAACATTTAAGACACCACTCATGGGTATCTGTGACTGAAATAGTACCGGTACACTTGGTGCATTTTTTAAAACCAGATGCTGGTTTTTCCATGAGGGAGACCTGAGAAGGCCTAGAGGCCTCACAGAAAAAATACACCAAGTGAAGGAAAAAGTAATTATTATTATTATTTTTTTTTTTTTAAATAAACGAAAAAAACCCGGCGGTACCGGTCCGGAATCGGGGAAGGCAGACACGCGGTCAAAGAAACAAATTAAAATAACAATTTCTTCAGCGGTGACAGGAACACGACCTGCTGGCTCTGCGGAAAAAGAAGAACTGAAGAGAGTTGGTCAAGAAGGCGGGAAGGCAGCGCGCATGCGCTGTGGGAGGCCCCAAAAGCTTCCTTTCTGGGAAGCTGGGGAGCTTTCCCGCGCAGGCTCCGTCGGTTCCGACGTACCCATATGTGAGGACTCATTCCTGCTTGTTCCTGGAGATAGTATTTTAGGCCTTTTGACTGATATTTTGATTATAAAAATTTTAAAAAGTTAAAAAAAATTAATAAATTGAAATCTAATTAGACATTTGTGGAGATGGCGTCTTTTAGACCTGTGATGCTGTTCTACAGCAGTTCCCCTTCATGCAAGCATTGCTACTGTGTAGAGGGAGAGCAGGATTACTGAGGTCTTTTCTCCTTCTTGTTAGTGTCTTTCAGGAGTATAGTACCAAAGAAGATTAGTTAGGTGATACTGAGGTTTTCACTTTAGACTAAAATAGTAAAATGCTTCTTTTGACTATTTGGTGGCTGAAGCTTTATGAAGTATATATATATATTTTTTAATACAAATAGGAATTTACAAATTATTTTTGAAGGAGATGGGACATTCTGATAATTAGTCAGAGCTATGCTTACAGAAAACAGGTACAGTGGCTCTTTAAAAAAGAGTGACCCAGAGCCTGTTTTAGACAAAGCGTAATTACTCACCTGTAACAGATGATCTCTGGGAACAGCAGGAATCAGTCTTCACATATGGGTGAAGTCGGCACCGACGGAATCCGGCATAGAAACACTCCCCAGCATCCAATAGGAATGCTTTTGGGAATGTTCCTCCATGCATGTGTGGCTGCCTTACCTCCTGAACTCCTCACTCAGGTGAATAAAGCATAGTTACTCACCTGTAACAGGTGATCTCCGGGAACAGCAGGAATTTAGTCTTCACATATGGATATCGTCGGTACCGACGGAGCCTGCGCGGGAACGCTCCCCAGCGTCCAATTAGAAAGCTTTTGGGAGCATCCCACAGCGCCTGCGTGCTGCCTTCCCGCCTTTCCCAACTGCCTCTCTCCAGTTGAGTTTAAAAGCTGAGACAAAGAGAGAGAGAGGGAAAGAAAAGAAAAGAGAGATACAACTCCTAGGGGAGGTGGGTAGGTTGGGAAGACTAAATTCCTGCTGTTCCCAGAGATCACCTGTTACAGGTGAGTAACTATGCTATCTCCAGGAACAAGCAGGAATGTAATCTTCACATATGGGGACTCCCTAGCTACAGATGCCAGGGAGAGACCCCAGAAGTTGTGTGCCCCTGTGTAAGGGCCCCACTTCCCCCCATGGATCTCTGGCATCCTACCGGGAATGGTGGGTAGGAGTTGATTAAGTATGGAACAGGTGTCATAGAACAGCCTGACCAAACAAGGCATCCCGGCGGGAGTCCTTGTCTAAGCAGTAATGGGCTGTGAAGGTATGAACCGAGGCCCAAGTAGCTGCTCGACAGATGTCGTCAATAGACAGAGTGTAGATGAGCCACTGAGGCTGCCGTGGCTCTCACATTGTGAGCTGTGACATGGCCTTCCAGAGAAAGGTTTTTACTCTGATAGGTAAAAGAAATACACTGTGCAATCCAATTGGACAATGTTCTCTTAGAGAATGGAAGTCCCAAATGAGAAGGATCAAAAGCAACAAAGTTGAGAGGACTTTCTATGTTGCTGTGTCCTTTGTAAGTAAAAAGCAGGTGCTCTTTTACAGTCCAAAGTATGAAGATTCCTTTCTGCATTTGAAGCATGAGGCCTTGGAAAAAATACAGGCAGGTAAACTGCTTGGTTTAAATGAAAAGGTGAGACCACCTTTGGCATAAAGTGTGGATGAGTCCTAAGGACTACCTTATGATGGAACCTCATATCAGGAGGATCAGCCACTAATGCTTGCAACTCACTAATGCGACGTGCTGATGTGATTGCAATGAGAAAGACAACCTTCCAGGAAAGGAATTTCAAGGAGGTAGTAGCTAGAGGTTCAAAAGGCGGCTTCATGAGCTGTCCAAGAACCAGATTTAGGTCCCATTCTGAAGGAAAAGTTTGGCCTAGTGCCCAAAATGGCGCGTGGCACCCGACAGAAAAAAAAAGACTAGAAAGTCTAGAAAAAGAGATTACCTTTTTTTTTTTTTTTTTTTTTAAAGAAAGAACGAACCAGCGGTACCGGTATAGCATCGCTACCACAAAAAAGAATGAAAAAGATGGGATAATTTCTGCAGTGACAGGAAAACGACCTGCTGGCTCCATGGAAAATGAAGAACTGCAGAGAGGCAGTTGGGAAAGGCGGGAAGGTGGTTAGGCAGCACGCAGGCGCTGTGGGATGCTCCCAAAAGCTTTCTAATTGGATGCTGGGGAGCGTTCCTGCGCAGGCTCCGTCAGTACCGACGATACCCATATGTGAAGACTACATTCCTGTTTGTCCCTGGAGATCTAAGAAATAAAAATCTTTGTATACCGGGAATGAGAAAAGGGGACAACTTGATGGGGAGGTAGGCAAGTTGTGAAGACTGATCCCTGCTGTTCCTGGAGATCACCTGCTACAGGTGAGTAACTACGCCATCTCCAGAAACAAGCAGGAAGTCAGTCTTCAGATATGGGGCTCCCTAACCTAAGGCAACTGAGCGAGAGAAGAATCCTGGTGCAGCCAGAGGTTTCAGCAGGGATCAGACAGACTCAGCTCGTTCAGAGTACTCCTCGCAAAGTAGTCAAATGGGCGGTGGGTAAGTTGTCTAAATTTCAAAATGATTATGCAGAACAGCTTGTCCGAATTGAGTATCAGCTCTGGAATCTTTGTCCAGGCAATAGTGCCCCGAAAGGTTATACAGGAAAGACTATGTTGCCGCTTAGCAGATCCAAGATAGGGACAGACCGGAGATTAGCTACCTTAATAGCCATGGCTCTGACATTATGGGTTGTCACACAGTGTGGAAGAGATAGCCCAGCCTGCGAATAAGCAAAGAGTATGCAATCTGCTAGCAAGTTCGAAAGTATTCTTTTGGATATTGGTCCCCTTAGATGACTTTGGTCAAAAGAGACAAACTACTGAGGATTGGTGATAGTCCTTAGTACTGTCTAGATAAAACACCAATGCCCTCTTGCAATATAGTTTATGGCCTCAGCCAGGGGTGTGAGGCCTTGGAAAGATTGTTGGTAGCGAGACAGATTGGTTCAGGTGGAAGGAGGTGATGACTTTTGACAAGAACTTAGGATGTGTGTGAAGGAACACCTTATCATGGTGACAAGTGGTGTAGCTCACCAAAACTTGCAGTTCACTGACTCTTTGAGCTGAAGTGACTGCTATAAGAAAAAGAAGCTTCCATGTTACAAATTTTAAAGGAGCTGAAACCATTGGTTCAAAAGGACTGTGCATGAGCTGTGCAAGAACAACATTTAGATCCCATGGTGCAGGAGGTGGACGGAAAGGCACCTTGGTCAGGAGAAGACCATGCATAAATCTGGCTACTAAGGGGTGCACTGAGAAGGGGAGGTTCTCTAAAAGTATGGTGGGAGGCCACAATGGCAGATAAATGTACTCACACTGAGTTGGTCTTAAGGCCAGAAGAGGACAAATGGAGCAGGTATTGGAGTAAGTCTGGAATGGGACATGTGAAAGGATCTAGTGTTTTATCAGAACACCAAATGGAAAATCTGCACCATTTAAAATCATAAGAACATTTGGCTGAATCTTTTGAGATAGATCTCCAAAAGGACATACTGCAGGTGCTCCTAAGTGTGAGAGGACAAAGCGCTCAACCTCCATGCTGTCAAGTGGAGTGTCTTGAGGTTGGGGTGCAGAAAGGTCCCCTCTTCCTGAGAGAGTAGGGTTTGTAAATAACAGTCTGAGGAAGTTGAAGCAGAGGAAGCCATGGTTGTCTGGGCCAATAATGGGCAACGAAATTCATTTGTCCCCAGTCAGCCTGGAGTTTGAAGAGTGTTTTTGCTATGAGTGGAAGGGGAGGGAAAGCCTAGAGGAGATTTTGTCCCCAATGGATGAGGAACGCATCCGATGTCTCCCAGTGAGGGGAAGGAATCCTCGAGCAGAAAATGGAAATTACACTTACCTGGTAATTGATGTTCCTTGAGGGAGTACAGTTCAGTCCTCCACCACTGGGTAGTGCACCTCCTCCTGCAACATGGAGACTGGACAAGTCAAACTTGTGACATCACCGGGTATATCCTGCTGGTCTTCTCCCATGATCCCCCAGTGACCTACTGTCAAAGCAGACTCAAAGGAGCAAACAAACAACCAGTTAAAGTACTAAATACAAAGCTATGCTCAAACTTCAACTTTAAAATCACAGGGCCCCAAAAAGAAAGGCCGAAAACACCCTCCTCCGTGCCCCTGTCCCCCTGCGCACCAAACAGCGGAAGACAGAGAGCTAGAAGGAAGGAGAACTAAGGAAGAGTATAGGCAGAAAAGGTTGCTCTCGCGATTACCGGCCAATCAGAGCCCGTTGCCGACTCTAGGATCCGAAAGCATACTCGGAACTGACGCCTCGCGTCTGAAACATCCATCCCCGGGCAGGAATGAGGACTGAACTGTACTCCCTCAAGGAACATCAATTACCAGGTAAGTAATTTCCATTTCCTTATCGGTCCTACAGTTCAGTCCTCCACCACTGGGATGTACCAGAGCAGTAATCATTGGGAGGGACCTATCCAGTCGGCTCGGCCCCTAAACGAACAGAGCAGACACCGACCCCAGCCCGCTCCTCACGTCAACAGGCGGCAAGCCAACCAGGAAGACACGACCGAGAGCCCACTTGGATCCTCTTCACTGGTGAAAACAGCACAGAACTCTGCCCCAAGCAGCGCTAGTGCTTCAGAAAGACAAACTCGCCATCGCAAACACACTGAATGCCCTAGAAACAGACCTACTGAGAAGGCTACCGGAGCTCCGCCTGAAAAATCCGCTTGAGCTCCCCCTTGGCTCTCGACCCCACCAGGGTGTCAAGTGTTAGCAACCGCTGCTCTCCCGCAGAACCCGCCTCCACGGAGGGACAGGCAGCGAAGAGACCTCCCAGAAATCGACGGAACCTCACCTAAGGTCCAAGGAACGCAGGTTACAAGCAAAGTGTTCTTGCGTAAGTCCCAAACCGACAACTAAACAGGCACAGCCGGATTCCACGAGGGAGAACGGAACCGAGGTCCATCCAGACAGAGGTGGGAAGCAAAATGAGGGAAATGGAAAAACCACCAGCATCAAACACCCTATTTGTCACACCTCTTAAGGGCTTTATCCTTTGGAACACAAAGTAGCTCTACAGCTATGTCCTGGACCAGTTGGAGTCTTTTTAATTGAGAATGTGGAATGCAGCTAAGCAATGAGTTGCAATAAACCAAGCGTGATCCACCAAGGGCATATAAGAGGGTGTCAAGTGCCCCAGAGTCCAGCGTTGTTTCAGAAGATGTGGAGTCTTACATGGTGTGACAAAAAAGAAAGGAGACTCTGGTAGCCACGCCCACGATGCAATGCCAGTAGGCCAACCGCTTACATCACCTGGATATGCCCTCCGGAATTGGAGGAACCATGCAGAAGTAGCAATCGCCGACGTGATCCATGGGCCCTCTCCAGATCATTGGAACCGCAAAAGACTTTGATGGTCTTTTCCCATCCATCCACAGCCTGAGATCTGCTACACATGTATTGCAGCATATGTGTGGCGCCTAGCTTTTATCCTGATCTTTTATTCTGCAGCCAAAATATAAATTGTAGGCTTTCTGAACAGCCACAGTCATATGCCATTTTTGTGATGTAAAAGTCACATCACCACAACTAGAGCAGAAATTATCTGCATGATTAACACCAGGACAAGGAATCGCCAAATATGCTGTGAGTGACCTATCGGTATAAAATAAATATGTCTTTTTTTTTTTTTTTTTACTGTCAAGCGAGGCAAATTTAAGTAAGTAGTGACTGCATCAACTGGTTTTGGACAGTTATTTCGATTGGTTGCAAGTAAAGATTATGCAAGCTCACGCAAAAGTTGCAGAATACACTGGTAATGGTCCCCACTGACTAATGAAGAGCACATATCTTAGCAACCAGACCCAGTCGGCCATTTTCACTATGACCTCTGAAAGGCATAGAATGGACCGGGCCACGGCCCCGTACCAATGCGTCGACGCTATCCAGTAGCCTCATATGTCCTCTACTACATCGACCTGTCGCCACAGACTGACAGGTCGCCATGAGGTCCAATATGGGCTGACCGCATCTGAGCACACGCGGCGCGCACACCGCCTGATGCAATCTCACTCCTCCGGCGAACACTCGGACCCCGCTAAGGACATTTGCCACCACAGTGTCCCCACCGAAACGCAGGCCGCCAAGGCTTCAACCGCGCACGCTGTCCCTTCGCTCGGGCCACCCTGACCACCCGACCGACTCCACCCTGCCGATCGAAATAGGCCACCATCCCGGAGATCTCAGACAGCACCTACAGCGCTCGATCCGCTACCGTGTCCGTGAACGCCTGCCACGGCTGACGTACCGCGTACCGTTCCAGTCAGACGATGGAACACTGGGCGTGCTGCGTACACTAAAACGCCTTGTACATAAAGGATCCCCAAAATGTAGCTGAGTCTAACCACGCTCCGGCCAAGCTCCCGGAAGAAAGGGACAGAACCTTATAAAAAAGAAGTGGGGACAATTAGGAAGGCTTTCCTGTTTGATTATTCTTTTTTTTTTTTTTTTCCCTTTTTACAACTCCATAAGGGCCACAAGGCACAGAACCGAACAGGGCATTGTCCAGAGAATGCAAGGCCCCTCCTCCAGGCTGACTCCACAGCCTAAACCGGCAGTCACCTTGGCTGATGCCGAGCAGCGCGGAAGCCAACTTGTAAGCCCAGCATATGAAGTATGCCTACTAGTACAGCATTCCACAATGGAGGGACATGTAACCGGACGGCTTTGAATATGAACCTACAGATATCCCGCGCTTGCTCCAAGACAAGCACTGTGCAGCCTACTGGTCTTCTCGGAGCACCGCCACGACCCGAAGACCTAAACCGGCCAGCAAAAGATGACGTACGCTGGGCCCGAAGGAACCTGGTTGAACGGATCCCAGCATTCCCTGTATCGTTAGGATCGGAGCCTCCCCCCAAGGACTCAGCCCTGGCTGGAACCGGCTGAGCATAACTCCAGGCCCTGCGGCGAGCCCCCACGAAGAAGTGGGATGCAACGATGCCTTGAGGAAAGGGAAGGCCCAATGGGTGAAGCAAGTTGCTAGCCGACCAAGGGAGTAAACCCCACACGCGCACCTCAACGGAAGGTCGGAAGAACCGAGGATTCTGGTCCCACAGGTGCGCCTGCTAGCCTTTAACATACACCTCCGCAGGTACAAAAAACTTAAATTGTGAGCAGCTTCAGGGGTAAGGGGAATAGACGACAGCCTCAGACTGTTGACCACCTTGTCTTGCACAACAGACAGCAGCACCCCACCAAACAAATCATTGGGAATATAGGACCTCAGAACCCCAAGACAGAGGTAAAACAGTAGAACGTGCAGTGGACGTGAATTTCCAGATCTGCCAGTCCCCCTGCCCACATTGAGAAGAGGCAGAGAAGAACTGGACCGGCGGATCTGGAGGGGTGCCTCCTGGACAGCCGGGCCACCGAAGGGAAAGCTGATGACTGAGGCCCAAACTCATCAGGATGGCCCCGTCTTGCATTGGCAACCCCATGCAACACCATGACAACCCCGCTCACGATATCCCAAGCGATCTCTGTCATTGCTGCAACAATCACCTGAGCATGAGATCACAGACGGAACACGGACATGCAGATGCACTCAAGGAGAGTGCACCTAAGAAATATGAGCCTATCCAACATCCAGCACCACATGTCCAGGTGTCCCAGTCCTGTCACCCAAAACACAGGACGCTTGAACCTAGGTGACCGTCATAGCAAAGACAGGGAGGCCTGACTGCCGCTATCAACCCTTCCAGGACCCTGGAACACTAAGCCCCGGACTGTGCCATCCAGCAACACTTCTCACGATCCCCAGCAGGGGCCTTTCCCCAGATGGCCCAGATGGGCAGTGTTCCCGCCAAATGGGCAAGCTGCGCTCTGATAACATAGTGCAGAAAACCAAATCAAAGTGTCTTAATCTAGCTAATTTTTGTCTAATAGTGATCATTCATAATATCAGCCAGGCTCAATCATAACATTAGTATTAATGATCTTTAAAGATTGAAGAGTTACTAATGTAACACTAATTGTTTTTTTTTTTGTTTTTGTTTTTTTTAAAAAGAGCTTCAAAGGCGATCTTGGAAACTACAGACCAATGAATCTGAGTTCAGTGCCAGTTAAATGATAGAACTTGTTCTGAAAAGCAGCACCAAGCTGTCTTTTCAAAGGGTTAATAAACATGTGAGTAAGCCAAATGATATGTATCTGGATGTTTCAGAAGGTACTTGACAAAGCCCCTTATGAACTTCTCCTGAGGAAGGAGATGATGTGCTATTATAGAATGGGAAATGGATCAAAAACAGGAACACAATAGGGCTAAATGGCCAGTTTTCTCACAGGAGACCTGTAAATAGTGGAATGTCTCGGGATCTGCACTGGAACTGGCATCTGGTAACATCTACTGCACTGAAATGATCTGGAAAAGAGATCAGCAAGCATGGTGATCAAATTTGCAGATGGCATAACGACATTTAGAGGCTGTCTGCACAATTTCCAAGCGTATAAACATAGAAATAGCATCCTTATGTAAATGACAATTTCAGAAAGGGCTCAATTTGTAGGTGGTTGTGCCGCCGATGACCCTGAATGGCCAAATCCTAGCACGGAAACCTGCTGCTGACAGACGTCGCTAACTGCCAGAATGCAGACAAAGGTAAAGGCACCCGCCAAGAAGTAAAACCCAAACCAATCACATTGCATTCAAAGAACTATAAACTATCATGAAATTAAAAGGAAATTAAAATTAAAATTAGAATTAAAATTAAAAGTAACAGCAAAAGGAAGTCCTTATCTGGGCGTAGCCGCGTGGAACAGCGTCGTCTGCTCAAACGCGGGGCTGCTCCGCTCTCCGCCACGAGGCCTCAGCCCTGCCAAGAAAATGGCGCCAATCCGAAGCAGGCCCGTTTGGCGCCAAACACCACAGAGGCGGCAAGAGCTCAGAGCCCCTCCATGCAGACTCGAGAGACTCCCTTGTGGCGTCGGGATGCAGCAGTTACCCCGCTGTAGCTGCGGGGTGAAGAGCTGTCCAGACACGCTGCTGCCTCGCGCCACCAGAAGTAGCAGACGCTGCGAGCCCCGGCCCACCAGCTAAAGAACCTCGAATGGCCTGAGGCTCCCGCCGCGATGGGAATCTGCCGCATGGACACTGCCAAAATGCAGGTGTTCCACAGAGCTCTCCCCCGTACAGTCCTGGGGGAGAGATCATCACCGGGCACAGAGACCGAAGAATCCCAAGCAGAGAGGCTAGCTGGCAGCGTGAACTTTGAAAAGGGACAGAACCCCCCTTTACACTAAGGCAGACTAGGTGAAAATAAATAAAGTAAAAGTAAATGAAATTAAATGAAAATGAATTCAATTTACAGGATTACACCTAAAGAAGGGCAAAAAAATGCAAGGTAAATCAAATCCTGACTAACTGCTCCTAAACTGCTTCTCAAGTGAGCCCAGCACCTAGGCTCACTATGTCCTCATGCTGCATGGAGACTGGACACACTGGGGGATCATGGGAGAAGACCAGCAGGATATACCCGGTGATGTCACAAGTTTGACTTGTCCAGTCTCCATGTTGCAGGAGGAGGTGCACTACCCAGTGGTGGAGGACTGAACTGTAGGACCGATAAGGAACGAGGTAGTTTGGTATTGAGGGGAGAAGCAAAGAGGTAGAGTAGTGGCATCCCCCAGAGGTTGAACACGTATTGCGCTACTTGAGGTTTCAGCATCCACTCGTGTGGATGGAGGATCCAGCTTTGTCTACTAAGTGATTCTCTGCCCCTGGAAGGTATACTGCATGAAGATGAATTCCTTGAGGAATTGCCCAGTTCCAAAGGTGAATGGCTTCCATACATAGGGCTCAAGAGCCTGTTTCCCCTTGCTTGTTTATATAAAACACATAGCCACCTAGTCGTCCATCTGTAGGAGAAGAGACTGTCCCTTGAATTGGGAAGAGAAGACATTGACAGCATTGAACACCTCCCCGAGCTCTAGAAGATTGATCTGGAGAAAAGCTTCTTGAGTAGACCAAAGACCTTGTGTTGTAAGGCCATTGAGATGGACTCCCCAGCCTAGTTTTGATGCACCGGTTGTTAGGATTTATTGCGATGCAGACTTCTGAAAAGGTGACCCTACGACCACCACTGAAGGGCCGTTCTCATTTGCAGAGTGATGTTGATGAAGTTGGATAGGCAACCTGTGGACTGCTTCCATTGTTGAGAGAGTCAATCACCTGATCCTCATGTTGAGATGGGTGTGGGGCGTGACATGGACTGTGGAAGCCATGTGGCCTAAGAGGTGTAGAAATGTTCTGGCCATAACTGATTGTTACTGGATCTGTGTGATTAAGGCAATGAGCCTGAGACATCTGTCTTCTGGCAGGAATGCCCTTGCTTCTTACAGTGTCTAATCGAGCTCCTATAAACGCAAAATCCTGGATTGGTGTGAGATGTGATTTTGGCTAATTTATCACAAAACCTAAGTCCTGGAGAACATGAATGGTTTGATTTAGGGCAGAGGTGACTGGAGTGGTACCTGTCTTTAGCAGCCAGTCATTTAAGTAGGGGAATAGAAAGATCCCCAAAGTTCGAAGGCAGGCTGCAACAACAGCCAAACACTTTGTGAAGACTCTGTGGGCTAAGGCCAGTCCGAATGGGAGGACTGAGTACTGGTAGTGGTTCTGAAAAACAAACCTGAGAAACTCTGTAATCTGGGGTGGATCAGGATGTGTGTATAAGCATCTTTTAGATCCAAAGAGCATAGCCAATTGTTTTGTTGGAGGTATGACAGAAGAGTGTCTAGAGAAATCTTGAATTTCTCCTTGACAAAAAATTTGTTGCGATTTCAGAGATCTAATATAGACCTGTGACCTCCCATCTTTTTGGAATTAGGAAGTAGTGGGAGTAGAATCCCAGGACCTGCTGAGATGGGGGATCCTCCTCTATAGCCCCTTGTCTCAGCAGGGAGAGACTTTTCTGCAGAAGCAAGGAGTGAAGGAGATCCAAGGAGGGCTGCCCCATAAAGTGAGTGGGAGGAAGATCTTGGAATTTCAGCTGTAGGCCCTGACTGACTAGATGTAAAATTCAGGGCTCGGAAGTGATGTTGCTTCAACTGTGTGCAAAATTCACCAGTCTTCCTGGGATCATAGGAGGAAGAGGAAAGATTATGGGAGAGTTGGCCATACTCTTTTTGAAGCAGTAGAAAACTGAGGAGGTTGAGTAGTAGCTGCAGGCTGTGGTTTGGAAACCCTGGATTTCCTGACCCATTTCTGGCCCTGTTGTCTGTTGCTGTTGTGGTCAATTATATTTGGTCTCTTCCTTGAGTGCTAATAGTAATAAAGTTATTTGTATTCACTCAAAATGTAACTGAGGGTAATAACGCCCTACTTTTGTTCCAATGGTGATCTCAACTCTTTTCTTTTACTCTCTTTATTTAATATTGCATGAAGGGAAGGTCTCAGACTCTATAGCACTAAGCCAAAGATTTCCAGCTTTTGTGCTTTTTTTGCATCAATGACCTTCCCTATTTACATCTAAAAGCTGCTTAGAAATGCATGGGTATTTCATAATACTAAAATATATCCTAATGTTCTTAAATATCTTCCGAAATACATCCAATGCACTTAAATATCTGCTGTTAAATATCTGCTGTTGTGGGGCAGAGTAGCCAGAATAGTAAGGATATGGAGGATAAAAACATTTTCTTAGGGAAAGTTTCTTAGTGGTAGTCTTCTTTAGAAGAGTCTGCTGTCTTCCTTGAAAGGCTCTTCATGGTGAGGTCATCAGTTTCTATCTCACCGGCCTTCTCTATCCACCGCTGACCAAAGTGGTTTTCACCATTACAGGGTATGTTGATTAACTTGTCCTGGACCCACTGTTCCAGGTTAGAAGCTTGCAGCCATGCTGTTCTCCTAGCTCTAATGCAGGCTGCAGCAGACCTGCTATTGGCCTCAAATGCGCTGAATTCTGCTTTTGTTAAAAACTGATGTATTCTGGGCATGTGTTACCAACACCTGATGAGCCACCTGCTTGTCAGGGGATAGCAGGGTGGTAAACTCTGAGAAGTCTCGAGACCTTTGAGAAACATGCACATATATAGAATATAGGAGTCTATCCTAGAGGCTAGCATGTAGCTTGGAATGCCTTCCTTCCAAATACATCCAAGGTCCTGGCCTCTCTTCCAAGGGACACTGAGGAGTGATTTTTCTGGCTTTTTATCCTCCTCATGGCAGACTCCACAACCATGGTGAGGGAGTTGTGGCTTCTGGAAATATGGGGAGGGAGGGACCCTATAAATGGTAAATTGAGCCTCTTACTCACCACAGGGGTTGACATGGGAGTTGTGGCTTCTGGAAATATGGGGAGGGAGGGACCCTATAAATGGTAAATTGAGCCTCTTACTCACCACAGGGGTTGACATGGGGGCATCCCATATCCAAGCCATTAGATTCTTTAATACGTTATGCACCAGGAAGGTAGCAGCCTCTTAGGCGCCGATGGGTATTGGAGAATATCGAGCTCTTCAGCTTTATTCCATTTCTGTAGCCACTTAAACAGAGAGCTGCCGCTATGTCCTTAATAAAATCTTGAAAGGACATATCCTCAGGTGGTAAATGTTGACATTCATAAGGTGATGATGGATCAGATGGTATCTCCCTATGGATATCAGAATCGATGGCTTTCACCTCTGAGGCCTCTTCAGAATCAGAGTCCAGAAGGAGGTCAAAAAAACCTTGTATGAGATGAGATGTTACATACCTTCGCTGCTCAGTCCTTTGCTGTTTCGATGTAGAGGGTATTGGACACAGTGGTGCCAAGAGCCTTGGTATTGACTGCTCCGTGGAGTTAAGTGAGGCAGGGGATGCCTGCATAAGCGTGCTGAGCTCTGTGGCCATTGTTGGCATTGGCAGAACTGATGCCAGCTGCAGAGCACTTGATGCCATCGGTGTTACTGCAGCTAAGAGTTTAGCAATGCTGCTCTCAATGGCGATGACACAGTCATCCAATGACAGTATCGGGGGAGAAGTGGCTCCAGACACAGCTGTGTGAGCCACAATCCCCGATGCTGGTATTGGGGGCTCTGAGGATTGGACCTCAGGGGTATCCCCGAACCTCTGTGTGGCTTTGGAAGATGACATCTCCTGCCGGGGTTGCTTTGATGGACAGTCTGCATCGGAATGCGATGAATAATTGTGCTAATGTTCGAAGCAGACGGTGACCTGGAAGTCAAGGACCTCGATGCAGAGGCCGACATCTTTTTTTGTTTTCTTAAGCACTGGTGACTCAGAGCAATGCTTTTCCTTTGCTAGTGAGGACTTGGACGCATGGAAGACTTTGAAGGAGTCGAAGCCCCCGAGGAGGGCACAAAAGGAGCTGAGTCTGTAGGAAACCGCTTAGCCTTCAGTTTGTCCTGGTTCTTTCTACCTCAAGAAGTCATGTGGCGACAAGATGGATAAGAATCAACATAGTAGTCTGGGCCTAAACATTTTAGGCACCAAGAATGCTCAGTGACAGAAACTGTGCTGGAACACTTGGAGCATTTTTTGGGACTATAGATGCAAAATTGAACTGGACAATGGTGCCCGATGAGGCTGTAGGCCTCAAACAAAAGTTTGAGAGAACTGAAAATAAAGTAAAAGTTATGTAAAATAAAAATAAAACAAAACAAGAGGAACAGGAATCAACAGGAAGACAACCTAAGTACTTTTGACGGTACTAGTGAAAAGCTTTTGAAGGCTCTAGACGCGGCTGACAAGGGCAAGGTCCCAGTGGCTCCATGGAAAAAAGATGATTGAGGAGATCAAGAGGGAAGGCAGGAAGACAGCCACGCATGTGTGGAGGAACGCTGCCAAAAGCATTCCTATTGGATGCTGGGGAGTATTCCTGCACAGGGCTCAGACTGTGCAGACGTCACCCATATGTGAAAATTGACGTCCCGCTTGTTCCTGGAGATAATATTTTTTCTGTCTTGCGGTTGACTGATACAGACTATGGCAATATAATTAACATTTTATTTGTAACTTCTGATTTACAGTTCCTAATTATGATATCTTGACTGATTACTGACATGCAGCACCCATTCTCCAAGACATGTATAGGAAATGCTTTCTAAGTAGAACTGCATCACAGTTAATCTCAATCAGGAAGAATCTGAGAGAATTTTTGACAAAGTCTTTCTTGTATGCAAAAAAACCCAACAAATTAATCAGGTGCCAAGTAGTAACAGCAAGTGTAGACTCTTACATCTTGATTGTCGCAGCCAATCATTTCTCCATAGGACACCTGGTGGCATAAACAGTAAGTGGGCTCATTTGGATCAACCGGCATATCTAGAACATCTGAAGGGTGCACAGCCAGAACGGTCTCAGAAAAATCAGCTCTGCAGAGAGATCAGGAACGGCATCTTTCAGTAAAATGTGAGCAATACACTGTACAGCCAGCATGGATATACAAAGCAGTGCTAAGAAACCATGCAAGCTTCTTACCTCAGGAGTATAGCAAAGTTATTCTAACACAAATGCTCATTGAGAGCAGTTAATCTGAAAGCAGATTCATAACCTCATATTTGCTGTGCTCACTTGAACTAAAAGTAGAGCAACCAAACTTGCTTCCATACAGGTTATATTTATCAGATTCAAAAACTGATTTGGGCCATACTTATGCATTGCTATTCATTTATTTCAGAATTTCCAAAAGAAAATGTATGCTCTATGATGTTAATTTTATATTATATAGATAGATAGATAGATAGATAGATAGATAGAGACAGACAGAATTTTCTGAAGTGGCAGCATTAGTCGGGTACATATAGTTGGATGGTATGTCCTTGACAGTACTCCATATGCTAACATTTTAGAGGCAATTTTAGTCATTTTTATAGTAATTTCCATGCAGGTGTGGTGACAAATGGCCTCAAAATTTCAACCAGCATAACAGTATGTGCTTTCACATGATGGTGTGTACTTTGCTAGTAGGTATGCATAGGTGTAGAGTGAGGGCAGAGCATGTGCAGCATGCATAAGTATGCACTTAGATTATAATACTATAAATTTCCATGCACATCTCTACATTATAGGGGTGGACATGTACACTGGTGCCAGTGCAAATATCCATGCCCGCAAGGTTAAATAAATAAATAAATGTTGTAAAGACAAGTAGATATACTAGAGTAATACAACTTGTTTTATAAAACCGCCTTAATACAGGGACCTTACAAACATTTAAACTAGCACCCCGTTATAAAATTACCCTTAAGGCTCCGATAAAGATGTATTTAAAACAGGTTTAATCTGGTTTAAGCCTTTGTTATTCTCCACCGTTTGTGGGTGAACTATCTTATTTTACTTCTATATGAATAAATAATTACAAACTCAAAAGATGAGTGATTGCAGCACGGTCTCTTCACTCTTCAATAAGTCACAAAACTTATCAAGTTTTGAGAATTTAAGCTTTATTGTATTTCCTGTAATCTGTCATTTTCAACACCAAGCACGGATCCACGTGCAAAGAACCACCCAATAAAAACGTGGAATGCAAATGAAAGGACACACCAAATTTTATTAAATAATATCACTCCAGCCAATGGCCCAACACAGGCCGTGTTTCGGAAAAGCCTTCTTCAGGGGCGTGTAGGCTAAAAGGATGAAGTATAATACACAAACAATAAAATAATAAAGATAAAATCTAATTATAACAGAAATGCACATTAAGGACAAACATATTAAAAGCATAGATAATTAAAAAATTAAAATGAATGCCAAATTAAAATTATAAATTGCATATACGGCTAAAAAAAATTTTTTAGGAACATAAATCGTTGATCAGTTAGTTTAATTATACTTACTTAGTTATATATAGATATTTATAGTCATTTTTATGGGAGTGATTCATCCCTGTATTTAATAGTGCCCTAGGGCTTTTTGGTTAGATATTATATTAAGTAATACTTATAGATATATTTATTTAATTTGGAGTATATTTGAGTTTAATGATCCTTATTTATTTTTTAACGAAATTTCTATGGGACATATTCTGTCAGATTTGGTATTATATGTCTGTAGGGTTCGCCCTCTCACCTGCCCCTTTGCACCGGGGCAGTACAAAAGCATTTTCTCCTCATCCCTCTCGTTGGTTTTACTTTTTCTTATGTTTTTTTAAATTTTGTAAAAGGAATATTTTGTTTTATTTACTTATTGTTTATTCATATAGGTGATTGTTCCTACAAACGCAGGTATGCACTTCTTGGTTTTTAACTTCTTCCTTCTTAAATAATTATGACTATTGGGTACTTTATGTGGTTTAAGTAAAAATGATTTATATACGTTTTATATGTATATATATATTCTCTTATAATTGTTTGTATTTTATTTAATGATGTTTTAATAATTATTATTCATGATGTTTTACTTTTATTAATGTTTATTTATTTATTTATTTTATGTGCCCTAGTCATATTTATAATGTTCTAAAGAGTATTTTTTTATTATTTTATTGTTCATTTTGTATGTTTTGAATGACTGGTTTAAAATGTTATCTATTTTTATGTGTAAGTTTTTATAGCTCCTCCCCTTTTTTTAGCCATATATGAAATTTATAATTTTAATTTGGCATTCATTTTAATTTTTTAATTATCTATGCTTTTAATATGTTTGTCCTTAATGTCCATTTCTGTTATAATAATTAGATTTTATCTTTATTATTTTATTGTTTATGTGTATTATACTTCATCCTTTTAGCCTACACGCCCCTGAAGAAGGCTTTTCCGAAACACGGCCTGTGTTGGGCCATTGGCTGGAGTGATATTATTTAATAAAATTTGGTGTGTCCTTTTATTTGCATTCCATGTTTTTATTGGGTGAATCTGTCATTTTCAGACAGAAGCTGGAGAATGGTTGTTTCTTACCCTCCTTTCAACTTCTTTTTCTTGGGCGTGTCCTCCTCAGATACCCGCCGGCCTCTGCCCCGGGAGCCTCGCTTTTCCTTCTGTCCACGTCCCTCTGCAAAAGGTAGCAACAGATCAGAAGGCCCACAGAAAGAATTTGGAGATGGACAAAAGCAACATTATATACTTCTGATGTGCAAACCACAACATGAGACATAATTTTATAAAACACACACTTTTCCTATACAAAATATTGCTTCACATATGTAAAAAGGCTAATTAAGATTACTCCAAGTGTTACACATTGTGTCAAGAAGGCATACTTTTATGCAACTCACTGTAGGTGTAGTCTGGGGTGGAGTTTGAGCGGAATAACAATTTATGCATGTATTTGATAAAAATACTCATATACATATGTACTCTACATACTAACATTTACACCTGCTCCCAAAAGAAGGTTAAAGATTTGTGGCTTCAATCTAGCCACAATTTCTGCCAGTTTACCTTTGTTATAAAGACAAATAGGTGTCTGTTTTGATAAAGCAGGCCCAAAATAAGCACACACCTTAAGCTGTGAAACAGTACTGCAGATCGACATAAAATAGAACGAAGTAACTTATTTCTTGCTTTGTAGAAGCTTAAGAAAACTGCTGTGTAAAATACTCTCTGCATGTCCAGATCTACAGGAGCAATGTTGAGGGTCAGCTCCACAGTGGTCTAGCCCCTTGGAGGTTCCCAGGCCCAATATGCTTTTTGTCTATGCACTCCTTGCTTGAGCTCAAGGTTGAAGTACCCCACTGGGACCTCAACAGCATAAGCTACACAAACAAGCGATATAAAAGTGCAACAATGACTGCAACTCCTGTGGTTTCTGATCATTCACCATCAATTCCACCCATTCTCCATACACAGTATTAGATTGTCTCAGATTTTCATTTGACTTTTACTCATATCTCTTCTGTGACTAAAGCTTGCTTTTATTTGTTACATTTAAAATCAACTCCATTAGACCATTTCGACAGAAAAGCATTGATTTTGGTTCGCGTTCTTATAAGTCAACTTGACTACTGTAACTCACAGCATTCCATAATCAATATGAAAAGTTTGCAACTTATCCAAAACAGTGCAATAAAAATTAGTTTACGTTAAATATAATCGTGTAACTCCATTGCTCGTCAATGAACACTGATGCCCCCTCAGTTATAGAATTAAATTCAGATTGTACTATTGACTTAAAACTTAGTTGTCACACGTGATATCTAATTTACTTCTTCCTTAAATTCCATCCCGTCCACTTAGATCTCAGTGTGAAAATTCTTATTCTCCCTAAACCTAGCCATGCTAGGTTGAATCCTTCACATTGAAAAAAGCCATAGGATGATGGCTGAAACATCTGCTCCACAAAGACATGGCATGATCCGGAAAACTGCAAAGATCATGATATTAACCATGGAAGCATAAGAGAACAAAGCTAGATGAATCCATTCATCATTCTGCATTCTATTTTGTTTAGCCCCCCCATCTTTGGAATACTTTACTACAGTAGATCGCCTCAAAACTGCATTTTTCCCCAATTCAAAATCACCCTTAAGACTGATTATTAAAATTAATGTATTAACTGCTATTCTCCTTGGCTTTATTTATTTAAATTATATTGAACTTATACTGTAAGCTGTCTTGATGCATTGTGAAAGGCTGTATCGAACGTTTTAAAACATAGGGCCTGATATTCAGAAGTGGCAGCTAGCAGCACTCTTACAGCTGCTAGCTACCGGTGCTGAATCTTAGATCCAGATATTCAATACCAGGGTCAAATCTAGCAACCAGTACCAAATATCCTGATCTGCTGCAGAACCCAGAAGCTAACTGGGCAGTGGCAATATTCAGCCACTGCCTGGTTAGCTTCAGCAGAAAATGTTAGGATGGCCTTTTCTCTGCTTAAGCTTTCACAGCCAAGGGATAACCAGGCAGCAGTGTTTCCCTGCTATCCCCAGGTGCTGCCCCCGGAACGCCCCGATGCCAAGTGGTTAGCATTGGAGCATACGGCAGCAAGAGCCACAAATATTCAATGGCACTAACCGTGTGAGTGCCGCTGAATATCCCGTTTACTGCAATTAATGCAGTTAGTGGCTTCTCTTTGAATATCGGGCCCATAGTGCCCAGCTTTTATGCTGCAAGGACTCCTTTGGTTGTCCGTTTCCTTTAATGGCGTCTTCAACCCAACAAAATCCTTCCTATGCACAAAACTACTTCATTCATTTGTGATGAAGAAACTTGATTACTGCAACACTTTACTAACAGGCTCTTCCCAACTCCAATTAAGACGGCTACAAATAAATTAGAATACTGCCATTAAACCGCTTTATAATTTTTCTTTTTTTATATTTTCAATTTTTATTTGTATTGAGTCAAACAATGCTTCCTTATTACACACCTTAATTCAATACTTAGATTTTTTACAGAAAAAAAATCCCATCCCTCCCCCCCACCCCTCTACTCTCTAGCATTTAAGTCTGCAAAAAGTCCAATAATGGTAGCCATTGGCCATAAAATTGCTCTGTACTCTGATATCGTTCCGCAGTGAGGTGTTCCATCAATACTATTTGACACAAGCACACCTTCCAAGCTTCAATTGCAGGGGCAGCAGACGTCTTCCATTTCCAGGCGATTTCTCCTCATGCCTTCTGGATACATGGTAATTGTTGTTCCCCTGACCATTTACCAATAAATAAAATCCCGGGTCCAATACCACCTCTGCATTAAATATCTTTTTAATAAGCTCACGGATAGTACTCCAATAGAGGGACACCCCCAGGTACTCCCATCAAATATGGTAGAAGGACCCTTTAGCCCCACAATTTCACCAACATCGATCGGATGTCTGAGGGAACATTGCATGCAATCGATCCGGGGTGTAGTACCACCGCATCAACAGCTTATAGGAGGTTTCCCTAATTAATACTGATATGGATTGATGGCTCATTCCCATGCACACCTTCTCCCACTCTCTCCGTCCAGTCACACCCCATGTCACGCTCCCAAGCCACCATATAGGGAAGCATTAAAAAGCTGATATCTTGTAAAGTTTTATATAGCATTTGTATCAGATCCCGTCCTTTAAAGTAGCTCACCCACAAATTCTCCAAATCATTTAGCCCCTCCTCGTGAGTCCCTCTATAAATCTCTCTGGCGTAGGAAGCAAAGCACTTGCATATGTGCAAAAAAAATTGGTACTTTTCTTTTAATGCTGCAAAAGAGGTTCTCCTTGATCAAATAATTTCACAAATGTGTCTAGGCCCAATCGTGCCCAGCATCAGAATACCCCTTCCCTATCTGGGGCAAAGGCTGGGACCCCGTTTATAGATGCTAAAACTGTAAACTCAGCATTGGGAGCCACCAGTCTCCAACTCCTATGCCGCTGACTCCAAAGATGCGCCAGGAAGGGATTCTCTCCCCCTTCCTTCAGGGGTTCCCCTCAGTAGCCAGGGGAGATGGGCCAGCTTCACTTCCCCGGCCCAGGATTGTTTTATCGCCCAAAACCATTTATCTCCTACCTCCCTCCAGTCCATAACCTGTCTCATTTGGAAGCCAGGTAGTACCTGCCAAAATCCAGGACCCTCAAGCCCCTCCCCATCCAAGGCATGTTCGAAATAGTATCTGGCATGATACTCTTGGGGGATGGAACTGCCAAATAAAGTCAAACACTTATTTCTGAAGCTTGTTCAGCTCGTGAGGGGGGATCGCCACTGGCAGCACCTGAAAGAAGTACATGAACCATGGCAGCATGTTCATTTTTATGGTTGCTACTCAGCCAAGCCAGGAAAACTCACCAGACTGCCACTGGGCCAGATCTTTATCTCCTGCAACAAAGCTGGATAATTGACTTGATATAATCCCTCCGGTGTACGTGTAATACGTACCCCAAGGTACGATAGTGATTCCCGAGCCCACTGGAAAGGGTACGCTTGTCAGAGCTGATGTTCCTCCAGCCCCCTCCCCAAGGGAACATTAATTGGAATAAAACAGAAGCGTTTAATTTGAAATCCCAATAGTACTCCAAAGCAGAGTTCCTGCAGAAGTACTGGCAGCAACATCGGATGGGTCAGTGAGAAGAGAAGATCGTCCGCAAAGAGTACAACCTTGTGCTGATCCTCCTCTATCAACACCCTATTATGTCTTCATTCGCCCTAATAATGCACTCTAGTGGTTCCATAACCAGCACAATTAGTAGGGGGGAATGAGAGCAGCCTTGCCTGGTACTAGGGTTGTCAACTGGCTGGTTTTCAGCCAGCATGGCCGGTTTTCCCCCGGCATGGCCGGTTTTCCCATGGCCAGGCCAGCTGCCGGCACAGATGTAAAACCAGTCCTTGAAAAGCCGTTTTTTTTGCTCTGGCCACAAGATCAGGAGCGGCCAGAGCAAAATAAACAGCTTTTCTCCTGACTCCCGCAGTCTGCGGCGCAAATGCGATCCCCCGTGGCCGTGCAGCCACTGCATCTGCTTTTCACAGAGCAGCGGCTGCAATAAAGTTAATTTGAAAAGGAAAGACAACCTGTGAGGAGG
Source organism: Ichthyophis bannanicus (assembly GCA_033557465.1). Taxonomy (NCBI): domain Eukaryota; kingdom Metazoa; phylum Chordata; class Amphibia; order Gymnophiona; family Ichthyophiidae; genus Ichthyophis; species Ichthyophis bannanicus. The sequence goes on along the minus strand of CM066038.1, from coordinate 324,485,517 downwards.
CTGCCCCCTCTGACATCACTTCCTCGGGCACTGCGCTGCAGAAGGACGACCGGAGGGCTCCTCACAGGTTCTCTTTCCTTTTCAGTAAGTTTATTGCAGCCACTGCTCTGTAAAAAGCAGAAGCAGCGGCTTCAGCGGGAGGGGGGGGAGGTGAGTGAGTGAACCAGCACTAAGAGAGGGGGTGGGTGAGTGAACCAGCACTAAGAGGGGAGGGAGGGGTGAGTCAACCAGCACTAAGAGAGGGGGTGGGTGAGTGAACCAGCACTAAGAGGGGAGGGAGGGGGTGAGTGAACCAGCACTAAGAGGGGGGGGGTGAGTGAAAAAGCACTAAGGGGGGGGGGGGGTGAGTGAAAAAGCACTAAGGGGTGTGTGTGTGTGTGTGTGTGTGTGTGTGTGAGTGAACCAGCACTAAGAGGGGGGGGGGGGGTGAAGCAGCAGCGGCTGCAAGGGGAAAGAGGTGGCAGAAGGAACTGACAGGTAGAAGGTGAGGGCTGGAAGAGAGCTGAAAGGGGGGAAGGAGGTGGCTGGAAGAGAGCTGACAGAGGAGGTAAGGAGGGGGCTCAAAGGGAGGTGACACCTGGGAATGGTACTGGTAAGTGACTGGGTAATGGGGAGGGGGCACTGGGACTGGAAATAGGCTGATGGAAGGAAGTGAAGAAAAGAAAAGAAGAGACAAGAAATGGCAGATGGACTATAGACCATAGAAAATGAGCTAAGAAGATTGGAAAAACGGAAGCCTTAGATTGAAACCAGCATGATCAGAGAATAAAATGGTCAGACGACAAAGGTAGAAAAAATAATTTTATTTTCAATTTAGTGATTGGACTTTGTATTACCTTTATATTTTACACAGCATGGGGAACTGCATCTCTTATTTATCTGATATTGCACTGCATGCAGAGTCTGTCTTTTTGGGGTGTCAGTTTAATTTTTGTCTATATATTTCTCTTATTGTTTTGTGCTCAGTGTGTGTGTGTGTGTGTACAATCAATGCTGCGTATTCTGTCAGTATAGAATTTCTGCTTAAGAATTTGTAGAAGTCTTGCTTGTTCAGTTTGCACACTGCCCTCTCTGCAATGTTTTGGGGACAGGAGGTGGAGTAAGGGCGGGGCAGGGGGTGGAGAACCGGCGGGGTAGGGGTGGGCATGGGCGGAACATGACTAGCCACAGGTGGCGGGTTTTTCTCTTTCAAAAAGTTGGCAACCCTACCTGGTACTCCTTTGGAGCTCAAAAAAGGCTGTATCCCCCATTGACCTGCACCAGTGCTCGTGAGTTAGCGTACAGTGCCCGAACCCAGGTTGTAAACGGTGGGCCCATCCCTACCCCGTCTAGCACCCCAAATAAGAAATCCCAATGAACATAATTGAATGCCTTTTCAGTGTCTATAGCCAACAGGAGGGTTGCCATGTGTTCCTTACGTGCTCGCCAGACCAACTGAAGAACCCTCCTGATATTATCTATAGTCTGTCGCCCCTGAATAAAACTGATCTGGTCTGGGTGGACCAACCCCGGTAGCACAGATCTAAGCCTGTTGGCCAATACTTTAGCCAGTAACTTCACATCGGTATTCAGAAGGGAAATGGGTCGCTAAGACCCACATACAGTAGGATCACACCCAGGCTTAGGAATCACTGTTATAGGCTCCCTCCCTGTAGTACCCCATTTTAAACCCTCAATTCTACTGGTACCAGAGTTGGGGGCAAGTTTGTTTGTTTTGTTTTGTTTTTTTTAAATAGAAGAGACCGGTAAACCTGTCTAGTCCCGGAGCCCTATCATTCAGGAGGCCTTTAATAGCATCGCCTAGGTTCCTCCTCTCCTATAGTCCCTTTCAACCCAGCTTTGTCCTCCTCCCCCAGGCAGGCCAGGCCCTCTACCCCTTGGAAATATGTCTGTATTTGGGCCAGAGACCCCTCTCCTCTCGCCGATAAAGCCTTTGGTAATACTGCGCAAAGCGTTCTCTAATCTCCGGTCTCTTGAACAGCAGACGATCCCCTCCATCTTTCAATTTAACCACCCGAGTAGCCCTTTCCCACGCTCGCAGCTTATGCACCAATAGCCTCCCTGATTTACTGTCAAATTCATAGTACATCTGGTTCGCATGCTGCAGTGGAAAAGAAACCCAATCTATATGTGTTGCCTTAAGCTCTAATCACATTGCCTTCATCTGTGCCCATATGCGTCTATCCCCCGTTGCCTTGTGTTGCCATTCTAAGTTCCCATGCCATCGTTCCACTATCTGTATCTGCTCTGCTCTCTCCCTTTTGCTCTGGGCCCCTAATTGGTTCAGTTCACCTCATACTACCGCTTTCAACCCATCCCAAAGTATGTCCAACCCACCTCTCCTATATCATTAAGCTCTAAATAATCTTTAATAGTGTCTTCCAGTGATCTGATCACTTCCTCCCATTGCAGCAAGGCCTCTGAAGTGCCAGAAGGGTTGCCGATTCCTCTCATGGTCCCCACTAAACTCAGCCCAGACCGGCACGTGGTCTGACCAAGTAATGGTACTAATTTCTGCCCTTTCTCGTTTGTTGCTTAAATAGCGGTTTCCCAACAGTCAATAAGGCTATAGCTATCATGGACTGCTGAATAAAAAGTATAGTCCCATAAGGTGGGATGGTGTATTCACCACAGATCTCCCAGCCCCCAGACCTTCACCCAACTTCCAAAGCCCCAATCACTCTAATTGAATGTGTTAGCACCTGCCTGATCTCAGGATATATATCTTTGTATCGAGTACCGCATTACAATCTCCCACCACTATAATGTGTCCCCTCACCCAGCCCTCCACCCATTTTCTCAGGGCCTCCCAAATTTTTGACTATCGACATTAAGGCCATAAATATTCAAGAGCGTGGTCTCAATCCCACCTAACTCTCCTCAGATTAATACGGCCCTTCCATTCCTTCTACGCTCCACCCCTCCAAGTTGAAAAGGCACATTTTATTTAGTTATTATTCTATTTGGAAACTTTTATATACCGCCCCTTCCAGAGATCAGGGGCGGTTTACATAAAACAAAGGAACCATACATTGAACATTTTGAAACGTTACAACTATTTACAATAAAACAGTTGAACGTAGTAACTATTTACAACTTGCATCACAACCTTAGGGCTCAGGTTGGACAGAGGTATAAACTTTTGTATGAGGTGAAACAATGATTGTCAGTGATTCAGTGGGGTTAAGACTGATTGTGTAAGTAGGATATTAGGTAGGATGGTCAGCTTGTGCTAGAGGGGCTTGATCCAAGCAATGGTCTAAGTTATAATAATGCTGAGTGAATAAGTATGTTTTTAGTTCCTTTCGGAATGTTTGGAAGTCTTTAATCTCCCTAACTGGACTGGAATATTATTACATTGAATATAGATGCAACATAGTCAAAAGCACTGTTGCTTGTTGTTTTTGTCTGTTTTCAGGGGGGCTTTGAATCAATGTAGATAGATGAGATGGTGCAATCTTGTTAATTAACTTGAAGGTAGTCACTATGGATTTATATTGAATCCTGCTGGCAACAGGAAGCCAATGGAGGGTGTATAGAATGGGAGAAATGTGGTCAGATAGCCTGGCTTTGGAAATTATTTGGGCGGTAAAGCATAGTTACTCACCTGTAACAGGTGATCTCCGGGAACAGCAGGAATTTAATCTTCACATATGGGTATCATCGGTACTGACGGAGCCTGCGCGGGAACGTTCCCCAGTGTCCAATAGGAAAGCTTTTGGGAGCATCCCACAGTGCCTGCGTGCTGCCTTCCCACCTTTCCCACTCTCTTTCGTCAGTTGAGTTGATAGCTGAGACAAGAGGAGAGAGAGAGAGAGAGAGAGAGAGAGAGAGGAAGAGAGAGAGAGAGAGAGAGACTCCTAGGGGAGGTGGGTGGGTTGTGAAGACTAAATTCCTGCTGTTCCCAGAGATCACCTGTTACAGGTGAGTAACTACGCTATCTCCAGGAACAAGCAGGAATGTAGTCTCCCCAGCTAAGAGATGCCAGGGAGATGGCCCCAGGAAGCTGCAAACCCATGGTGAGAATGGGTCATGCTTCCTCCCATGGATCTCTGGCATCCAAAACCGGATGCTGGGTAGGAGTTGCATTAAGTCTGAAAGAGATGCTGAAGAACAGCTTGGCCAAACAAGGCATCCTGATGGGAGTCCTTGTCTAAACAGTAGTGGGCTGTAAAGGTGTACACTGAAGCCCAATTAGATGCTCTGCAGATGTCGTCTATAGACACAGAATGAAGGTTAGCCATAGAAGCTGCCATGGCTCTCATATTGTGAGCTGTGACATGGCCTTCGAGAGAAAACCCTTTACTCTCATAAGCAAAGGATATGCACTGTGCAATCCAATTAGGGAGTTATTTTGAAAACTGGAAGTCCCAAACGACTAGAATCAAAAGCAACAAAAAGTTGAGAAGATTTTCTATGTTGCTGAGTTCTTTGCAGGTAAAAGGCTAAGGCTCTTTTGCAGTCTAAGGTATGAAGATTCCTTTCTGCATTGGAGGCATGAGGCCTTGGAAAGAATACAGGAAGGTAAATCACTTGGTTTAAGTGGAAAGGCGAGACCACCTTTGGCATAAAGTGAGGATGAGTCCTAAGAACAACCTTATCTTGGTGAAATCTTGTATAAGGAGGATCAGCCACTAAAGCTTGTAACTCACCAAAACGTCATACAGATGTGATTGCAATTAGGAAGATGACCTTCCATGAAAGGAATTTTAGAGCTGTAGTGGCTAAAGGCTCAAAGGGCGGTTTCATGAGCTGCCCGATAACAAGATTCAGATCCCATGCCACCGGTGGTGGTCTAATGGGAGGTTTTGTTAGTAGAAGACCTCTCATAAATCTTGCTATAAGTGGATAAGAGGAAATAGGTTGTCCATTTAGAGGCTTGTAAGAGGCTGCAATAGCACTAAGATGGACTCTTACTGAATTGATCTTAAGACCAGAATCTGATAAATGAAGGAGATACTCCAGTAACAATTCCAAAGGTATCGCAAGAGGGTTAAGTCCCTTTTGAGAACACCATATGGTAAACCATTTCCACTTGAAGGCGTATGATCGCCTTGTGGAGGGTTTTCTGGAAGCCTGAAGGATATCCTTTACCTGTTGAGAAAGATTGAGAGCCTGAAGTTCTAGGCTTTCAGTAACCAGGCCCTGAGATGCAGGGACTGGGGATTCAGGTGCCATAGCGTCCCGTTCTCCTGGGAGAGAAGGTCTGGAGTGCATCCCATCTCCAGAGGTGTAGCCCGAGAGAGATGTAGAAGCAGAGGATACCATGTTTGCTGTGGCTAACGTGGAGCTATGAGTATCATATGACCTCTGTCTCTCTGAAGCTTGAACAGTGTTTTGGGGATGAGGGGAATGGGTGGGAAGGCATAGAGGAAATCCTAACCCCAATGAAGGAAAGCATCCCTTGCCTGACAGTTTTTTGCTGGAATTCTGGAACAGAAAACCGGGGACGTTTGCCATTCTGTGGACTTGCAAAGAGATCTAGTTAGTCCCTAAATCAATAACACAATACACCAAAACTACTACTGACAGGGCTTTCTTTTTCTGTGCACCAAGGTGTTGGAACAGCCTTCCTCAAAACATCCGATCAATACCAGACCTTTTGCAGTTTCGAAAAGCTTTGAAACACTACCTCTTCCTCTTGTCTTATCCATTAAACAATCCAGATAACACAACCTACCCACAGACCTTCCAAACATACAAATTCAATACAGACACCCTACAGACCTCCCATACACAATACTGAAGCCAGGATGAGATCATGTCTGTTATATTAATTAATTACCCTGTTATCCGAGTTGTATTTCCTGTTTTTTCTGTAAACACAAAGTACCGTTGAATTGTGTAACTCCTTGTTTATTGTAAACCACACTGATGCTGAATAGTGCGGTATATAAGAGACTATAAATAAATAAATAAATAAATAAATAATAAATCTATGTCTAGGGTTCCCCAGATTTGGAATACTTGGGCAATCTGGTCCGAGTGGAGGGACCATTCATGTGGCAGCAGTACTCGGCTGAGTTTGTCTGCCCAAAGGTTTTGAATGCCTGGAAGATATACCACGAGGAGGTGAATTTGATGCTCTCTGGTGAGTGGCCATAGTCATAAAGCTTCATTGCATAACAGAGAGCCTGTTCCACCCTGCTTGTTTACATAGAACATGGCTACTTGATTGTCTGTCTAGACTAGGACTGTCTTGTAGCTGAGCTGGGCTTGGAATAGTCGGAGAGCAAGGAAGAATGCTCTGAGTTCTAGGAGGTTTATATGAAGACAAGCCTCCTCTGCAGTCCAGAGACCCTGGGTGGAGAGATCGTGCAGGTGGGCCCCCCATCCCAACTGGGACGCATCTGTTAGAGTGGACTGGAATAGGGGCTGATGGAAAGGAGAGCCTATGAGAAGGTTTTACAGCGATTGCCACCATTGGAGGGACAAATAAGACGTTCTGAGTTTCTTATTTTGTCCAACAGGCGACCTGAAGCCTGTGTCCACTTGGAGGATAGGGTCCACTGGGCTGCTCGCATGTGAAGACGAGCATAGGGAACCACATGTACAGTGGATGCCATATGTCCCAGAAACTGAAGGATTTCCCGAGCAGTTAGGAAGGTTTTTACCGCTGCTTGGGAAACTAGCTGCACTATGCAAAGACAGCGGGGCTGTGGAAGGAAAGCCCTTGATTTTCTGGTATCTAGGCGAGCTCCTATGAATTCTAGGGACTGAGAAGGAGTGAGATGGAATTTTGGAAGGTTTATGACCAATCCCAAGTAATGCAAGACTCGCATTGTGCGAGTAAGAGCAGAGCTGGCTTCTGGAACTTTAGGTGCTCAAATGAGCCAGTCGTCCAAGTAAGGGAAGACGAATATCCCCAGTGTCCGTAGGAATGCAGCTACTACTGCCATGCATTTTGTGAAAACTCTTGGGGCAGAAGCCAGACCGAAGGGAAGAACCCTGTATTGGAAGTGTCTTCCCTAGAAAAGGAAACAAAGGAACTTCCTGTGATCTGGATGGATGAGTATACGAGTATAAGCGTCCTTTAGATCTAGAGAACACAGCCAATCCTGACTCTGAAGGTATGACAGAAGTGTTCCGAGAGAGATCATTTTGAATTTTTCTTGGAACAGATATTTGTTCAATTCTCCGAGGTCCAAAATGGGTCTGTGTCACCCTGTTTTCTTTGGGATGAGAAAATAGGGGGAGTAGAACCCTGTACCCTGTTTAGGTATGGGTACTTCTTCTATTGCTCCCTGGGCAAGAAGTATTGTGACCTCCTGACTCAGGAGACTGGCGACAGGAGTTTGAGAATTGAACTGTCTTATGATTGTAGGAGGGGGGGGCATGCTGTGAAAATGAAGTCTGTACCCCTCTCGTACAATTGCCAGAGTCCTGATGTTATTTGGTGCCATCTGGTGGCAAACTGACATAATCTGCCAGGGAAGGTAGAAGGTTCTGGACCCTGCAGGGGCAGGAAGGCTAAATTCTCTAGAAAAAAAAAAAGTCAAAGCCCCTGAGGAGGCTGAGCCTGCTGAGCTGGCTGAGCTCTTGGGACTTTTGGTTTCTTCTGTTGTCTAGTTTGTTGCTGTTGTCCCTTTTGGGCAGCATGGACTGTACAGTGACCCTGCTGGGTATAAGAAGGATAAAACTTTTTTCTTGTTGAAAAAGGGTTTTTTGTTAGCTCTTTTCTTTGCTGGGTTGGCTGTAGACTTTGACAACCAGTCCAAGGTAATATTGCCAGAATCAATCTCATTAGCTTTTTCTTGCCAATTCTTGCCAAAGAGATTTTCTCCTGTGCAAGGAATGTTTCCCAGTTTATCTTGTACCCAAATTTCCAAGTCTGATGCCTGAAGCCAGGCAATTCAACATGCACCAATGGAGATAGCAGAGGTTCTGCTAATGTATTCAAAGCAATCAAAGGCTGCATGGTTGACAAACTTGGAAACATCTTGGGCATGTTTGACCAGAGCAAGAAAATCCTGTCTTATCATCAGGAAGAAGGGGGCTCATAATCTCCAAGTCTCCTGTAACCTCTTTGAGGAACATCCCCATGTATAGGATGTATGAGCTGATTCTAGCTGAGAGCAAGGAAGCATCGACGCCCAAAAGCATTCTTGTTCATTGTAAACCGCGCTGATGAAAAAGAGCGCGGTATAGAAGAGCTATAAATAAATAAAATAAATAAATAAATAAATCGAGAGTCCTGGACTCGTGGCCTGGAGGATTGGAAGAATGTCTTTTTGCACTCTTTATCCTGCGCATGGCCGATTCCACTACCATTGAACGGTGTGGTAACTGAGTCTTCTGAAAGCCAGGACAAGGTGGAACTCAGTACATAATATTGAGTCTGCAAGAGAGTGTGAAGATGTGGTTAAAGGAGTCTCCCACATTCTGAGCATGAGATCTTGCAGGATCTTATGAATGGGCAAAGTAGCTGCTTCTTTAGGCGTTTTAGGGTACTGAAGAATCTCTAACTCTTCTGCCCTAGGCTCCTTTTCAGGAGCCACTGTGATTGCAAGGCCTCGAGTCACATCACAAATAAAATCCTGGAAGGACATATCCTCTGGAGGAGACATTCTACGCTGAGGAGGAGATGGATCCTCCGGAAGAAGTGCTCTGGTATCAGCAGAGTCATCGGAGTTATCAGAATCGGAAGATTTAAAATATCTCTGATCCCGATGTTCGTGCAAGGCACGGTACCGGTATCAATTGAAGTCTGTATTGAGGTGTCTCAGTACCGATCCTTCGATACCGGGGATGGACTCAACTCGGCATGGGGGGTATACCTGCCGAGGCCAGTGCCGATGGTACCAGTACCGATGGTACCAGTGCCTGTTGAACGGTCTGAAGCGGTTTCAACGATACCGAAGCTGTTAGAGCCGCTAGACTGCGTTCGATAGCAAGAAATCTGATCTATCGCTCCTGCTGATGCTTGGGTGTCGGTACCGGTAGAAGCGGCCGGGACCCCAGAGCATGGCACAAGTAGTTCTGCTGAGGTGGAAGCCTCGAGAACATCCTGGAGCCCCGTTAGTGCTTTGGAAGCCGAAGCCTCCCGCTGGGGCTGTTCTGCTGGTGAACTTTCCTCAAGGGTAACGCCGATGACATCTCGATACTTTGAAGGCCGGCTAGTCTTTGCAGATTATGTTTAGTTACCTGAGATCCATGAGAGGAAGATGAAGCACTGGAAGGCATCGATGCAAAGGACATCGCATCTGTGGCAAAAAGGGTACCGAGTTTTGCAGCTCTATTCTGCAGGCCCCTTTTGGTCATCTTTCTACAGGAGAGACACTCCAATGGAGAGTGGTCAGGTCCTAAACATTTGAGACACCGGTCATGGATGTCGATGACGGATATAGTACCACCACACTTAAAACATTTTTTAAAACCAGTGGCTGGTTTTTCCATCGTAAAAGAAAAATGGGCCTAGTGCCCAAAATGGTGCCTATATTTTTTTTTTTTTTTTTAGTAAAGAAGAAAAGGGAACCAGCGGTACCGGTAGGTGTCAAGTGAAGGCAGACACGACCACAAAAAACAAAGTAGTAAAGAAGAATTTTCTGCAATGACAGGATATGCGACCTGTTGGCTCCACGGAAAACGAAAAACTGACGAAGGAGAATTTGAAAGGCAGGAAGGCAGCACACAGGCGCTGTGGGATGCTCCCAAAAGCATTCCTATTGGATGCTGGGGAGCGTTCCCGCACAGGCTCCATCGGTACCGACGATACCCATATGTGAAGACTACATTCCTGCTTGTTCCTTCCTGGAGATCATTCTGAGCCATTTGGAGTATGTTTAGGTTCTTCTTAGTTATGCCTTGAAGTATCCCGTTGCAATAGTCCAGGTGAGGTATGTGGTGAACAGCGCCCTCCTGAGCCTATGAAGACGGATGAAAATCCTGAGGTTCAGCAGGATTTATGCCTATTTGAGAAACCAAGGAAGAAAGAGAGACTCTATTCCACAGAGCTGAGCATGGAGACCAGCCCAGGGGAGGAGTCCTGCAGTCCTGATTGGGCACACCCTGCCCTTGGAAGGGGCGTGTCCAGGAGAGAACGTGGTTTTAAACCAGAGCATGGCTTTGCTAGTCAGAAGGAGGATAGGAATAAGCTGCAGAGGAAGAAGCAGCTGGAGCATGAGAAGGAGTGACAGATAAAGAAGAAGCAGGAGAATGATTGGAAGTCCATAAGACAGTATGCTGATACTTGGGAACCTGGCATTGGAAGGAGACCTGCAAAGTTCTATTCAGAGGCAGTGAGTAGAAGTCCCAAGGAGAGAGGACCTAGCCCTGAAATAGATAACTGTTGGAAGGCACAGCCCTGGGAAAGGAAGCCTTCAAGGCAGGCACAAGAAAGAAAACAATCATTCTGTGAAGTACCGTTTGAGCCAGAGAGCAACAAACATTCTAACAGCTGGAGAACGTTGGAACCATCTGAAGTCAGAACGGCATGGCAACAAGTAAGTGAATGGCCACAAAGTTTCCAGGCTGAACGTAAAGCTAACTCTCCTGTGTGTGAAACATTAGCAAAAGAGACTAGCAGTTACTCTGACACAATTAATCTAAGAGAGAAGAAAATAAACAGCCTTAAGCCAGAGGGAAGTTGTATAGCTGATAGCAATTCCCTATCTCACAAACAGCAGGCTGAATTGCTCCTACAGAGTTTTAAGCAGTTTTTAGAGTTGCAAGCTAGAAGACAGCCAGTGTTACCAGAAGCCAGTAATTCCATACAGCTTGAAGAATTAACACAAGATAATACAGACTTACCAGATTGTGAGAGCATGGATTGCACGGTCTGCTGTGTAGAGATGCCAAGCTGAAGGAAACTGCTTTTTACCGTATGTGAATTGAATGCTACGGAGCTGTTGTATTGCCTTGCTGAGAAAGCTCTAATTATGTGCACCTGATTTTCCCCAGCACTGTGAAGGTAACAGTGGCTGAAAGAGGCTGCAGTGAATCTAACTGACCTCTTGGGGCAAAGTGAGTAATTTGCTTAGAAGTGAAAAGAAGCAGTTATACTTTAAGTTGCCTTTGTCCTAAGTTTTCCTGTTAGCATTTGAAGCACCTATTTTGTTTGCATTTATTTGCCATGTGATGGAACAATATCCTTTACTATAATAAATATACTGGAAACCCCATAACTACAACTCTTTATTTCGGAGCGAGAGGAGCAGGAACTACAATACCCAGCATTCCCTGGATACAGGTTACTCTCCTTCCTCACGAAGCATCAGACCGCCGCTCCTGTCTTTAGCCCCAAGGCCGGGCAGGAGCGCCGCAGGTATTATTAGAGCTTGGGCAACGGTTCTGAAATCATTCCTGTCTATAAGTGGTCTTAGTTGTTGGATGGTCCTAAGCTTGAAGAAGATTGTTCTGGCAGTTTGTTTAATGTGGGAAGTTAAGCTAAGAGTCCTGTCAATGGTGACTCCTAAGTATTTTATCTCCTGCTTCACTGGGAGGGTGAAGTTCTGAAGCTTGATAACTGATGTGGGGAGGGGGGGAGTGAAGTTAGGGTTTCTTGAAGTAAATAGTACTTCAGTCTTTTAGAAATTGTTGTACATATTCTTTGAGCGGAGCCATAGTTCTGCTTCAGAGAGGCAGGCTGCTAGGTCGTCATAATTGGTGTCAGATATGTTAATTGGAGAGAACAGCATGATGTCGTCCACATACATGTGATAGTTTATATTGTGTCTTTTGAATATAGAGCATATCGGTTGAAGGTATAGGTTAAAAAGGAGGGCAGAAAGTGTGGAGCCTTGCAGTATTCCCTGTTCCTGTGGGAAAGGTGATGAAGCAGCTTGATTGATTTGTACAAATTGGGCTTGGTCAGATATTTATTTATTTTATTTTATTTTTATTTACAGTTTCTTATATACCGTGCTATTCCACATCAGTGCGGTTCACAAAGAACATTTAACATACGCATTTCGTAAGGATGATCCGCGTTTACAATAAACAGGTGGTACAACTTGGATTAGGAACGAGGGTAACTATTTACATCTGTGCCTTAGTAATTAGGGTGTCCATTTGTGCTACTTTGGTCAGCTCGATGCGTCGGTTCTAGAGGAGCAGTCATCGGGGTAATGCAGTAGGAAGAGGTGGTGTTTCAACACCTTTCTAAACTGTGCAAGATCAGTGACTGCCCGGATGCTGGGTGGGAGGGAGTTCCAGCATCTAGGCGCAGAGAATCTGAAAGCCCTGTTCGTTGTTGCCTGGGTACAGTTAGTTATTTCTTTTGGGACTACTAGCTTCTTGACTGCTGTTGACCTTCTAGATCTGTTGGAGGGGTGGAGTTGTATGAGTTCCGATAGTGATAGCGGGGAGAAGCCATTTATGATTTTGAAAGTCAGTATCAGGTTTTTGAAAGTGAGTCGGCCTTGTATGGGAAGCCAGTGTAACCATTTCAGGATAGGTGTCATGTGGTCACGGCTGGATGCCCCTTGGAGAACTCTTGCCGCTGAGTTCATTGCCAGCTGCAGGGGATGCAGGGTGGCTTTAGGGAGGCCATGGAGTATGGCATTTGCGTAGTCAAAGTGTGGTAAGATTAAAGCTTGGTAAACTGTCCGGAAATCGTCCGGTTCAAGTAGGGAGCGGAGGTGTCTGAGTGTCCGGATTTTATGGTATACTGCTCTTGCTAAATTACTTATGTGGGCTTTCATGTCTAAACGTTGGTCCAAGGTTACTCCAAGGTATCTGATCGAGGGTCTGGTAACAAGTTCCGCTTCCTTGACCTTCAGGTAGGGTGGGGTGTTGAAATTTGGATTTCTTGTGATGTATAGGACCTCTGTTTTCTTATGCTGGATTCGTAGGTTTTGTGTTTGTAGCCAGCCTGATACTGCATTAAAACAGTTGGATAGTGGGGAAGAGGTCAGGGTTGTCTGTTGAGAAAGGCATGTACAGGAGAACATCATCGGCATATAGATATATATGATTTAAACCAATCAAGAGCTATTTCCTTTATACCTAATTGACTGAGTCTAGAAATGAGAATGTTGTGATTTACACTGTCAAAAGCAGAGGAGATGTCGAGAATCATTCCCTCAAATCATTATAGCAACACCCCCCCTTCTTTCTCCCAGAATCTGTTGCCACAAAATATATCGGGGGATAGGCACCAGGGCACACCAAGCACTCATCTTTGCCAAGCAAGTGCATTTCCTGTATAAATGCAATTTGCCAGTCCCAATGTTTTAGGTCATTATAAAGCAGGCGGTGCTTTTGTGGCATATTAAGGCTCTTGACATTCAAAGTACCCATTCGAATACCTCTTGTCCCATCACCCAGTGGCTGGTCAACCCATCGCTCCCCCTTTGCTGAGTATTTCCCCTCCTACAGCTTGCAGAGTAAATCCCTGCTATTGGTTATAAGGAAGTCACTCCACAGAGTTGTCCCACCTTGTAAATAAGCCACCGAAAAGCTTCCCTCATAATGACCCCCCGGTGTTCCCCATTACTTTTGTTTAAGATCACATTAGACCCCCCCACACACACACATTCCCTCAATCGTTGCTCCCCTCAGGCACCTCATACACCCCATTCGTCCGCCCTCACTATCCCTCCCCTTCTCCCTTTAAATGCCATCCCACCCCCATCCCAACCCCTCTTATCAAACCACATAACCTAGTAAACCCATTTATAACCCGAGCAGACTTCTGGAGCTGGAGGTTCATGCCACAATAGTATCAAGAATGGGTCCTAGAATTGTCATTAACATAGGATTCTAGTTAATCAGTCCCCCACTGATTTCCACCACTCTGATATCCACCACTCTTCGCCATGAAGCTGGCTTGTCCCTTCACTTTCCGCCTCAGCTGCTGACCAATGTTGATGGCTCTTTCCCACCTCAGGGAGAGTCTGTCCAGCTCTCTTGCACCATAGTAGGGATGGTCACTGGTAAATTAGCTGCTCCTTCCTCCTTCAGACAGGCCCAAGCCTCCTTTGCTGACCGGACCTTTTTTTTGAGCATCCATCAATTTCAAATTGTAGCGCAAAGGGGAAGAGCCAGTGATATCGAATGTGCTCTTTGAGTAGGTATTGAGCGACTCCCCTCATGTCCCACTGGCACTGTAAGGTGGCCAAGGCCAAGTCCTAATAGATTTCAATTGTGTGAGGGTCCCACTGGAGTTTCTCTTTAGTGCAGGCAAGATGCAGCAGTTTATCCTTAATTGCATAGGAGCCCATGCATGCCACAATATCTCGCAGCTTTGTGCCAGATGGGGGGCTCCAGTGCCAGATGTGCCCTCTCAAAAACAAATAAGCTCTCCGGGACTTCCAGGGCTTCCTCTGCCGACTGACCATAATGCTTGGCATTCAGCTCTAACCACCACAACAGCATCTTTGTATGCTTCAGACTCCAGAATACCTCTGAGGAAGATATTGCAGCTTCAGGAGCAGCTTTCTAAATCCTCTACCTTGTCCTTTAGCAATTCCTGTTCCCATTCAAGTTGTTGCACAAGTGCCATATGCATTTCTGCAGCCTCCTCTTGATGTTCCATCTGCAGCTCTACTGCCTCCAAGCACGCACAGATATCTCTAATTTCCCCATAAGTTCTCCCAGACATTCTTTTAATTTCTCTCGCAACGTGGTAAACTTTTTAAATTCCCGGAGTCATTGCCAAAGGTCATCGCAATCAATCTCCTCTGATTCAGCTCTCAACCCTACTTCAGCTCCCACCTTGCGTTGCACGGTCTGGGATTTGGGGGGCATATGAAGTCTTAAATCACTCCAGTTTTTTCCATACAGATATCCTCTCTTGTCCCATAGGGTCCCGTCACCTTTAGCTAATAGATGGGAGCCTCGGCACTGCTGTAACAGCACTATTTGTGACACCTCCAATGGATGCCCATACATTAGGCAGCCATCGCTGTCAGTGACGTCACTTTCTCTCCAATGCTAAGCATTTTGATCATGCTATGTCGCTCCTACATGAGCGACACTGACTCTCCATTTCTTTTCATGTTAAAAATAAGATCCTATTGCTCCTACATCATGCCTTCTATTGTTTACCCACCTATCTTCATTCACCCCTCATCCCCTATTGCCCAATACGTGTCCTCTGATCCTTACATGAAACTACTTGATCGTTCCCATAAATCACAGTTACTTACCTGTAACAGGTGATCTCTGGGAACAGCAGGAATTAGTCCTCACATATGGGTACGTCGGAACCGACGGAGCCTGCGCGGGAAAGCTCCCCAGCTTCCCAGAAAGGAAGCTTTTGGGGCCTCCCACAGCGCATGCGCGCTGCCTTCCCGCCTTCCTGACCAACTCTCTTCAGTTCGAGTTTAAAGCTGAGACAATAGAAAGAGGAAAGGAAAGAGAGAGAGAGAGATACAACTCCTAGGGGAGGTGGGTGGGTTGTGAGGACTAATTCCTGCTGTTCCCAGAGATCACCTGTTACAGGTAAGTAACTGTGCTATCTCCAGGAACAAGCAGGAATGAGTCCTCACATATGGGGACTCCCTAGCTAAGATGCCGGGGAGATCCCCCCCCAAGGGTTCCTCATCTTCCTATGGATCTCAGGCATCCATTCAGGGAAGGTGGGCAGGAGTTGTTTAAGAATGGAACAGGTGTCTGAGGACAGCCTGACCAAACAAGGCATCCCGGCGGGAGTCCTTGTCCAAGCAGTAATGGGCTGTGAAGGTATGAACCGAGGCCCAGGTGGCTGCTCGACAGATCTGATCAATGGATACAGAATGAAGATGAGCCATAGATGTGGCCATGGCTCTGACATTGTGAGCTGTGACATGGCCTTCCAGAGAAAGGTTCTTACTCTGGTAAGCAAAAGAAATACACTGAGCAATCCAATTGGACAGTGTTCTTTTAGAGACTGGAAGTCCTAAATGAGAAGGATCAAAAGCAACAAAAAGTTGAGAAGACTTTCGATGTTGCTGTGTCCTGTGGAGGTAAAAGGCAAGAGCTCTTTTACAGTCTAGAGTATGAAGGTTCCGCTCTGCATTGGATGCATGAGGAGCTGGAAAAAGGACAGGTAAATATACCTCTTGATTAAGATGAAAAGGTGAGACCATTTTAGGCATAAAGTGGGGATTTGTCCTAAGGACTACCTTATCATGATGGAACCTTGTATAAGGTGGATTAGCCACTAAAGCCTGCAGTTCACTGATGCGGCGAGCAGAAGTGATTGCAATAAGGAAAATGACTTTCCAGGAAAGGAATTTCAAGGAGGTAGTGGCTAAGGGTTCAAAGGGTGGCTTCATAAGCTGACCAAGAACCACGTTTAAGTCCCATGCCACCGGAAGAGGCCGAATGGGAGGCTTAGTTAAAGTTAGACCTCTCATGAATCTTGCAATAAGAGGATGAGAGGAAACAGATTGTCCATTGATAGGCTGAAGAGATGCTGCAATAGCACTCAAATGGACCCTTACAGAATTGGTTTTAAGTCCTGCATTGGAAAGATGCAGGAGATATTTGAGTAAAGAATTCAAAGGTAGTGCTAGAGGGTTAAGACCTTTGTCAGCACACCAAATTGAAAATCTTTTCCATTTAAAAGCATAAGAACGCCTGGTGGAAGGTTTCCTAGATGCATGGAGGACATCCTTCACCTGTTGAGAAAGATTCAAGTCTTGAAGGTCTAGGCCTTCAGTAACCAAGCTCTGAGGTGAAGGGACTTGGGGTTTGGGTGCCACAAAGTCCCCTCCTCTTGAGACAGAAGGTCTGGAGCAGCTCCCAGATCCAGGGAGGGTGCCTGGGAGAGATGCAGAAGTAGAGGGTACCACACTTGGCGTGGCCAGCGTGGAGCTATGAGGATCATAGATCCTTGATCCCTCTGAAGTTTGAATAGAGTCTTGGGAATCAAGGGAATGGGTGGAAAGGCATATAGGAAGGTCTGACCCCAATGAAGGAGGAAGGCATCCTTGGCCTGAGCTTCCTGACACGGAATCCTGGAACAGAACCGGGGAAGTTTGGCATTGTACGGACTTGCAAAGAGGTCTATGTCCGGGGTTCCCCATTCCTGAAAGATTCTGAGTACCTGATCCATGTGCAGGGACCATTCGTGTGGAAGCAGAACTCGACTGAATCTGTCTGCCCAAGAGTTTGGATTCCTGGGAGGTACACTGCCAGGAGATGGATCCGATGCTCTCTGGCGAAGGCCCACAGTTTTAGAGCTTCGTTGCAAAGCGACAGAGATCCAGTCCCTCCTTGTTTGTTTCTGTAGAACATGGCTACTTGATTGTCGGTATGAACAAGAACTGTCATGTTGATGAGGAGGGTATGAAAGACCTTGAGAGCAAGGAAAATTGCTCGCAGCTCCAAAAGGTTGATATGAAGGGTGGTCTCCTGTGGAGACCAAGTGCCCTGAGTGGAGAGGTCTTGGAGATGAGCTCCCCAACCTGCTTGGGAGGCATCTGTAGTGAGTGTTGCTTGGGGTAACAAAGGTTGGAAGGGGGCCCCCAACAACAGATTTTGAGTGGATATCCACCATTGGAGAGACCAAAAAAGACGTTTTGAGGTTGCTATTTGGTCTGAGAGAGCTCCTGAGGCTTGTGTCCACTGGGTGGACAGAGTCCATTGAGCTGCTCTCATATGTAGTGTGATAAGGAAGCTTATCATAGCTCAGGTAGGAGCTATAGAAAAGATGATGTGACTCTGAACAAGCAACCTGTCAGTTCTGGTAGAAGTGAGAAAACAGAGTTTTCACATAAAAGACTACCAGTCCCAGAATGCACCAGGTTTCCAGCAGCCATGAGAGGGGCTGAAGTGAGAAAATGTGTGTGCAATCAAGAGAGCTATGAGGTAATCCCTAAGCACTCATCTCAAAGGGCAGAGCCTGATTCAACACAGCTGCGCTGTGTTAGGGAGCAGCACACATTAGGAAAGAATAAGAATAGAGCTTTTTCTTCAGATAAGAGGGACAGAAAGAGTTTCAAGAACAGCTTCAGCAAAAGACACAGAAAGAGCTTGAGGGAGAGCTTCAGCGACGGCTACAAACCCCAGTATCACCTGGAGAAGCAGAAGCCAAGCCAAGCGGATAGAGAGAGAAGGAAACTCTCTGGAAGGAAGAGAAGAAGGGCCATTGGAAGGTCTGGGAGATTCCAAGGCAGTACCCATACTGGGAGGTATTCCAAGTGCCAGCAGAGTCCATTGGACTGGATTCAGCCAGAGGAATGGAGTGGCAGAGATAGGAATCACCAGTGGCTACCTGGAAGAGAGAAGACTGCACGTGGAAGGGACTTTCAGACCAAGGCCAGAAGGTATGTGAGAGGAGATCCAGTGTCCAGGGATCAAGATTGGAAGGCTGGACATCAGAATTGGATTACATACTGGCCAGGCAATACAGAGAGGAATAATGATAGCAGGAGAGGCTCAGGTATGAACACTGATCCAGACCCTATCTATAATAGAGAATGGCAGCAAGGGAATAAGCATTCTCATGATAGTGCCTTAATGAAAGACTCGTCTGTGCCAATGTATGATAGTGACCCTATGCTGATTGATGAAGGGGGAGATACAGCAGATGAAAGCACAGTTTACATGGACTGTTCTCTATCTAAATGCTATTGCTAGCTTTCTGTGAGAAAACACATCAGCCATCACAAAGAAACCTAACTTTGTTCTTTATTTCCACTGCAAACAGCTCTTAAAGCAGGATTTGGGTTCACACAGTAGCAGCCAGCCAGCTAAAGGCTTACAGCTGGTCAATTGATAGTAATTAAAGCTGCACCTGATTGTGTGTGTGAGCAAGGGAGAATCACTGCTGAGATCTGCGTGGAAAATAAGCAGAAGTTAACCTAACCAGCAAAGTTTATTCTTTTCTTTGTGCCTTTGTATTTGGTAATTATTTGCTAAGAAAACATTAGCTAATTGCCTGACAAGCTGAAGGTTGTTTTCTGGTTTACTTTGTGACTTTTTGTTATCCATTTAAACACTGCAAGCAAGTAACCTCATTTATATTGCTAACAAGCATACTTGTGCTGGGTGAATTAAACCCCATCAATAAAAGAAGTATTTTATTGACCTTACCACTTGGTTCCACAACTCAATTATTGTCATCAGCTGTGTTTGGGAGTGAATGAACTACAATACCCACAATACCTTGCAAGAATCATATGAATATATGCATCGTCAAGATTGTGTAAGTTCTCACCCTAGGCAGCCGTCTGACAGTAGGCGTGCATAAGGCACCACATGAACTGTGGATGCCATGTGGCCTAGTAGTTGTAGCTTCTCCCTGGCCGTCAAGTGGCTTTTGGACTGAACTTGAGAGGCCAAGTGCACTAGACAGTGGCAGCGGGCCTGAGGAAGATAGACCCTTGCAGTAGTGGTATCTAGCCAGGCCCCTGTGAATTCTAGGGACTGAGTAGGGGTGAGTTGAGACTTTGGCAGATTGATGACAAGTCCCAGATACTGCAGTATGCGTCTGGTGTGGTCCAGGGAAGTCTGAGCCTCGGACTGAGATGGAGCTCGGATGAGCCAGTCGTCCAGGTATGGGAAGACAAAGATTCCCTGAGTGCGTAGAAATGCAGCTACTATTGCCATGCATTTGGTAAATACCCTTGGAGCAGAGGCTAGACCGAAGGGAAGGACTCTGTATTGGAAATGTTTTCCCTGGAACAGAAACCGTAGGAATTTTCTGTGGGATGGATGGATGAGTATATGTGTGTACGCATCCTTGAGATCTAGAGAACAAAGCAAGTCCTGACTCTGTAGGTATGGAAGGAGAGTGCCTAGAGAAAGCATCTTGAATTTCTCCTTGTATAGGAATTTGTTCAATTCTCTGAGATCCAGAATGGGTCCGTATCCCCCTGTTTTCTTGGGAATGAGAAAATAAGGGGAGTAAAAACCTGACCCTTGTTGAGGAAGAGGAACCTCTTCTATTGCCTTTTGGGCGAGAAGAGTGGTCACCTCTTGGCCCAACAGGTACAGGAGAGAAGGGGGAGAATTGAATTGTCTCACCATGAAATGGGGAGGAAGGCTGGAGAAATGTAGTTTGTAGCCCTCTTTGATGATAGAGAGGGTCCACGGTTCTGATGTGATTTGTTCCCATCTGGGAGCAAAATGAGCTAACCTTCCTGGAATGGTGAGAGGTTCTGGTTGTTGCAGAGCCAGAAAGGTTAAGTTCTCTAGAATCAAGTCAAAAACCCTGAGGGGGTTGGGACTGCTGGATTGTAGCAGCCCCTGTAGACTTTGTTCTGGCCTGTTTAGTTTGCTGACGCTTAGGAGCAAAGCGAACTTGGGAAGATTGCTGGCCAGTATTTGTGGAAAATCTGGTCTTTTTATAGAAAGTTTTCTTAAAAGGTTTTTTCTTGGCAGGGGTAGAGGTAGACTTAGAAAGTCTATCTAAAGCAGCATTCTCTGCATCCATTTGAGTGGCTTTGATTTGCCACTCCTTGCCAAACAGATTTTCACCTGTACAGGGCAGATTGCCCAAGCCTTCTTGTACCCAGGGTTCTAAATCAGAGGCCTGGAGCCAAGCCAGTCTGCGAGCAGCTATGGCAATGCCAGAGGCTCTGCTTGCCCCCTCAAAAGAGTCAAAGGCTGCTCTGTTGGAGAACTCTGAAACATCTTGAGTGTGCTTTAGCAAAAGAAGGAACTCCTCTTGCTTATCCTCTGGGATAAAGGGGAGAAACTGACGTATCTTTAATGCAATCTCTTTCAAAAAACATGCCCATATAGAGGCTGTATGAATTGATTCTGGCAATAAGCATGCTAGCTTGGAAGATTTTTCTCCCAAAAGCATCCAGAGTCCTACATTCTCTTCCTGGAGGGGTAGAAGAGTGTCTTTTGGTACTCTTTATCTTTTTCATAGCAGACTTCACCACAATAGAGTGGTGAGGAAGCTGAGTCTTTTGAAAACCAGGAGAAGGAGGAACCCGATACATGGTGTCCAAACGACGAGAATGTGGAGATAGGGTGAGAGGAGCCTCCCACAAGTCCATCATGCTTTCTTGAAGAATTTCATGTATGGGTAAAGTGGCTGCCTCTTTGGGAACCTTAGAGTATCCTAAAATATCCAATTTTTTTGCTCTAGGTTCCTTTTCAGAGGATACAGATATGGAGAGTCCTTTAGCTACTTCAATGATGAAGTCTTGAAAGGACAAATCCTCTGGAGGAGACATTCTCCTTTTTGGAGAAGAGGGCTCCTCAGGAAGAGTAAAAGAGACGTCAGCAGAATCATCTGATGTATCAGAATCTTCAGAGGATTCAAAGTATCGTCTATTTGCTTCCAGAGATCGATACGCGTACCGATCGGTACCGACATCGGGCGTACCGGGAATCGGAGCGGTATCGAAGAAAGCTCCGGAACTGGAGACCGGAACCGGCATGCTACTGGAAGTAGATGCTCTGGGTACCGGTATCAGTTGCGGTACCGGAATCGGAGTCGGAACCGATTGTCGCGGTACCGATGGCGGTGCAGCATTAATGAAAGCCAGTAAAGCCTGCTGCATGGATTGTACCGTAGTACCCATAGTCGCCATGACTGCCTGGAAGTCGGTACCGGTGTTAGCCGGTACCCCAGAGCAGTCTAACAGGAGATCGGTCGAGGCCGTGCCATCGATGTCTACCTGTAACCCCATAGGAGGAGCTTTGGAAGCCGGAGCTTCCCGCCGGGGTTGTTTGGCTGGGGCAGGGTCCTCAGGGTCAAATGCAAGGGCCTCTCGCTGCTTAGAGGGAGATTTGCCTTTTGAGGACTTGCCTGAAGAATGTTTGGTTACCTGAGATCCATCAGGAGAAGAAGACCTGGAGGATGTTGATGCTGGAGTATCGGTAGAAAACAGCATATGAAATTTAGCTGCTCTGTTCTGTAAGCCCCTTTTGGACATCAGAGAGCAGGATGGACAATCCGGAATGGAATGGTCAGGCCCCAAACATTTAAGACACCACTCATGGGTATCTGTAACTGAAATAGTACCGGTACACTTAGTGCATTTTTTAAAACCAGAAGCTGGTTTTTCCATGAGGGAGACCTGAGAAGGCCTAGAGGCCTCACAGAAAAAATACACCAAGTGAAGAAAAGGTAATTATTATTATTATTTTTATTTTTTTTTAAATAAACGAAAAAACCACCGGCGGTACCGGTCCGGAATCGGGGAAGGCAGATACGCGGTCAAAGAAACAAATTAAAATAACAATTTCTTCAGCGGTGACAGGAACACGACCTGCTGGCTCCGCGGAAAAAGAAGAACTGAAGAGAGTTGGTCAGGAAGGCGGGTAGGCAGCGCGCATGCGCTGTGGGAGGCCCCAAAAGCTTCCTTTCTGGGAAGCTGGGGAGCTTTCCCGCGCAGGCTCCGTCGATTCCGACGTACCCATATGTGAGGACTCATTCCTGCTTGTTCCTGGAGATAGAGCATATTGCATCAAGCAACTTACAGATCCATGACTTTTTTTTTTTTTTTTTATAATTTTGATTTAGTACACTGCAAAGGAACATAACATTTTTCAACTGCTTTACAAAACACTGGTATATCCTACATCCAATTATATCCATCACCACAACATGCACCTGATTGCCTTTCTAAACTTACTGCACAATACTTAACAGTCTAGGTTCCTCTCCAATTTACCTGTACAATTTTTATTATGTTAATATTCCCTTCTACTCCCCTCCACTGCCCTCCTCCCCCTCCCCCCCCGGAACCTGCGGTGTTCCCCTCATCCTTATTAACAATTTCCTTTGATACTCTTAATTAGCATCAGCCCACTACCTCATTCTCCCTCTGTAACCACTCAGTGTACTTTTGCCATCTCCTTTGAAAGCTCTCAATCCTGTGCGTTTTGTATGCATTAATTTCACTCATCCTATAAATGTATGCTATTCTACTTAATATCTTTTCAAGTGCTGGTGCTCTTCCGGATCTCCATCCCTTCGCTATTTCCATCCGCACTCCAATTGCAAGCATCTTCAACATATACACTAAATCGCTCTTCGAATCTCCCCCCCCCCCCCATTCATTCATTAATATTCAGTCTGGTGTATTATCTCCTACCCATCCCACCATCTCCCAAATGAGATCCTTCAGCCACTGCCACGTTTGCAGTAAGACTGGGCAGCTCTACCATATATGCATATACTCCCCCCGTTCTCTGCACCCCTCCAACACATCGCATCATTATATCTCCCCATCTTACGCAATCTTGCTGGGGTTAGATACATTTGGAACATCTTATAACAGTGTTCTTGGATTTCTGTCAAAACCACTGGTATTTTAACCCCCTCATATTAACGAGGCGCCCAAGCAGGGCGCACCCCCGCCTGGTGGGCCCGCGCCTGCGCCTGGTGGGCCCGCGCCTGAGAGCCTCGCCAGAGGGCCCTTTGGCGTGGCCCTTAGGTGTGGCACAGAGGCGCACACAAACAGCAACAAGGAGAAAAAAGAAGAACAGACCCGACGACAAAACCAATTTGAACCACAGAACTGAAGCCACAACAGCAACCACCTGAACACAAAGCTACACAGAAAAAAAGCCCTCAATACAACAAGAAACCAGGTATGCCTACAAACACCAAACCTCGCCTACAAAACATGCCACCCCTCCTGGCCCCAATTTACCTCCTAACACCCCTCCTGACCCTATACCCCTCCCCCACACACACACTCACCAACTAGCCCAGACCACGCGTCACAGCCACCCAAACCACAAACATCTACAACCCCACATTCATGCGAGACAACACCCAGACACAACACACACCAACCTACATCCCCAACCCCCCAAACAGCACCCCCCTCTCCATTTCACTAATAAATGCCCAGTCAGAAACAATTACCACATGCTACAAGACTTGATCAAAACACAAAAGATCGACATCCTATGCATAACAGAAACTTGGCTGACAGACATGGACACGGTGCTCATGAACCAACTAACACTGAAAGGTTACAGCCTTCAACACTGCTCCCGAACACACACCAGAAGAGGAGGCGTAGCCATCATAGCAAAAACCAACCTTCACCTCAGGAACCAAGCATCACAAACAACCAAAGAAGCAGACATACTCACCCTCACCAATAAGCACCTCTCACTCTGCCTAATCTACCGAGCACCCACCCAAAACACCGACCTAACAAAGGTACTACAACACATCTGAAAGCACCATCTCCACGAAAGAACAAATAATTCTAGGAGACTTTAACCTCCCATCACTCCAAGACAAACAAGCAGAAACCTTCCTCAACGCTATGGAAGTAATGAACCTAACACAAATCATACATGAGCCAACGCACGAAAAGCGTAGTTACTCACCTGTAACAGGTGTTCTCCAGGAGCAGCAGGAATCAGTCCTCACATATGGGTGACGTCGGCGCCGACAGAGCCCTCGCGGAGCAATTTTCCCCAGCTTTCAAAGAAAGCCTTTGGGAATTGCAGCGCTCATGCGCGGTCCCCTTCCCGCCCAAAGGTGCCATCTTGGCCAGTCTGATGACATAGCGAAAAGACAGCAAAAAAATTGCAAAAACTAAATCAGAAGATTGCAACTCCAAGGGGAGGAGGGAGGGTTGTGAGGACTGATTCCTGCTGCTCCTGGAGAACACCTGTTACAGGTGAGTAACTACGCTTTCTCCAGGACCAAGCAGGAAGTCAGTCCTCACATATGGGACTCCCCAGCTTAAGGCTACCGGAGACCCTAAGCACAAAAATGAGCTCCCTCTAGCTCAGCAGCACAGAAGGAAGGAAACTTCTCTGAGTAATCTCCAACCGGTAGCCCAACATCCGGGATGGAGGGTAGGAGTTGCCTAAACCTCGAAAAGATTACGGAGGACTGCCTGCCCGAAAGCACTGTCCCTGCGGGACTCCCTCTCGAGGCAGTAATGGGCCGCAAAAGTCTGGCTCGAAGACCAAGTAGCGGCCCGGCAGATGTCTGCCAATGGAACAGAGCGGAGGTAAGCCACTGACGCAGCCTTCACCCGAACCCGATGAGCGGTGACTCGACTCTCCAACGAGAGGCCTGCCGCCGCATAAGTCCAAGCGATACAGTCAGCTACCCAGATGGACAGAGTGCGCTTGGAGACAGGGAGCCCCAATTTATTAGGGTCGTAAGACAGGAAGAGCTGAACCGTCTTACGGTGCTCCCGCGTACGATCAAGGTAGAAGTTCAGCGCTCTTCTACAGTCCAGGGTATGCAAGACCCTCTCAGCTCGGCTGGAGTGAGGCCTGGGAAAGAAGGTCGGAAGCACCACCTCCTGATTGATGTGAAAAGGGGAGACCACTTTTGGAAGAAACTTAGGGTGAGTCCGCAGGACTACCCTATTCTTGTAGAACCGAGTGTAGGGAGGATCAGACACCAGGGCCTGCAGCTCACTAACGCGTCTAGCGGAAGTGAGGGCTACCAGAAATAAGGTTTTCCAAGAGAGAAAATGGAGAGGGCAGGTAGCCATGGGTTCAAAAGGCGGGCAGGTGATCCGCTGTAAAACCACGTTCAGGTCCCAGTCAGGGGCTGGGGGGCGCAATGGTGGTTTGAGAAGGAGGCCCCGGGAGAACCGAGCCACGAGGGGGTGGCCGGAAAGAGGCCTGCCTTCCACCGGCACATGATGTGCCGAAATAGCACTGAGGTGTACCTTGACCGAGTTGGACTTGAGCCCAAGATTGGAGAGGGAAAGCAAGTACTGCAAGACCACCGATACCGGGCAGGAGAAGGGATCTTGAGACCGTTGGGCACTCCAGTTGGAAAAGCGACGCCATTTAAGGGCGTAGGATTTCCGGGTAGAGGGTCGCCTGGAAGCCAGCACGACTTCCTCCACCTCCGGAGGCAACAGGAGGGGAGCAAGGACTACCCTTTCAGCAGCCAGGCCATCAGATGGAGAGATCTGAGGTTGGGGTGTAGGAGAGACCCCTGATCCTGGGTCAGGAGGTCGGGTTGAAACCCCAGAGGCAACGGGGTATCCACCGCCAGCTGCATCAGAAGCGGGAACCACGGTTGCCGGGGCCACTGGGGAGCGATCAGGATCACGGAGGCCTTGTCATGGAGAACCTTGAAAAGAGTTCGAGACACCAGCGGCATGGGAGGAAAGGCATACAGAAGGCCCGTGGACCATGAGAGCAGAAAGGCATCCGCCGCCACTCGGAGGGGATGCGGTTCCCGAGAGCAGAATTGAGGAAGTTGCCTGTTCAGAGGACTGGCAAAGAGATCCAGTGTGGGGAGGCCCCACCGCAGGAAGATCCGTTGAACCACCAACGGGTCCAATCGCCACTCGTGCGGTTGGAGGATTCTGCTCAGTTTGTCTGCCAGGTGATTTTCTTGACCTAGGAGATAGACAGCTTTGAGGAGGATTCCCCGGCCGACGGCCCAAGCGCAGAGCTGTTGTGCTTCCCGGCAGAGAAGGGAGGAGCCCGTGCCCCCCTGCTTGTTCACGTAGAACATAGCAACTTGATTGTCCGTCTGGACCAGCACAGACTGGTGAGACGTGAGGTGGGAGAAGGCCCTTAGAGCCAGGCGAATGGCCCTGAGCTCCAGGAAGTTGATCTGCTGGGCAGATTCCCACGGGGTCCAGAGACCCTGAGTACTTGACCCCTGGCAATGTGCTCCCCAACCCAGGAGAGAAGCGTCGGTCGTCAGAACCTGAACCGGCGGAGGAGACTGGAAAAGCATTCCGAGCACTAGGTTGGGTAGGTGAAGCCACCATCGCAGAGAAGAGACTAGCGGGCTGGAGATGCGTACCGAGTCCGCCAGTCTCCCCGAGGCCTGACGCCATTGAGAGCGGAGGCACCACTGAGCCGGCCGCATGTTCAGGCGGGCATTGGGGGTCACATGGACCGTGGACGCCATATGGCCGAGCAGCTTCAGGAAGAGCCGAGCCGAGACCCGGGGATGGCTGCGAAAACGGCTGGCAAGAGCCATGAGCCGTTGAGCCCTGTCGAGCGGCAGAAAAGCCCGCGCCTGAAGCGTGTCCAACCTGGCGCCGATGAACTCGAGGTCCTGAGAGGGGAGCAGAGTGGACTTTTCGAAGTTTATGACAAAGGCCAAGTACTGGAGCAGAGCCACAGTACGCTGCGGGGCGTGAGTGGCCTCCGTGGCGGACGGGGCCCTGATGAGCCAGTCGTCCAGGTACGGAAAGACGAAGAGGCCTTGAAGTCGGAGATAAGCTGCTACCACTGCGAGACATTTTGTGAAGACTCGTGGTGCGGAGGATAGGCCAAAGGGCAGTACTCTGTATTGGTAATGATTGCCTGCCACCACAAACCTTAGGTATTGTTGGTGGCTTGGGTGGATGAGGATGTGAGTATAGGCATCCTTTAGATCCAAGGAGCATAGCCAATCTCCCTGCTGGAGGTAGGGCAGCAGGATTCCAAGGGTAAGCATCTTGAACTTTTCCCTCTCCAGGAACTTGTTGAGGTTCTGCAAGTCTAGGATGGGTCTGAGGCCTCCAGTCCGCTTTGGTACCAGGAAGTACCGGGAATAAAAAACGTGACCCCGCAGGTGGTGGGGCACCGGCTCCACTGCCTGTTCCCGAATAAGACTTGCCAACTCCTGAAGGAGTAAGTCCCGGTGGAGAGGGGTTCGCAGAGGCTCCCCTGGAAAGTAGGGGGGAGGTACCTGGTAGAAGTGCAGAAGATAGCCCTCTCGGACTATGTGGAGCACCCAGGCGTCTGACGTGATGTTGGACCACCTGTGGGCAAAGTGGACCAGCCGGCCTCCCGTGCTGAGAGAAACCAGCGGAGGGGGAGAGGCTATGCTGAACGAGTCAAAACCCCCCACCCTGCGGAGCAGGGGCCGGTGGCGCAGGCTTGGGGGCTTGCTGCCTACGGGATCCGTTACCCCATCCCTTGGCCTGCTGACCCTGATGGGGAGCTGCGAAGGCCTGATAATGGGGGTAGTGTTTATAGGCAGCCGCCTTCCTCGGGTAAAAGGGCTTCTTCCCCGAGCCCTTCTTCTTTTGGGAAGGGGCAGAGGTTTTCCTGGAGAGCTGAGTCCTGGTGAGAGTCTCTGTCTTGAGCTGGGCAGCCTTCTCGTCCATAGGTTTACCGAAGAGGTTATCACCTCTGCAGGGGACATCGACCAACTTGTCCTGCACCCAGGGCTTGAGGTCGGATGACTGGAGCCAAGCCTGGCGGCGGGCTCCGATGCCGGCTGCGGCCACTCGAGAAATGAACTTGGAGCACTCACGAATACCAGTGGACAAGGCCAGGAACCTCCGCAAAGGTTCCTCGGAGAGACCAGCAGAGAATCCGGCTAGTTCTTTAGCCAGGTCCCGGAGATACATGCCCATGTAGAGCTGGTAAGTCTGGACCCGACAAGCAAGCATAGAGCCCTGAAAACACTTCTTACCGATGCCATCCAGGCTGCGGGCTTCCCTGCCGGGAGGCACTGAGGAGTGCATCTTCTGGCTCTTGAGCCGATGCATGGCCGATTCCACCACCATGGAATGGTGCGGCAGCTGTGCTTTCTGGAAGCCAGGGCTCTTGCGGACTCGATATATGGCATCGACCCGCTTGCTTAATACCGGCGACGACGCCGGGCTCTCCCACATGCGGAAGAGAAGTCGTTCCAGCATCGGAGGAACCGCTACAGTAAAGTGCTCCTTCGCAGGAGAGTCATACTGGAGGGCATCGAGCTCCTCGGCTCGGGGCTCCTCCTCGGGATCCGCAGGGAAGGCCAAGGCCTTGGCCATATCCCTTACGAAGTCCGAGAACCGGGCATCCTCCGGGGGGGACTGTCTCCGAGGCTCGGACTCGGGGGAGTCAGAAGGGACACACCGAGTCCGGAAAGAACCAGGTGACTCATCCACCTCGGATTCCCAGGCCGACTCCTCGGAGGAGGAATCGAGCGGCTCCGGTCGGGCGGGCACAGACGCCGTCCGCCCCGACGCCGAGGGAGTCGGCGTCGACGACCACGGCCCCGAACGGGAGGCCGAAGGTGACCTCGACCGAGGATAGACTCGAGCCCGCATGGACTCGAGGATCGGCTCGGTCTCCGGGGTCGACTTAGACATCGATGTCCTGGCGGTCAGGGCAGACGCGCCAGCGAGGCCAGCGATCAATGCCCGCTGCTGGTCCATGAAGGCAGTCAAGCTGCGCTCCAAGGCCGTCAACCTGAGTCCGAACTCAGGAGACCCAGCAGCCCCCGACGGCGTCGGGCCCGACGTCGGACCACTCGGAGGCGAGTCAACGAAGACAACAGCACTTACGTGAGCAGAGGAGTCCAGTTTCAGACGAGGCTGTTTGGACGGCCGCTCCAGCTCCAAAGACCCGGGACGGCTGTCGGGGCTATGCGACCTGGCCCTCGAGGAGCCAGGAGCGTCCACCGACGCCGCCCTCGCGGGTTTCTTCTTCTGCTGATGTTCCCGGTTAGGGGACCCCCGCTCAGAAGAGCTCCGGCGGTGCTCAGAGCCAGATTCTCTGGACACCAAAGCTTCTGACAAGGTCCGGGTACGGCTGGGGTCAGAGAAGATTCTCTCCCGCTGATGCTGCCGACTCCGCAAAGACTTCGCGGACATTTTGCTACAGGGCCCACAGATCATTTCTTCATGATCGGGGCCCAGGCAACGGAGGCAGCAATCATGTGTGTCAGTAAGAGACATAAGTTTCTTACACTTAACACACTTTTTAAAGCCACTGGCGGCCATCGGGGGAAAAGGGGCCCCTGCGAGGTCGAACGAACGGGCCGCCAGGGAAAAATGAAAAAAGGTGCGAAGTTGTCGCGAAGGACAGAAAAAACCGAAAAAGAAGGGGAGGCCTCGCAACCGGCGTCGCGAGGCCGGGCGGAAAAAGGACCGGCGTCGAACCGAAGAATTACTGAAAATAATAAGGAAAAAATCAACTTTTCGGCGGTGACTATTAGACAACATCTGTAGGGCTCCGTGGAAAAAAGAAGACTGGCCAAGATGGCACCTTTGGGCGGGAAGGGGACCGCGCATGCGCGCTGCAATTCCCAAAGGCTTTCTTTGAAAGCTGGGGAAAATTGCTCCGCGAGGGCTCCGTCGGCGCCGACGTCACCCATATGTGAGGACTGACTTCCTGCTTGGTCCTGGAGAAAAGGAAGTACTTTGGACCTCATATTCCTGAATACGCAAAAACACCACCTCAAGCAAGAATCCAAAAATCACACACGTACCCTGGTCCGATCACTACCTCATCAGCATATCTCACAACCACCAGCACATGTACAACAAGGAAAACGAACACCACAAGAAAATTTAAAACATTCAACAAAGAAGACTTCCTAGCTCAAACCCTACCAAAACTCCAAACAAGATCCAACAATATCGATGACCTCATCAACAACTGAAACACCACAATCTCCTCAGCAGCCAGCGCAACAACGAACAACAACAAGACCAGACACACCTCCACAAAAACCCGATGGTACACCCCCAACCTCCGGAAGCTAAAGACCAAACTCAGAAGAGCAGAAAGAAAATGGAGAAAAACCAAAAAAAGAGGACGACAAAACGAACTACATGCATGAGCTAAGCATATACCACACAGAAACAGACAAAGCAAAAAAAAGCCTTCCATTCAAAGATCATAAACACATCCATAAACAGACCAAGAGAACTCTTCAATATCGTCAAAAAACTAACAAAAGCACCAAACCACTCCGACCAACTACCAAACATCCCACCTGAACTACTTGCAAGACAATACAAGCAGCTTCAACAACCACAAAATTCACAACTAGACGCAGAGACAACAACAAACCACCCCACCACTGTAGACAGACTGGAACGCATTCGAAGCAACCACTGAAGAGGAAATAGCATCAACCATCTCTCGCCTTAATACCACCACCTCTCCTCTAGACCCCTGCCCTACAGAATGGATAAAGAAAACCAAAGACGACCTGAACACACCATTAACCCACATTGTAAATGAATCCCTCAGTCAAGGACATATGCCAGATCTCCTCAAAACCTAAATCATTCGACCAACACTAAAGAAACACAACCTGGATCCCCTTGACCCCGCCTCCTACAGACCTATCGCAAGCCTCCCGTTCACCACCAAACTCATTGAAAAAGTACTTCAGAGACAGCTCCAAGAACACCTAGACAACAACATCATACTGGACCCACAACAGCATGGCTTCCGCCCACTCTACGGAGTTGAGACCCTCATGGCGTCACTAATGAACACCCTCATCATAGGAACCCAAGCCAAACACACTGGATATGCCATGATCTTTCTAGACATATCAGCAGCCTTCGACACCATCTCCCACAACATCCTCATACACAGACTACAAGCAATCGGCATCAAAGATACCGTACTCCAATGGTTCTATTCATACCTAACTAATAGACATCAACTGAGCCGCACAAATACATCAACCTCCCCCCCTTCCAGCAACACCAAGGAGTACCCCAAGGATCCACACTATCAGCCATGCTCTTCAACATCTATCTGCAACCACTCTACTCAATCATACGCGCACACAACATTCACTTCCACATCTATGCAGACGACATAATGCTCTATGCCCCAATTACAACCTCCAACCCATCAAACAAACACTTATCAGAATGCTTCACAGCAGTATCCAGCTGGCTACAAAACAACTTATCCATTAATATAAAGAAAACAGAAGCCCTCATAGTAACAAAGGACCCGGACTTCACACCACCATCACACCTCAACATTGGGACCACACAAATACAGATATATCCGCAGATAAGATACTTAAGTATCATCATAGACCAAGCACTCACACTGGAACAGCAAATCAAAAAAACTGCCGCAACAATATTCCACAAGACTAAAACAGTGCAGCGCCTCAAACCTCTCCTCGAACCACAAGACTTCAGAACAGTGATGCAAGCCATGACACTCCCCCACCTGGACTACTGCAATATAATCTACCATGGACTCCCGGCCACCCATACAAACCCACTCCGGACTGCCTTAAAACACCACAGCAAGAATTATCCAGACCGCAAAAAGACAAGACCACATCACCCCAATACTGAGAGAGCTACACATACTCCCTCTAGAAGCACGAGTGAAGTACAAATCCGCCCTACTCACCCACAAAGCTCTCTACCAAACTCAAACATCCTAGATCCGCACACCACTAGCCCGACCAACCCACAACAAAAAAACCAGACAAACCACCAACAACTCCCTCACCATCCCCCATAAGAGGATCATCCAACACACAACGAACCTGCAACAGAGCCTTTGAACTATATGCACCATCCATCTGGAACTCTCTACCGAATCACATCAGAAACAACAAAGACCCCCTATCCTTCAGGTAACAACTAAAAACCACACTATTCCAGGAATTCCTCGGACCTGAAACAAACCACCACAAATGAGACGTAGACATAGACATTTGAGCCACAGTCTATGTCCCAAACACTTGCTAAAATCATTAATTTCGGCCGCCTGGTGACAGCCCAGACCCTTACAATTGATTACACAGGTCTGCGACTAAAAAGCTGTTTGATTATTTTCATCTACATAATAAACGCAGCTCCAAACCAAAAAGAAAGCAACGAAAGCCAGCAGCCTCAGCTCATAACAGCAAACACCAGCAACCTAACCAAAATCCGCAATCCCCCATCATGATCTGCCTCATCAACGCCAGATCTATCAGAAATAAAACACACATCATCCACAACATCATGACTGACAACAAACCTGATATTCTATGCATCACTGAAACATGGCTCACAGACACCGACCCAGCAATAGTAAACCAACTAACTCAACCTGACTATACAATGTTCAACTGCCCACGTCCTAACAGAAGAGGTGGAGGAGTCCTAATCCTCGCCAGAGCCTCCCTTCTTTTAACAAACACATCCCTAGCTCCCTCTGAGGGCATAGATATACTCAAGATTGAGAATAAAACATTAACAATATGCTTAATCTACAGGCCCCCCACACCCCATCATGATAACCTGGCCACTGCACTAGAAATTATCTCAACCTCTGCAGTAAAGAAACAGCGAATTATACTGGGAGACCTTAACCTTCCTTCCATACCAGGCCGATACTTTCCTTGAAGCAATGGACCAGCTCGGATTTAACCAAATTATTCAGGAAGCCACTCATAACAAAGGCAACACCCTAGATCTAGTGTTCATATCATCCAACACACAACTAAATGAAATGCGGAAACCTAAAACTCGAGTAACGCAAGTCCCCTGGTCTGACCACTACCTAATCGAATTGGAAATCCAACTACCAACCACAAAGGAGAAACCTCAAGCCGACACAAAAATACCACAAAGGAAGTTCCGGAAATTCAACAGTGAAACACTGGTAGCATCTATATCCTCGTGCTTTGAATACACTCTCACGGACCTAGATAAGCTGGTAGACACATGGAACTCAAAGATCGAAGCAGCAGCAAGTCCAAACTGGAAAACCGCAAACGCAACAACAAGAACAAGAACTGAACCATGGTACTCCCCTACATTGTGCAAACTGAAAAGGGAACTACGCAAGCTAGAGAAAAAATGGAGGAAAGCGCAAACCGAGGAATGCAAGCGACTGTACCTAACTCTACTCATGGAATACAAGAATGAGGTCAACCAGGCAAAAAAGAATCACCACACTAACCTACTCAATAAAGCCATTAATAGACCCAGAGAGCTATTTGAGCTTGTCAAATCTCTCACCAAAACACAGGACACCAACTGGACCGACGAAATCAAATCCCAGATGCTTGCAGACCACTACGCCAAGAAACTTAACCCGCAAGTACCCACTGCCACGGATCACAGTATGTCTCTAACACTCACCCCTCAGAAAACCAACACGGTCCCTCATACGGAATCTGGTGCAGAATGGAACACTTTCCACCAATTAAACGAACAACAGGTCATAAACATCGTAACCAATTTAAAATCCACCACCTCCCCTCTTGACCCATGCCCTGCGGCATGGATAAAAGCAACTAAAAATGAAATAGCAAAACCAATCACCCACATTGTCAATCAGTCTCTTCAACAAGGTGCAATGCCTACCTATCTCAAGAGATCGCTTATAAGGCCCATCTTAAAGAACAGATCTCTCAACAAAAGTGATCCTGCGTCATATAGGCCAATCTCGAGTATATCTTTCTTAGCAAAAACAATTGAAAAAGCAGTCCAGCAGCAGCTGCAAGATCACATTGACGATAGGAATGCCCTGGACATACATCAATATGGGTTCCGTCAGCATCACGGAGTTGAAACCCTACTGCTAGCACTCCTTGACAACCTCCTCAGAGGTCTTGAGAACAAAAATGACATGTTCATACTTGTATTTATAGAGATCTCAGCAGCATTTGATACAGTACATCACAGCACCCTCTTAAACCGACTATCATCAATAGGTATAACAGGAACCCCCCTAAAGTGGTTTGCATCATACATATCCAATAGGATGCAACAAGTCCTATTCAACAACGACAAAGCTGATGCCTTCCCCCAGACTCAGGGGATCCCGCAAGGATCTGCCTTGTCATCTCTACTTTTCAACCTTTATATAAAACCAATCTGTCAGATCTTTCAGAAGTGCAACATCAATTACCACATCTATGCTGACGATGTGATGCTGTACACACGACTAAACACAACGCAGCCGGATTTCATTCCACTGGAAAAATGCCTTGACATGTTGCAAACATGGCTTCAACAAAACAACATGTCAATAAACCACAAAAAAACAGAGGTCATGTTTATCTCCAAAAAAACCAACTTCTCCCCACCCACCACAGTCGCCCTCAACAAAAACATATACCATGCGAAGCCTGCAATAAAGTACCTAGGGGTCCTACTAGACAACAACCTTAAGATGAATAAACATCTCCGAACAGTGAACCGAGCCATCTTTTACAAATTGAAAGTTCTCCAACCACTTCGCAGTATCCTAGAAAAATCTGACTTCAGGACTGTCGCACAAGCGCTAATCATTCCTCGCCTGGACTACTGCAACGCCATTCTACAAGGGCTTCCGAAGAGCACCCTAAATATCTTACAAATGGCTCAAAATGTTGCTGCAAGAATCATCATGGAAAAAAACGTCACGGATCACATAACACCAGTACTTATGGAACTACATTGGCTCCCGGTAACCGCCCGCATCATCTACAAACTACTCATAACAACGTTTAAACTCATTCACAATATTGCTCCCTCATACCTTGACAACCTAATCACTAAGCAAGCGCACAACAGGAACAGAAGAACCATACATCTCAACACTCTCTGTGTCCCAACCAGCATAAGATCCGTTAAAACAGAAACAAGCAACATAGCATTCACCTATGCAGCGCCGATCCACTGGAACCAGCTCCCTCCTGAACTCCGAATGTCAAATAACCTGAATGAATTCAGAAGGAACCTCAAAACTCATTTATTTCAGGCATACTACAACCCAACCTAATTACAGCACCTTACCACAACAAGTTCTCATCTGACCCCCATAATGACACTCGGAATACACGCAGCATATGGACGACCAATATGTAATCCTGTATATTTTATCCCCCTCCCGCGCACCTTTTAATCTAATGTTTATTCAGATTTGTGAAAAGTATCTAATCACTAATTCGTGTGTTATGTAAATCATTGCTCAAATCAAAATTGTAGTCTTAAAAATTCATTGTATTGTACGATACATGATGATTCTGTAAAGTAAACCGTGGCTGATCGTAGGAAGCAGCGGTATACAAATGTTTACTAAATAAATAAATAAAAATCTAATTTCCATGTATTTTGGTGTGCTGAAAACAAATAAAATATTGAAAAAACTCCTAGACGTCATGATTTGCCACAACATGCAAAATTGTCTTCAAATTTATCAAATTTATTCAAATTACTATTAATTAATTCAAATTACTATTAAGTCACATAAGTGCATTTAAGATATAAAATGCCAAAAAAGCCTTAAAGGGGTTGTCCGAGTTATGTAAAAAAAAAAAATAGCACTGTAAATCTGATGGTCAGCAATATATATATAAGCTAAGCAAGTTTTAAGTCCGTGCTTCTAATGGTAGAAGGGGTTAATCTTTCCTGAAGAATCCAGTGGGAGGGAGAC
Source organism: Ichthyophis bannanicus (assembly GCA_033557465.1). Lineage (NCBI taxonomy): Eukaryota > Metazoa > Chordata > Amphibia > Gymnophiona > Ichthyophiidae > Ichthyophis > Ichthyophis bannanicus. The sequence continues at coordinate 324,449,613 of CM066038.1, read as the reverse complement.
ACAGGGCAGATAGCAGCAGCTCCGGTCAGTGCAGGGGCGTGGCCAGCACTGTGATGTTTCGTGTACAGACACAGAGCTGCTCTCTCCTGCATGCCACACTTGTGCACGAATCATCATCAGGTTCTTGGTTCTAGGCTGTTCACACTTTTTCATCGCAATTCGTGTTAGCTCGTCATTCTTCAACCGTTATGTTATGGCTCTGCGAAAGTGTATTAATTCGCCAGACAGTTTCTGTTTCATCTGTGGTGAATATACAGTGTTGAAGCAACAGCAGAATATTACAAACTTTGTGAAAAAAGTATACTTTGCATACTTTGGACTAAAAATTGGAGATCAAGATAAAGTCTGGGCTCCTCAAAGTGTGCAAACGATGTGTTGAGGACCTCCGAAACTGGTTCAAGGGTAAGAAAAATTCTTTCCGTTATGGGATTCCTATGGTATGGCGAGAGCAAAAGAACCATAGTGACAACTGTTACTTTTGTTCATGCGATGTGAAAGGGTTTAATTCCAAATGGAAGCATTCCATTTCATATTCCAATCTTCACTCGGCAATTCATCCCATCCCCCATGGCACAGATATACAAGTACCCAAAGCCCCCTGCTACCTTGGAAGAGATACCTAGCTCCGATGAAGGTGAAGTCATACCTGAACCAGATGACGAATCAAGTTCTGACTTTGAAGATGATACAAGACCAAAATTGTTTTCTCAGGAGGAGATGAATGATTTGGTAAGAGACTTGAATCTTCCCAAAGATGCCGCTAAGTTACTTGGATCAAGGCTGAAAAGCAGGAATTTATTGTTGCCAGGAGTATCATCTTCATGGTTCAGACATCGTGAAAAGAAGTTCGTTCCTTACTTTGCCCAGGAAGACAAGTTGGTTTATTGCATCGATGTCGAAGGTCTGATGGGTCAATTTAAAATCCAATATGATTCAGAGCAATGGTGTCCTTTTATAGATTCTTCAAAAAGAAGTCTCAAAGCAGTTTTACTCCACAACGGTTTTTACACTTCCATACCTGTAGGTCATTCCGTACACTTGAAGGAAACCTACGAGAACTTGGAATTGGTTCTTTGTAAACTTAAATATGAAGACCATGGTTGGCAAGTGTGTGGGGATTTGAAGGTCTTGTGCATGCTGCTCGGGCAACAAGCTGGGTATACCAAATATCCTTGTTTTCTGCGTCTATGGGACAGTCGAGACCGACAAAATCACTGGACCAAGAAGAGTTGGCAGCCGAGGGTGCTAACAGTCGGTGAAAAAAATGTCCTCCGAGAAACTTTGGTACCTTCCCATAAAGTTCTTCTACCACCTCTCCACATAAAATTGGAATTGATGAAGCAATTCGTAAAATCACTTCCAAGAGATGGAGAATGCTTCAAATACTTGGTCACCAAGTTTCCAGGCCTGTCGGAGGCAAAATTGAAGGAAGGTGTGTTCGTCAGACCAGACATTAGAAGGCTTATAGTTGATCAAGAGTTTGTCAATACCATGACGGATCCTCAAAAAGAAGGGTGGATTGCATTTAAAGACGTCGTACAGAAAGTTTTAGGCAATAACAAAGATCCTCACTACAAAAAGATCGCCGGACGAATGCTGAAAGCATTTCAAGCTTTAGGTTGCCTGATGAGTTTGAAAGTGCATTTCCTCCAGTCCCACCTTGACTACTTTCCTGAAAATTTGGGAGCTGTGAGTGAGGAACAAGGTGAACGATTCCACCAAGACATTAAAGAGATGGAAAGGAGATACCAGGGAAAATGGAGCATTACAATGATGGCAGACTACTGTTGGATGCTTCAGAGAGACATTCCAGATGCTACTCACAAGCGTAAATGCACCAAGAGGAGCCTCACAAGGAAGAAGAATCGAGTTTAGTGTGTGTAGGTGAGCTCATTTCAGTTCAAAAAAGGATTTTCATGAAAATATTGTAATAAAATTTTAATTTTATAAGTCTATTTCCATTTATTTTGAGGTATTGCCTTATTTAACATAGTTACCTAAATTGTCAGGAAACGTGATGTCCTATGACAAAATGGAGGTCATTTTCGGATTCAGCGCACCAAAAAACAAAGATTACGTGGAATAACAAAAACAGCTCTCGAAAAAAAAATTTTTGCAGACCTGTGTTATTGTCTCCCCCCCCCCCCCCCTTTCGCTCAATGTTCCACCACTTTGACCCGGTGAAAAGCGGGATATAAATGCAGCTAAATAAATAAAAAATCATATACTTTTTCCCATCTCTGCTCATCCCAATGACCCCCCAAATCTGCCTCCCAGGCCTTCATATGCATTCCTTGATCCATAGGGCTACTCAAGGCCTTATAGAGCCTAGAAATCACCTCTCTTGATAAGTCCCCCACCTTAAACATCTTCTCAAAGAGTGTCTCTGCACTTTTCAGGCCTTCTTTTATACCTTTTCCCCCTAAAAAGTGTGCCAGTTGAAAATAGCCCAACCAATCACTCTTCTCTATTTGAAACTCTCGCTGGAGCTCAGCAAACTGTCTTAATTGACCAGCCTCAGTTAATACCTGCCCTATACTCTGTAACCATTTCTCCTGCCATCTTTGGAATATATCCCAGAACTTTCTCCCACCAAAAACCGCTCACATTGTGTAATCCGCTGTGCCCTAATATTTCATCCCATATGTGTCAGCACCCTCAGTTTCCTATCCCAGGCTCTAAGCGTACTTATCACATATGGGTTCTTAACCAGGCCTCTTTCTCTCTCCGCCCTATTCTTCCACAACAAATCCATAATGTAACTGGGTCTTACCACCTCCTGCTCTATTCTGCTCCATTGAGGCCCATCTTTCTCCAACCTCTACCCCAGCTCGCAGTTGAGCTGCCTCATATCATCTTCCAATCTCAGGGACCGCCAGACCACCTTCCTTTTTCACTCTGTGCATTATTTTCCTTTGCACCCTTGGGGGCCTGCATCTCCAAACAAAAGAGAAAATTCTTCTCTGCACCAAATTAATCATGGCTGTGGGAACTTCTATGGGCAAGGTCATAAACAGAAAAAGTAATCCAGGCAGTATATTCATCTTCACTATAGCTATCCTTCCCAACCATGAGAAAATGGGTTTGTCCCATCTTACTAAATCCATTAGCACATTCCTTACAGTTGGCTCATAGTTCAACTTATATAATTCAGAGTCCTCCGCACTAATCTGGATCCTCAGATACTTCACACTTTTGCTAGCCCATTTAAATGGAAATGTTTTCCATATCCTATCCTCTTCCTGTGAATTTAACCTTAATTTAAAGCACTTCAGTTTTTCCCATATTCAGTTTATAGCCGGATACCGCACTATATTTCATAATCTCCTGTACTAGACCTGGTATCGATTTCTCAGGTTGTCCTAGTGTATACATCACATCATCCGCAAAAAATGAGATTTTATATTCCTCCTCACCCACCTTTATTCCATGTATTTCTTTATTCTGCCTAACCCTTTCAGCCAATGGTTCTATTACCATTGCAAACAGCAAAGGAGAAATCAGACAGCCCTGCCTTATGCCCCTGCCTAACTTAAATTGCTCTGAGTCATCCCATTTATGCGTATTCATGCTTTAGGCTCTTTATACAGTGCCTCTATCCATTTCTGAAAGTTCTCTCCCAATCCCATCTTTTTCATAACTGCAAAATAAAAGCCCATGCCACTCAAAGGCTTTCTCTGTATCTACTGCAATCATTACAGATTCTGTCTGCTCCCTTCGCACCTGCCATATTAAATTCAGCAGTTTACATACATTATCATTCGCTTGCCTGCCCGAGATAAACCCTGCTTGGTCCTCCTTTATTAGCCCTGGAATATAATTCTGCAATCTAGCTGCCAATATTTTAGCTAATACACTGGTCAACATTGAAATCGTTACTGACTTTAAAAGGCCCTAATCTGTAGTATCTTGGCGAGCTGAACATGAATATAACATTAAAAAAATTATATTGGCTCTCGTTTTGAAGATATTGCATGTAGTTCATTTTTGACATTTCACCGTGTAAATTTATCCAGTAGGACATCAACAACATCCCAAATAAGCCTTGAATGATGTAATATTGCATCACATTTGTGATACGAGTGTGACATGCTTTGCCATGAATGGAATGGATACAGCAGACATGTAGCTATTGGGAGTTATTATAGGGCATAACAGCTTGCAGAATGGCCATAGTAGTCCTGTAAGATATTAGGGGTTATTCTAGAGCATACACAGCTTGCCTGTGAGATATTAGGGGTTATTATAGGGTATAAACACCTTGCTTGAAGTGGTCTGAACTAGTATAATGAGTCAGAAGCACGTCTCTGTACATAAATTGTGTATGAAATCTATATCCAATCATAATCGTGAGAATTCTGTTTTCACATGAAGCTCACGCTGTAGTATCCAATGAAAACACATCTCTGATAGAAAACAATTACTGAAACTTGTATATCAAATGTGGAACTTTCCAAGGAGAGGAAAAACCGTACCGTACTGCACTAGAGACAAAGCAATTCTGTTTTGGCAGCTTTCCCGGATTCCTTCATCGTGGAAAGTTCCCCCGATCGCTGAAGTGAATCTACAATCCGGTATATGTATTGATGCATTTCATTTCATGCTAGAACTTATTAGTCATTTTATGCTAGAACTTATTATGTTAGAACTTATTAGAACTTACTTATATGCATTGTATGACTTATAATCTTTTATATGCTATGCAATAAACAGTAGCTTAGTATTACCATATATAAATTGTGCCTGGTTTGGATGTCAGTGAGGACTCAGAGTGATTTGTTATAGTAATACAACATTGCATAATACCAGCATGCACACATCATCCAGAGTTGATTGCATAATTTTCTGATGCAATGCAAAACTACTGCCAGACGGCTGCTGAAGTCATCTGACGTCAGCAGTGTACTATACGCAGTCGGAAAGGTTGAGCATTTAAAATATTTCAGACTGTGTGCGAGACAGTTTAAGCTACTGTTACATGTAACTTTTATTAATCATGTAAATTTTAGCCATTTAGGTACAATACAGAACAGTAATGCCACAAAAGTGCGTTAATACCATTGACAATTTCTGCTACATTTGTGGGGAAGTGACTTTTGCCAACCAGAAGAAAAGTATCACTTCTCAACTGAAGAAGGTATATCATCTTTACTTCGGATGCAAGATTGGTGACCAAGACAAGCCTTGGGCTCCGCATATATGCTGCGCTACATGTACAACAGTTTTCACAGTGGTTGAATTGCAAAAGACCATCAATGTCGTTTGCAGTCCCCATGGTGTGGAGAGAGCCAAGCAACCACATAAATGACTGTTACTTCTGCTTGGTTCCTCCTCTTTCCAGCGGAATAACGAAGCAAAAGAAGTCGAGCATAGTCTACCCAAACATTCTGTCTGCATTGAGACCAGTTCCACATGGTGAGGGTCTTCCTATTCCAGAACCTCCATCAGAATATTCTCTTGATTCATCTGATGAGGACAAGGGTGAGCCGACCTGTTCTTCTCCTGGTCCGTCAGCATGCAGTGACCCAGATTTTCAGTGGGATGCATATCAACTCCACAAAGAATAACACTGGAAGAACTAAATGATCTGGTTCGTGATTTGGACTTATCCAAGAACAAGGCAGAATTGCTAGGATCAAGACTCCAACAATGGAATCTTCTAGAAGATGTCAACATTACTTCATATCGAAAGCACCACCAGCAGTTGGAGCCTTTCTTCAGAACGGAACAGAAGACCACATTACTTTCCTATAGTGAAAGCCTCATGAATGCCTTAAAAATCACTCATGACCCACAAGACTGGAGACTATTTATAGACTCTTCGAAACTGAGTCTGAAGGCTGTGCTTTTAAACAATGGAAACCGTCTTCCTTCTATTCCAGTAGCGCATGCTGTCCACATGAAAAAGACATACGATAACTTAAAGCATCTACTGACTTTCTATAAGAAGTACAGCTGGCACCTCTGTGGTGACTTGAAGGTAGTTGCCCTTTTAATGGGACTGCAGCAGTGATATATATATAAAATACATGTGTTTCTTATGTGAGTGGGATAGCCAAGCAAGGGACTGACACTACTTGCGGAAGGAATGGAATCGCAGACAAAATCTAACAGTTGGAGAGAAGAATATCCAGCACCCAGCTCTGGTTGAGGCTCACAAAATCCTGCTACCACCCCTTCACATCAAACTAGGTTTGATGAAAAACTTCGTGAAAGCCATAGACCGCACTTCACCAGCTTTCCGAAACCTGCATGAAAACTTCCCTCGACTCAACGAAGCAAAGATTTAAGAGGGAGTTTTTGTGGGTCCTCAGATTCGAGAGCTCTTCAAAGATGACCGATTCAACAACTTACTGCAGGGTGATGCGAAACAAGCATGGAAAGAGTCTTGACAAGGTCCCTCATGAGAGACTTTTGGCAAAACTAAAGAGTCATGGGATAGGAGGCAGTGTACTACTGTGGATCAGGAACTGGTTAAAAGATAGAAAGCAGAGGGTAGGGCTAAATGGCCAATTTTCCCAATGGAGAAAGGTGAATAGTGGTGTACCCCAGGGATCTGTGCTGGGTCCGCTGCTTTTTGACATATTCATAAATGACCTGGAAAGTGGAATAACGAGTGAGGTTATCAAATTTGCTGATGACACAAAACTATTTAAAGTTGTTAAAACCCAGGAGGATTGTGGAAAATTGCAAGAGGATCTTGATAAATTGGAAGACTGGGCATCAAAATGGCAGATGAAATTTAATGTGGAGAAGTGCAAGGTTATGCACCTAGGGAAGAACAACCCAAACTATGGTTACACGATGCAAGGTTCCACATTAGGAACCACCACCCAAGAAAAAGATTTAGGCGTCCTTGTGGATACCATGTTAAAACCCTCGGCCCAGTGTGCAGCGGCGGCCAAGAGAGCAAATAGAATGCTAGGTATGATAAGGAAAGGAATGGAAAATAAAACAAAAGATATTATAATGCCTCTATATCGTTCCATGGTGAGACCGCACCTTGAATATTGTGTGCAATTCTGGTCGCCATATCTTAAAAAGGATATAGCAATTTTAGAAAAGGTTCAGAGAAGAGCCACCAAAATGGTAAAGGGGATGGAAGGCTACTCCTATGAAGAAAGGCTAAAAAGGTTGGGGCTCTTTAACCTGGGAAAGAGACGGCTGAGGGGAGATATGATAGAAGTCTATAAATTAATGAACGGAGTGGAACGGGTAAACGTAGATCGATTGTTTACCTTATCAGAATATAGAAAGACTAGGGGACATGCAATGAAGCTACAGGGTAAACTATTTAAGACTAATAAAAGAAAATATTTTTTCACTCAACGTGTAATCAAACTCTGGAATTTGTTACCGGAGGATGTAGTAAAGGCTGTTAGTGTAGCTGGGTTTAAAAAAGGTTTGGACAAGTTCCTGGAGGAAAGGTCCATAAACCATTATTAAGAAGGGACCCAGGATATCAATGCTTGAACCAATACAAGCATTGTGGAACCTGTGTCCCTTGGGGAAACTGCTAGGTACGTATGACCTAGATTGGCCACTGTTGGAAACAGAATACTGGGCTTGATGGACCTTGGTCTGACCCAGTATGGCATATCTTATGTTCTTATGTTCTTATGCTTTTGGCCTAGTGTCAAACTTTCTCGGGAATGTTAGGGCAGAAAACTACAAGGAACTAGTAGAAGACATGCTGATGCAGTATCAGAAACTTGGCTGCAACATGTCTCTAAAGATCCATTTCCTTGATTTCCATCTCGATTTCTTTCCTGACAACTGTGGTATGGTTAGTGATGAACAGGGCGAACATTTTCACCAGGATATTGCAACGATGGAGCAAAGATACCAGGGAAAATGGTTCACTACAATGCTGGCTGACTACTGCTGGACACTCCCCAGAGAAGCTCCCGAACAGCTGTACAAGAGACAGGCGAAAAAAATCTAAGAAGTAGTCTATGACTTATTTTTTTTTTTTTACAGGTATTAACCGAAGGCCTATTATATTTACTATTGACATGCATTTCGTGATGTAAACATTAATTCTTGTAGATTACAAAAAAAACTAGAGCCAACTTTGCAATTTCACTGTCATATTCGTGTTCAGCATATAAAAATTGATAAGAAATGACTATTTTTATTTCAGTAACATGACTTTTGTAAAGATTTGTTGACCAGTGATATCTTAGCATCCAAGTTTATAAGCGAGATGGGTCTATAAGACTCACACTTCCCATGGTCCTTCCTGGGTTTAGGTATAACTACCACACCAGCTCTTTCTATAGAGAGTTTGGTAACTTCTCCCCTTTCAATATTTAATTAAACACATCCCGCAGGATCGAACTAACCTTCTCACAGAATTTTTTATAAAACCGAGCTGTAAATCCACCCAATCCTGGCGCCTTATCCTCCAATCTCTTTATAGCCTCAACTACTTCTTCTCTACCTATCTCTCTATTCATCCACTTCTGTTGTTCTAAATCCAATTGTTTCAATGTAGTTTCCGCCAGGTATCTCTCTATAGCTACTCCCTCTTCTTGTTGCTCTGATTCATAAAGCTTACCATAATATTTCCAAAATACTTTCTGAACATGTTCCATACCCCGCACCTACTGTCCCTGTTCATCCTTTAATTTTCAGGACCTGCTGGGGCATCCTTTTCTCCCTTAATTTCCTGGCAAGATATCTGCCTGGCCTATTACCTTGTACATAAAACTCGTGTTTTAGTTGGTTTAACCTATAGGCCTCCTGTGTTTCATTTAAGGCCCCTAATTCTTCTCGTATTTTCCGAATTCGTTGTAGCCGCTTTCTTCCCCTCTCTGCTTGTGTATTAACTCTTCAGATCTCAATTCTTTTAACTCCCACTCTTGCTGTTCTTTTCCTCTCTTCCATCTCACCGCCAAGGCTATACACTGTCCCCTTACAACCGCCTTCAACCCATCCCATACACCAGCTGGTCCCACTTCGCCCCCTTCACTGACACATATACTCCCTTATAGTGCTCTGTATGCTTTTTTGCCCTTCCAACTAGTCTATAAGGGACTCATTCAACTTCCAAAAGCGCACACCACCTCCTTCCTTTCGTAACCTCAAGGAAGCCTCTCCACTGGGCGTGGTCTGACCAGCTTATAGGCCCAATCTCCACCTTCTTGGCCTGTTCTATGATCCTCCCATCCACCCATATCATAATTATTCTACTGTATCTCTTATGTGGGTAAGAGTAGTGTGTATAGTCCCTCTTCTTCCCATGTATGTGCCTCCAAACATCTACTGAACCCAATTTATGCAACAACTTCCCCAATTTCTTACTTACCCTCTTTGACCCACCTTTACTGTCCCCCGTGGTGTCTATTCTGGGATTCAGTGTTGCATTAAAATCCCCTCCTAGTATTACCAGACTTTAGGGTTCCACCGCCTCATACAACTTCCCATAGAACCACCCTTGCTGTGAATTTGGAGCATATATACCTCCCCACTACTACAGGCCTTTCTTCTATTTTCCCTTTCCACAAAATGTAGCACCCACCCTCCACGTGCTCTTCTTCCACATTCAATCCTTTTGCAAAGATTATGCCCACTCCTCCCCTTTTTGGCGCTTCCCAGTTATGGGCCAGATACACTTTATCATATTCTTTACTTATCAGCCATCTTTCTTGTACTTTTTTAAAATGTGTTTCTTGTATAAGCAGAACATCTACTCTTACTCTACTGCCCTCTTTCAGTAGGGCCTGTCTTTTAAACCAGGAATTAAGTTCTTTCACATTTATGGTTACAATCTTACATTCCTCCACCTGTTTTTGATTACTACCCTTAACTGCCAGTCTCTGCACTTCCTCTTCTTACACACACAGGATCCGGGTACCCTCCTTCTTCCCACCCTTAGTTCCCTTCCTCCCGACCGCCCCCCTCTCCCCATTCTTTCTACCATTAGTAGCTTCCGCTTCCTCCCAGACATCATTCTCCTCTCCCGCACATGTTACACATTTCACATTAAACTCACTTCATATCTTAATCCCCCCCCCCTTTCTTATCACTTCACATTTAACTTTGCACCCCCTTCCCCCTCACATCACCAACTCAGTCCATATTTGAGGCTTCTTCAACCTTGCTGTTGCTTTCCATTCTTTTTCCTCTGCTTATTTACTCAGCCCTATGTCTTTTCTTTTTTTGCATCACACGTTTACTCTCTCTTTGCTCTCCACTCTCTGCCACCTTGTTGTCTGTCCATTCACAGGTATTCTCACTTCTGCCACCTCTGGTAAACGTGTCACTCCTGCCTCCTTCATCCCTGCCGCCAACTGCACTGCTGTTACCGCCCGCCTTGTAATGCCTTGACTAGTAAACAATTCCTGCGGGGTACAGACATTTATATTTAATATTCTCTTAACCTCGTAAATCCTCTCCATTCTCTTAGCTGTGGCCATGCTACAACAACGAAGTCCGCAAAGATTGCGACCTTGCCTTTCCACTCTAGGGGGCCTGCTCCTCTCACCTTATTTATTTTTTCCTTAATTTTGAAGTCATGGAGGCAGATAATAGTGTCCCGTGATGCCCCACCTCTTCTTGGGCCCAGCATGCAGTGCGCTCTGTCGATTTTTATTTCCAGTGCCTGCCCTCTATCCTCGGGCTCCTTCAGCACTGACAAACATATATCTCGTGCAATCTGCTCACAGTCTCTGTAGTCCGGCACCCCCTTTATTCTGAGATTTTGCCTTCTCGCACGGTTTTCCAAGTCTTCCAGCTTTAATTCAATCTGTTCTTTCACAGCTTCTAAAAGCTTTTCATAGCTTTATTTATTGCACTCACATTGCTTTGCACCTCTTCCACTTGCCCTTCTGCTTCCTCCACTCTTTTCCCCAGCTCCTGCACATCTACACGAAATTCCATTATTGCCGCCTCCATATCATTTCTGAATCCTGCCATTTCAGACCTCAGCTCACCAAACCATGACCGGAGCTCTTCCTTTGAAATCTGCAACACAGCACTTCTGCTATGCACTTCTGCCAAGGTATTTAAACTGTTCCTCGGCCTCGTTGTACGCTTCACCTCCCATTTTTCCTCCATCTCTCTGCTCACTTCTGACCGCAGCACACGTATAATTCTCTTATGTCTGCCATCTTTTTCCTCACTGTCATCATACCTGCAGCCTCCTCTCTCAATGACCTTCCCATGCCACTTAGGGTGCTTATCGCTTTATTTCGGGGAGAATTAAGTGCTTTTGCAGGGATGAACGGCGGAGCTCGTTTTCAGCCGTCCATATGGTTCGGTGACGTCCAATCCATGGCTTTTTATGTATAAAGCTCCCTACCTATGGAATTTGTTACCCACTGAACTCTGTCTAGAATAGTCATACACAAAACTTAAGACAAGGTTGAAAACTTGGTTCTTCACCCAGGCCTTTGCAGAGTGACTTACAGGCTGATGCAGAAAGCCGGTGCTGAAGTTGTGCTCTATCAACTTTTTACACCTATTTGCTGCGCACTGAGGGTGCATGATTAATGATAGCATGCAAAAAGGGCTCAAATGCAAGTTAGTCACATTAGCCATTCGTTAAACACTGCACAAATGGAAGCATTAAACTAGGAGAGCAAGTCAAACACACGCACACAAGAAATCAGTGCATGCTATCCCAGAGAAACCGGGGCACCGTGTGGCTAATTTGCATATCAACCCCAACAGTATTTTGATGGCATTGGGGACTTTCTTCAATGCCTGGATCATCTGAGGCGAAATGTCAGATGATCCAAGCATTAGGGAAAGCCCCCCCCCCCCCAATGCCATCAAAATACTGTCTGGGGCTGGTGCCCGCGACAGAAAACAAATCCCTGTTGACCCCCGCCCCCCACCAAGTGGTCCCGATCCCCCCACACAGTAACTTTACAAAGGAGTGGGAGCATTGCCCATGTGCTCCTGCTCTTACCCCACCATCTTGAAAAATGGCAGTACCTGACCCTTGCGGTGCATCTTGGGATGCACTGGGCAGGGTCAGACTGCAATATAAGGCATATTCTACTTTATATAGCAGACTGACCTTGCCCAGTACATCCCAGGATGCACCACACAGGACCAGGCACCATCACTTTCCAATATGGTGGAGCAAGAGTGGGAGCACATGGGCAATGCTCCTGCTTTTTATAAAAGGTACCAGGAGGGGGGTGTGGGGTTCAGGACTGCTGGGTCACCAGGAATTTGCTTTCTGCCATTGGTCCCAGATAGTATTTTGATGGCATTGGGGGCTTTCCCTGATGCCTGGATCATCTTTGACATTTCTTCTCAGATGATAAAGGCATCATGGAAAGCACGAGATGCCATCAAAATACTGTCAAGGGGCATGTGCTAGATGTTTAAGCCACCTCAAGACCAGGCGTAGCGATAAGAACATAAGATATGCCATACTGGGTCAGACCAAGGTCCATCAAGCCCAGTATTCTGTTTCCAACAGTGGCCAATCTAGGTCATACGTACCTAGCAGTTTCCCCAAGAGACACAGGTTCCACAATGCTTGTATTGGTTCAAGCATTGATATCCTGGGTCCCTTCTTAATAATGGTTTATGGACCTTTCCTCCAGGAACTTGTCCAAACCTTTTTTAAACCCAGCTACACTAACAGCCTTTACTACATCCTCCGGTAACAAATTCCAGAGTTTGATTACACGTTGAGTGAAAAAATATTTTCTTTTATTAGTCTTAAATAGTTTACCCTGTAGCTTCATTGCATGTCCCCTAGTCTTTCTATATTCTGATAAGGTAAACAATCGATCTACGTTTACCCGTTCCACTCCGTTCATTAATTTATAGACTTCTATCATAATCACCCCTCAGCCGTCTCTTTTCCAGGTTAAAGAGCCCTAACCTTTTTAGCCTTTCTTCATAGGAGTATCCTTCCATCCTCTTTACCATTTTGGTGGCTCTTCTCTGAACCTTTTCTAAAATCGCTATATCCTTTTTAAGATACGGCGACCAGAATTGCACACAATATTCAAGGTGCGGTCTCACCATGGAACGATATAGAGGCATTATAATATCTTTTGTTTTATTTTCCATTCCTTTCCTTATGATACCTAGCATTCTATTTGCTCTCTTGGCCGCCGCTGCACATTGGACCGAGGGTTTTAACATGTTATCCACAATGACGCCTAAATCTTTTTCCTGGGTGGTGGTTCCTAATGTGGAACCTTGCATCGTGTAACCATAGTTTGGGTTGTTCTTCCCTAGGTGCATAACCTTGCACTTGTCCATATTAAATTTCATCTGCCATTTTGATGCCAAGTCTTCCAATTTATCAAGATCCTCTTGCAATTTTCTACAATCCTCTTGGGTTTTAACAACTTTAAATAGTTTTGTGTCATCTGCAAATTTGATAACCTCACTTGTTATTCCACTTTCCAGGTCATTTATGAATATGTCAAAAAGCAGCGGACCCAGCACAGATCCCTGGGGTACACCACTATTCACCTTTTTCCATTGGGAAAATTGGCCATTTAGCCCTACCCTCTGCTTTCTATCTTTTAACCAGTTCCTGATCCACAATAGCACACTGCCTCCTATCCCACGACTCTTTAGTTTTGCCAAAAGTCTCTCATGAGGGACCTTGTCAAAGGCTTTCTGAAAGTCCAGATACACAATATCAACCGACTCACCTTTGTCCACCTGATTATGCACGCCTTCAAAAAAATATAACAGATTAGTAAGACAAGATCTTCCTTGTCTAAAGCTATGTTGGCTGTCTCCCATTAGGTCATGACTATCTACATGCTGAGTAATTTTATTCTTTATGATGGTTTCTACCATTTTTCCCGGTACTGATGTCAGGCTCACCGGTCTGTAGTTTCCCGGATCACCCCTGGAACCCTTTTTAAAAATTGGTGTTACATTGGCAATCCTCCAATCTTCAGGTATTAGAGATGATTTTAATGATAGTTCACAGATTACTAATAGCAGGTCTGCAATCTCGTATTTCAGTTCTTTCAACACCCTTGGATGTATACCATCCGGCCCAGGTTATTTGCTAGTTTATCTAATAGTTGTAATACATCTTCCCGATGTATCGATATTTCCTTCAATTCTTCCGCACCTTTAAATACCACTTCAGTCATGGGTAACATCCCTACATCTTCCTCAGTAAAGACTGAAACAAAGAATTCAATCTTTCCGCTATCGCCTTGTCGCCTCTTAGTGCTCCTTTAACCCCCTTATCATCTAATGGACCAACTGACTCTCTCAGAGGTTTTTTGCTACGAATGTACTTGAAAAGGGCTTTACTTTGTGTTTTTGCTTCCGCAGCAAGGCTGGTTGCGAAATCCTCTACATGTTTCTGTGCATCAGGTACAGCCAATATTTGCATACCATCTTATGCACAGTTCATTTGCCTGTAATTTAATTACATTTAAATACTCTTGGCTTTACTTGTGCACTAGTTTTTCCTTTGCTGTTTACGTGTGCATCTATCTCTTTTCTGCATTTGGCGATAGTGGTAAGTGTGCTTAAAAGTGGCATTATCTGTGCTTAAAGACCGTGGTAGTTTTCTGCATCGGCCCGTTAGTTACTATTCTTTACTGCTGTCCTCCATCCTATTGTGTTGGTACTAAGAGCCAGACAGTCCTCAGGTTGAAACTGTTGTGCAGTGCCCTCTTTGCTTCCTGTTTCCTAGTTTTTTAGTCCTATCTTGTGTTGTCTTTTGTTACCAACATTTAAACTACTGAGTTTTCTAAACCACTATAATGTATATGCTATTAGCAGTATATAAATTCAGCAAGCAAATAAAAAACAATTGCACTGCTCTATCAACATGGCAGAACCCTTCTTGTGCAGAGATCTGAGACAGGACAGCACAAGTGCTACAGATTAATCCTTTTGCTGTGATGCCTGCTCAGTCGCCTTCATTCATAGGTAGCCCTTTGGGTGCTCAGCAAAGAGCCGTCTTTTAATCTAGTGTATAAATGAGAGGATTGTTCTGTAGGGAACTCCCTTCTAAGAGTATGGCACAATCACATTGTGCTATTGTGTTTCATCTTTCAATTCTTCCTGTCAGCATGTCTTTGGGATGTGCTTTTCAAATAAAATGATCCGCCAACCTTATAACTAAGGGTGTAACTTCTACAGTAGTCAAGACAAACACTCCTTCAGATCCTTCGTAGCTGTTCTTGCAAAAAGCATGATGAAACATCTTAGGAATGACTATGTTAGTAACGGATTTATGTTGCAACTATATCTCTTGGATCCATCCCCTTGAACTAGATATACCTCTTTACATAAGCAAATTATTCAAAGTATGGAAGGTTCATCATAGTTTAGCCTAAAAAACAGGGTTTTACCTCTGAATAACCTAGATCAACATTCTGGTATTGCTTGAGGAGTTTTCCTTACTATATTGGTCATAAAAAAAAAAAAAAAGTTCTTAAGCCAGAAATCTATGCATACTATTTTTCTAAAAAAAAAGTGACAACCTTCACCTCCAGCACCATTGAATGTGGATCTCTTCTTCTGCATATGATATCTTGACATGTCCTTCTGTATCTCATTTTCCACCAAAGAGGCCAAGCACAATCACAGTTAGGCTTATTAGATAGTAAGGTGCATATGTTAAACACTGTACTTTACACCAACTTCTTCATTCTGATCTTGGCACCCTAGTATTTCCCTAAAGCCTCATTATCATTGGTACCATAAAAGAAACTTCTTACTCTTTCCTCTTGAGATAGCTACAACAGGCCTTATTTGTTCTTACATCCTGTTAGTGAAACAGTCTTCCACTGGACTTTAACGCTTCATCGTAGCCATTATGTTGCAAACTCTGTACCCTCCCATACTTCTAGGAAATAAAGTTTTATTTCTGGTACCAATGGGGATGGATTTCCAACTGGGTACTTCACATAATACATGAAAGCTCCAAAGTGTAATTTTTTCTCATACCATCTAATTGTACTTTGAGATGGTCATACATTCTAGATTTATTGCAGAAAAAAAGGGCAATCATTTTTCTCTTACAGGGCAAAGCTTTACAACCAAAGATCCAAAAGACACCTTCTGCAGTTACTTTGTTTCTGGCCAAATAGGAAGCAAGTGCCCAAACCTGGATCTCAGACTGACACAGTTCTTTGCAATGAGATATTCAAAATGTATACTTCACCATTCCTAAATAAAGGGGGGGGGAAGGGGAGGGGGAGGGGGGACCAACTGTGCACTAGATCTCAAATGCATTTGCATGTATAATTTAATTTAACCTTGTTACAGCAAATGCCTTCATTTCTTGGTTCACGTGGACTACTACCACAAATATGAGGTCTTTCTTTTTGGTTTGTCATTAACTGAATAGTCACAAAATGCCTTCTAATGGTAGCTGCCCACCTCCATGAGTAAGATGGTGAAATTGGACCTTACCAGCTAATTGGCGTTCCTTGAATGACTCCAGTCCAGTCCTGCACCCCTTGGTAGTCAACCTCCTCCAGCAGCTTGGAGACTGAGCATGTTATCTTTTGATAATGTCAGCATACTTAGGCAGGGGGCACCATCTACCAACCCCAGTAAGCTTAGTCTCCAAACAGCTGGAGGAGTGATCCGGAGGGCTGGACTCGCTGAAGAGACAACTAAAGAGTTAGTTTTAGCTGGATTAGGTTTTGTTTTGGTAAGAAGACAGGGATTCAGTATGTCACATTAACTTGGGGAAAAAAATAGAAAAAAAGAATGGGCAAAAGGTTTGGTGAAGACTGTTGGACAATGAGGGGGCCTGTTAAAAAAAAAAAAAAAAAATCCCCCCTCCCCTCATGTGAGGTTTTTTTTGGGGGGATTCCGGAAACCAAGCATATAGCTCCAAGCTCCTGAACCAGTTACCGGGTGAGGAGCCACAAGGGAAGCAAAGGACAGCAGGCAGCAATGTGGCAGCACTCATGCCTTGACACAGAAGCTGGATATGGAGACTGAGTGCGTAGGGAAGATATGGCAACAGTTTTTCAGCCTGGTGAGGAGGAAGCTGCGGGGAGGGGCTGGAAGCAGTTTCTTTCCCCTCAGGCATTCGGCACACAGGCTGTTGACCGCGTGGCTGACAGCAGTTTCCACAGCAGCACAGGAATCATGCCATTTTGAAATAGCGCACTAAGTTGTTTAGTGGTCAGAAGGGGGAGGACCTAGCTGGTTGCCAGGTAGAGCCGTCCTGTGTTTGTTTTGGTGTCCTGGGGGCCTCATTTTTTGTTTCAGTTCTTGGAGGAACAACAATAACAGGCAGCACTGGGGGAGTAGAGGCAGAGGGTTTGGTTGTTCACCACACCATTCAGCTGCAGGACCTCTTGGAGTTACCTGGTCTGCCATCACCGGTGGTGCCATGCCAGCAAGGCCGCAATGTGTGGTTTGTGGGGCCCGGAGGGGTCTGTCTCTAATGTGGGCATTTATCATGGCTGTGAGGAGGTTGACCGGAATAGGGGCTGCAGGATGGCACTACAGATAGTTTGGGGCAAGCAGTCTCCTTGGGAGTAGCAGAGTGCTTCTCAATCCCAGGAGGGGCAAAGCTTGGAAGGTGGGGAGGTCAGGGATTTGGTTACCGTGCTGCCTTTGCTAGAGATGTATAGTAATGATCAGACCTCTCCCAGACCCTTCACTTCTCAGAGCCATGGTGCAGAATGTGCTCCAGGTTTTTCACTTGAATTCGTCCTCCTTTTGCATAAGGCTTTTTGCATGCAGCAACAGGGAACCTCAGGCCCTGCTTCAGCGCCAGAGCAAGGCAGAAAAAGGCTGGCGGCCATGCAAGAGCAAGAGCTGGTCAGAGTCAGCCAAACAGCATAGGCAAGAGGGAGAATGGTGGGAGCAGTCTCCATTTTTGGAGGAGCCAGATATCCTGGACCCAGACACTGACTTGTATGCAGGCGAAGAGGAACTAGAGGAGCAGAGATTCTGCAGGAGGAGAAGTCCCAGATAGTCCGAGTGTTCCACCGAGAGGAGTTGGCAGTGCTCATTGTAGAATAGTTTAAGATGCTTAATATGCCAACAGGTCTCCCTGTGGAAGAGGCGGCGGAATTAGAGGACCCGCTACTCCAGGCAATTTGGAAGACAGAGGTGGTGTTCCTCATGTATAGAGTGGTCAAACAGATGATCCAGAATGAGTGGATCTTCTGGAGGCCAGGCTCAGGGGGGTGAAAACCATGACCAGACTGTACCCGCTGCTGGAACAAGAGTGGAAACTACTCTGATCTCCAAAAGCAGTTTCGGCTGTTACGAAGAAAACAACCCTGGTAGAGGACAGTATAGCGCTCAAGGATGACCAGGATAGGAAGTTGGACACCTTGTTGAAGCAAGTGTTTGATATCAATGCCCTCTCACTGCAGGCTGCTGTTTATGGGGTTTTGGTTGCCAGAGCATGTCTGTGGTGATTGCAGGGGGTTCTGGAGCTGGGGGACACGGCTCCAGATTTGGCAGCAGCTAAAATGGAGTCAGGAGCCATGTACCTTGCAGATGCTTTCTACGATCTGATTAGGAGGTCTATCAAAGAGCATGGCCTCTGTGGTGGTGGTTCACTATTATCTCTGGCTGTGGAAGTGGGCAGCAGATGGCTCTTCCAAAGCCTGGCTTAGCAAGCTTCCATTTAAGGGGGGAGGGACTTTTGTTCAGAGAGGACTTGGAGACATTGGTGAAAAAGAGTTGGGAGAGTCCAAAGGGGCACACCTCCCTAAGGACAAACAAAAGCAGACCTGCAGCTTGGCACCGGCACAGGGTCAGCCATGAGATTTCAGGTGCTTCTGCTCTGTTTTGTACTTTACCAGAGAAGTCAATTTTCCTCTTGGAGTCAGAATTTGAGGGTTTCGAGGAGCAGGCCACTGTTATTATAGCGCCTCTATGACCTCGGGACCTAGAAAATCACAATGAAGTGAGGGGAGCCCAGGTAGCGATGCGCCCCATAGGAGGTTGGCTGCGGGAGTTCTACTCTGCCTCGGTCAAGATCATGTCTGACCAATGGGTGTTGGAGGTCATCTAGGAGGGCTACTCCTTTGAGTTTGCAAGACCGCCGGGCTGCAGCAGACCCAGATATTCAATGCTGGTGACCGGATATGGCCACAGCATTGAATATCCAAAGTTAAAGTTCAGTGGCGACAGCTATGCATTTTAGAAGCACTAGCTGCTGCTGCTGAATAATCAGTAGGGGGAGCATTTTCAAATGTATTTACATGGTTTGCAAACTATGTAATTGCCAGTCTATAGTATATTCAGTGGCATTAACACGGTTAGTGCTGCCAATTTTATTTGAGAGTTTTCTATACCGCCTTATCAAGTAATCAAAGCGGTTTACAAAGAACACAAACAGTCACAATAAATAGGTAGCAATGCTACAAGGTAACCAACTTATTCACATTAGGTAACATTTACATAGAGGCTTTGAGGTGTTTTATACATTTAGAAAAAAGAAATCATTGGACTACGAATGGGGTGTGTTAGGAACATATGTCAAGTGTCGCGATCAGAGATTTATTTATGTTGGGTAGTTATCTGTTTCAGTTTGTTGGATTCCATAGTATTCAGAGAATAGCAACGTCTTGACATTTTTTATGGAAGGTGAAGAGGTCTCCTATGTTTCTTAATATGGGAGGGAGTTCCATAGAATTAGGGCATAGTAAGAGAAGACTATTGCTTGTTGATTGGTCTTTCGGAAGTCTGCTGGGATAGCCAGGGAGTTTTGAGCATAGCCTCTCCTTTGTCTGCTATTTGGGATCCTATTAGATAGCTGAGGTGGGACGGGGATATGCTATGCATTAGTTTGAATGTGATAATTAGGTCTTTGTATTTGATTCTGCTCTGGATGGGTAGCCAGTGTAACTAATGTAATATGGGAATGAAGTACTAAGATCAGGGTGCCTTCTGAATTATATAAGCAGCTGTATGTTGTGCCATCTGTATGTGACATCAGTGCCTGCTTAGATAGGCCCCACAAGATGCTGTTACAGAGCTGAGATGAGGGTATATCATGGCATGAAGAATAAATTGAAAATAGCGTAGTTACTCACCTGTAACAAGTGTGTTCAAGGGACAGCAGGAATCAGTCCTCACTTATGGGTGACGTCGGCACCGACAGAGCCCGCGCGGAGCAATTTCCCAGCTTTCAAAGAAAGCCTTTGGGATTGCTGCCACGCATGCGTGGTCCTCTTCCCGCCCAAAGGTGCCATCTTGCTCAGTCAGGTCCCAGACCTAGAGCCCTACTAAGCAGAGGGAAGGATAAAAAAGATGTGAGGGTAGTGAGGACCGATTCCTGCTGTATCTGGAAAACACCCATTACAGGTGAGTAACTACGCTTTCTCTAGGAACAAGCAGAAAGTCAGTCCTCACATGGGACTCCCCAGCTACAGGCTACCAAACCTGTAAGCCAAAAACACCTCAGTGAGGCCGTGAGAAGAAGCCGATGTCCGAAGGAAGCCCAGAGTCCTCGGCCTTCGGGGCAAGCTCTCGGTAACCACAAAAGAAGGGTCGGAGGGCAGGAGTTGCTTATATCCCAAACAGACTATGGAGTACAGCCTGGCCAAATGCGCTGTCCCAGTGGGACTCCCTCTCCAGGCAGTAGTGCGACGCGAAGGTAATTGCCGATCAGGTTGCAGCCTGACAGATGTCCGTTAGAGGCACCAAGTGCTGCTGACGCCTTTTTGGTGCGGACACCGTGCGCAGTAACCCAATGATCCAGCGGGGTGCCCGCCTCTGCCTGGGAGAAGGCGATGCAGTCCGCCACCCAGATAGAGAGGGTGTATTTGGTGACTGCCAGCCCCAGGCGGTTGAGATCATAGATGATGAAGAGCCGGTCGGACCTGCGATGACCCTGGGTGCGCTGCAGGTGGAAGGCGAGAGCCCTCTTGCAGTCAAGTGTATGCAGGACCTCCGATGCCCGGTCGGTGTGAGGTCTCGGGAAGAAAGTCGGCAAGACCACCTCCCGATTGACGTGGAAGTCAGAGACAACCTTCGGTAGGAACATGGGGTGGGTACAGAGGACCACCCCGTTCCTGTAAAACCTGCCGTAGGGGGCCTCGGATATGAGGGCTTGAAGTTCGCTGACTCGCCGCGCCGAGGTCAGTGCCACCAGGAAAACCACCTTCCAGGAGAGGTACCGGAGCGGCTTGAAGGGTGGCTGCGTCAGCTCCATGAGCACGATGTTCAGGTCCCATTCCACCAGTGGAGGCCAGGATGGGGGGTTTGGAAAGCAAGAGACCCCACAAGAAGTGGGAGACCAGAGGCTGGCCCGAGAGGGGTTTACCCTCGACAGGGAAATGGTTGGCCGAGATGGCGCTCAGGTGAACCCTGACCAAACTGGACTTCAGCCCCACTTGCAAGAGGTGGAGAAGGTACTGGAGAACCCAATGAGTGGAGCAGGAGAACAGGTCGATCTGGAGCTCGGAGCACCAGATCAAAAAATGTCACCACTTTAGGGCAAAGGCCTGCCTCGTCGAGCCCTTCCTCGATGTGAGGAGGACATCCTCGATCTCCAATGAGAGGTGCAGTGAGGCTAAAGAGACCTGTTCAGCCGCCAGGCCATCAGGGATAGCAAGACCAAGTTTGGGTGAAGCACCCGTCCCTCCTCCTGCTTCAGTAGACCTGGGGCACTGCCCAGGGGGACCAGAGGCTCTGACAAGAGCTGAAGTAGAAGCAGAAACCAAGGTTGTCGAGGCCACGAAGGAGCCATGAGAATCACCGAGGCTCGGTCGCACTGGACCTTGTGGAGGGTCCTCACAAGGAGAGGAGTGGGAGGGAATGAATACAGAAGCCCGGAGGTCCAGTTCAGGAGGAACACATCCAGGGCCACACTGCTCAGGGAAGAAAGGGGAAGCTGCATGTTTGCCAGGCTGGCAAACAGGTCTATGGATGGAATCCCCCAGCGGCAGAACAGGAGGAGGACCACCTCTGGATTCAGGCACCACTCGTGTGGGCGAAGGAGCCTGTTAAGTCTGTCTGTGAGGAGAATGTACTGGCCTGGGAGGTAGACAACTCTCAGTTTTATGCCCCTGAATAAGGCGAAGGAGCAGAGGAGGACTGCCTCCCGAAAGAGGAGGTGGGAGCCTGTGCCCCCCTCCTTGTTTATGTAGAACATCGAGACTCTGTTAGTCTCCATGAGCATCGACTTGCTCTTCAGATGGTACTCAAAGACCTTCAGGGCCAACCTGACCGCTCGAAGCTTGAGCAGGTTGATCTGCTGCTGGGACTCCTCGGGTGACCACTGCCCCAGGTGCAGAGGTGGCTACAGTGGGCTCCCCAGCCCAACAGCGAGGCATCCATCATCAAGACTAGCTCGTGCTGTTGAGTCTAAGGGCATGCCCTGGAGGCGGCTCTGGGTGTTCTGCCACCAAACTAGGGAGCCAAAACGGGTGCGAGAGACCCAGACGGTGTCCCAGAGGTGGCCCAAGGCTTGGGCCGATTGCGTTCTGAGGCACCATTGGGCCGCTCGCATGTGCATGTGAGCACAGGGAATGACATGGACGGTCAAAGCCATGTGCGCCCCAGGAGGTGCAGCATGCCCCTCGCCAAGACCCTGGGTCGGCCTTGGACCTCAGCGGTCAGAGCGCAGAGCCGATCCGTGCATGCTCAAGGGAGAAAGGTGGTCGCATGTTCTGTGTCGTGAAGAGAGTCAATGAACTCCAGGGTCTGCACCAGTTTGAGGTGGGACTTGGAGTAGTTGATCAGGAAACAGAAGCGCTCGAGGAGGAGGACCATGCGCGATACCGAGAGGCGAGCCTCCACCGCCGATGTACCCGTGACGAGTCAGTCGTCTAGGTTAGGGTAGACGGATATGCCCTGTAGCCGGAGGTGGGCCATGGCCGCTGACAAGCACTTGAAGACAACTCACGGGACAGACGAGAGCCCGAAGGGGAGCACTCTGTACTGGAATTGCTCTCCTTGCACCCTGAAATGCAGGTACTTCCTGTGCCTGGGGTAGACAGGAATGTGGGCGTAAGCATCTCTGAGATCCAAGGAGCATAGCCAATCGCCCTGCCGGAGGTAGGACAACAGGACGCCAAGGGATAGCATTTGAACTTCTCCCACACCAGAAACTTGTTCAGATTCCTGAGATCGAGGATGGGGTGCAGGCTCCCCATCCTCTTCAGAACAAAGTAGTATCGGGAGTAAAACCCCCCACTCTGGAGGTGTGGCACAACCCTTTCGACCGCCCGTTGACCAAGGTAGTAGTTCAATTTTTGCTGTAAGCAAGCCGGTGCGAGGGAAGCAGAGTAGGCTCCACTGGGGAGAAGGGAGACAATACCCATCCCAGATTACCTGTAGGACCCAGGTGTCTGATGTAATGGCCGCCCATTCAGGAGCGAAAAGAGACAGGCGTCTTCCCATGGATGGAAGTGTCCCCCGGGGGGGGAGCCAGAGGCTATGCTTTTGGTGACAAAACCCCAGGGCTGGCTGGGGTGGCGCCAGTGGTTGGGTCTTGGGCCCCTTAGGCTTCTGGTGACTCTGAGTTCCCCCCTTGCCCTGAGCGCTGGTCATCTGTGCAGGGGTAGGCAGGTAGGGTGGGTATCCCCAGTAGGGGAGCCCTTTCCTCTGGAAGAAAGGTTTTTTGCTGTGCTCTTTTTCCGTGAAAGAGAGAAGATTTTGTGAGAGAGATGGGTGCGAGTCATGAACTCTGTCTCGATCTCAGCTGCCTTGTCCTCCATGGGTTTGCCGAACAGTTGCTCGCGGAGGCAGAGGACATCCAAGAGCTTCTCCTGGATCCACTGTCCAGGTCCGAAGACTGGAGCCACGCCTGGTGTCAGGCTCTGATGCCAGCCGCTGCCACCCAGGTGGAAGACTTGAACCCTTTATATGCGGTGCTGGAAAGGTATTTTGAGTAGTCTGCGACCAATCTCAGGAGGGTCTGGAACCTGAGAAGGTGCTCCCCACCGAGGCCCGTGGGAAAAACGCTGAGCTCTTTGGTGACATCATGAAGAAACATACCCATATACAGTCGGTACGCCTGGATGTGGCACGCCAGCATGGATCCCTGGTAAGTCTTGTGCCCGAGGGCGTCAAGGGCACAGGATTCCATACCAGGCAAGACCTAAGAGTGTGACTTCGGGCTCTTCTGTTTCTGCATCACGGAGTTGACTACCATGGAGGTATGAGGAAGCTGTGTCTTCCAAAACCCTGGACCACGCTGGACCCTATACGTGGCATCGAGTCTTTTACTGACCATAGGGACCAAGGTGGGTGCTTCCCTCATGCGGAGAAGCAGCCGAGATAAGATGGATGGTATCGAAACTGTAAGAGACTCCCTGGGTGGAGACTCGTACTGTAGAATGTTAAGTTCCTCTACCCTCGGCTCCTCCTTGGTCTGCAACAGATTGAGGGCCCGAGCCATATCCTGCACAAACGCCAGGAAAGAGGTGTCCTCGGGAGGCGACCACCTTTGCGAGGCAGGTGGGGATGGGTCAAAGGGAAAATCCCTATGGACGCGGGTCTCCGGGGAAGTGTCCCCATCCGATTCCCCGCCCGAGAGGTCTGAGAAGGACTCGGAGTTGGGCTGATCCCCACGCCCCGTGGCCGAGGCTCGCTTGGAGCTGGAGCCACTAGCTCTGGAAGACCTCACCTCTGGGGAACAGGACGGCAAGCGAGACTGGTGGAGGACCCTCATAAGGCCGGCAGCTCTAGGGGGTTTCCAAGGCAGTTTTTGGGACCCCAGTCAGGTGACCCTTGGTCTCAGGGTGCAAGACAGATGTGCTGGGCAAAAGCGCCTGTTGGGCAGCGAGGAAGGCAGAAACGCTATGCTCCAGTGCCAGCATATGGGACTCCCACTTAAGAGTGGGTCCCTATGACACAGACGCCAGGGTTAGAGGGTCTGGCATGGAGGAGGAGAGGGGGTTCTCACCGGGATGACCCTCAGGAGACCGGGTGCCCTCGCCAGAGACCTCCGTGTCCGTACGAGGTACCTTTCGTGGATGGAGGACCAGGTGGCAGCCCAGCAGATGTCCACCATAGAGACAGAGCATAGGCTTGCAACTGAAGTTGCCATAGCCTTGACATTGTGTCGTGACCCAGCACACCAACAGTAGCCCAGCCTGATCGTGGGTGAAGATGATACAGTCCGCCACCCAGGTGGACAGGGTCCACTTGGTGACAGCCTCCCCCAGCCGACTGGGGTTGTATGAGATGAAAAGCTGCAAGGCTTTGCAGTGGCCCTGAGTACATTGCAGGTAGAACAGGGCCCTTTTGCAGTCCAAAAGTGTGGAGAAAAGCCACTGCCTTGTCAGCTTGGGGCTGTGGAAAAAAGGTGGGGAGCACTAACTCTTGGTTGAGGTGGTAGGCAGTTACCACCTTCGGAAGGAATTTTAGGTGGGTGCGAAGCATGATCCTGTTCTTGTAGAACCTAGTGTAGGATGGCTTGGCCACCAAGGCCTGAAGCTCACTGACTCTGCGGGCAGAGGTGAGCACCACCAGGAAGGCAGCCTTCCAGGATAGTTAACACAAATGACAGGTAACCAAAGGTTCGAAAGGCAGCTTGGTAAGCTGCGCCAGAACCACATTAAGATCCCATTCCACTGGAGGTGGCCGAATGGAAGGCTTAGAGAGCAGGCCCCGCATGAATCGGGTAATAAGGGGCTGCACAGAAAGAGGCTTACCCTCTATGGAGTGATGTGGAGAGCGCACTCAGGTGCACCCTGACAGAGTTAGACTTAAGTCCGGCTTGCAAAATGTGGAAAAAGTATTGGAGCACCATGTGCACTTGGCAGGAGAATGGATCAACCCGTTGCTCCACACACCATATTGAAAATCTGCAACTGAAGGCATAGGCTCGTCTCGTGGAGTCTTTACGAGAGGCCAGGAGGATTTCCACCATCTCCCTGGGGAGGTTGAAGGGCACTATGGTGACCTGTTCAGCAGCCATGCCTTTAGCGAGAAGGACCCCAGCATGGGGTGGAGAAGCGATCCCTCCTCCTGGGTCAACAGTCCTAGGGAACTTCCCAGAGGGACCAGGAGCTCCATCGAGAGGCAGAGTAGCAGGGGAAACCAAGGCTGTCTGGGCCACCACAGGGCCACCAGGATCATGGAAGCCTTATCCCGGTGGACGATGAAGAGGGTCCATATGATTAGTGGCGAGAGAGGGAAGGCATCCATAAGGCCCTCCGACCATGAGATGAGGAAGGCATCCGCCACTATCTGGGACAGATGTGGTTGGGGACAGCAGAAGTGGGGCTGCTGAGCACTGGCTGGACTGGTGAAGAGGTCCAGACATGGTGTTCCCCATAGTCTGAATAACTGCTGCGCCACCCTGGGGTCTAGGTACCACTGGTGCAGTTGGAGGACCCTGCTCAGTCTGTCTGCCAAGGCACTGTCCTGGCCCGGAAGATATACCAACCCGAGGAGTATCCTCTGATTGATTACATATGAATAGAGAGCTACCGCCTTCTGGCAAAAGTTGTAAGACCCTGTGCCCTCCTGTTTGTTCAGAAAGAACATCGCTACCTGGTTGTCCATTTGAACCAGCACCAACTGGTGCTGCAGACAGTGTTAGAAGGCCCTGAGCACCAGAAAAATGTCTCTAAGCTCCATCAGGTTGATCTGCTACTGACTCTTCTTGAAAGACCAATTGCCCTGCATGCACAGTTCCTCGCAGTGGGCCCCCCAACCCAGTAGGGAGGTGTCCATAGTGAAGACCCTCTGGGGTTTGGGTGCTAAAGGGCATACCAAAACCTTGTCCTGGAGCCTGCCCGTGGCCCGAGTCCACTGGGAGCAGAGGCACCACTGAGCTGCCCGAATGTGGACTGTGGAGGCCATAAGGCTTAGCAGGCAAAGCATGAACCTGGCTGACAATGACAGCACTGCACCTTGGTTGCCAGCGCCCTGAGACGATCTGCCCTGTCCAGGGGGAGGAAGGCCATGGCTTGGAGGGTATCCAAGCAAGCCCCTATGAATTTCAGGTCCTGTGAGATGGGATGTGGGTAGTTTTTCACAAACCACGGATGTTGTAAGACCCTGACAGTATAGTATATGTGAAGGCAGATAAAGAACACTATGGTCCATCTAGTGCCCAGCAAGGCGACAAGAGTAGGTGCACCTGCCGCTCCATGCAGATCACCCCTCCCCATGCCTTTGTTTAGGGGTGTACCCACCGTTCCATGTAGGTCACCTCTATTTGCTCAGATAAGAGATAGTTATGTTTATTTTGATTTTATCCTGTTGCTATAAAAGGATCCACTGTGCCTGTCCCATGCCATTTTGAATTCTGCCACCGTATTTGCCCCCACCACTTCCATCAGGAGGGCATTCCAAGTATCCACCATCCTTTCAGTGAAAATGTATTTCCTGACATTGCCTTTCAGTTTACCCCTTTGCAGCTTCATGTTATGCCCTCTAGTTTTACAGCTTCCCCATCTTTGGAAGAGGTTTGGTTGTTCATTAATACTCTTCAAGTATTTAAAGGTCTGTATCATATCTCCCCTGTCCCTTCTCTCCTCCAGAGTGTACATATTTAGGTCTTCAAGTCTCTTAAGTTTTCTGACACAGGTTCCAAATCATTTTGGTCACCTTCCTCTGAACTGCTTCCAGTCTTTTCATATCCTTTGCAAGATATGGTCTCCAAAACTGAACACAATGTTCCAAGTGAGGTCTCACCAGCGACTTGTACGGTGGCATTAGTACCTCTTCCTTTCTGCTAGTAATTCCTCTGTATGTAACCCAGCATCCTTCTGGCTTTTCCCACCTCCTTGTCACACTGTTTTGCCATCTTGAGATCATCAGAAACAATCTCTCCGAACTGTGGCCTGTTGTACCTCTGAGGCCATGTCTCCTTTCACTAGCCAGTCATCCAGGTATGGGAAGACAGAGGCTCCTTGGAGACAGATAGGTGGCCACCACTGCCAGGCTTTTGGTGAAGACTCTTGGTGCGGAGGCTAGACTGAAGGGTAGTACCCTGTACAGGTAGTGGTTGCCCCCAGCCATGAACCTTAGGTACTGCCTGTGACTGGGAGGAATAAGGATGTGAGTATAAGCATCCTTTAGGTCCAAGGAGCATAGCCGATCTCTCTGCTGGAGGTAGGGCAGCAATATTCCAAGGGAGAGCATTTTGAAATTCTTCCAGGAATTTGTTCAGGATTCTCAGGTCCAGGAATGGCCTTAGGCCTTCTGTTTTTTGGGACCAGAAAGTACCTGGAGTAGAACCGCTTTCCTCCACAGCCCTGTCCCTGAGAAGACCTGCAAGTTCCTGAAGTAGCAGGGCCTGGTGCAGGGGAGTCTGACAGAGCACTCATGGAAAGAAAGGGGGAGGGTCTGGTCCAGATGAAGGAGGCAACCTTCTGTGACCACCTGAAGTGCCCAGGAGTTGGTGGTGATGGCAGCCCACCGGTGGACAAAATGAATCAGGCACCCCCCTGTTGGTAGCTGATTCCCCATGGTGGAGAGACTATGCTCTGGGAGTCAAAACCCTGACCCTGTCTGAGCTGGGGCTATTGTCTGGGGCTTGTGGCCCTTAAGATTACATGGACCCTGGCCTTCTCCCTTGCCTTGGTGACCCTGCTGAGGGGTCTGGGTGGCCAGGTATGGGGGATAGTCTCGATAGGGCTAGCCTTTCCTGGGGAAGAGTGGAGGTCTTCCGAAAGTAGCGTCCTGATGACATACTCTTGGCCGCCTTGTCCTCTATCGGCTTGCCAAAGAGGTTTTCCCCAAGGCAAGGGATGTCTAGGAGTTTTTCCTGGACCCATTGGTTGAGATCCAATGCCTGAAGCCAGGCTTTGCATTGGACTCTAAGCTGTCATAGGCCGCTCGAGACAGGTACTGCGAGCACTCGCCGACAGACTGAGGGTCTGGAAGAGCTGGAAGTGGTCTCTGTCGAGGCCTGTGGTGAAACCCCTGAGTTCTTTGGTTAGGTCTTGGAAGTACATGCTGATATATAGTTAAGCTTGTATGCAGCATGCCAGCATCAAGCCCTGGTAACCTTTATGCCCAAGGATGTCGAGGGCATGAGACTCCCTGTCCAGGGGCACAGAGGAGTGCATTTTCAGGCTTTGTTGATGCATGGCCAATTACCACGATGGAGGTGTGAAGGAGTTGTGCCTTCCTGAAGCTGGGTCCTTGCTGGACCTGGTACATGGTGTCCAGGTGTCTGCTGGTACCTCCCACATTCTAAGAAGGAGTCAACTGAGGATTGGGGGGGGGGGGCACGAGAACGTGAGGGCCTCCTTGGGTGGGTCCTTGTATTGGAGGATTTAGAGTTTCTCCATACGAGGGTCCTCCTCCGACCCCATGGCGACGGAAAGTGCCTTCGCTATGTCCCAGACAAACTTGAAGTATGAGGTGCCCTCAGGTGGGGACTGCCGTCTTGATGCTGGTAGAGATTGGTCTGAGGGGAGGTCACGGTGTGCTCATGTCTCTGGGGAAGTCTCGACATCGGACTCCCAGTCAGCAGTCCGTCGAGGACTCTAGACCTGACGGCACCAAGGGTATCGTTGAACCCAGCCTTCAATAGATTGCGGCCTGAGGCAGTTCCAGACCCAGAAGCACTTGCCAGAGACAACCTCACTCCCGAGGACTGGGATAGAGACTCTCACCAAGGATCTGCTCGAGGCATGTGGCTCTCGAGGATCACTTCAGCAGCCTGGGGAATCCTTGGCATCAAGGTCCCTGCAGTCTTGGCACATGCACCGAAAGGGCCAGGCATAGGCACTAGCTGCGAGGCAAGGGATTCAGAAATGCTGAATTCCAATGCCAACATCCTGGCTTCCCACTCGGGGGTTGCAGCCTTCGACACAGATGCCGAGGGTGACTGGGTTGGGTATCGGGGAGGAAAAAAAATCCAACAGAATGGGCCTTGAGGGTCCAAGATTCATCGCCGGAGGCCTCAATGTCTGTCCTGGGTATATTCGCTGGCTGCTCCTGCTCTGACTCCTTGGATGTCTGCCGGGGACTGAGGGACCACGCACGGGACTTGCCATGCTTGTCTGCCTCCCAGGACAAGGCCAAGGATTTCTTCTTATGCTCTCGCTTTGAGGAACCTTGATCAGATGGTCTGCGTGCCCACTCAAACCATGGGGGCTTTACATGACTCCAAGGATCCATGCAGGGCCTTAGAGCGTGAGGCTACCAGGGATCCCAGGATTGGGTCTGCCCTGTGAAGATGTTATCCTGCTTCTGCTGGCGACTCTAGATGGCCTTAGTGGACATTTTTTTGCACAGGAAGCACGCCTCCGGGTCATGGTCAGCACCCAGACAGAGACAACAATCGTGTGTGTCGGTGAGGGACATGTTTTTGGAGCACCGATCACACTTCTTGAATCCAGTGGCCATTGGGGCAAAAAAGGGCCCCAGCGAGGTCGAAGACCTTCGACGCGGCCAATAGTTGAAAAAGGCACAAAATGCACTGGATGGAAAAATTCTAACATGTTCAGAGACCAAATGCTAGGGCAGCAGAACTCAGAGGCAGGAAAGGGACAGGCACTAGCTGGAAAAAGGCACAGAAGTGCACGAGAACGTTTTTATGGGGAGAAAAGATGAATGTCTGTAGGGCTCTGTGGAAAAAGGGAGACTGAGTAAGATGGTACCCATAGCCAGATAAGGGACCACACCTGCATGGTGGCATCTCCCAAAGGCTTTTTGTGAAAGCTGGGGAGATGCTTCTGCGAGAGCTCCATCGACATCACCCATATGTGAGGACTGACTTCCTGCTTGTTCCTGGAGAAAATCACTAGAGTCGGCACAGTCCAGGGGACTGGCAAAGACATGCAAGTTCACTGCCTGATTAAGGTGGAACACCAAAACAGACTTCGGCAATAAGGAAGAAACTGGGTGAAGGATCACCCTTTCCTCTGCAAACAAATAAGGCTCCCTACACAAGAGAGCTTGCAGCTCAGAGAAGCAACGCACCGAACAGATAGCCACCAGAAATACTATCTTGAGGGTCAAGGAGGAGGCTAATTGACAGAGGCTCAAACAAGGGCTCCCACAAGTGCAGAGAGGACCAAGTTAAGATCCCAGAACAGAACGGGGGATGGCAAGGCGGTCTCAAGTGCTTGAGCCCCCTTAAGAAAAAGACTACATCCCGATGAGAGGCAAAAGACACATGCTTTACCTGGCCCTGGAAACAAGCCAGGGCCACCACCTGCACCTTCAAGGAGTTCAACACTAGACCCTTTGAGGCCATCCTGCAGGAAAACCAAAATATCCAGAAGAGCAGCCCCTAGGAACCACACATCTCTTGGCACCAAGCCTCAAAAACATGCAAGATCCACACATAGGCCAGGGAAGTAGGACACTTTCATGCCTGTAGCAAGGTAATCACCTTGAAAGTGTATCCTTTACGCCTCAAGCATGCCCTTTCAAGAGTCAAGCCATAAACAAGAACTGATCCACATCCACACTTATACATCATATATGCAGAAAACAATGATTTACACTCCGATAAACCTAGAAAACCCAGACTACATGAAAATAGCAGGATGTCTGTAAGAAATGACGTGCTTGCTAACTCAAAACAATCTAAGGATAAACTACAAGACGGAAGCTCTTATCACGCAGAATTCCAGATTTACTCACCCTCACACAATTAACCTGAACACTAATATCATCATTAAACCTGAAGTGAAATACCTTGGAGTAACACTAGACAGCAAGCTGAACCTCTAGTCCCATATCAACGAAACTTATCGAGAATGCTTCTCAAGATGCGGGTCGTCAGACGACTCAAACCACTACTCTGTCATGATCACTTTCGCTCTGTTTGCCAGGCTCTTATCACCCTCATCCTGGATTACTGCAACCCCATATACCTTGGTCTACCAAAACACACACTACGACCTCTACAGATGGCACAAAACACTGCCGCTCGGATTATAACAGGATCCTCAAAACAGGACCACATTACCCCATCTTGAACAATCTTCATTGGCTCCCCATTACCTCCCACATCAAGTACAAAACGCTTCTGAATATCTTCAAAATCAAACAAGACATCTGTGCTAATGTTCTAAAGTCCCTCATCAACACCGACACTAGTACCAAACCCAGGAGGCATCGCACCACGGATGCAATCATAACTTCCAGTGCCTACACCAAAGCTTGTAAAGCTACATCCAGAAGAGCAATCTCCTTTGCTGCCCCTACCCTATGGAACTCCCTCCCAAAACTACTTAAGAGCCACCGTGGATATCAAGGTCTTTCAGAAGATGCTGAAAACCACCCTCTTTATTGAGCACTTTGGAGACGTTACATAATGTCAAACTTCCACTGACACTAATCGCTCCCCCTCCCGCTGCCCCACCCTCCTTACAATCCCCCTCATGTACCTCCCACCTCCTCCATCTGTTATTGACAATTTCTAGCTATACTTCGCCCTTATGATTACCTATGAGTTGTATTCGCAACAAACGCTTGGTAAATAGCTCACTTTGCAGATAATGCATTTGTATATAGTTATATTGCAATATCCACCACATGCCTGCTCTCTTCAAAGCTATACTGCAATAGTCCCCTGCATGCCCCCTCACCCTACGTTGTATGTAACCTTTATAGTTATACTGTAAACTGCTTTGATTTTAGGATAAAGCAGTATAGAAATCTGTTTAGATAAATAAATCTGGCATCTAGACAGGGTCCTGCATCAGAAGGCCCACCTCCCAAGGAAAGGGGAGAGAGGCTCCACCACCTGGAGCTGCACGAGCTCCACATATCACAGTCACCAGGGCCAATCCGGGGCCACTACCACACACGGGCCTTGACACACCCTATCAGTGACCATGGAGGGAATGCAAAGCTCAACTCTGGGCCACGGCTGGACCAGCACATTGAGGCCTTCTGCCATGTGCTTCCTGACAAACATGTGGGTGTCCCAGTCTTGCCTGAAGGCACTTACGGCCAGAAAGCCCCCCTGCAGCTACCTCCAACGCAGCCAGACTGTCAACTAACCTCTCTGTGGCAGCTATACTCTAACACAGATGCACCAGAGCAAGTTCCTACAGCTGCCACATGGTGCACAACAGCTCCTCTCTGGGTCAACCATGTGCACACTGCATGGGAACTTCACCCATCCTAACTCACTTGCTCCTGGAGGTTCCAATGTTGCCTTCTGATCTTAATTGATTCAAGCAAGAGCACAGTGCTAACCTGTGGCCTTCTCCTAAGAGTTGGGGAAGATGGGGGGGGGGGGGCGAAGAGAAGCAGCCGTTGCCTACTGCCCAGAGGAAACTTGAGGGGCAGTTGGAGGAGGGGCCCTGTGCCACCAGTTTCTGCACCCCCAAATTGTGGCCCAGCACTTAACTAAGGAAAAACAACAAACAGCCAGCACAAGCCAATGCTCATCCACCTGCTGGGACACAGAAATACTGGCTCTGCAGAGAAGGGAAAGTTCAGTTTGCTGTTCAGTCTCCCCCTGCTGGTGGATGAGCATAACCCACACATATGTACTGGACTGGAGGGATGAACTGGAAGTGCCTGTTTTTTTCCCCCCTCCAGAAGTTCTGGCTTGGGTTTGGACATCCCAGATTGTACTCTTTATGGGACGTCCAAGTACAGAGTAGTTACTCATCTGTAACGGGTGTTCTCCAGGAGCAGCAGGAATCAGTCCTCACATATGGGTGACGTCAGCACCGATGGAGCCCTCGTGCGGAGCATTTCCCCAGCTTTCAAAGAAAGCCTTTGAAAATGCAGTGCGCATGCGCGGTCCCCTTCCTGCCCAAGGGTGCCATCTTGCTCAGTCTGATGACATAGCTAAAAGGCAGCAAAAAAAAATATATATATATATGACTGTAATTCCAAGGTAGGAGGGAGGGTCGTGAGGACTGATTCCTGCTGCTCCTGGAGAACACCTGTTACAGGTGAGTATCTACTCTTTCTCCAGGACCAAGCAGGAAGTCAGTCCTCACATATGGGACTCCCCAGCTCTAGGCTACCGAGAACCCAAAGCTGAAAAAATGAGCTCTCTCTAGAGCCTCAGCATGTGAGATAAGAATCTTCTCTGAGAACGCCTCCGAATGGTAGCCCAACACAAGGGCCGGAGGGTAGGAGTTGCCTAAACCGCAAAGAGATTACAGAGTACCGCCTGTCCGAAAGCACTGTCCCTACGGGACGCCCTCTCGAGGCAGTAATGAGCCGCAAAAGTCTGGCTTGAAGACCAAGTAGCGGCCCGGCAGATGTCTACCAACGGAACAGAGCGGAGATGAGCTACTGATGCATCCTTCGCCCTGACACGGTGGGCCGTGACTTGACCCTGCAAGGAGAGGCCGGCTGCCTTGTATGCCCAGGCGATACAGTCTGCTACCCATATGGACAGGGTATGCTTGGACACAGGTAACCCCAGCTTATTAGGGTCAAAAGATACAAAGAGCTGAACAGCCCTTCAATGCCCTTGCGTACGATCAATGTAGAAAGACAACGCTCTCCTACAGTCCAGGGTATGCAAGACCATTTGAGCCCGGCTGGCATGCGGCCTGGGAAAGAATGTCGGAAGAACCACCTCCTGATTGAGGTGGAAGGAGGAGACAACCTTTGGAAGGAACTTAGGATGAGTCTGTAAGACCACCCTGTTCCTATAGAACCGTGTGTACGGTCTATCAGAAACCAGAGCCTGTAGTTCACTCACACGCCTGGCTGAGGTAAGAGCCACCAACAACAACGCCTTCCAGGAAAGGAAGCGTAAATGACAGGTAGCCATCGGCTCAAACAGTGGGTGAGTAAGTTGTTGCAAGACCACATTCAAATCCCACTCAGGGGCTGGTGGACGAATCAGAGGCTTGAGCAAAAGCAGGCCTCTGAGGAAGCGGGCTACAAGGGGTGGACCGACAGAGACTGGCCCTCCATCGGCGAGTGGTGCGCTGACAGAGCACTGAGATGGACCCGAACAGAGTTGGATTTAAGGCCTAGGTCCGACAGGTGAAGCAGATACTGCAGCACCACTGGTACCAGGCAGGTAAATGGATCCTCTTGGCGCCGAGCACCCCAGGCGGAGAACCTACGCCACTTGAGGGCATAAGATTTCCGGGTGGATTGTCTCCTAGAGGCCAAAACCACTTCCTCCACTTCCCTAGGTAGAAGTAAGGGGGCTAGAACTACCCTTTCAGCAGCCAGGCTATCAAATGGAGAGACTGGAGGTTGGGGTGCAGGAGAGATCCCTGATCCTGAGACAGGAGATCGGGTTGCATCCCCAGAGGGAGTGGAGTGTCCACCACCAATTGCAGAAGGAGTGGAAACTACGGTTGCCTCGGCCATCTGGGGGCTACCTGTATCAGCGAGGCCCTGTCCCGAAGAACCTTGAATAGGGTTTGGGCCACTAGAGGTGTTGGAGGAAACGCATACAGCAGGGCCATAGACCAAGAGATTAGGAAGGCATCTGCTGCTATTCGCAGAGGATGCGGTTGTCTGGAACAGAACCTGGGCAGCTGACGGTTCAGTGGACTGGCAAAGAGATTGATGGATGGAAGACCCCATTTCAGGAAGATCTGCTGGACCACTAGGGGATTCAACTGCCATTAGTGAGGCTGTAGAATCCTGTTCAACCTGTCTGCCAGGTAATTTTCTTGGCCAGGTAGATCAACTGCCTTGAGAAACATGCCGTGCTTGACTGCAAAGGAGCACAGGGCCTGTGCTTCCTGACACAGAAGCCTGGATCCTGTGCCTCCTTGCTTGTTCACATAGAACATTGCTACTTGGCTGTCCGTCTGAATCAAGACAGACTGATGAGAGAGGACATGAGAGAAAGTCTGTAGAGCTAATCGAATAGCTCGCAACTCCAACAGATTGATCTGCTGTGTGGCCTCCCAAGGGCATCAGAGGCCCTGAGTTCATGCCCCCTGGCAATGTGCACCCCAACCCTGAAGAGAAGCATCGGTCGTAAGCACCTGTGTATGTGGTGGTGCCTGGAAAGGCACCCCTTTGATCAGGTTCGGGAGATGCAGCCACCACTGTAGGGAGGCCACTAGTAGCTTGGACACCCTTACTCTGTCTCTTAAGTCCCCTGTGGCCTGTATCCACTGAGCCCTAAGGCACCATTGAGCAGGCCGCATCTGCAGACGAGTATTTGGTGTGACATGGACCGTGGATGCCATGTGGCCCAAAAGCCTCAGAAAATGTCTGGCAGAGACCAAAGATCCACTGCGGAACTGCTGGCCAGAGCCATCAGTCTGTGAGCCCTGTTCTTGGGCAAATAAGTCATTGCTTGTAGGGTATCCAACCATGCCCCTATGAACTCTACGTCCTGTGAAGGGAGCAAAGTGGACTTTGCGAAGTTTATGACGAAGCCCAGGTGCTGGAGAAGAGAGACACAGTGCGAAGAGTGGCTTGTCTGGCCTCCTGTAGAGACTGACCCCTGATGAGCCAGTCGTCCAGGTATGGAAAGACAAAGATGCCCTGGTCTCAGAGATAGGCCGCCACCACCGCCAGGCATTTGGTGAAAACCCTGGGCGCGGAGGTTAGGCCAAATGGAAGTACCCTCTACTGAAAATGCTTTCCTCCCACTACAAATCTGAGATATTGTCTGTGGTCTGGATGAATGAGGATGTGAGTATAAGCATCCTTTAGATCTAAGGAGCATAGCCAATCTCCCTGCTGGAGGTAGGGCAGCAGTATCCCAAGGGTAAGCATCTTGAACTTTTCCCTCTCCAGGAACTTGTTGAGATTTCGCAAGTCTAGGATGGGCCTGAGGCCTCCTGTCCTTTTTGGTACTAGAAAGTACCTGCAATAGAAGCCTCATCCTATCAGGTGGTGAGGCACCGGTTCCACCGCCTGCTCCTGTAGAAGACTTGCCAACTCCTGAAGGAGGAGGTTCCTGTGCAGAGGGAGTCTTGGAGGCTCCCCTGGAAAATAGGAGGGAGGTAACTGGTTGACGTGGAGCAAGTAGCCTTTTTGGACTATGCTCAGTACCCAGGTATCCCCTGTTATGGCTGACCATCTGTGGGCGTACAGTGTCAGCCTGCCTCCTGTGCTGAGTGGAGCCAGCTGTGGGGGAGAGGCTATGCAGTGGGAGTCAAAACCCCGCTCCCTGCTGTGCAGGAGCCGGAGCTGGCAGCTTGAGGGTTTTCTGCCTACGGGGCCCATGTCCCTGCCCCTTGGCCTGCTGACCCTGCTGGGGAGCTGTAGAGGCCTGGAATTGAGGGTAGGATTTGTAGGCAGAGGCCTTCCTCGGATAAAAGGGCTTTTTCCCCCCGAGCCCTTCTTCTTCTGAGAAGGGGCAGAAGTCTTCCTGGACAGCCTTGTCCTGGTGAGAGTCTCAGTCTCGATTTCTGCATGGAGTGGTGCGGTAGCTGTGCCTTCTGGAACCCAAGGCTCTTACAGACGCGATAAATGGAATCGACCTGTTTGCTGAGAATCGGCGCCGAGGCCAGTGCCTCCAACATACAGAAGAGCAGTCATTCCAGCATCGGAGGAACCGGTACAGTAAAGGCCTCCTTCAGTGGAGAGTCACACTGGAGGGTCTCGAGCTCTTCGGCTCGAGGCTCCTCCTCGGGGTCCGCGGGGAAGGCCAAGGCCTTGGCCATGTCTCTCACGAAGTCCGAGAACTGGGTATCCTCCGGGGGGGGGGGGGGGGGGGGGAGAACTTCTCCGAGGCTCGGACTCGGGATGGGACGCACTGGGTCCGGAAAGTGTCCGGGGACTCCTCGTCCTCCGTTTCCCACCCCGACCACTCCGAGGAGGAATCAAGCGGCTCCGGTCGGGCGGGCACTGATGTCATCCGCCCCGACGCCAAGGGTACCGGCGTAGACGACCTCGGCCCCATACAGGAGGCCGATAGAGACCTTGGCCGAGGATCGACTCGGCCTCCGGGGCAGATGCACCGGTCAGACCGGCGATCAGAACCCGCTGCTATTCCATGAAGGCAGCCAAGCTGCTCTCCAAGGCCGTCAACCTGAGTCCGAGCTCAGGAGACTCAGCAGCCCCCGACGGCGTCGAGGCCGACGTCGGCTCCCCCGGAGGAGAGTCCATGAGGACAACAGCACTCACGTGACTCGGGGACTCCGGCTCCACACCAGGTAATTTAGCAGGCCTCTCCGGCTCCGAGGACCCTGGACAGCGGTCGGGGCTATGCGACCTGGCCCTCAAGGGACCAAGAGCGTCCACTGATGCCACCCTCACGGGTTTCTTCTTCCTTTTGTGTTCCCGTGAGGGAGACCCCCGCTCAGAGGAGCCCCGATGATGCTCGGGGTCGGACTCCCGAGACATCGAGGCCTCTGACGAAGTCCGGGCCCGGCCGGACACGGAGTCAGAGAAGACCATTTCTCGTTGATGCTGATGGCTCCTCAACGCCTTAGATGACATTTTGCCACACGGGCCACAGATCTTCGGGTCATGATTGGGCCCGAGGCATCGGAGGCAGCAGTCGTGTGGGTGTCAGTGAGAGACATCAGTTTCTTACACCAATCACACTTCTTGAACCCGCTGGCAGCCATCACGGGAAAAAGGGCCCTGCAAGGTCAAAAGACCAGGCTGCCAGTGAAAAAAGAAAAAAGGCGCGAATGCTAGTCTCGAAGGACAAAAACCGAAAAAGTAGCTCCGGGCTCGATACCGGTGTACCGCGCCCAGGCGGGAAGGGGAACCAGCGTCGAACCGGCAAAAAACCACAAATTCTTCGAAGAAAATCAACTTTTAACCGGGTGACCAAGACACACGTCCGTCGGGCTCCGCGGAAAAAAAGACTGAGCAAGATGGCATCCTTTGGCAGGAAGGGGACCGCGCATGCGCGCTGCATTCCTAAAGGCTTTCTTTGAAAGCTGGGGAAATGCTCCGCACGAGGGCTCCGTCGGCACCGACATCACCCATATGCGAGGACTGACTTCCTGCTTGGTCCTGGAGAATAAAATATGCCTTTAAATGTGTAGGCTTGATCATCCAAAACTGCTTAAGTAATTTTCTTACCCGATCTAACCCTGCTCCAGAAATGTATTCTAAAATGCCTATATATAGGGTGGTCAATCAAAAAAAAAACATTCCTGTGGGTAAAACTACATTTTACTCATGAAAAGACAGTTATTACTCAAAATGACCCTCTAAATATTGTGCATAAAGAAGCCATAGTATTTCATAGCACATGAACTGCTGGCTAAATTATGCATGCTATCTAAGATTCCAAATAGTGAATGAGAGCTTGGGGGAAGTGATACACAGAGATTTGCTTTTAAAATATACATGTGTAATTTGCCTTGCAGACTCAACCCATAAAAAACACCAGCTGCATAGATAGACTAATTTGTAATTTTTGCTGGCATAGCTGCTTCCAAGATGGAAGCTACTTGAACTAAAAAAAAACAACTGCTCATTAAAGATTAAAATGTTAAATTCCTCCTGAGGCAGCAGAATCCGTATTTTTTCTAGCTGTGTGCACTTTGGAAATACCATAGGATGGAGTTTTCATGAAGACCTAGAAACTTCTGGACTTTCAGTACTGCAAATTCTGGTGAAAGTTTCATATTACCCAAAACAAATAGATGTCAGACAAAATGGACAGACAACGGACATGTCTACTTTACATTATGTTTTCATTAACCTGAAATCCTGACTGGTGTGCAGCTCTGAACAATGAAATGCAATGAATGGGTCCATTGCTGTACCACTGCTCAGAAGTTAGTGCAATCCTTTTGTCTATAGCTATGTGGTGTTCACCGCTCTTATTGAAAACTCATTATGAAGCCTTGTGGAGATGGTTCAGTTCTGTTTCAGTGCCTACCACACAGTTCCAAGCAGATGACATTTTGAGTAAAAACATACTTTTCAGACTTCGTGTTTCAGCACTTTCAAAGTCACTGCACTCCAGTTTCTCCTTTAGGTCTGCTTCAAACCGTGCCAGGTCTGCATCCAAGCGCCGGATGTGCTTATCCACCTGTAACAGAACAAAAAAATTAAGTAAAATCACACCACACTGAAGAAAGACGGCAAGAAACAGACAGCAGCCCTGAAGCTTGGGCCTTAGAACAAGCTAAGGATTTTACTAAATCCTCTTTACTTGACAGTCTTGCCACATATACACAGGTTTTTTATGGCATTTGTCTATGAAAGAAGAACATTTTGTAAATAAGACACTTAGTATAAAGTAGAACTAGTGAAGAAACACTACAAAAGACCTTTCCAAATGCGTTTATGTAGCAGGGCAACTGACAATTCCTTCTTTTCACTACAAAATATATATAAAATGACCTCTCCTCACAGCAACTAACACTTGTCAAAGACCACCGTATTCCTTGTTGCAATTAAAATGCATATATATTGGGACACTGGTGAGCCTGGTGAAGATGGCTGCCTGATCTGCTTGCTCTCTCCCTCACTCAGGACAAATCTGGTCGATTGCGTCTGGGGGTAAAACAATGTGGTACTATAGATGGTGTGATTGGTTGGCAGAGTCACCGGTACCAGCTGGGTCATTCCAAAGGTCAGCCACCCCTGACTCACTGTGCCGTCAGGAGCGCTGCTTGCTGGAGGCCCAGTCCGGCTATCAACAGCCAGAAGTGGTGAGCTGTGAACTGCTGGGTAGAGCTTGGGGGATTGGGGAGGGTGTTCCCAGCTGCCAACAAAAGCTGCTTGAAACATACAGGCTCTGCAGAGCCTCAGCCTGGCTGCGACTGCCGGACCATTCCACATGGTTGATTTTTGTATCTCCCCTGCCTACTGTACTTCTGGAATAACTGTGGCCCAACAAAGTAGAGTATGAGGAAGTTGGAGAGCACATGGCACAAATTCTGGAGCTGCAATACAGTTTTGTTGAGAGCGCACTGAGCCGGAGGCAGAGCTATCTGGGGTATTGCTAGTCGAGCCAATAATTTGATTTGGGTGAGGAGCTAGGCTGGCCACTGCGATGCACCACCTGACCAGGTGTTGTGTGCTTGGGGGGGGGGGGGGGGAGGGAATGACCAGCCTCTGCCCAGGTTGTGTAACCTGCATGTTCTGACTTCCTTGCCAGATCATCCACTCAAAAAGACCGGCTCTTGCTGAGTGAGACTTACTGACCCCTGTTGCACAGTGTAAAGGTACAGGGCGAAGAAAAGGACCAGATGCCAACTGAGCAGGGAGAACTAAATTGCTGGCTCCTCCTGCCTCTTTGCCCTCTCAAACAGCCGCCCTGACGCATTACTGCTAGCTTCTGCAGGACACAGAACCCAAGGCCAGCTATGCTGGGGCCCTAGTCAAGTTTAGCAGAACACCCAAAGATGGAGCCCTAACACCACAGGCAGAAGAGGAGCATGGGAGGGGGGGGAGGATGATCTCTAAATCAGAAGGAGCTACGGATGCGCCTGTCAAAGCAGACTTTCTGGAATGGTTTCGTGAGCTAAAGTTATTCTGGGGGAGGGTACTTCTCCAAGGCTATGGGTGAAATTAAACAGGAAATCAAGGAACTCAGACAGTCACCCAAAATGAAATACACTTTGAGGAACAAATTGATGCTACAGCTATATTCCAATCTAAGTTGCACAAGCTGGAAATTATCATTCAACAGATAGAGTGTGCCAGGATGACATGGAGAAACGTCAGCAACGATGTAATATCTGCATCTTAGGTCGGCCTGAACCCAGAGAGGGTCAGGCGTATGTAGCTAAATTTGTGCAGGAACCTTTCTCCTTTTGTATCCCTAATGGGAAAGCTAAGATTTGTATAGACAGCTCAGAGGTCTAGGAGGGTGCACTGGTAAAGCAGATCTCCCATATCCAATAGTGGTGTGGTTTCACTACTATGAAGACAAACAAGCCCTTCTGCATGCAGTCTGTCAGAAGCGCACCATTGAATTTAACAAGCAGTCTATGCAGATCTTCCCTGATCTCTCAGCGTACACAGTGGAGCAAATGAAGAAGCAGCTGCCACCCCCTTATGCAGCTGCTTCCAGAATAAGGGGGTGAAGTATAGATGGGGCTTCCTGTTTGCTATCTATTTTGAATGGAACAATAAATCCTACCATCTCTGAGAGCTAGAGGACTGCATGGATATAAGAGGAGATATCAGATCCCTGTAAGCCTCAATCAGCACCTGGTGGAACACACCACAGCCCAGAATGGAAGGAGTTTACTCTACAAAGATGCAAGACTCTGAGCTCCAGACGGCAGCTATGGTCCAAGATGCCTCTTGGACATAACCAAACCACCCTGAGGGGGGACCCAGCATCCTATGTGGTGCAGTGCTGGGCTGCAACCCTGGGGTAGGGGTGGGCTGTTTGCTTTGAGTACAGACTGGAAAGCTAGTTTATGTTCATGTTCTCTTTTGTGATGCCTGCACTATAGGTTCTTATAGCACATGTGTGCCGAGTGCCCATGTCTGTTTCAGCCTATCAGCTCTCTCTCTTCTGGGGTGTTTTTCAGGGGAAGACTGTTTGGCTCAAGTTTAAGGGCGAAGGGTGGATTCAGCCAGTCATTGTACTGGAGTCTCTTGAGGCGAGGGGCTTTCAGTCCATTCGGGTGGGGGGGGGGGGGGGGGGAAGGGTGGGAAGGGAGAGGTGGTGGATGAGGGGAGGGGTGTTTTCTGTCTAGACAGAGCTGCCAAGCACAAGGGTGTACAAATAAAAGGGATGGGTCTTTGCTAGGGAATAAGTGGCTTGACGGGGACAATTGTTAAATTGATGTCATGGAATGTCTGGGGCCTGGCCTCTCCTATTAAAGAGGCAAAGAGTCCTAGGGCATCTAGAGGTTTAGGGCCAACATTCTTCTTGCAAGAAACACACCTAGCGGTGAAGGAGCACTTGAAGTTGCAAGGTAAAGGGCAGGAGAATATTTACTTTGCACACTTTAGAGCACACAAATGGGGGTAGCCATCCTGAATGATGAGATAACTAAGCTAATGGTGGACAAACAGGGCCATTATTTAATCCTTACAGGCTTGTTGGGGACCACTAAGGTGACTAGTGAATATTTACATCTCTAATGCACAAGTGGGCACTTTCTCTCACTCTTTGGCAGACTTGCTGAGGAAATGGAGATGGTGGAATATCTAGCCAGGGACTTCAACTGTACCCTTATACCTTTGGACAGATCAGAGCATAGGCTCACGAAC
This sequence comes from Ichthyophis bannanicus, assembly GCA_033557465.1. Classification (NCBI taxonomy): domain Eukaryota; kingdom Metazoa; phylum Chordata; class Amphibia; order Gymnophiona; family Ichthyophiidae; genus Ichthyophis; species Ichthyophis bannanicus. Next base: position 324,406,740 of record CM066038.1, on the reverse strand, counting down.
TGGACCAGAATCCTCTAGGACTGATTGGATCAGGTCTGGTGGATCTCTGGCACTGGATGCACCCAGGAGAACGAGATTATACTTGCTATTCAGCAGTGCATCGGTAATTCTCACATTGACTCTTGGTTTGTTTCCCATTTGGTTAAGATGGTTATATAGGACTGTATCATTCACAACATTACTATTTCAGACCATGCCATGCTCTCCCTATCCCTTCCAGCAGAAGATCCCAATAAGAGTCCCAGCTGCTGGTCTATGAATCATCTGTTGCTGAAGGACCCTGTTTTGTGGAGCAACTGAAGGGTTGGGGGAGTTTCTACCATTTAACTGGGCACCAGTTGTCTCCCCAGGCATGCTATGGGAGACTGCAAAGGCAGTACTGAGGGGTCACATCGCTTGTCAGCTGTGCTAAAAGACAATGGACATTGAAGCATGAAGCCCTATATTCTGAGCTAGTAAGGTTGGAGCACCTTCATTCATAAGGCCAAGGGGGAAGAGGATACCCTAATGAAGTTGTTTACAGTTCATAAAGAACTAAACTCCTTAACTCTGGAACAGATGGTTCAGACCATGCAGAGGACTAAATGACATTTCTATGAACATTCAAATAAAGCCATAAATTGCTGTTATGGCAGTTGAAGAAAATTCATAAGACACATCAATCAGATATGGAATGAGGGTCATACCACTTTATTATCCAGTCAGATGGCAGAATATTTTGCAGACTTTTATAAGGGATTGTATATACTGCCTATCTTTCTAGAACCCCATCCCAGATAGAGGACTGGCTTCATCAACTAAGCTTGCCAAAATTGTCTGAGCCCCTGAGGCTCTCTTGATAGACCCTTTAGCTTGGGAGAAGCTGACAAGGCTATAGCCTCCCTTAAAAATGAGGATGGTGGCCCTGGTCTGAGTTATATAAGCGATTTTGGGAACAATTTACCCCTGTGCTAGAAAACATCTTCAATGACATAACAAGTCAGGCACTCCCTAAGACCTTTAATGAGGCCATTACAGTCACTCAAAGAGGGGGAAGGATCCCCTCCTTTGTAGCTGCTACTGCCCAATCTGTTGAGCACCGACTAAGATTTTGACGAAAGTCTTCAGTTTTAGGCTGGGGAAAAAAAAAAAGTCATGCAGGACTTGGTGCACCCTGATCAAAATGACTTTAAGCAACACATGGCACAGACAATGTATGATGCCTTGTGAATATCATTCAAGCTTTGCAGGGATCAGAGGGATCTTATGCGATTTGTCCCCCTAGATGCAGAAAAAGCCTTTGATAAACAATAAATGGCCCTATTTGTTTTCAGTCCTTGAAAATTTTGGTTTTGGAGCCAATTTTTGTAATTTGATATGAATCGACAGCTCACCCATAGCCACTGTATTAGTCAATGGCCATCTCTCATCCTATTTTGCTTTGGGACATGGTATCAATCAGGGGTGCCCTGTCCCCATTGTTATTCACACTAGCAAATGAGCCCCTCACCTGTAGGCTTTGGGAGTTAGTTGATATCATTGGGATAACGGATAGAGGATCAGGGGCCCATATAGTATGTTTGTATGCAGATGACACCTTGATCGATGTACATTATCCTGAGACCTCATTATACATCCTTTTACATGTGATTAAGGTGTCTGGAGACCTCTCAGATTATGATTAATTTTCAGAAGTCAGTCCTTCTTTCCTATAGGTCATATTGACTTCAGGCGCAGACTTCAGCAGGTCTGATGGAATTTCAGGTAATGACATTCAGCTACTTAGGCATTGTTAGAGGATCTCTCGCAGCCATATGACTTGATGCATGCCTCTTAAGTGCTATTAGAGCAGACCTGCAACATTGGCAGGATCAGGCAATATTCTGGTTTGGGAGTATGAATGTGGTAAAAATGATGAAACTACCCCGGTTCATATGTCTTTGAGCCTCCCAATCCTGCTACTCAGAACCTTTTTCAGGAAGTAGGAGGGTATTTGCTACCTATATCTGGCAAGGGAAGAGACCCAGAATAGCAATGGGCAGATTGTTTGCCCCCAAGGATAGGAGCGGGGGAGGGTTCCCCGATATCATCATCTACTATTGGTGCGCTTGCCTCAGAATAGTTAGATATTGGACTGCTGCAAGAGCACAACCAGCTTGGGCAGCACTGGAGGCCACGTAGTTGAAACCCATACCCTTCGAGGCCTTTCTATATATTGAGGACACCACCGAGCTGGCCCATGGGAATGCCTACCCTTTCTTACGAGTGGTAAGACATTGCTAGATGCAGGTATTCAACTTAGCCAGTATGTCTCCCTTTTGTACCCCCTATACACCCTTAATGGCTTTATTAGGCAGATGAATAACAGATTTTGAAGGAGAAGCAGCAGCAGCACAGGTACTGGAGTGGTGTAATCATATATAGTTGTGGAAGGACTACTGGTGACCAAAGCCTGCCTGGCAGAAAAGCTTGAATGGCTAGTCCCATACTTCCAATACTTTCCACTTTGCAACTTTGTGACTGGGCTTGCTGATCGCCATTTGTTCTGTAGGCCCCCACTTGAGGTGGGACACATTATATATCAGGAGAAGGGAGACAAGCCTGTTATTTTCAAACTATACGAGGCATTGCTGAGTCTCAAAGACACTCACCCCTCCCATCATTAGAAGGCTTGGGAGGATGTTTTGGGAGGGAAAAAGGATGCCCTTTGGGACAATATATTTCTTTATATGTATGTTTGTCTGATATACTGCAAACCTATAACCAAGCTATGCAGTTTACAATAAAATCGTAAGAACCAGGAAAAGAATGCTCATTTTGACAGGAAAGGATCATAAGATATGCCATACTGGGTCAGACCAAGGTCCATCAAGCCCAGTATCCTGTTTCCAACAGTGGCCAATCTAGGTCATACGTACCTAGCAGTTTCCCCAAAAGACACAGGTTCCGCAATGCTTGTACTGGATCAAGCATTGATATCCTGGGTCCCTTCTTAATAATGGTTTATGGACCTTTCCTCCAGGAACTTGTCCAAACCTTTTTTAAACCCAGCTACACTAACAGCCTTTACTACATCCTCCGGTAACAAATTCCAGAGTTTGATTACACGTTGAGTGAAAAAATATTTTCTTTTATTAGTCTTAAATAGTTTACCCTGTAGCTTCATTGTATGTCCCCTAGTCTTTCTATATTCTGATAACGTAAACAATCGATTTACGTTTACCCGTTCCACTCCGTTCATTAATTTATAGACTTCTATCATATCTCCCCTCAGCTGTCTCTTTTCCAGGTTAAAGAGCCCTAACCTTTTTAGCCTTTCTTCATAGGAGTATCCTTCCATCCCCTTTACCATTTTGGTGGCTCTTCTCTGAACCTTTTCTAATAACTCTATATCCTTTTTAAGATACGACGACCAGAAATGCACACAATATTCAAGGTGCGGTCTCACCATGGAAAGATAGAGAGGCATTATAATATCTTGTTTTATTTTCCATTCCTTTCCTTATGATACCTAGCATTCTATTTGCTCTCTTGGCTGCCGCTGCACACTGGGCCGAGGGTTTTAACATGTTATCCACAATGACGCCTAAATCTTTTTCCTGGGTGGGAAAGGATAACAAGAGGAACAAATAACTAGAAAGGGATTAAGAACCATAAGGTAAAGGGAAGAGTGGGGGGGGGAAGAGGACAAGAGATGGGCAGGAAGACTGAGCCATCCCAACAAGGAGGAGAACTACCTACCTAGGTGTGTGCCATAGTTACTCCGAAAGCAGACTCAAACAGATGGGTTTTCAAATTTTTTTTTTTATTATTTTTATTTTTTTTAACTTTTTCAGTTTCAGTTCTATCCATAGTGTGGCAGGTAACGAATTCCACAAGGCCAGGGCTGCAGCAAAGGAGGCGGATCTTTGGGAAGCTTCATACTTAATCAAAGAGGAGGCTAGTATGTGTAAATGGAACCCATGAAGGGAACGGAGGGTCCTAGCTGGGGCATGAAGAGTGACCAAAGTAGACAGGTATTCCGATGAAATTCAGAGTCTTGAACAAGACAAGCATTGTAATAGGAAGTCAATGGTATTAGCATGAGCGATGTGATGTGGTCAAATCTCCATGCACAAGCAAGAGTGCGTATGGCCATATTCTGTATTGTCTGAAGTTGTTTAAGTTGATATTGGGGAAGCCCTAAGAATGCAGTATTGCAACAGTCCACATCGGACATAACTATATGGAGCACAACCGAGATTTGCACCGATGGATCCAAGAATGCAGTTTGTTTCTGCGCTATACAACCAAAGAAAGAAGTCCAGATGACTCGGGCCAACTGTGGGGAGAAAGATAATTGGGAGTTTAAAACTATAGCAAGATATTTTAGAGTGGACTGTAGGGTCACAGGTACACTTTCAACCACAGGGGCAAGTACAGGGGTATGTGAACCTGTGACCAGGTGGCCACAGTCTTAGATGCAGCGATACGTTCCAGACATCAGTTAACTGGGGAGATACTGGGCAACAGCTCATTGGTAGAAAACAGTAGCAAAATGTCATCTGCATAGATGAGGCTAGAATTCAGGTTCTTTGATTAAGCATGACAAGGGGACTAAGGAAAACATTAAAGAGCATAGGCACCCCAAATAGGAGGCAATGCAGCAATGGCAAGTTGTGTTATGTGAACCTGAAAGGAGCATTCCTGGAGGAATGAACAGAATCAGGAGAGTACTAAGCTGCAAAAGCCGGTGTTGTACAATTGAGTTAGTAGCAGGCCATAATCTACCAGATCAAATGCTGCCGAAAGGTCCAGCTAAATGGCAATAACTATTCTGCCCTGATCCCATGCTCTGAATTTCATTTAAAACTGCTGAAGTGATGGTTTCTGTACTATGCAGGGGGCAAAAGCCCAACTGCCGAGGGTGCCAAGGCATGTACCTATTCAATGTGATCTGAGAGTTGTTTGAACACCAATCATTCTAAGACTTTAGAAATTAAAGGCAGGTTAGAAATGGGCCTATAGTTCTTAGGGTCACTTAGGTCACCCTGATGATCTTTTGGGATGGGTCTAAGCAATGCTTTCTTCCAAGCGTTTGGTACTATGGCAGAAGACAGACTACCATTTATGATTGTGAGTATGACTGGAAGAAGCCCCGAAGACTGTTAAGTCATCCAGATGGAGGAAATGGGATCCGACAAGCAGGTAGTCTTGCAGAAAGATTACACAGTACAGGAGAGGCTGGTCAAAGTAATGGACACAAAGTTAGACCAGGAGTGTACGGTGTTAGTAGAGGTGAAATCGGTTGGAACTAGGAGGTGAGAAAGGTGTCCATTTCATTAAACTTAGTAGCAGTTCAAATGAAAATTCTGAAGAGATTCTATATGTCCCCAGGGCAGATAGCAAGATGGAATTCTAAGGTTCCCCCAACCTGCTTGCATGGATGTAGATGCTATGCCAACTTTGTTCATATTTGGTAAGATTGCCCAATGATTCAGACTTTTTGGGCAAAAGGTCATAAGACTATTCAGGCTATAACAGGGGTCTCCTTTCCATTCTGCTACAAGATGCTTGTGCTAGGAGACAAACTCATGGCCTTCCTCCAGGGCCACAATCCATCTTATAAAAATATTCATTAACTGCAGCTCGGATTGTAGTGGCTCAGTGAGTACTGAGTGGTTGAAAAAACGTTGCCGATATCTATGTTATGGAAAAATTAACTTTTCTTTTGCGCAAAGAATGTATGGCTTTCCAGGCCATTTGGGCTTCCTATGCAGATTTCATTTTTAAGGCAAGCCCATGCTATGACTTCATTATAGAGTGCCTACCCCAGTGTACTACTCATGACCCACGTGTAGAGGCGCAACTCAGAAGGATTAGCGTCATCATGCCTAATTAGGCTTGACTATAGATGACAGAAGCCTGTACCCATTACAATGCTTTTTCTGACCATTGTTTACCTTTCAGTTCCATGTGTAGATTACCTGAGCTCTGGGATAAGATGGCTAAGGGAAAAGAGGAGGGGTGGGGTCTGTTATTTACCTTGCTTTGTGCCTCAAGCTCCTATGTGCTTGTTACCAAATGGAGGGATGTTAGTGCAGCTTCTATTCTCTTTGCTTGTACTGAACCGCAATAGGCAGAGCCAGACAGTCCACTAGGCTGCCTAGGGTGGCAGATCTGTGGGCAGCAGGCCAAGTACTTCAGCACACATGGCCTGCCTCCCCTTCCCCCATGCACTGAGCACCTCCCCCCACCTTGTGCTGAGCCATGCCGTGCTGCCACAGATTCTAGCGGCAAGGGTGGGGGAGAAGAGAGTTAAGCATGGCAGAAAGTCATGTGCTTTGGCATACATGGCCTGCTGTTTCTGAGCCCCCAAAGTAATGTCGGAGGGGGGGTTAGAAGCGGCAGGCCATGTGTGCCGAAGCACATGGTCTGCCACAGAGCCAAGCCACCCCCCCCCCCCTTAACCCCACCACTGGAATCAGCGGTAGCACAGCTCAGCACGAGGGTGCGGCACAGTCATGGCTTCTGCCTAGGGAAGCAGAAACCCATGGGCCAGCCCTGGTGTTAGGGAAACTCGTCTGGTAAATAATCTTCATGTTCTGTCATGATTTCAATGTTGTCTACTTTCTAGGCTCAGTACAATGGGAGATTTCCTTCTTTTGGTATGTTATTGCCATCATGTTTGTATTTTGAGGGAGCTGTATTCTTATACCAATAGATTTAAAAAATCATAGCGTAGTAACTCACCTGTAACAGGTGTTCTCTAGGGACAGCAGGAATTAGTCCTCACATATGGGTGACGTCTGCGCCAGAATCAGCTTGGAGCATTTCCCCAGCTTTCAAAGAAAGCCTTTGGGGCATGCCACCATGCATGCGTGGTCCCCTTCCTGCCCAAGGGTTCCATCTTACTCAGTCAGATGACATAGCTAGGATGGTAGCAAAACTAAAATAAAGGTAGGTAGGCAACTCCCAGGGGAGGAGGGAGGGTTCCTGCTGTCCCTGGAGAACACCTGTCACAGGTGAGTAACTATGCTTTCTCCAGGAACAAGCAGGAAGTCAGTCCTCACATGTGGGACTCCCTAGCTCAAGGCTGCCAAGGACAGAACCACAACAGCACCAATGGCAACTAAGTCCGGTAGCTGTAAGTTGCAGAAGATGAGTCCCCACTGAGAGACTCTGCAAAACTCTAGGACCAGCAGCACTTTCACTCTGGTAGCCTGAACACAGGAGGGTCAGAGGCAAGGAGTTGCCTAGCTAAACACACTGTCCCTGTGTGACTCTCTCCAAGCAGTAGTGAGCTGCGAACATATGAACTGAAGACTATGTGGCAGCCTTGCATACCTCTGTCACTGAGCGGAGGCTGGCCACAGACATGGCCATAGCCCTCACGCGATGCACTGTGATCCAAATGGAGAGGCCAGCTCGCTCATAGGCAAGGGCAATACAGTCCGCCACCCAAGTGGACAGGGTTTGCTTAGTCACAGGGAGTCCCAGTCTGCTGGGGTCATAAGACACAAAAAGCTGAGGAGCTTTGCAGTGGGCCTAGGTCCACTGTAAGGAGGACAGGACCCGTTTGCAATCCAGTGTATGAAGTACTAGTTCCTCCCTGCAGGAATAAGGCCGCAGAAAGAAGGTGAGAAGTACCACCTCTTGGTTGAGATGGAAAGGAGATACAACCTTTGGGAGAAATTTGGGGTGTGTGCGGAACATCACCCTGTTCTTATAGAGTTTTGTATATGGTGGATCCACCACCAGGGCCTGGAGTTCGCTCACCTCTTCGAGCAGACGTGAGGGCAACCAAAAAGGTCACTTTCCAAGAAAGGTACCGCAGGTGGCAAGTGGCTAGGGACTCAAATGGCGGTTTGGTGAGCTGGGAGAGCATCACTCCGAGGTCACACTCTCCTGCCAGATGGCATGGGGACTTTGATAACAGGAGGTCCCAGAGGAACCTAGCAACCAGGGGCTGGCCCAAGAGGGATTTCCCTCGAGGGTGGCAGTGAGTGGCTATGGTGCTCAGATGCACCCTCATCGAATTAGACTTCAGCCCCGTGTGGGACAGGTGCAGCAGGTACTGGAGTACTAATTGCACATGGTAGAAGGGGGTTCTCCCTTCTTTCCACACACGAGGTAGCAAATCTTCTCCACTTAAAGCATAAGCCCGTCTGATAGAGGGCTTTCTGGAGGCCAGTAGAATCTCCTCGGCTTCTCTCTGAGAGGGGCCAGTGCTACCCTCTCAGCAGCCACACTGTTAGCATTAGGGTGCAGGAGCAAGTTCCCCTCCTGAGACAGACGGTCTGGGGCTCAGCCCAGCAGGACTGGGAGTGCCACCGACAGAGCGGAGAGCAGCAGAGGGAACCAGAGCTGCCTCGGCCACCTGGAAGCGATTGGTATGACTGACGCCCTCTCGCTATGGATCTTGAAGAGGGTCCTGGGGGGAGGGGGGGTCAGTGGAATGTCCTCGGACCACAAAGTCAGGAAGGCATCTGTCACCACCCTCTCCAGGTGCTGTTCGCGCATGCAGAAGCGAGGTAGCTGCGTGTTGTCCAGAGAGGCAAATAGATCCATCATGGGCCTGCCCCAGAGGTGAAAGAGCTTCTTGGCCCTGGGGTTCAAGCGCCACTCGTGTGGCCAAAGGACTCTGCTCAGCCTGTCCACTAGACCGTTGTCCTGGCCCCAGGAGGAAGACTGCTCGCAAGAGCATGTTGTTGCGAGCTGTGAAGGAGAGGAGGGCCACTGCCTCCTGGCAGAGGGAGTATTAGCCTGTGCTCCCCTACTTGTTGATATAAAACATGACAACTTGATTGTCCATCTGGATCAGTACAGACTGGTGTCATAGGTGGTGGCAGAATGCTTGTAGGGCTAGAAAGACCGCCCTGAGATCCAAGATATTGATCTGTAGGAGCGACTCCTCCTGGGGCCAGCTGCCTTGTGTGCGGTGGTCCCCACAATGCACCATTCACCTAGAAGGGAGGCATCCATGGTCAGAGTTCTCTGAGGTGTGTGTGCTTGAAAGGGCATTCCTGCCCAAAGGTGGTGGAATTTTTGCCACCAGATGGGGGATTCTGCCAGTTGGCGGGTAACCCTGACCCTGTCATGTAGCCTTGGTCCACCGTGAGCGGAGGCACCACTGGGCTGTCCACATATGCAAGTGGGCTAAGGGTGTTACATGGACCGTAGAGGCCATATGGTCCAGTAGGCGGAGGAGAAGACAAGCTGGTACTGACTGGTGATGTTGTACCTCTCCTGCCAATTGCTTTAGGCATTCTGCCCTGTCTCTGGGGAAGACCACTTTGATTTGCAGTGTGTTGAGCCAAGCACCTATGAACTCCAGATTTTGGGCTGGAGAGAAGTGGGATTTGGGATACTTGACGACAAACCCCAGGTGCTGCAGAAAGAAGGCCGCACGTTCTGCCACCTGCCTGGCCTCTGAGGGTGTGCTGCCCCTGATTAGCCAGTTGTCTAGGTAGGGGAAGATGAAGGCCCCCCCCTGCAGATGGGCAGCTACCACCGCCAGGCATTTGGTAAAGACCCTTGGCGAGGAGGCCAGGCCAAAGGGTAGTACCATGTTATTGGTAGTTCCCTCCTCCTACCACGAATCTTAGATACTGCCTGTGGGAGGGGTGGATTAGGATGGGAGTGTACGCATCCTTTAGATCCAAGAAGCACAGCCAGTCTCCCTGGTGGAGATAAGACAGCAGTGTTCCAAGGGAGAGCATCTTGAACTTCTCCCTCACCAAAAACTTGTTTAAGTTTCGCATGTCTAGAATGAGCCTGAGGCGCGCCCCCCCCCCCCCCCCGCCGTTCTCTTTGGGACAAGGTTGTACCTGGAGTAGAAGCGCTTTCCACATACATGTTTGGGTACAGGCTCTACTGCATTGTCCCTGATCAGACCTGTGAGCTCTGTGAGCTGAAGAGTCTGGTGAAGGGGGTGGGGGAGGGGGGGTTGCACTGGCTCTCCGGGGAGGAACCTGGGAGATATCTGCTGTAGATGGAGGAGGTATCCTTCCCTTACCACTTGCAGTACCCATTGGTCAGAGGTGATGTGGGCAAAAAGCACCAGGCGCCCCCCTGTGGGCTGGTGAATGTCTCCTGGAGGAGAGGAGGCCCTGCCCTGGGAGTCAAAAGCTTCCCCCAGGGTGGGTGGGAGCTGGGGCCTGAGGCTTTGGTTTTTTCGCCTTCAGAGCCATGTGGCCTTGCCATTGAGGGCGAGAACCTTGTTGCTGGCCTGAGAAGGGCTGATAGTGGCGACTGTGGAAAAGGGGTCTTTTCCCCACAGGTTTCCTGTGGGGAATGGATGAGGTCTTTTTAGAGAGCTTCTGGCATGTCACCATGTACACTTCAGTCTCAGCCACCTTATTGGCCATGGGTTTGCCAAATAGATTCTCCCCAGTGCAGGGGGATGTCAAGCAGCTTGTCTTGGAACCTTTGCTCGCGTTCAGAAGACTGTAGCCAGGCCTGGTGTCAGGTGCCGATGCCAGCTGCTGCGATCTGAGCTGCTGACTCTAAGCCGTCGTAGGCTGCTCAGGAGAAGAACTTTGATCAGAGGTCAGGGACTGGAACCGTTGGAGGGGTTCCCTGACAAGGCCAGCTGAAAACCCTGACAGCTCCTGGGTTACAGCCTTTAAGTAAATACCTATGTATAATTCATAGGCTTAGATTCGACACCCTGGCATCAAGCCCTGGTAATACTTGCACCCAAGAGTGTTGAGGGCTCTGGCCTCCCTTCTGGGGGGAACAGAGAGTAGGTCTTTTGGCTTAAGCTTTTGCATGGTTGACTCAACAACCATGGAGTTGTGGGAGCTGGGGTTTGTGGAACCCTGAGTCCTTTTGGACGCAATACATAGAGTCAAGGCACCAGCTAGTCACCAGTACTGACGCTGGTGTCTTCCACATTCTGAGCAGTAGTTGCTGGAGGATCAGCTGCACAGGCATAGTGAGGGTTTCCTTGACTGGAGACTTATATTGGAGGATCTACAACTCCTCTGTGCACGGGTCCTCCTCATGTCCTTGACAGTCATGGAAGCCTACATCCTCCAGAGGGAAGTGGCGCCAGGGGAGACAGGTCCAAGGGGGTGTCTCCGTGCTGTTTTGTCTCGAGGGATGCCTCGGTCTCCCACTCTGAGTCGAGTGGTGAAGAATCAGAGGCCCTGAGACTCATTGCCTCGAGGCTGATACCAAGGAGTTGGTGGCCTCCAGAAGACCTGGGGTCCGAGTTGCAAAACTATCTGGAGAGGACTGGATGTCCGAGGGCTTACCAGAGGCCAGTGGCGCTCTGAGCATTATTACCTACTGCAAGGCCAGGATAGCAGTGATGTTCTGCTCCAGGGCCACGAAGGACTACGACCTCAAAGAACCTCGCATGGACTCCGCTGGCCGAGGAATCCTTATTGAGGACCTTGGTAGGATGCTTCTTGGAGCCACTCCCCTCCTGGCAGTTTTACCAGGTTTCTCCGGTGCAACCTCGGTAGACTGAGGACTTTTCGGAAGAGCCGCTGCTGCGGGGCCCAGAGGATGCTTGGGCCTCTTGGGAAGTGCTGGGCTTGGAACTCTGTCGGGGAGGCCGGGGCAGAGTCATACCTTGGGAACAGTTTTTCCTGCAACTCTGACCTCTTCTTGCTGGTCTTAGGTGTCATGGCCTGGCACAGGTCACAGGAGGTGCTGTCATGGTCTGGTCCCAGACAGCATAGGCAGCAGTCATGGGTGTGTGTTACTGACAGCTGACTGCAGCGATCAAATTTTTTTTTGACCCCCACTGAGGGACATGGTGGGAAGCACCCGGCCGAGGTAGACAACTCCCGGTCGAAAAAAGGGCATGAACGCCAGTCGAGGCAAGCCTCGATCAAAAAAAGGGGAAAGGAGCCGAGAACAGCGCCAGGTTTGGCACTGGCTCGAGGCACGAAGAGGAACCGATATGCAATCCGGGAAAAGCTAAGGATTTTTTCCGGGGAAACAGGACAGTCGTCTGTTGGACTCTATGGAAAAAAGGGAAACTGAGCAAGATGAAACCCTTGGGCGGGAAGGGGACCACGCATGCATGGTGGAATGTCCCAGAGGCTCTCTTTGAAAGCTGGGGCAATGCTCCGTGTGGGCTCCGTTGGTGCCGATATCACCCATATGTGAGAACTGGCTTCCTGCTTGTTCCTGGAGAAATATTGTTAGAATAAAATGTAAAATATTTATGAATTTAAATTGTATCACAGTTCTGTTCTTAAGAGGCATAGATCATGCCAGGAGACTCAGGGTGAGGGGCAGGCAAGACTCCTGAAGTTTGAAGCCTTTAACCACAATGGTATGCCATTCTAGATTATTCAAATTATGTACAAATTATCCCACTTACAGAGTCATCAAGGGAAAGACCTGAACACAAGTCACATCTATCACCAAAAGATGGAGACTGGCATTAATGCTACTTTTATATAACCTCTTTATTAACCACCAACTACATGTTTAAAAAAGTTAATTTTATATATTCAGAACACAGTGGAAGAGATTTAGTCTTGTAGGTCATTCAGCCCTCACCATCTCATATGTCTGCATTGCCAGTTGAACTTTGTCATCACTGTACTCCTTGCACTTGCTGTACGCACTCTGGATCCGCTGCAAGTGTTCCACCCGCTGCTCTGGAGACAAGCTTCTCACTGTTGAAATGTACTGTGCAGCCAAGTTGTCGATCTCTACTTTCTTATCTGTTAAGAAACAAACACCTTACCGGGACTGATACATTCTCAAAACACCAGATCAAAAGGATTTAACTAGTATTCTCCACAGAGCCTAGTCTGATCTTTGGGAACAGATCAAGTTCAATTTGATCAAAAAAGATTTTGGATTTTAGAAAGCACAGTTACTTACCTGTAACAGGTGATCTCTGGAAACAGCAGGAATAAGTCTTCATATATGGGTATGTCGGTACCGACGGAGTCCGCGCGGGAACGATTCCCAGCGTCCAATCAGAAAGCTTTTGGAAGCATCCCAACACACCTGCGTGCTGCCTTCCCGCCTTCCCAACTGCCTCTCCTCAGTTTAATTTTTAAAGCTGAGACAAAGAAAGAGAGAGAGCAAGGAAGGGAAAGATAGAGATAGAGAAATGCAACTCCTAGGGGAGGTGGGTGGGTTGTGAAGACTTATTCCTGCTGTTCCCAGAGATCACCTGTTACAGGTAAGTAACTGTGCTATCTCCAGGAACAAGCAGGAATGAGTCTTCCCATATGGGGACTCCCAAGCAGAGATGCCCGGAGGGAGTCCTAGCATGTTGCAAGTCTAGAACGAGCCATGCTATTCCTCAGGACCTCAGGCATCCTGGGGATGGAGGGTAGGAGTTGAATACAGAAAAAGAGCTGTGGAACAGCTGTGTAGAACAGGGCTTCAAAAGGGGAAGACCCTGTATCGAGGGCATTTAGTAATGAAATATTGTAATCTGGGCCTCCCTTGTTGGCATTGCACAAGTGCACTGAGCTACATATGGATCTGATAGAAGAGCCAGTGAACGTGCTCAAGGGGTACCTCACTGAGAAGTAGAGGTAATAAAGTAGAACAAAAAAACAAGTGGAGGTCAGAACCCTTTAGGGTGAGAAAATAGCCCCAGGGGAAAACTGGGGTAGTATAAGAGGTAGAGCTTCAGCGGAGACGCAGAAGGTACTATTAAGGAAAGCTTAAGCTGCTTTGGTCCAAAAACAGTACAAATTTAGGACCAAGAGAAAAATTTAGTCCGACCCAACTGGACTGGGGTTGGAATCAGTCCATGTAGGGAAGAAAGGGTATGGAAACCCTTGTATCTGATAAAAAGGTAAGGACAGACTCAGGAGCGCTAAGCTCTAGAGCAACGGAAGCTCCGCAATGTCTTTCCTAAATGGGGTCAATTAGGAAAGAAAGGTACATGGAGAGCTTCAGGAGTACCTAACCTGAAAAGGTTAATTACCACAGGAGTGGTTCTAGGTGTAGTCCCCTAGGTATGCTGGTACAGCATTGATAGGGTTAGTGCCCATCTGTCAGGATCATGAAGGAATGTCAGGATATCTGATCCTAACAGACAGATAGATAAGTAGATGGATACAGATCTATCTAAAAATGTATCTATCTATATATGTAGATTTAAATATATATACATATAGGGTATATATGCATATCTCTATAAAGAGATATGTACGGGCAGAAGACACACAGATATAAATCAGTATATCTATATATATGTATATATATACCTAGATGAATAGGCAGGCATATGGAGACATGTCTCCAGGTATATGGATGGAGAGATGTCCAGAGAACCCCATCCCCCCTGATAGGGAGAGAGAAAGATTTATCTAATAGCAAGAAGGTTGATACCTGCTTGAATAGATAAAATAGAAAAAATCCTCTTCTCCTGGTTATGACTGGCATAGTCAGAGGAAAGGTGTCCCTGACAAGAAGGCGGCTTAATTCTTTGCAGAATTTGAGCTCTTGAGTAACCAGGATGGCCTACGTGAAAATGGCAGAGGATAACGACAGTCTGCAGACAGGAAGTCCAGATATCTCCAGAATTGTAGTATGGAGATTGGATAGAGGAGGCCTCTGGAGGTAGATACCCTAGTGATCCGCCTATGAGGGCAAGATGGGTATTAAATTCTTCACTGGCAGCTAGAGGATACCTATCTCTGACGGGAGACCACAGGAGATATAGGCCAAGCCAGGGACTTGGCCCTTCTTTAGGCTTTCACGTAATGAAAGGCCTGAGGCTTATGCCTCAAAAGATTTTAAGATAAGATGGAAAGGGTAGAGAATACCTGCCAGGCATGAAACATGACTGGGGAAACCCCTTTTAACCAACTGGGGTTATCTGCTAGGCAAGATACTAATGCTCTCTAGCAAGGGCCCATAGTGCAAAGCTACTCTAGTAGAGTTGCAGAGAGCATGCTGCAGGTTCATCAGAAGAAAAAACTGGCTGTGGAAAGCCAGCAGGTAACCAGCTATTCTGCCAAGGGCAAATGGCAAAAAATATAAGTTAACCAACCAAACTGTGATAATAGGGTTTCCCAAACGAGGTTGATACCCTGTTTGGGACTTAGCACTGAGGCTAGGAGGATTGCTAGTGGAGGGGAAACCCTGGTTGTGTAGTGAACAAAACCAGTGGTTTAATCACTAGGAATTTCTGCATTTGCAGCAACTATCAGGGCAGCATGGAGAATTTCTTTTCCCTCTCCCTTTTTTTTTTTTTTTTTTGGAAAAAAGAAACAGACATGGTAGGACTTCCTATTGTCTGAGGAGCTGCCCTAAGGTAACAAGGGGGAAGACAACTCCAGAAGGGAGAATCCCCCGGGAGAACAGGTAGAGGACCATAAGGGCTTACCCGTGTAAAAAAGTCACTCTTACAAACTAAATGTTGTAGTAAGAGGGAGGTAAGACAGAGTTGCAAGAGACCAATTATGGAGGAAGCCTCCGACAGGTGAGATGATACATGCCAATACAGGGAAAGCACAGTTACTTACCTGTAACAGGTGATCTCTGGGAACAGCAGGAATTAGTCCTCACATATGGGTACGTCGGTACCGACGGAGCCCGTGCGGGAAAGCTCCCCAGCTTCTTAGAATAGAAGCTTTTGGGACCTCCCACTGCACATGCGCACTGCCTTCCCGCCTTCCTGAACAGCTCTCCTCAGTTTCGAGTTTATAGCTGAGTCAACAGAGAGAGGACAGGAAGATAGATAGATAAAAGATACAACTCCTAGGGGAGGTGGGTGGGTTGTGAGGACTAATTCCTGCTGTTCCCAGAGATCACCTGTTACAGGTAAGTAACTGTGCTATCTCCAGGAACAAGCAGGAATAAGTCCTCACATATGGGGACTCCCTAGCTTAGATGCATGGGATCCCCTGTAAAGGTTCGCCATCTTCGTATGGATCTCAGGCATCCATTCTGGGAAGGTGGGCAGGAGTTGTTTAGGAATGGAACAGGTGCTTGAGGACAGCCTGGCCAAACAAGGCATCCCGGCGGGAGTCCTTGTCCAAACAGTAATGGGCTGTGAAGGTATGAACCGAGGCCCAGGTAGCGGCTCGACAGATCTGATCTATGGAAACAGAGTGCAGATGAGCCATAGAAGTTGCCATGGCCCTCACATTGTGAGCAGTGACATGGCCTTCCAGAGAAATGTTTTTGCTCTGGTAAGCAAAAGAAATACACTGAGCAATCCAATTGGAAAGTGTACGCTTGGAGACTGGAAGTCCCAAATGGGAAGGATCAAAGGCCACAAAAAGTTGAGAAGACTTTCGATGTGGCTGAGTCCTATTAAGGTAAAAAGCGAGAGCTCTTTTACAATCCAGAGTATGAAGGTTCCTCTCTGCATTGGATGCATGAGGAGCTGGAAAAAAGACAGGTAGATATACCTCTTGATTAAGATGAAAAGGCGAGACCACTTTAGGCATAAAGTGGGGATTCGTCCTAAGGACCACCTTATCATGATGAAATCTTGTGTAAGGTGGATTAGCCACTAAAGCCTGCAGCTCACTGATGCGGCGAGCCGAAGTGACTGCAATGAGGAAGATGACCTTCCAGGAAAGAAATTTCAAGGAGGTGGAAAACATTGGCTCAAAAGGTGGCTTCATAAGTTGACCGAGCACTAGATTCAAATCCCATGCGACCGGGGGTGGTCTGATGGGAGGTTTAGTGAGAGTCAGGCCTCTCATGAATCTTGCAACAAGAGGATGAGAGGAGATAGGTTGTCCATTTATATGTTTCAAGGATGCTGCAATAGCACTTAAATGGACTCTTACCGAATTCGTCTTGAGGCCTGCACTGGATAGATGCAGGAGATAATCAAGAAGAGAATTCAAAGGAAGTGCCAGAGGGTCAAGACCCTGCTGAGCACACCAAATGGAAAAACGTTTCCATTTGAAAGCATAGGAACGCCTGGTAGAGGGTTTCCTAGAGGCAGAAAGGATATCTTTCACTGGTTGGGAAAGATGAAAGTCTTGAAGGCTTAAGCCTTCAGTAACCAAGCACTGAGGTGAAGGGATTTGGGGTTTGGGTGCCACAAAGTCCCCTCCTCCTGAGACAGGAGGTCTGGCGCAGCTCCCAGATCCAAGTAGGATCCCTGGGAGAGCTGTAGAAGTAGAGGGAACCACACTTGGCGTGGCCAGCGTGGAGCTATGAGGATCATAGTTCCATGATCCCTCTGGAGTTTGAACAGAGTCTTGGGAATCAAAGGAATGGGTGGAAAGGCATATAGGAATGCCTGATTCCAATTCAGGAGAAAGGCGTCCGTAGCCTGAGCTCCCTGACACGGAGTTCTGGAACAGAACCGGGGAAGTTTGGCATTCCACGGACTTGCAAAGAGGTCTATGTCCGGGGTCCCCCATTCCTGAAAGATTCGGTTTATTTGGTCCAAATGTAGGGACCATTCGTGTGGCAGCAGAACTCGACTGAGCCTGTCTGCCCGAGAGTTTTGAACTCCTGGGAGATACACTGCTAGCAGGTGAATCTGATGCTCTCTGGCGAAGGCCCATAGTCTTAGAGCTTCGTTGCAAAGCGACAGAGAGCCCGTCCCTCCTTGTTTGTTTATGTAAAACATGGCCACCTGATTGTCCGTCTGAACTAGGACAGTGAGGTTGGCTAGGAGGGAGTGGAAGACCTTGAGGGCAAGGTAAATTGCTCGCAGTTCCAGAAGATTGATATGAAGGGTGGTCTCCTGTAGAGACCAAGTGCCCTGAGTGGAGAGAGTTTGCAGATGGGCTCCCCACCCTGTTTGGGAGGCATCTGTTGTGAGGGTTGCTTGGGGTAGCAATGGTTGAAATGGAGCCCCCAACAACAGATTCTTGGTGGAAGTCCACCAGTGGAGGGACCAAAACAGACGATCGGAGGTTTGTATTTGGTCTGAGAGCGCTCCTGACGCCTGAGTCCACTGAGTGGCCAGGGTCCATTGAGCTGCTCTCATATGAAGACGAGCATAGGGCACCACATGCACTGTGGAGGCCATATGACCCAGTAGGCGTAGCATTTCCCTGGCTGTCAAGTGAGTGCTGGACTGAGCTTGGGAGGCCAAACTCAGGAGGCGCTGGCCTCGAACCTGTGGAAGGTAGGCCCTTGCAGTGATGGTGTCCAACTGGGCCCCTATGAATTCCAGAGATTGAGTAGGGATGAGTTGGGACTTGGGAAGGTTTACTACCAGTCCCAGATACTGCAAAAGGCTCCTTGTGTGGTCCAGGGAAATCTGGGCCTGTGACTGAGTTGGAGCTCGGATGAGCCAGTCGTCCAGATATGGGAAGACAAAGATTCCCATGCCTCTTAGAAATGCGGCTACGACTGCCATGCATTTTGTGAATACTCTTGGAGCAGAGGCTAGACCGAAGGGGAGTACTCTGTATTGGAAATGTTTTCCCTGAAACAGAAAGCGAAGATACTTTCTGTGGGATGGATGGATGAGTATATGTGTATACGCATCCTGTAGGTCTAGAGAACAAAGCCAGTCCTGACCCTGGAGGTAAGGAAGGAGAATGCCGAGAGACAGCATTTTGAATTTCTCCTTGAAGAGAAATTTGTTCAATTCTCTCAGATCTAGGATTGGTCTGAATCCCCCTGTCTTCTTTGGAATGAGAAAATAAGGGGAGTAGAAACCGGACCCTTGTTGAGGAAGAGGAACCTCTTCTATGGCCCCTTGGGCAAGAAGAGAGGAAACCTCTTGACCCAACAGGGTTAGGAGAGATGGGGGAGAATTGAATGGTCTCACCATATGATGGGGAGGAAGGCTGGAGAAATGAAGTTTGTAACCCTCTCGAATGATAGAGAGGGTCCATTGTTCTGTTGTGATTTGTTCCCATCTGGGAGCAAAGTGAACCAACCTTCCGGGTATGGTGAGAGGTTCTGGTTGTGTTAGAACCAGAAGTGGCAAGTTCCCTAGGAGCAAGTCAAAACCCCTGAGGGGTTGGAGCCTGCTGAGCTACAGTAGCTGCTGCAGGCTTAGCTCGTGCTTGTTTGGATTGCTGACGCTTAGCAGTATAGCGAGGTTGAGAAGACTGCTGGCCAGTATTTGAAGCAACTCTGGCCTTCTTATAGTAAGGCCTTTTAAAAGACTTTTTCTTAGTAGGAATTGAAGTGGACTTTGAAAGTCTTTCCAAGGTGGCATTTTCAGCATCCATCTGGGTGGCTTTGATTTGCCACTCTTCCCCAAATAAGTTCTCACCTGTACAGGGCAGATTCCGTAAGCCATCTAGAACCCAAGGTTCCAGATCAGAGGCCTGGAGCCAAGCAAGACGTCGGGCTGCAATAGCAATGCCCGAAGCCCTACTGGCTCCCTCAAAGGAATCATATGCTGCCCTATTAGAGAACTTAGAAACCTCTAAGAGTTGTTTCACTAGGGAAAGGAATCCCTGCTTTTTATCCTCAGGGATAAAGGGGGCAAAATGCCGCACCTTTTTGGCAAGTTCCTCCAGGAACATGCCCATATAGAGACTGTAGGAATTAATCCTGGCTATAAGCATACTAGCCTGGAAAATTTTCCTACCAAAAGAGTCCAAAGTCTTACATTCCCGTCCTGGAGGGGTGGAAGAGTGCCTTTTGGTACTCCTAATCTTCTTCATTGCAGACTTCACCACAATAGAGTGGTGGGGCAATTGAGTCTTTTGGAAACCAGGAGAAGGAGGGACCCTATACATGGTGTCCAACCTACGGGAATAAGGAGACAAAGTCAAAGGATTTTCCCAGAAATCCATCAGTTGTTCTTGAAGGATTTCATGGATAGGCAGGGTAACTGCCTCCTTAGGGGCCTTTGAGTATCCCAAAATATCCAGTTTTTTGGATCTGGGTTCCTTTTCAGAGGATGTGGTAATAGAAAGGGCTGTAGCCATATCTAAAACAAAGTCCTGGAAGGACAAATCCTCTGGAGGGGACATTCTCCTTTTAGGAGAAGAGGGCTCCTCAGGTAAGTTGAGTGAAAACTCAGCAGAATCATCAGAGGAGTGAAAATCCTCAGAGGAATCGGTGCTTTCCTCTAACGCACGATACGCGTACCGATCGGTATCGATATCGGGCGTATCGGGTATGGAACCGGTATGGAGCGAAAGCCCATACGGTACCGACTTGCGTTTAGAGGTGGACGGCCTCGATACCGGCATGGCGGACGATACCGGTATCGGGCCCGGAACCGCTGAAAGCGGAACCGATGGCGTTGCAGCTTTAATGAAAGCCATGACGGCCTGCTGCATGGACTGTACAGTATCGCCCATGGACGCCATAGCTGCCTGGATGTCGGTACCGGAGTGACCCGGTACCCCAGAGCAGGCTAACAGGTGATCTGTCGAGGCCGTAGCATCGATATCAACCTGAGACCCCTGAATTGGCGTTTTTGGAAGTTGGACTTCCCGCCGGGGTTGTTTGGCTGGGGCAGGGTCCTCAAGTTCTAAGCTAAGAGCCTCTCGATGCTTTGAAGGAGATTTGCTCTTTGAGGACTTGCCCACAGAAGGTTTGGTTACCTGAGATCCATCCGGAGAAGAAGACCTGGATGACTGTGATGCTGTATTCTCTGAAGCAAACAGCACATGGAATTTGTTGGCCCGGTTCTGCAGCCCACGTTTAGACATGTGGGAGCAAGATGGGCAGTCCGGTATGGAATGGTCAGGCCCCAAACATTTCAGACACCAGTCATGGGTGTCTGTGACTGAAATAACAGCATTACATTTGGTACACTTCTTAAATCCAGGGGCTGGCTTCTCCATGAGGAGAAATTGAGTAGGCCGAGAGGCCTCTCTGAAGTGACCAAAAAGCTAAAAAATAAGAAAAAAGAATTATAATTTTTTAAAGAAAGAAAGAAAAGACAGGCGATACCGGTATCGGTATGGGGAAGGCAGGTACGCGGTCTAAAGAAACAAATAAAATAACAATTTCTTCAGCGGTGACAGGAACACGACCTGCTGGCTCCGCGGAAAAAGAGAAACTGAGGAGAGCTGTTCAGGAAGGCGGGAAGGCAGTGCGCATGTGCAGTGGGAGGTCCCAAAAGCTTCTATTCTAAGAAGCTGGGGAGCTTTCCCGCACGGGCTCCGTCGGTACCGACGTACCCATATGTGAGGACTTATTCCTGCTTGTTCCTGGAGATAACAACTGTTTATTGATAGTTGTTACCTCTCTTTCCTCCAAGAGGAAGAGGAAATCTGTTAAGTATGGGCATGATCATCATAAAGACTCTTAGAGAAAAGATGTCTCATGAAGAGATATCTAGGTAGGTTAGGATAAATTAGTGCAGACACTGCAAGTGAAAAGAAGCAGACTGCTACCCTAACCAGCAACCAAGAGGGACAATGATCTATTTGAAACCCTGCAACTGCTGGGTTTGTTGACCCTGTTGAGTTTGTAGATTCTTCAGACCAGGGCGATGTTTCCCCTGTTTGGGAACATCTGTATGATGGGCAGATGATGGACAAAACCTTCTCCCCCTAGGGGAAGAAAGTTTGGTAGGACATTTCCTACCTACTGGGAAAGGCGGCGGCGTAGAATAGCCTCTGGAAACAGGAAAGTCAGTGGATAACTGAGTAACCTGGAGTAAAGACTCCTTTTTGAAGATATTTTCTCCAGTGCAAGGAGTATTTCCCAGTCTTTCTTGTGCCCATTTGTCCAAGTCTGAAGCTTGGAGCCAGGCTCTACGTCGTGCCCCTATAGCTATAGCAGAAGTCCTGCTAACAGACTCAAAGGAGTCTAGGGAAGCACGAGTAAGAAACCTAGAGATATTATGAGCATGACTAACCAGTAAGGAATAGTCTGCTTGTTTGGGCTCTTGAAGAAAAGGAGTCAAAAGATGTAAATTTTCTTGTGACCTCCTCAAGAGATAGACCCATATACAAAATATATGAGAGAATTCTTGCTAAAAGCATGGATGTCTGGAAGGTTTGACGTCCAAAGGCATCTAGTGTCTTAGACTCACGACCTGGCGGACAAGAGTGCTTTTTATTACTCTTCACTCGCCTCAATGCTGATTCCACTACAATGGAATGATGAGGAAGT
The DNA here is from genome assembly GCA_033557465.1 of Ichthyophis bannanicus. Taxonomy (NCBI): domain Eukaryota; kingdom Metazoa; phylum Chordata; class Amphibia; order Gymnophiona; family Ichthyophiidae; genus Ichthyophis; species Ichthyophis bannanicus. Next base: position 324,384,822 of record CM066038.1, on the reverse strand, counting down.
TGAGTCCTTTGAAACCCTGGAGAGGGGGACACCTGATATAGGAGATCAGTTGCTCTGGAAAGTGGGGGTACCTTTAAAGGAGCTTCCCACATTCGTAGAAGGAGATCCTGCAAAGAATGATGCAAAGGAAGCATTATAGTCTCCTTTGCTTCGCTAGGAACAGAGAGGTATTCTGTATTCCCTTGTGTAGGATCTTGTCCAGGAATAGGAATGGCAAGTGATTTGCCATATCCAGGAGGAAAGTCTGGAAAGAAGGATCCCCAGAGGGAACTTCCCTTGGATAGGCTAGATCTGATGAAGAACTAGCGTTGGCACCGAGGGATCTATTCCAGTATATAGGAATAGAAGATCCTGAATGGTGCAGTATGGGATCCTTAGATGGTGGTCGCTGGTACTGCAGGTCAGAACCAGAGACAGTCGGTAACAGATCGTCCATGTTAGGGATCAATTCCAGACTCGACATCGAGGGAAGCGAGCCTGACGAGAGAAGCATGGAAGGTACCGACCGTAATGGTACTGTGGATATCGGTACCGATCTCGGTACCGTATCTGATACCGGTGGAAGAATATCAGCCGGTGGCAACTCTAACGGTATCGGAGGAACCGAGAGTTGCGGATCCGAAGTATCGGAACCGAGCCTTCGGTACCGACGGGAGTCGGTACCGACGGGAGTCGGTACCCAGTCCTCCAGACTGGAGATCGATTCCAGACTCGGCATCGAAGAAAGCGAGTCTATCGATGCACGTCTGGAGGGTACCGACGTCGGTACTAGTATCAGTGTCGATACCGATACTGTAAAGTTGGTCTGAAGCATATCCACCGGGCCCGTAGGTACCGAGGACGCCAGACGACGATCCTTGGTGAGGAATGTTTCATCCAACACCAGTGCCGATGCCGGGGTATCGGTACCGCTCGAAGCGGATGCCACCACCGGACATGGCTCAGGTATGTTCTGTGAGGGGTGAACCTCAGGAACAACCTGAAACCCCACACAGGCTTTGGAAGCCGAAGACTCCCACCGGGGTTTTGAAGCCAGTGGATTCTCGAGGGCAAGGCCGGAGGCATCTCTATGCTGTGCATGAGAACAGCCGCTCGAGGACTGGCTAGTCTTAACAGACTGTTTTTGGGTTACCTGATCCTGTGTAGAAGAAGATATGGTCGGTGCCCTGAAGTTGGAGGGGGACCGCGTGTCGAGGGGAATTCGATGTTGAAAACTTCTTCTCACCATACTGGTGCCTGAGGGCTCCAGAGGAAAATGGTCAGGACCCAAGCAGGTTAGACACCAATTGTGAGTGTCTAAAAAATAAAGTTGTACCGCCACAGTTTGTACATTTCTTGGGGAAAGTGGCTGGCGGTTCCATGAGGAAAAATGGAGAGGCCTAGAAGGCCTGAGAACCGTGAGATACTAAAAAAGAAAAATATATTCCTTAAAGGGAAAATATTTTACAAGAAAGAAAAAAACCACCGGCGGTACCGGTGGCGTCGGGGAAGGCAGCCGCGACCACAAGAAAACTAAAAAATAAAAGAAGAATTTTCTGCGGTGACAGGAGGACGTCCTGCCGGCTCTGTGGAAAAACGAAAACTGAGGAGAGCCAGTTGGGAAGGCGGGAAGGCAGCACGCAGGCGTGTTGGGATGCTTCCAAAAGCTTTCTGATTGGACGCTGGGAAGCGTTCCCGCGCGGACTCCGTCGGTACCGACGTACCCATATGTGAAGACTCATTCCTGCTTGTTCCTGGAGATTTTTTTCTTTTGCCAACTGCCATGAGACATCACTTGCAGTACCAATATATTATACATATACTGCACCTGAAAATGTTGCACCTGATATTCAAAGGGATTAACACAGTTAGCAGACCTATGTGTTGGTTCTGATCCTGTACTCTTGGCAATCTTTATTTGGCTCGCCTCTACTCTAAGGTAAAATTACACCTTACCTACTAAATTTTCTTTCCTGGAGTCCCTCCAGTCTAGTCCAATCCATCCCAGACACATGGGTTATGCTCATCCACCAGCAGATGGAAACTGAGAACCACAAGCTCAGAACATCTCTTAAGTAGCCTCTACTCCCCTGCAGACCCAGTATGAACCTCACAAAGCAGCAGCATGGAGTCCCAGAACCCCATCTCCATCAGCCCTGCAACGAATCGTGTACAGCTTGTCATGAGTTACTTTCAAGTTCTCCTTTTTTTTTGTATAGCAGTGTCAACACAAGGCATTCCCTCACCCCCCCAAAGGGCCAGTCCGCAACAGGAAGAGAAAACAATGTAACAGCACAATGGAGATCCCCTAGAACCGCAAACAAGATGGAGAATTGCCACAATTAACTGACCCGGAGGTCGCCCATTCTACCAATCACCTTTAGGTCAGAACAGACAAGACCAGAAACAAACCAAGTCCTGGGAGAGTCCTGGACTGGAGAGGAGGGACTCCAGGAAAGAAGATTAGCAGGTAAGGCCTACTTTCACCTTCCAATTCATCCCTCCAGTCCAGTTGCGTGGGATGTAACAAAGCAGTATCGCAGGGTGGGTGCTGAAACTCCAGCCTGTAGCACCTGGGCCTTTAAATCCGCATCCTACCAGACCTGCATGTTGCAGACGCAAAAAGGAATGGAGCAACAATCACATCGCTGCCTTGCAGATATCCTGGGGTGGGACAAGGCTGAACTCTTTATCAGGGCTCAGATGGCCCCTCGGGCAAATGGACCTGCAACCCTGATAACAATGCACCCCTTTAGCTAATATTAGGATTCAATGGCACCCTGAATCCAACAAGAAATAGATGACTTCGCAGCCACCTTGCTCTTGTGAAGCCCACCAAATAGTACAAAGAGGTGCTCCAAATGCCAAAACTCCTCCATCACCTTCAAGTACCACTTAAGCGCCCGGCAGACATTGAGCAAGCACAGATCCCTAGTCAGCCAAGTCAAGGGAACTGGCAACGTTTGGCAAAGTCACTGCCTGATTAAGATGAAATGCCAAAAACACCTTCAGCAAAATGGAATTAACAAAGAAAAGGGTGGTCCTTCTCCCAGTTTATCACCAAATAGGGTTCCCTGCACAAGAGAGCCTGTAGTTTAGAGATGCAGTGCGCCAAACAAATTACCCAACACACTACCTTCAACGTCAAGTCTTTCAAGGAAGCTCCTATAAAAGGCTCAAATGGGGCCCCAGTGAGAGAGTGGAGAGAACCAAGTTAAGATCCCAGGACGGAACCAGGGGGTGACAAGGCAGTCTCAAATGCTTGACCCCTCAAAGAAAAAAAAAAAAGACCATGTCACAATGAGAGGCAAGATGTGCCCTGTACCCAGTCCTGGAAGCAAGCCAGGGCTGTAACCTGAACCTTCAAGGACAAACCCTTATCCAGTCCATCCTGCAGAAGGCCAAAATATCCAGGAGAGCAGCCCCTAAAGGCCACATCTCTCTCCACACCAAGCCTTAAAGATGTGCCAAACCCACACATAGGCCAAGAATATAGAACACTTCCATGCCTGTAGCAAGATATCAACCATCTGAGGGGAGTACCCCCTGAGCCTCAAAACATGCCTACTCAAGAGTCAGGCTGTAAGCAAGAACAGATCTGTGTCCAGCATCTGGACAGGACCCTGTGTTAGGAGATCAACTCCCAAAGGAGGAGAGGCTCCACTACTTGAAGTCGCACCAGGTCGCTATACCACAGCTCCCTGGACTAAGTCGGGACCACTAACACCATGTGCGGGCCTCATATCACTGTAGAACATGATCTGACCTATCAGTGGCCATAGGGGGGGAAACATGTAGAGAAGCACGTCGCCGAGCAGAATTGGACCAGCACATCGAGACATTCTACTATGGGCTCTCAGCACATGTTGAAAAACCTGGGTCACTTGGCATTCATCAATGTCACCATCAAGTCCATCTGGGGAACACCCCAGTGCTCCACAATTGCCTGGAAGGTCACCTCAGAGAAGGAACACTCCCCTGGGTCCAACAGATGATGGCTCAGATAATCCTACTACTACTACTACTACTACTACTACTACTACTGCTACTGCACCTACTATTGTGTTTATTTCCCCTGTGTTTGACTCCTAGAGCCTGCCCGTCCAGCTCCTGCAGCCTGGTTTCCTCCTCTCAATTAATCCCGCCTCCTTCAGTGACGCGACCGCGGGAACGTGGTCGCGCTTGCAGAGGTACCCTGACTGTCTCCTATAAATTTAGAGCGCCTGTGGCGCGCGACGTGGGCGCGCGCCGAAGGAGCGCACCTAAGGAGCACGACGTGCTCCTTAGGTGCGCTCCTTGGGGCCGCTCCGGTAGCGAATGCCATCACTTTACTCTTGCTCTTTCGTTTTGTTTCCTTCCAGCTGTTATCCTCTCCACCACCACCGGACTCAGGAGCACGGTGTTTTCATCTTCGTCTGCTCCCTGCATACCTCCTGGGCCCTCTCAGGCACTTAACATTTCTCACCCTATAACGCTTTATGTCCCTTTCCCCACCTGCTCTATGCCCCACATACCTGTTCACTGGGGCCGCCGCCCAGCCGCAAATTTTAAACGCCGTTCTCGTTGCCTCGCCCACCTTCTCTCTTGTTCTTCCTCTCATTCCACTCTTCAGCCACCTCCCCCTGCTTCTGCTCTTCCCCCAGCCACCCTAAAGATTGGTCTTGTTAACTGTCGCTCCCTCAGGTCCAAGTCCTTACTCGTCCAAGATCTTATCTCCCAGTCCTCATTCGCCCTCACCCTTCTCACCGAGACGTGGTTAAGAGAAGGGGAGGATGCCCTCCTTAACCGTTGCCTTCCTCCGGGTTTCTCTGCAGTCTCTGTCCCCCGCACCGGCCGCACAGGTGGTGGTGTAGCTGCCATCCTTGCACCCTCCCTTTTTTTCACTCAACTCTTTTCACCGTCTCTCTCCTACCCTGAGGCCCTTCTCCTTCATCTACACACCACTCCACCGACCCACATTCTCCTCATCTACGCACCTCCTGCCCTCCGCACTGACCTTTGGGACTCCCTCCTTCGCTCCATTTCTGACCTCTCCCTCCTCTTTCCTCCTCTCCTCATCGCTGGAGATTTTAATCTTCACCTCAACTCCCCCTCTTCCCCTAGAGAACTTGCTTTTCTCACCCTTCTTCACGATCTCTCTCTCCTTCAGCATGTCTCTTTTCCTACCCATTCTGCCGGCCATACCCTAGATCTTTTTCTGACCCCCTCGTCCTCCACACTCACTCTCTCCAATCTGTCCTCTCTTCCTCTTCCCTGGTCAGACCACTTCTGCCTTTCGGTCTCCTGCTGCCACTCTGGAATCCCGACACCCCTCCCTACATCCCCCTCTGTCTGTCATCTCTCTCGCTCAATCACTCCCTCCCTAGCCCAGCACCTTCCCTCAGCCTCAGCCATACTCCCCCCTGACTTCCCCTCCTTGCCTCTCGACTCCCAAGCGTCCGCTTGGTTCTCCTCTCTCTCCATTGCTCTCGATCACATAGCCCCTCTTCGACCACGTCCAGTCACTCGTCGGCCCTCACACCCCTGGTACCATCCTGGTCTTCTCCTGCTCCGATCCCAACTTCGTAGAGCTGAGAGACACTGGCGCAAGACCCCATCGTCAGCCTCCCTCTCCCTCTTCAAATCCCAACACTCCTTCTATCGCTCCCAGGTTCACCTAGCCAAAGCCACTTTCTTTTCTGCCACTATCGCCGCTGCTCCCAATCAGACACGCCATCTCTATTCCACACTTACCTTTCTTACATCTCTTCATCCTTCTGCTCCCACCAAGTCCACTCATCCTCTCCCCGCCCCTTCCCTCCTAGCCTCAACCTTCCACAACAAGGTTTCCACCCTGAGGGCCTCTCTGCCCTCTCATCCCCCACCTCTCCCTTCTCCCCCTCCCGTTGCCTCGCCCCCTCCTACCTCCCCACTCTCCCATACCTGGTCTTCCTTCTCTTTAACCACTACCGCCGAACTACATCACCTCATTGCTTCTTCTAATAAAACCTTCTGCCCTCTTGATCCTATTCCATCCTCCTGGCTACTCTTCCCATCTCTGTCTCTCCTCCCCCCCATTCAAACCATGCTAAACTCTAGTCTTTCCACTGGTTCTTTTCCCTCCCCCTGGAAACACGCCCTCATCCGCCCTCTTCTTAAGAAACCCTCCCTCGACCCTCTTGACCCCAACAACTACCGTCCAGTCTCCAACCTTCCTTTCCTTTCCAAACTACTCGAAAAAATCGTCTTTGCCCAGCTTTCTCACCATCTTGACTCTGCCAATCTCCTTCACCCCCGTCAATCCGGCTTTCGCCCTGGTCACAGCGTGGAAACCACCCTCCTTGCTTTCACTGATTCCCTGCACACTGCCCACGATCGAGGTGACATCTCGGTGGCGGTAGCACTTGACCTCTCCGCTGCCTTTGACCTGGTTGATCACTCCCTTCTCCTGTCCCGCTTGCATGACGCTGGTCTCCGTAGCACTGTCTTGCGGTGGTTTCACTCTTTTCTATTCTCCCGCTCTGGTGCCGTTCTCCCATCCTCCTCTCCTCTCTCTCCCACCTTCTGACTCTTTCCCTTTGACCTGTGGGGTTCCCCAGGGCTCTGTACTGGCTCCCCTTCTTTTCAATCTATTTCTCACCCCCCTCACATTACTCATACAGCAATTTGGAATCTCAGCCTTTTACTATGCCGACGATATTCTTCTCCTTCATCACACTTCCCCCACTTCTCCTGATTTGACTCCTTTAAACAACTGCCTCACTGCTGTTTCCCACTGGCTGACGCAAAACTGTTTACATCTTAATCTTTCCAAAACCATAGCTATCTGGTTCTCACATGGTCGCCCATCCCCTTCCTTAGCCCCATCTTTTCACAATGCACCTATCTCGCTGGTTTCTACTTTCCGCTACCTCGGGGTTCTTTTCGATTCTGATCTCTCCTTCTCGTCTCACATTTCCCACATTTCTAAACTCTCTTTCTTTCACCTCCGCCAAATTCGTGCCATTCGTCCCTTCCTCTCTCCCTCCGCCTTAACTACCTTGTTACTGGCCCTCGTTATTTCCCGCATTGACTTTTCCAATTCTATTCTTTCCGGCATCTCCAAACAGCAACTCTCACGGTTGCAGCGAATTCAAAATACCGCCGCCCGACTCATTTCCCACGCTTCCCCTAGAGATCATGTCACCCCCCTCCTCCTCCATCTCCACTGGCTCCCTATACCTTTCCGCATACAATTCAAACTCCTCACCCTAACCCACAAGGCACTGCACACTTCCACCCCTCAATATTTTGCATATCTGCTCCGTTTCCACACCCCCCGCCACACTCCACGCTCCTTTCACCTCAACCGCCTCACACTGCCTTCCCCTTCACGCGCTCACTTACAGTCTACTCGCGCCTCAGCCTTCTTCTTCGCTGGTCCCTCACTATGGAACTCTCTCCCCCCTACCCTTCGGCTCGAATCCCACTTCCCTACCTTTAAACGTTCCCTCAAGACTTACCTCTTTTCCCTAGCCTTTGACCTCCCCCTCTCCCAGCCCTGACCCTTCTCCCTCATCCTTTGTCCCACCTCACTCTTGTCTTCTTCCTTTACTGTCACATTGTAACTTCCTTTCACTTTCTGGCCTCGCGCCACTCTGTCTCTGGAATTTTGTTACCATTGTAAACCGCCCTGCTTACCACTGAAGGGCGGTCAAGCAAATAAATAAAGATAAAGATAAAGATCCTTCCCAGCAACATGTGCCACCAACAATGAGCGCAGATGTGCCTACACCCACTGTAGAAGTGGAATCTCCTCTGCCACCAAACTAGTTTCAAGTGCTGCCCTGTCTGTTGATGTAGGCCAACGTTGTGGCATTGTCTGTCAGTACTCTCACCACTTGCTGTTGAACCATGGGAAGAAAACTCCAGAGCGAAACATATTGCTCTTGTCTCCAGGCAACAGACCAATGGCTCTCCTCCAGTAATCACTGCTCCTGAATCATGTGGCCCCGACAATGAGCTTCCAAACTGAAAAGGGCTGGCATCCGTTGTCACCACCACCCAGTCCAGGTCTCGAGGGGCATCCCAGCCGCAAGGTTTGTTGAGTCAAGCCACCAATACAGGCTTGCCAGAGCCTCGCTCCAGAGAACAAGGCAAACTTCCATAGACTGCACTAGCGGAGAACACCACACCAAAGGCAACGGCTGAAGGGGTCACATGTGGAGCCATGCTCGAGGCACTAGTTCCAGAGAGGCCACCATCTAACCAAGCACCTGCAGATAGTCCCAAACTCTCAGGCGAGGAACCACCCCCAGTTTTCTGCCGGAGGGCAGGATAGCGAAATTGCAAAGTCAGGTGCAGAAACACCATCTGCCACCCACATACTCCAAGGATTGCGAAGGAGACAGACTGCTCTTGGCAAAATTCATGACACAGCCTAGCTCTTGCAGCTGGTGGATCACACAGGCTGTCGCCTCCCAACTCTGCCAAAATTTCACTCAACTCAATCATCCAAATACGGGTGCAACAGGACACCCTGCTTCTGCAGGGCTGCCACAACTACCACCATCATCTTGGTGAACACCCAGGAGGGGCGGTGGCAAGCTCAAAGGGGACAGCCTGAAACTGGAAGTGTCCCTGTGGCACCATGAAACACAAACACTGATGCCCCAGGCAAATAGGAATGTGCAGATACAGGGATGTTAAGAACTCCCTTTATTGATCAGCCACAATGACGGACTGCAGTTCTTCCATGAGAAAGCATGGCACTCGGAGAGCCCAGTTTACCCCTTTCAAATACAGGATGGCCTGCTAAGAACCTTCCTCAGGCACCACAAAGTAAGATGAGTAACTGCCCACACCCCATTCTGCTGGGAGCATGGGGGTGGTAGCCTTGAGCTGCAGGAGACATTTGAGCATTATCCCGACTGCCAGAGCCTTGTTGGGGGCCTGGCAAGGAGATACCATGAAGGCATCCGCGAGGGGCCTCAAACTCAAGGGCATAATCTTTACACATCATCTCCAATACACAGACGTCCATTGTAAGCTGAGCCCAGGCAGGATAAAAATAGACCAGCAGTTTCCTATCAACTGTATCTCTGCTGGGGCCCCCAAACCTTCATTGGGAGGCCTTGGCAGCTCTGGGGGCTTCAGCAGCCCCATACCTCTACCACCTTGATCACCTCGACAAAAGGTTTGTCCTCCCCTGTGGGGGATTTGTCCCTCTGGCTGTTCAACCACTTCTGCACTTCATGCCCCTGGCCCTCAGAAGAGGGCCCACAGCACACTGCCCTGGGCTTGTCCTCTGGAAGTCAAGACGCCTTAATGTTCCCCACATACTTCAACTTCAAATCCTCCCCAAACAGCCTCCCCAAGAAGGGAAGCTTACTCAACCTCGTCTTTTATGTATTCATTTATTTAATTTATTTAACATTTCTTATATACCGCCTTTCATTATATCAAGGTAGTTTACATTGAACAAACTGAAATTACATTGAACAGGGCATTATAACTTGGAGATAACTATTTTACAGGGAACATGGGCAATGGAGGGTTAAGTGGCTTGCTAAAGACCACAAGGAGCACCTGTGGGACTAGAAACCCCAGTCCTTCCGGCCCAAGGTTGCTGTCCTCTAGTGGGATTTGAACCCCCGACCTTCCGGCCTGAGGTAACTTGCCCCAACCACTAGACCACTCCTCCCTCTTGGAGGCTAAATCCAGACCAATTCTGCAGCCACAGGAAATGCTGAGCCACCACCAGTCACCATGGACTTGGCTGAAGCCTGGAGCAGGTCATGAAGGAGATCAGCCAAGAAGGTGGTGCCAGATTCCAACTAACTTGACTCTTCTCAGGCAGATGCCTCAGGGATATTCTGCAACCAACACTAGCAAGTGCATGCCACATAGAATCCACAAATGGGCTCCTGCAAAGCCAAGGCGGAAATCTTGAAGGCCTGTTTGAGCAACACCTCCATTTGCCAATACTGCAGGTCCTTCAAGGCTGTATCCCCTTCCACTGGTATAGTCACTAGTGCATCCACCCGGGGAAGACACAAGCACTCCCTCTTGTCCGGAATGATAGGGTAAAGCCTCATCATACTCCTAGCGACCCACAAGCATGCATCAGGGATCTTCCACTCCTCATTAATTATCACCTTCACCATCTGGTGGAAAGGAAAGGAATGAGAAGGCTTCTGGATTACCATTGAGGAGCGGATGATCCTCCTGCTGCTCCGAGGGGTCCGGTAACAGATCTGCAATATGCAAGGCCACTAAGGTTTAAAAAAGGAGGAAAGCTCATTCCTATGAAAAAGTCTGATGGCCGAGTAGTCCTCCCCTGCTGGGAGTTCCCCCTCCTCCAAAACCTCAGAGTCCAGATCCTCCACTAAGCCAGGACAGACCGTCCAGGGCCCCGAGGGACCCCAACAAAGTCCCATCCTTGAACTAAGGGGACGTCTCCCAGCACGGGTGCTTCCTTGCCACTGGGATCACCAGTCCCCCCTGGCAAGGAGTGGGACCCTAATTCAGGAGAAACCCCCCCCCCCCATGCCCCTGCTGCATCAGGAAAGCCTGGTGCAATGACAGCACAAACTCCAGGGAGAAAGGGGACTTGTTTCCACCGCACAGTGCCGCCCCCCCACCAGGGTCCCAGGAGGATCTGGGGACACAGGCTACAATAAGGAACTTTCCTGCTCTTTGAAGCAGCAGACAAAATGGCAGCCGTTCCCACAAAAAAACAAAAACACAAAAACAGTGGGTGCTCCAGCCTCCACCCCAGAGTGATCACAGCCAGAACCCCCCCCCCCCCCCATGGCTGCCTTCAACGCTGATGCAATGCCAGCCACGCTCTCCTTTGCAGCTGTACTTTCTTTAAACGCAGCAAAGCCCGACCGCGAAGAGAAGGCTCTGGAGCCTGCCGCATGCTGCCCATTGGCTGTTCTTTTTCTCACCCATGTGCATGCTGCACGAGAAGGCCCATCCTCCCCCCTCCCCCCCCCCCTGGATCAAGGACTCACTGATCTGGGAGTCCCGCTGTGCTAATCACTGCCTCTCCCCAATGCTGCCTGCTGTTTTTTTTTTTCTTTTAAACTTAAATACAGGAGCACAGAGCTCTACCCCTGGCCCCCTCCCAGGAGCAAGGGAGGAGGAATAGGGGAAGCAGGCGGCTACTACACACTCAGAGGGTCCTGATTAGTGGCTAGGGGAGAGGTTGTGGGAGGGACCCAGCACCACCAGGTTCTGCACCACTGAACTGTGACCCGGCATCTAAAACAGCCAGCCAATACAGGCTATGCTCATCCACCTGCTGGAGAGGAGAAATACTGGTTCTGTAGGGAGTACAGACTACTTAAGAGAGGTTTGAGCATGTGATTCTCAGTCTCCATCCTCTGGTGGATGAGCATAACCCTTGTGTCTGGATTGGACAGAATACTAGACATGAGGTCTCATCAAAAATCTGTACAGATACTACATCCGCTCTCAAAACTCACTTGTTTCAAAAAGCGTTTGATCTCCCTCCCTGATTCTCCCCTGATTTTCCTCCCCGATATCGTCCCTGGTTATTGTTTTGTCCTAGTCTGTTGGTCTTGCCTTTCCCCTCTGTCCGTTTTTGTTAAGTGATCTTGTCTATGTCTTTTTTGTTTTATCCATTATTGTTAACCATTGCTTGAAGTCTGTATTTTGTTAGGTATTGCTGTTCATGCCTTTTTGTTTATCTATTGCTGTTAACTACTACTTATTGTTTGCTTATTGTTAACTGCTGGTTGTTTTATTGCTTTTATTGTATACATTTTTACAGTTTTTAAATCTATGTTTTAATTTTGCCTATTGTTTTAACTTGTGCCCCTATCTATTTGTTATTTATTGTTGTTTGTATTGTTTGCTATGCTTTCCTTTCTTTTCTATTATTTTTTGGCGTTCCTTTTCCGTAGTTTGCAGTGCTGCTTTTTATATTGTTTGTACACCGCTTTAATGTTTCTAACGTAAGCGGTCTATCAAATATGGAATAAAGTTAAAGTTATCTAAGTACCAGAGGATTCCTCTGATCACAGTCAACTTGTCACAATTTCTGCACTCCAGATCAGTAGACAGGATTACTCAGTGGTCCTAATGTCTATATGCAATGAATCTAACCCAGGGGTGGCCAAGTCTAGTCCTAGTGCACCATAATCCAGTCTGGTTTTCAGGATGTCCCTAATGAATATTCATGAGACATTTGCATACACTGGGAGGCAGTGGATACAAATGTACCTCATGAATATTCATTAGGGACATCCTGAAAATCAAGCTGGATTGTGGTGCACCAGGACCGGAGTTGGCCACCCCTGATCTAACCAGTAAAATACAGGGAAGCATTTGTACTTTTGGTTACCTAAAAAGTAAAGCAAGTTTCAGCTGAGAATTGCCCTTTAGGGATGTGCATCTTGTTTCATTTCATAAAAGCACACATTAAAAACTAAATTAGAAATTTTCTACTTGCACACCCTTATTATTCTTACATACAAAATATAAAGTGAAAACTTCCTAAGCAACAGTTGCAATTATATCCCACCTGCCTTCATAAAGCATTACCCAAAACAGTTTACAACAAAAATGTACAATATAAAATATCATAATCAGAGACAATCCCTAACACTAGCACTCAGCCTCCAAAGGCTTGGCTTCTAATGCCCTCTTTTCTCCTCTCAGCGGTTTGTCTCATTACCGCAGAAGGTTCATTGAGTACCTGAACACACCTTCTGTTCTCTGATCCAGTTCACGCATCAGCTGAAAATTTCTCTGCAGTTCACAGGGCAAGTTTTCTATACCTAAAAGACAAACACATAGTGAGGAAGTACCAATGTTAAAGCAAAAAGGAGAAGTTGTGAACCGCCTTGATTTTCTCATGAAAGGCGGTATATCAAATGAAACAAACAAACAAGTTTTACATACTTGATAATTTTCTTTCCTTGAATCTTGTTAGATCAGTCTGAATATCTGGGGTTAGTACTTGGCAGCAGTACCATACCTAGCCCTGTGCGAGCAGTGCAACCGCACAGGGCGCAAAGACTTAGGGGGCGCATTTCAGCTGCCTGCTGTTGCCCTGCCACTGTTGAGAGAACAGGGCAACAACAGGCAGCCAAAATGCACCCCCTAAGCCTTTGTGCGGGTCTTTTTGCAGGTCTGGTCCCTCCCTCCTCTGACAGCTTAAAGTTAGGTCTGCTCTGCTGCTGCCGCTGGCGACTTACACATTGGGCGCACGCTCCCCTCCTCCCTCTACATCCGTCTAGCCGCTGCCTGCTCGCCCTGCTGCTGGCACCACCGTGGAGAAAACAGAGGGTAGCAACAGCATGGCAAGAACAGGCAGCGGCTGGACAGAGTATGGGGAGGAGGAGGGATGTGCAAGTTGCACAGGTCACGATTCTGACTTGGTACAGCCCTGCTCAACACCAATGGCTATGTGCTTACAAGCACTAGATGCTGCCACCACTGAAATTCCTTATCCCGCTAGACCAGTCTGGCTGTATAGGTTATGCTCATTTGCCAGCAGGTGGAAGCAGATTTGAGCAAACGTTCAGTGATGTCGTCACTAGGTATATGTATTCCTATTATAACCACATCACTCACATCAAAAAATGTAATATTGTTATACTGTTATACAGTAAATAATGTTATACTGTAAAAATGTTGAGTCGTAATGTAAACCACTTTGATTTAAGGAGGCGGCAGTGTATAAAACCTGTTAAAATAAGATATCTCTGCTGGTGCAGTCCTGTGAGAAGCTAGTATGACACTTCCCAATCAGTAAGGAAAACAAACAATTCAGAAATGAATAAGTATTTAGCTCTTACAACAATGAATTCTGCGTCAGAAGATAATACTAGCAATGTACTCAATCACAGCTGGACTCCCAAATCTGTCAGTCTTCCAGGGAAGGTCCTGGACTGATCTAGCAGGATTCAGGGAAAGAAAATTGATCAGGTCTGTACAAATTTCTCCTTCCTTATTCTGGTAGCCCAGTCCACACATATGGGATCTACCCAAGCAGTCAGGACGCAAGGTGGGAGGAAGATGTCACTCTAGAGACTTGCCCTACTAAAGGCACCATCTGCTCCAGCTTCCACATGCAACCTCTAGTGCTTCACCAAGGTTTTCAAAGGCCAGGCAATTGCCTCGCAGATGTCCTCTGGTGCTATCAAGGCAGACTCTGCCCATAAGGCAGCCTGTGCCCTAGTGGGGCGAGCTCAGACTCCCTCTGGCACACACTTACCAGCCACAAAGTATGCTGAATCAACAATGGCTGATCAGGGAAAGGAAAGAGGCAGTGAGCATGTCCTGACTACTGAAGAGGCCAAGAGATGATCCAACTGACAGAAGGAATACTAATCTCCAGGTATCTGATCAATGCCTTCTGCATGTCTCAGACTGAGAAAGGTCCATCAAAAAAACATCCAAGGATAACAGTCTGGTTACAGCGAAAGGAGAAAAAGCACTTTTGTGAGAAAGGATAGCACAGTCCACAAGGAGAAAGAAGCCATTGGCCAAAAAGGCTCCCTGCAAGACAGACTACAGATCAGACACCCACAACTAGCAGATAATAGCCACCGGGAAAACCATCTTAAGGGTCAAATCCTTGAGAAGCCTTACAAATGGATTCACAAAGGGGGCCTTTTCAGTGCCTTCAATACCACTGAACAGCTAGATGCATTGACAGACAGATCTGCTTAAGTCCTTTGAGAAAGTGGAATGTGTCAGGATACACTGCCAAGGACATCCCTTGAATGTGCCCATAGTGGCACACCAAGACCACCACCTAAACCTTGAGAACATTCAGGTCTTATCCTTGGTCCAGACCATGCCACAAGGACAAAAAAAACCACATAGCGGCTATGTTTGCCTTCCTGGCCTCCAGGACCTGAGAGGAACACTATCTCTCAAAAACCCTCCAGTCTCACATAAGCTAAAGTCGAGGCTCTCCAAGCATTGAGAAAAGAGAATGCCCACTGCCTTTCCAGAGTAGTACTTCTTAGACCATCTATGCCTCAAGGGCCAGGCCATAAAACAAGGAAACTGTATAGTCCATCTCCAGGAGTCCTTACTGTAGAAGGCATCTTTCCAGAGGAGCAATAGAGGGGACCCCATCAACACACTCAAGAGATATGCATGCTATAGCCAGCGCAGCCAAACCAGGGCCATTAGAATCACTAAGCATAGTGCAACTAAATTCCCTGGAGAAGGTGGCATGAGGAACGATAGCCCTCCTAGGGCCACTCCTGAAGCAGAGCATTCAAGCCAATCACCCATGGGTCCTTCCTGCAGCTAAAAATATTCTCCATTTTAGCACTCTAAGTGGCCATCAAATCAAAAACTGGAAAGCCTCATCTTGCACTATGAGGGCGAACATATGAGGACTGAGCTCCCACTCAACAGGAACCACATGTCAACTCCTGGTATGTGGGCTGCTGACAGATCAATGAAATGCTATGCACACCAATACAGTGCCACCACTTTGAGAGTCACATTGGCACTGAGTCCCACCTTGCTTGCTGAAGTAAGCCACAGTGGCAACACTGAACACATTGGCAGCTTTACCCACCAGAAGAGAGCAGACGTCTCTAAAGCCAAGCAGATTAGTCTCCTTGAGGCCTCCCAACCAATCATCCGAATGGAGGCCAGAACAGAGTCCCTGGACAAACTGACCTAGACAATGAATTCCCCAGCCCTTAGGCTGTCATCCAAGGTGACTATCACCAAATCCAGTGTTTCCAGAGGCATCTTGTCCATCAGATGGCGAGACTGTAATCATCAGGCTAGCTGCTCCATCTCCTGAGGGAGAGGAAGGGACTGGTCAAACAGAGGTCTCCAAAGGGGTGTAAGTATGCCCTGGCCCAAGCGACCAACTCCATAGTCAGTGCTATGGACCCTAGGAGTTGGACAGTCACAGGCCTGAGGAGCTGGCCAAATGCCAAACTCCCTGAGCTGGCTCTGCCACTTGAGACATCTTGTGTGTGGTTGAACTGAGCCACAAGGAACTCTATCCTGAGAAGGAATTCAACTGGGTTTGATGATTAGCCATTGAAACAGCAGTCTTAGATGTGGACCACTAGGGCCGTATCAACCTGGACCTCTCCAGGGAGTCTGAATGAACCAATCAGGTATGATTCAGACCTTTAAATACTTAAAGGGAAATAATGAAGAAACAAACCTCTTCCAAAGACGGGGAAGCTGTAAAACTAGAGGGCATAACAGGAAGCTGCAAGGTGGTAAATTGAAAGGCAATGTCAGGAAATACTTTTTCACAGAAAGGGTGGTGGATGCTTGGAATGCCCTCCCGATGGAAGTGGTGGGGCAAACACGGTGACGGAATTCAAAATGGCATGGGACAGACACAGTGGATCCCTTTACAGCAACAGGATAAAATCTAAGTAAACTGAACCATCTAATTTCTCAACAAATAGGGGTGTCCTGCATGGAATGGTTAGCTCACCCCTAAACAGAGACGTGGGGAGGGGTGGCCTGCATGCAGCAACAGGTGCACCTATGCTTGCCATCGTGCTGGGCAGACTAGATGGACCATGCTGGTCTTTATCTGCTGTCATTTACTATGTTACTATGTATGAGGTCATGTTTGCAGACCACCACCATTACCAACATGACCTTTGAGAAGGTTCAAAAAGCCATAGCTAGGCTAAAAGGGTAAAGCCTAGAACTAAAAGCCCAGGATGTAGAAGCAGAGAAACCAATCTGTTCCAGATCCAGGGAGATAAATTCCCCTTGTTGGGCTAACCATGAGCAACCAGAGTCTCCATGCACGAAAGAGGGATTCTGAGCTTTGCACTTACCACCTTCAGGTACAGAAAAGGCCAGGAGCCTCCATTCTTGGGTACCACAAAGTAGATGGAATATGCTCTCTGTCAAGACAGCTATCAGATCTCCCACACACCTTGTCCCACTGGCTATGGTGGTGGTGTTGGACTTCTACTCTCTCCTTCCTGCCAATTTCAACCCCTCCTGCTGCCCCAGTCTCACTCCTTTCCCTCCTTTGAAGTCCACTTCATCTGGCTTTTTATTCCATTACCTCTCCAGTGAGCTGTTATTTAATCAACCTCCTGACAAGTCCAGCTTTACCTTTCTCAAAGACTTGGGCTTTCCTTCTTTCTGGATGCCTCTTCTCCCTCTTATTCTCAGGGATTTTACATTCATGTTGATAATCCCTCTGACCCTTATGCTTTAAAGTTCCTTTCACTTACCTCCTCATTTGACCTCCAGCTTTGTTCTACTGCCTCCACTTAGCACAGCCACTTCCTCGACCTTGTACCCTCAAACTTCTGTACCTCACTTCTTCCCTTATTGGACCATTACCTGCTAAGCTTCACTCTTCATAACCCGCCACCTCAATCTCACCCTGCCTCCTCCAACCTCTTTAGAAATCTTCATGTTATTAACCCTTTGACTCTCCTCTCCATTGTCTCATCACCTCTTTTCTCCACTATGTCATCTGAGTCTGTTGATGAGGCAGTTGCTTCCTGTAACGCTGAACCCTCCTCTGCTCTGGATGTTCTTGCTCTGCTCATGCCACTCCTGTGAGGCATACTATACCCCAGCTCTGACTGTCTTCCACTATCCCCTATCTACATTCCTGTGACTGTTCAGCTGAGTGTGCTTGATTCAAATCCCATTCCCTTGTGGATCTTCTACACTTCAAAATCATGCTTGTCTCTTTCCAGTCAGCCATAGCACTCAAACAAGACTTATGTCTATCTAACTCTCTTGCCTCTGACCCTTGCCATCTCTTTACAACTCTCTTCAAGGTGCTTCCACCTCAGTCCCCAACTTCCCTTTCTGCCTAAACCCTGGCTGACTATTTCCATGACAAAATCCACAAGATCACCCTCCAATTCCCCTTGAGGTCAGCTACTTCCCCTCCTTACCCTCTTCACTCCAAAATCCCCCCCCCCCTACATCTGCTACCCTCTCTTCCTCTTCTGTGATCTGAGAAAACCACACCCCACCTTTCCTCCTCTAAACTCACTACCTGCTCCTCTGCTCCTACTCCCATCTGTCTCCTAAGTCCCATCTCCTCCACTGTTGCCTCTTCCATCTCATATTCTCAACCATTCACTCTCCACTGCAACTGTCCCTGCAGTCTTCAAGCATGCTGTGCTTACACCTCTCCTCAAAAAATCCTCACTAGATCCTATCTATCCTAACTATCAACCCATCCCTCTCCCCCACTTTGTTTCTAAACTACTTGAAAGTGCGGGTCCCTGCCGTGGCCTTGACTTTCTCTCCTCTCAAGCCCCCCCTCCCCCCGGATCCTTTACAATCTGGCTTTTGTCCTTTACTTTCTACTGAAGCGGCTCTTGCCAGTCTCCAGCGTCTTGTTCCTGGCAAAATCCAAGGGCCTTTATGCAAACTTCATTCTCCTTGACTTTTCTACTGACACAGTTGACCACAAACTTCTTCGATACCTTGTCCTCGCTTGGTTTTAAAGGCTCTGTACTATCCTGGTTCTCTTCTCTCTCCCATCACTCTTTCAGTGTTTGTTCCAGTGGCTCCTCCTCTGCTGCTATCCTGCTTTCAGTTGGTGTACCCCAAGGATCTGTCTTGAGTGCACCAAGGAACTCGGTAGAGAAAAAGGAGTGGACCCATCTCTACACCTGAAATCTGACATTGCTGCGTGAAGTTGAATATGGCCAAAACTGAGCTTCTTATTTTTCCCCCTAACCCTCCTCTCCCCTTCTTCCTTTCTCAGTCTCTGTGAAAAACTCTACCCTGTCTCCTCGGCTCACAACCTTGGGGTCGTCCTACTCCTCTCTCTCTCCCCTTCTCCACACACATCCAGCTGATAGCTCAAACCTGCTGTTTCTTTCTCTACAACAAAATCCACCCATTCCTTTCTGTACACACTACTAAGATACTTATCTACTCTTTGGTCACCTCCCGTCTTGACTATTGTAACCTTGATAAGGTCTTAGATAGTGCTGGGGAGGAGTCTGCTGTCTTGGTACATGTTGGTACCAATGACATAGGAAAATGTGGTAGGGAGGTTCTGGAGGCTAAATTTAGGCTTTTAGGTAGGAAGTTGAAATCCAGAACTTCCAGGGTAGCATTCTCCGAAATGCTTCCTGTTCCACGCTGGCATGAACCTTTAAAAAGGAGATAGAGCAGCTTTTAAACTAGATATTAGAAGAAAGCCGACAGTCGCCCAAGAGCGGATGGTTCGGAAGAATGTATCTTTGAAGGATACTACCAAAAGCAGAGAGGTTCCACAAAAGAGTAAAGTAGCCCAAATGCCCTCAAGTATGGAGCAGACAGAGCTTAAAGATCCCAAATTACCCATGTCTAACAATAGCCAAATTAATATGAATAAAATACATTCTCTAAAATGCTTGTATGCAAATGCTAGAAGTCTAAAAAATAAGATGGGAGAGTTAGCACCAAATGAAAGGTTAGATATGATTGGAATATCAGAGACATGGTGGAAGGAGGACAACCAGTGGGACACTGATACCTGGGTACAAACTATATCGAAATGATAGAGCTGATCAAATTGGTGGAGGGGTTGCTCTCTATGTTAGAGAGGGCATTGAGTAAGAAAGGATTAAAGTTTTGCAGGAAACAAAATCTGCTGTAGAATCTATATGGATTGAAATTCCATGTAAAAGGGATAAGGCAATGGCAGTGGGGGTGTACTATCGAGCACATAGCCAGAATGACCAAATGGGTGATGAAATGCTCAAAGAAATCAAGGAAGCTAGCAAAAGTTACAGCACAGTAATAATAATGGGTGATTTCAACTACCCCGGTATCGACTGGGTCAGTGTCACGTCAGGACATGCTAGGGAGATAAAGTTCCTAGATGAAATAAATGACTGCTTCTTGGAGCAGCTGGTTCAAGAACCGACCAGAGGGGAAGCCATATTAGACCTAGTCCTTAGTGGAACACCAGATCTAGTGCAAGAGATAAGGTTGTTGGGGCCACTTGGCAATAGTGATCATAGCATGATCGCCTTTGATTTAATTAGTGGAGTAGGGATAGTAAGGAAATCCACAGTACTACCTTTTAACTTTCGAAAGGGAGACTATGATAAAATGAGGAAAACAGTGAAGAAAAAACTAAAAGGAGCAGTTGCAAAGGTTAAAGACGTACATCAGGCTTGGCTGTTGAAAAATACTATCTTGGAAGCCCAGACCAGCTGTATTCCACGCTTTAAGAAAAGCGGAAGGAAGTCCAAAAAACTGCCAGCATGGTTTAAAGGTGAGGTCAGAGAGGCTGTTGTTGCCAAAAAAGCATCTTTCAGGAAATGGAAAAAAGAGCCAAACGATGAAACCTGGAAACACCACAAGCACTAGCAAGTCAAATGCAAGGCATTGATAAGGCAGGCAAAGGGAGAATTTGAGAAGAAGCTTGCTGTGGAAGCAAAAACGCGAAGTAAAGACCTTTTCACGTACATTCGTAGCAAAAAACCTGTGAGTCAGTTGGTCCATTAGATGATAAAGGGGTTAAAGGAGCACTAAGAGGCGACAAGGCAATAGCAGAGAGACTGAATGAATTCTTTGCTTCAGTCTTTACTGAGGAAGATGTAGGGATGTTACCCATGACTGAAGTGGTATTTAAAGGTGCGGAAGAATTGAAGGAAATATCGATACATCGGGAAGATGTATTACAACTATTAGATAAACTGAAGAGTAGCAAATCACCTGGGCCAGATGGTATACATCCAAGGGTGTTGAAAGAACTGACATATGAGATTGCAGACCTGCTATTAGTAATCTCTGAACTATCATTAAAATCATCTCTAATACCTGAAGATTGGAGGATCGCCAATGTAACACCAATTTTTAAAAAGGGTTCCAGGGGTGATCCGGGAAACTACAGACCGGTGAGCCTGACATCAGTACCGGGAAAAATGGTAGAAACCATCATAAAGAATAAAATTACTCAGCATGTAGATAGTCATGACCTAATGGGAGACAGCCAACATGGCTTTAGACAAGGAAGATCTTGTCTTACTAATCTGTTATGTTTTTTTGAAGGAGTGAATAAACAGGTGGACAAAGGTGAGTCGGTTGATATTGTGTATCTGGACTTTCAGAAAGCCTTTGACAAGGTCCCTCATCAGAGACTTTTGGCAAAACTAAAGAGTCATGGGATAGGAGGCAGTGTACTACTGTGGATCAGGAACTGGTTAAAAGATAGAAAGCAGAGGGTAGGGCTAAATGGCCAATTTTCCCAATGGAGAAAGGTGAATAGTGGTGTACCCCAGGGATCTGTGCTGGGTCCGCTGCTTTTTGACATATTCATAAATGACCTGGAAAGTGGAATAACGAGTGAGGTTATCAAATTTGCAGATGACACAAAACTATTTAAAGTTGTTAAAACCCAAGAGGATTGTGGAAAATTGCAAGAGGATCTTGATAAATTGGAAGACTGGGCATCAAAATGGCAGATGAAATTTAATGTGGACAAGTGCAAGGTTATGCACCTAGGGAAGAACAACCCAAACTATGGTTACACGATGCAGGGTTCCACATTAGGAACCACCACCCAGGAAAAAGATTTAGGCGTCATTGTGGATACCATGTTAAAACCCTCGGCCCAGTGTGCAGCAGCGGCCAAGAGAGCAAATAGAATGCTAGGTATGATAAGGAAAGGAATGGAAAATAAAACAAAAGATATTATAATGCCTCTATATCGTTCCATGGTGAGACCACACCTTGAATATTGTGTGCAATTCTGGTCGCCGTATCTTAAAAAGGATATAGCGATTTTAGAAAAGGTTCAGAGAAGAGCCACCAAAATGGTAAAGGGGATGGAAGGATACTCCTATGAAGAAAGGTTAAAAAGGTTAGGGCTCTTTAACCTGGAAAAGAGACGGCTGAGGGGAGATATGATAGAAGTCTATAAATTAATGAATGGAGTGGAACGGGTAAACGTAGATCAATTGTTTACCTTATCAGAATATAGAAAGACTAGGGGACATGCAATGAAGCTACAGGGTAAACTATTTAAGACTAATAAAAGAAAATATGTTTTCACTCAACATGTAATCAAACTCTGGAATTTGTTACCGGAGGATGTAGTAAAGGCTGTTAGTGTAGCTGGGTTTAAAAAAAGGTTTGGACAAGTTCCTGGAGGAAAGGTCCATAAACCATTATTAAGAAGGGACCCAGGATATCAATGCTTGAACCAATACATTGTGGAACCTGTGTCCCTTAGGGAAACTGCTAGGTACATATGACCTAGATTGGCCACTGTTGGAAACAGAATACTGGGCTTGATGGACCTTGGTCTGACCCAGTATGGCATATCTTATGTTCTTATGTTCTTACCTACTCCTTGCTGGTCTCCCTCTGAATCATCTATCTCCTCTTCAATCTGTTCAACACTCTGCTGCACAACTAATCTTTCGCCAGCCTCGTCATGCTCATATTACTCCTCTTCTCAAATCACTTCATTGGCTCTCTATCCATTTCCGCATCCAGTTCAAACTTGTCCTGCAGACCTTTAAGTGCATTCACTCTGCAGCTCCTCACTACCTTTACTTTCTTCTCTCCCTACACCACTCCTCCGGAACTCCACTCTTCTGGCAAATTGTTTCTATCTGTGCCCTTTTCTATTGCTAATTCCAGACTTCACTCCTGTCACCTTGCTGCTCCTTATACCTGGAACAAATTCCCTGAGTGTGTATGTTAGTTGCCTTCTCTGGTCCTTTACAAATCCAGGCTGAAAGCTCACCTCTTTGCTGCCGCTTTTGGATCTTGACTCACCTGGTCTCCTTTGTGTTTCCTTACTATTCCCCCTAGATGTATCCTGTGTCTACAGCTACTGTGTTGTCTGTCTTGACTAGATTGTAAGCTCTGATGAGCAGGGACTATCTCTTACATGTGTCTGTGCAGCACTGTGTACATCCTGTAGCGCTATACAAATGCTTAGTAGTAGTAGTAGTAGTAGTAGTAGTAGTATATGCTCTGCAGATGGGACAAGTAGGATAGCCTGCAAGTGCAGGAGAAGCTGTAGAGTTTCCTCAACTGCCAACCACCAGAGCAGAGAACTGCAGGGAGTATCCATAAAAAGGTATCCCAAAGAGGCTCTGAAAACTTCAGCACATAGTCCTGACTTAGGACACAAGGACCCATTGGTTTGATGTGATCTTGGTCTACTCAGAGAAACAGCAGGAGCTGCCCTCCACCAGTTGTACACACGGAGAGCTACTGAATTTCATTGTTTGGCCTTCCTGACTCTGGAAGTTGAGACAGTCAAATACTGAGATCACCAAGAGTATCTTGAATCTTCACAGCTTCAAGAGACTTCACACAGCCAAGCTTTCAGACTTTATCATTGCCTGCTTTTTTTAATGTAGATTTTAACTATTGCCTACATTCCTTGCACAGCCTTTAAATCAGATATCTGAGTGTGCCCTCGGTTCATGTAAGGCCTATTGGCCAGGGACACTTAGGTTCTGCCCACCCTACCCCTCACCCCAGGGCTGCATTGCCTATATAGTCATCATATACATTGACATTTGTCCTTTTAAATTAGGTGTTGCACCCACCTTTTCTCGTTCTTCTCCTAGGACTGCTTAATCAGCATGTCCTGTATTCAATCTGTGGTGCTTTCCATTCTGAGAACAATCTTTTGGAACCTAAGAGCTTGCCCTATATGCCTCAAGTTAGCTGCTATGCATAAAGAATTGACTCTACTTAAGGGAATTAGCTGCAATTAAACACACCTCTTCTAGGATACAAAAGGAACAAAATCCACCACCACTCCCACAAAGAATCAAACAGCCCAGGAACAAATGGATCACAGTGGGCTCTGGTAGGTTGCAACCTGTAAGGCAGAGACACCCTATACATCAAGAGATATCCCTGCATAATGCCTTCTCTGCCTTGGATAATGAGGGTGCTCAATCTGTGAAAACTGAAGTACCCTTAAATGAGAGAGTCAATGCCCAATCTATTGATAATGCACCAAATAGGAAGGAAAAAAAATCACAAAACAGAAAACTACTACTACTTGGAGATTCCATCATCAGAGGCACCAACTTGGGAACACAGTTCAAAGGAGAAAATATGGTCAAATGCCTCTCAGGCTCTTCAGCCAGCAGGAATACAAATCAAATTGTTGATATAGTCAGTGCAGAAAGTGAGCACTCCATAACTGTTGTCATCCACTTGGGCACAAAATGACCTGGCTAGGAACAGTGCCTCTGCAGTTCAAAGGGACTTCCAGATTCTGGGAGAGAAACTCAAGCCCATCGTTAATACTATAGCATTCTCAGAAGTTCTACCTGTTCATAATAAGGGGGCAGAAAGGCTGCATCACAAACCACTTTAATACATGGCTCCAAACCTGGTGCAAACAAGGATTTAGATATATTGGCAACTGGGGAAACAGATGGATCAACAAGAGACTATACTGGGCTGATGGACTGTATCTCTCCGTCGCAGGGAAAAGGATCCTAAGTGAAAAATTCAGGCAGTATGTGGACAGGCATTTAAACTAGGGAAAGGGGGTGACTGATGGAGAAGGACAAGTTCAGGACATTACTCCCAGCAAAAGTAAAAAGACATTGGAAACAGCTACACTTTTAAACCACACATCAATGGCAAGTGGGAAGGGGCGTGTAGAACAAAATCCATGCAAAACACAGGCAAGCCAGTCAATGAATGCTGGAAAGCAATGAGCACAAATGCTCGAAGCCTTGCCAACAAAGTTCCTGATTTGGAAGCCCCAATGGTGGAAATGGACTTTGACATTGTGGCCATTACAGAAACATGGTTTAACAAGTTGCATGAATAGGATATAGCCATAAGTGGCTATAATCTATTTAGAAGAGATAGAGAGGGTAGAAAAGGAGTAACCGCCCTATGTCAAAAGCAATATTAAAGCTACTGAAATGCAGGGGATGTGGGGAAGAGAAGCGCTGTGGATTGTGTTGGAAAGAGGAGACGGCACTGTCATCCATACTGGTGTAGTCTATAGACCTCCAACTCAAACCGAAGAAATGGAGAGTGAATTGATTGCTAATATTGCAAAGATAGCCGTGCAGGGGGAAGTGATCATAGTGGGCGACTTTAATCTACCTGATGTGGATTGGAGTATTCCTTCTGCAAATCTGGAAAGAAGTAAAAAATAAATAAATAAATTGTGGATGACTTCCAAGATGCATTACTTAGACAAATGATGATGGAAGTGACCAGGGAGTATCGGTACTGGATTTACTGCCCCTAACGGAGGTGTTGAATATCCAGGTGGGTGCCCATGCGAGCAGCAGCGATCATCACACAGTGTGGTTTGAGATAAAAACCAAGGTAGAATCCAAACACAGAAGCTCAAAATCCTAGACTTCAAAAACACTGACTCCAGCAAAATCGCCAAGTACCTGAAGGAGGAGCTGGCAGGGTGGGAGGGGGATAAGGGAAGTGGAATTGCAATGGGCTAAACTAAACGAGGCAATAAAAGGGACAACAGATACATATGTAAGGAAAGTAAATAAAAACAAGAGGAAAAGGAAACCTATTTGGTTCTCCAAAGTGGTTGCACAAATAAAGCCAAAAAACACAGCTTTCACAAACTTCAAAAGTTCAAACAGAGGAACACAGGATCAAACTAAGACAAAAAGAGAAATAAGGATAGCAAAATCAAAGGCAGAAGAAAAGATGGCTAAAGATGTGAAGTGTGGCGACAAAACCTTTTTTCAGGTATATTCAGGGAGAGGGAAATCAGAGGTGGAATTGCAGGTCTCAAAAGTGCCGAGAATGGATTTGTGGAACGTGACATTGAAAAAGTGAAAATGCTAAATCCTTCTATTTTTTACTAGAGAAAATCCTGAAGGACCACCTGTGATTGACAAATATATAAATGGGAATGGAGTAGATACCACACCATTCACAGAAGATGGTGTTAGAGCAGCTTGCAAAACTGAAAGTGGCCAAGAATATGGGACAGGATAGGATACATCCCAGGATACTGAAAGAGCTCAGAGAGGTTCTTGCAGGGCCATTAAAGAATGTTTTTTAATAGATCCTTGGAGACGGTAGAAGTTCCACAGGACTGGAAAAGGGCTGATGTGGTACCTCTTCACAAAAGTGGTAGTTGGGAAGAAGTGACAAACTACAGGCCAGTAAGACTTACCTCTGTGGTGGGAAAAGTAATGAAGGCACTTCTGAAAGAGCGAATAGTGGACTTCCTCAAAACCAACAGGTTGCATGATTCGAGGCAACATGGTTTTACCAAAGGACGACCTTGCCAAACAAATCTGATTGAGTTCTTTGACTGGGTGACCAGAGAACTAGATCAAGGGCATGCAATGGATATGATGAGAACATAAGATATGCCATACTGGATCAGACCAAGGTCCATCGAGCCCAGTATCCTGTTTCCAACAGTGGCCAATCTAGGTCGTATATACCTAGCAGTTTCCCCAGATTTACCTAGATTTCAGCAAAGTCTGACACTGTTCCTCATAGGAGGCTTATCAATAAACTCAACAGCTTGGGGATGGGTCCCAAGGTGGTAACTTGATCAGAAATTGGTTCACTGACAGACGACTGAAGGTGATAAACAAAACTCTCTCGGATGAAAGGAAGATGTTTAGCCGTGTGCCCCAGGGCTCGATCCTGAGACCAGTACTGTTCAATGTATTTGTGAGTGATATTGCTGAAGGACTGAATGGAAAAATCTGTCCTTTTGCAGATGAGACAAAAATTTGCAACAGAGTGGACTCCCCTGAGGGAGTGGATAACATGAGGAAAGATCTACAAAAGCTGTAAGAATGGTCTAATGCTTGGCAGTTAAGATTTAATGTGAAGAAGTGCACTATCATGCACTTGGGAAGCAGAAATCCAAGGGAATTGTATGTGATAGGTGGTGAGAGGTTGGTGTGCACGGACCAGGAGAAGGACCTCTGAATGACTGTTTGAGGACCTCAAGGTGGCGAAACAGTGTGACAAGGCGGTGGCAAAAGTCAGAAGGATGCTGGGTTGCATACAGAGAGGAATTACCAGCAGAAAGGAAGAGGTACTAATGCCACTGTACAAGTTGCTGGTGATGCCTCACTTAGAATACTGTGTTCAGTTTTGGAGACCATATTTCGCAAAGGACATAAAAAGGCTGGAAACAGTTCAGAGGAAGGCAACCAAAATGATTTGGAGTCTCTGTCAGAAGATTTATGAGAAGAGACTTGAAGATTTAAATATATACACTCTGGAGGAGTCAATGACTCCACATTGGGGTGCAGAAGGGAGCCTTCCTCCTGAAGTCAGGTGGTCTGGGGCTCGCCCCAGGGGTACTGGGAGTGTCACCGCCAGAGAGCAGTAGTAGGAACCAGGGTTGCCTAGGCCACCTGGGGACAATCAGCATCACCAATGCCCTCTCCTTCTAAATTTTGAACAGAGTCTTGGTGACCAGGGGGGTCTGTGGGAATGCATACAGCAGTCCCTCGGACCATGGCATCAGGAACGCACCTGCCGTTAGCTTCTGTGAGTGCAGCTGCCTAGAGCAAAAGCAAGTCAGTTGTGCATTGTCCGGAGAGGCAAAGATGTCCATTCTCAGACCAGCCCCAAAAGGAAGCGCTTCTCCGCCACTGTAGGGTCGAAACATCACTCATGAGGGTGCAGGACTCTGCTGAATCTTTCCACCAGGTAGTTGTCCTGGCCCGGGAGGTAGACTCATAGGTGCATGCTATTTTGCACTGCAACACAGAGGGCTACAGCCTCCTGGCAGAGAGAGTACGAGCCCATGCCCTCCTACTTGTTTATATAGAACATTGCGACCTGGTTGTCTGTTTGTAACAGAAAGATAAGCAAAGTGCTTTTGTTTTCCTTTGACTTTCAAAGTAGGGGTTGAGAGCTCCGTCAGGACAATGGGGCATCTTGAGCTAGTACTTATGAGATTGCAACTTGAAAATGATTTAAATCCTGAGTAAATAAGAAGTAAAGCATTAGTTACTCACCTGTAACAGGTGATCGCCGAGAACAGCAGGAATTTAGTCTTCACATATGGGTATCATCGGTACCGACGGAGCCTGCAAGGGAACGCTCCCCAGCGTCCAATAGGAAAGCTTTCGGGAGCATCCCACAGTGTCTGCGTGCTGCCTTCCCACCTTTCCCAACTGTCCCTCTCCATTTGAGTTTAAAGCTGAGACAAAGAGAGAGGGAAAGAGAGAAAGAGCCAGACAGAGAGATACAACTATTGGGGAGGTGGGTGGGTTGTGAAGACTAAGCTCCTGCTGTTCCCGGAGATCACCTGTTACAGGTGAGTAATTATGCTATCTCCAGGAACAAGCAGGAATGTAGCCTTCACATATGGGGACTCCCTAGCTACAGATGCCAGGGAGAAATCCCAGAAGTTGTGTGCCCTTGCGAAAGGGCTCCACTTCCCCCCATGGATCCCTGGCATCCTACCAGGGATGGTGGGTAGGAATTGATTAAGTATGGAACAGGTGTTGAAGAACAGCCCGACCAAACAAGGCATCCTGGTGGGAGTCCTTGTCTAAGCAGTAATGGGCTGTGAAGGTATGAACAGAGGCCCAAGTAGCTGCTCGATAGATGTCGTCGATAGACACAGTGAAGATGAACCATAGAGGCTGCCATGGCCCTCACATTGTGAGCTGTGACATAGTCTTCAAGAGGAAGGTTCTTACTCTCATAGGCAAAAGAAATACACTGTGCAATCCAGTTGGACAGTGTTCTTTTGGAGACTGGAAGTCCCAAATGACCAGGATCAAAAGCAACAAAGAGTTGAGAGGACTTTCTATGTTGCTGTGTCCTTTGTAAGTAAAAGGCCAGGGCCCTTCTACAGTCCAAAGTATGAAGATTTCTTTCTGCATTTGAGGCGTGAGGCCTTAGGAAAAATACAGGGAGGTAAACCGCTTGGTTTAAATGAAAAGGTGACACCACCTTTGGCATAAAGTGTGGATGAGTCCTAAGGACTACCTTATCATGATGGAACTTTGTATAAGGAGGATCAGCCATCAATGCTTGCAATTCACTAATGCGACGTGCTGATGTGATTGCAATACGAAAGATGACCTTCCAGGAAAGGAATTTCAAAGAGGTAGCAGTTAACGGTTCAAAAGGTGGCTTCATGAGCTGCCCAAGAACCAGATTTAAGTCCCATGCCACTGGTGGTGGCTTAATGGGAGGCTTAGTTAAAAGAAGGCCTCTCATAAATCTCGCTATAAGAGGATGAGAGGAAATAGGTTGTCCATTTAGAGGCTTGAAAGAAGCTGTAATAGCATTCAAATGAACTCTCACTGAATTGGTCTTAAGCCCTGCATTAGACAAATGAAGGAGATATTCCAGTAATGATTCCAGGAGGTATCGCAAGAGGGTCAAGACCCTTCTGCGAGCACCATAGGGTAAACCTTTTCCACTTGAAAGCATAAAAAAGTCTTGTGGAAGGTTTCCTGGAAGCATAAAGGATATCCTTTACCTGCTGAGAAAGGTTAAGACTATGAAGTTCTAGGCTTTCAGCAACCAGGCCCTGAGATGCACAGATTGGGGATTGGGATGCCACAGCATCCCTTCCTCCTGAGACAGGAGATCTGGAGCAGATTCTAACTCCAGAGATGGAGCTTGAGAGAGATGTAGGAGCAGAGGGTACCACACTTGCTGTGGCCAATGTGAAGCTATGGGAATCATATGGCCTCTGTCTCTCTGAAGCTTGAATAGGGTTTTGGGAATTAGGGGAATGGGTGGAAAGGCATACAGGAAGTCCTGACCCCAATGGAGGAGGAAAACATCCCTGGCCTGACAACCCTGAGCCGGAATTCTGGAACAGAACCGGGGAAGTTTGGCATTCAGCGGACTTGCAAAGAGGTCTATGTCTGGGGTTCCCCAAATTTGAAAACGTTTTGCCACTTGGTCTGCATGGAGAGACCATTCGTGTGGAAGCAGAACTCGACTGAGTCTGCCTACCCAAGAGTTTTGAATGCCTGGAAAATACACCGTAAGGAGATGAATCTGATGCTCTCTGGCGAGGGCCCATAGTCGCAAAGCTTCGCTGCAGAGCGACTGAGCCTGTTCCGCCCTGCTTGTTCACATAGAACATGGCTACCTGATAGTCCTAGTTCAAGCGGACAGTCTTGTAGCCGAGTTGGGTGTGGCATACTCTAAGAGCAAGGAAGATTGCTCTGAGTTCCAGGAGATTGATGTGTAGATAGGTCTCCTGTGGAGTCCAGGTACCCTGGGTAGAGATGCCTTGCAGATGGGCTCCCCAACCCACCTGTGAGGCATCTGTGGTCAGAGAAGCTTGGGGTGGGGGTTGTCGGAAAGGGGACCCCACCAAAAGGTTTTGGAGTGACTGCCACCATTGGAGGGACAAAATAAGACGATCTGAATTTGTTATTTTGTCTGACAGGCAACCTGATGCCTGAGTCAATTGAGTGGATGAAGTCCACTGAGCTGCCCTCATATGGAGGCGAGCATAAGGAACCACATGCACGGTGGATGCCATGTGGCCTAGCAACTGTAACATTGCCCGAGAAGTGAGGTGAGGCTTTAGCACTGCTTGGGAAGCTCACTGCACAATGCGAAGACAGCGGGGCTGTGGAAGATAGACCCTTGTCTGTCTGGTATCCAGCAGAGCTCCTATAAAAACTCCAGAGACTGAGTGGGAGCAAGGTTGGATTTTGGGAAGTTTATGACAAGTCCCAAATACTGAAGGATGCTCATTGTGCGAGAGAGAGAAATCCTGGCCTCTGGCTCTGAAGGGGCTCGAATGACCCAGTCGTCCAAGTAAGGGAAGACTAATATTCCCAGGGTGCGAAGAAATGCTGCCACCACAGCCATGCATTTTGTGAACATCCTTGGTGCTGAGGCCAGGCCAAAAGGAAGAACCCTGTATTGGTAGTGCTTCCCTTGAAACAGAAAGCGAAGGAACTTTCGATGAGTTGGATGGATGAGAACATGGGTGTATGCATCCTTGAGATCTAAAGAACAAAGCCAATCCTGACTCTGAAGGTATGGCAGCAGAGTTCCTAGAGAAACCATTTTGAACTTCTCTTTGAATAGGAATTTGTTCAATTCTCTGAGGTCAAAAATAGGTCTGTCCCCTCCTGTTTTCTTTGGGATAAGGAAATAGGGGGAGTAGAACCCTGTACCCTGTTGGAGAATGGGTACCTCTTCTATTGCCCCATGGGCAAGAAGCAAAGTAAGTTCTTGACCTAACTGGACGTTGAGAGGGGTCTGAGAATTGAACTGTCTTACCATTGTAGGAGGGGGCATGCTGAGGAAATGAAGCTTGTACCCCCTCTCTCACAATGGACAGAGTCCAACTTTCTGCTGTTATCTGCTCCCATCTGGGGGCAAAATGACATAACCTTCCTGGCATGGTGGAAGGCTCTGGGCCGTTCAGGGCCAGGAAGACAAAGTTCTCTAGATAGGAGTCAAAGCCCCTGTGGAGGCAGAGTCTGCTGAGCAGGCTGAGGCTTAGCAGTTTTTGTTTTTCTTTGCCTAGGTTGTTGTTGCTGTCCCTTTTGGGCAGACTGACCTACACGATGTCCCTGTTGGGTATAGCGTAGTTACTCACCTGTAACAGGTGTTCTCCAGGAGCAGCAGGAATCAGTCCTCACTTATGGGTGACGTCGGCGCCGACGGAGCCCTCGCGGAGCAATTTTCCCCAGCTTTCAAAGAAAGCCTTTGGGAATTGCAGCGCGCATGCGCGGTCCTCTTCCCGCCCAAGGGTGCCATCTTAGCCAGTCAGATGACATAGCTAAAAAAGACAGCATAAAAATTTGCAAAAAAACTAAAGCAGGTGATTGCAACTCCAAGGGGAGGAGGGAGGGTTGTGAGGACTGATTCCTGCTGCTCCTGGAGAACACCTGTTACAGGTGAGTAACTACGCTTTCTCCAGGACCAAGCAGGAAGTCAGTCCTCAATTATGGGACTCCCAAGCTCAAGGCTACCGGAGACCCTAAGCACAAAAATGAGCTCCCTCTAGCTCAACAGCACAGAAGGAAAGAATCTTCGCTGAATTATTACCCACCGGTAGCCCACATCCGGGATGGAGGGTAGGAGTTGCTCAGACCTCAAAGAGATTACGGAGGACTGCCTGTCCGAAAGCACTGTCCCTGCGGGACTCCCTCTCGAGACAGTAATGGACCGCAAAAGTCTGGCTCGAAGACCAAGTAGCGGCCCGGCAGATGTCTGCCAGCGGAACAGAGCGGAGGTAAGCCACTGACGTAGCCTTTGCCCGAACGCAATGAGCCGTGACTCGACCTTCCAAGGAGAGCCCGGCTGCCCCATAAGCCCAAGAGATACAGTCCGCAACCCAGATGGACAGAGTACGCTTGGAGACCGGGAGCCCCAATTTATTGGGGTCAAAAGACACAAAAAGCTGAGCAGCTTTACGGTGCCCCCCGCGTACGGTCAAGGTAGAAGTTCAATGCCCTTCTACAGTCCAGGGTATGGAGGACCGTTTCAGCTCGGCTGGAGTGTGGTCTGGGAAAGAAGGTTGGAAGTACCACCTCCTGATTGATGTGAAAAGGGGAGACCACTTTTGGAAGAAATTTTGGGTGAGTCCGTAGGACTACCCTATTTTTGTAGAACCGAGTGTAAGGGGGATCAGACACGAGGGCCTGCAATTCACTTACGCGTCTAGCGGAAGTGAGGGCTATCAAGAACAATGTTTTCCAAGAAAGAAAACGGAGAGAACAGGTAGCCATAGGTTCAAAAGGCGGACAGGTGATCCGCTGTAAAACCACATTCAGGTCCCAGTCAGGCGCTGGCGGGCGCAGAGGTGGTTTAAGTAGAAGGAGACCTCGGAGAAACCTCGCTACGAGAGGGTCGTTGGAGAGAGGTCTGCCGTCCACCGGCACATGATGTGCTGAAAGAGCACTGAGGTGAACTTTGACGGAGTTGGACTTGTCCCAGATTAGAGAGGTATAGCAAGTACTGCAAGATCACCGACACCGGGCAGGAGAAGGGATCCTGAGACTGTTGGGTACACCAAACGGAAAAACGACGCCATTTAAGGGCGTAGCATTTGCGGGTAGAAGGTCGTCGCGAAGCTAAGACGACCTCCTCCACCTCTGCCGGCAGGAGAAGGGGAGCAAGGACTACCCTCTCAGCAGCCAGGCCATTAGGTTGAGAGACCTGAGGTTGGGGTGTAGCAGAGACCCCTGATCCTGAGTGAGGAGATCCGGTTGTAACCCCAGAGGGAATGGATCCTCTACCGCTAATTGCAGCAGGAGTGGAAACCACGGCTGTCTGGGCCAGCGAGGGGCCACCAGGATCATGAAGGCTTTGTCTCGGAGAACCTTGAAAAGAGTCCGAGAGACTAGCGGGATGGGAGGGAAAGCGTACAGAAGGCTCCCCGACCATGAGAGTAGAAAAGCGTCCGCCGCAACTCGAAGGGGGTGTGGCTGACGAGAGCAGAAGCGAGGAAGTTGCCGGTTGTGAGGACTGGCAAAGAGATCCATCGTGGGGAGGCCCCACTTTAGAAAGAGCTTCTGAACTACCAAGGGATCCAGGCGCCACTCGTGCGGCTGGAGGATCCTGCTGAGTTTGTCCGCCAGGCAATTTTCTTGGCCTGGGAGATAAACTGCCTTGAGAAGAACGCCGTGACTGACGGCCCAAGAGCAGAGCTTCTGCGCCTCCCGACAGAGAGGGAAGGAGCCCGTGCCCCCCTGCTTGTTCACGTAGAACATGGCAACTTGATTGTCCGTCTGGACAAGGATGGACTGGTGAGAGGTCAGGTGGGAGAAGGCCTTGAGAGCCAGGCGGATCGCTCTGAGCTCCAGGAAGTTGATCTGCTGAGCAGACTCCCACGTGGTCCAGAGGCCCTGAGTACGTGCCCCTTGGCAATGTGCTCCCCAGCCCAGGAGGGATGCATCTGTTGTCAGCACCCGGGCCGGCTGAGGTGACTGGAAAGGCATGCCGAGTACCAGGTTCGGCCGATGAAGCCACCACTGGAGAGACGAGATCAGCGGCTCGGAGACGCGCACTAGGTCTGCTAGGCCGCCTGTGGCTTGTCGCCACTGCTGGTGGAGACACCATTGAGCAGGCCGCATATTCAGGCGGGCATTGGGGGTCACATGGACGGTGGAAGCCATATGGCCGAGTAGTCTCAGGAAGCGCCTGGCGGAGACCAGGGGCTGGCTGCGAAAACGGTCGGCTAGGTCCATGAGCCGTTGAGCTCTGTCGAGCGGTAGGAACGCTCGTGCCTGAGGAGTGTGCAGCCTTGCGCCGATGAACTCGAGATCCTGTGAGGGGAGCAAAGTGGACTTTGCGAAGTTTATGACAAAGCCCAAGTACTGCAGAAGAGTCACCGTGCGGCGTGTGGCGTTGGTGACCTCCGGAGCGGACGCTGCTCTGATGAGCCAGTCGTCGAGGTACGGAAAGACATAGAGGCCGTGAAGCCGGAGATGGGCCGCCACCACCGCGAGACATTTTGTGAAGACTCGCGGTGCGGAGGACAGGCCAAAGGGTAGTACTCTGTACTGGTAATGATTTCCGGCCACCACAAACCTTAGGTACTGGCGGTGGCTTGGGTGGATAAGGATGTGCGTGTAGGCATCCTTTAGATCCAAGGAGCATAGCCAATCTCCCTGCTGGAGGTAGGGCAGAAGGATTCCAAGGGTAAGCATCTTGAACTTTTCCCGCACGAGGAATTTGTTGAGGTTGCGCAAGTCCAGGATGGGTCTGAGGCCTCCTGTCCTCTTTGGTACTAGAAAATACCTGGAATAAAAGCCTTGACCTTTCAGGTGGTGGGGCACCGGTTCCACCGCCTGTTCCTGTAGAAGACCTGCCAACTCCTGAAGGAGTAAGTCCCTGTGCAGAGGGGGTCGTGGAGGTTCTCCCGGAAAATAGGAGGGAGGGACCTGGTGGAAGTGGAGAAGATAGCCTTCTCGCACGACTTGAAGCACCCAGGCATCTGAGGTGATGCTGGACCACCTGTGGGCGAAGTGAACCAGCCGGCCTCTGGTGCTGGGAGGAACCAGCGGGGGGGGAGAGGCTATGCTTAAGGAGTCAAAAGCCCCCACCCTGCTGAGCAGGGGCTGGTGGTGCAGGCTTGGGGGCTTGCTGCCTACGGGACCCGTTACCCCGTCCCTTGGCCTGCTGGCCCTGTTGGGGAGCTGCAGGGGCCTGATATTGGGGGTATTGTTTGTAGGCAGCCGCCTTCCTCGGGTAAAAGGACTTCTTCCCCGAGCCCTTCTTTTTCTGGGAAGGGGCGGAGGTCTTCCTGGAAAGCCTAGTCCTGGTGAGAGTCTGTCTCAATTTGGGCAGCCTTTTCAGCCATGGGCTTGCCAAAGAGGTTTTCGCCTCGGCAGGGGACATCGACCAACTTGTCCTGCACCCAGGGCTCAAGGTCAGACGACTGAAGCCAAGCCTGTCGGCGGGCACCGATGCCGGCTGCGGCCACTCGAGCCGATGCTTCAAAGCCATCATAGGCTGCTCGGGATATGAATTTTGAGCATTCCCGAATGCCAGTGGACAAGGCCAGGAACCTCCGCAAGGGTTCCTCGGACAAACCAGCGGAGAATCCGGCTAGCTCTTTAGCCAGGTCTCGGAGATACATGCCCATGTATAGCTGGTAGGTCTGGACACGACACACAAGCATAGAGCCCTGGAAACACTTCTTACCAAGGCCATCCAGGTTACGGGCCTCCCTGCCAGGAGGCACCGAGGAGTGCATCTTCTGGCTCTTAAGACGATGCATGGCCGATTCCACTACCATGGAATGGTGTGGTAGCTGTGCTTTTTGGAAGCCAGGGCTCTTGCGGACTCGATAGATAGAATCGACCCGCTTGCTCAGGACCGGCGAGGTGGCCGGACTCTCCCACATGCGGAAGAGTAGTCGTTCCAGCATGGGAGGAACCGGTACAGTAAAGTGTTCCCTGGCGGGAGAGTCATACTGGAGGGCGTCGAGCTCTTCGGCTCGAGGCTCCTCCTCGGGGTCCGCAGGGAAGGCCAAAGCCTTGGCCATATCCCTGACGAAGTCCGAGAACCGGGCATCCTCCGGGGGGGACTGCTTCCGAGGTTCGGACTCAGGTGAGTCCGAGGGGACACACCGAGTCCGAAAAGAATCAGGCGACTCTTCCTCTTCAGACTCCCAGACCGACTCCGACGAGGACTGGGTGGGGTCGGCCCGGGCAGGGCGCGGCGCCTGCCGCCCCGACGCCGAGGGAGTCGGCGTCGGCGACCTCGGTCCCGAACGGGAGGCCGAGGGTGACCTCGACCGAGGATCGACTCGAGTTCGCATCGACTCGAGGATCGGCTCGGTCTCCGGGGTCGACTTAGACGTCGACGTCCCGGCGGTCGGGGCAGCGGCGCCAGCGAAGCCAGCGAGCAGTGCCCGCTGCTGGTCCATGAAGGCAGACAGTCTGCTCTCCAAGGCAGTCAACCTGAGTCCGAGCTCAGGTAACCCAGCAGCCCCCGACTCGGGCCCCGACGGCGTCGGGCTCCGACGTCGGCTGTCGCGGAGGTGAGTCCAGGAGGACCACAGGACTTACCCGAGCAGGCAGCTCCGACTCCAGGCGAGGTCGCTTCGTGAGGTGCTCCTTCTCCAAGGACCCGGGACGGCTATCGGGGCTATGCGACCTGGCCCTCGCGGAGCCAGGAGCGTCCACCGACGACGCCCTCGCGGGTTTCACCTTACGTCGATGGTCCCCGGAGGGAGAACCCCTGTCGGAGGAACTCCGGCGACGGTCCGAGCTGGAACCCCTGGACGCGGAGGCCTCCGACGAGGTCCGGGTACGGCTGGGGTCAGCAAAGATCCTATCCCGCTGATGCCGCCGACTTCTCAACGCTTTGGAGGACAGTTTGCCGCAGGGCCCACAGATCATTTCTTCATGATCCGGGCCCAGGCAGCGGAGGCAATGGTCGTGTGTGTCAGTTAGTGACATATTTCGGTCACACTGACCACACCGCTTGAAACCACTGGCAGCCATCGGGGGAAAAAGGGCCCCGGCGAGGTCAAAGGACCGGGCTGCCAGGGAAAAACCGAAAACGAAACTGACTAAGTCAGAAAAACCGAAAAAGAAGAAGAGGACTCGTGACCGGCGTCGCGAGTCCGGGCGGGAAAAAGACCGGCGTCGAACCGAAAGAAAAAAGAGTAAATTATGAAGAAATATCAACTTTTTCGCGGGGACACGACGGGTACGTCTGTAGGGCTCCGCGGAAAAAAGAAGACTGGCTAAGATGGCACCCTTGGGCGGGAAGAGGACCGCGCATGCGCGCTGCAATTCCCAAAGGCTTTCTTTGAAAGCTGGGGAAAATTGCTCCGCGAGGGCTCCGTCGGCGCCGACGTCACCCATAAGTGAGGACTGACTTCCTGCTTGGTCCTGGAGAAAGGAGGGGTAAAACGTCTTCTTACTGAAGAATAATTTCTTGTAGGATTTTTTCCTTACAGGATCAGATGTAGATTTAGACAATCTATCCAAAGGTGGTATTGTCCGCATCTCTCTCATTAGCCTTTTCCTGCCAATTCTTGCCAAAGAGATTCTCTCCTGTGCAAGGAATATTCCCCAGTTTATCCTGTACCCAAAGTTCCAAGTCAGATGCCTGGAGGCAGACAATCCTACCTGCACCTATGGCAATAGCAGAGGTTCTGCTTATGCACTCAAAACAGTCAAAGGCTGCACGATTTTCAAACTTGGAAACATCCTGAGCATGTTTGACAAGTGCAAGGTAATCCTGCCTCTTATCGTCAGGAAGGAGAGGGCTCATAAGCTCTAAATCTCCCATGGCCTCCTTAAGGAACATTCCCATATATAATATATAGGAACTGAACCTGTCAGAAAGCATGGAAGCCTGGAAGGTTCGACGTCCAAAGGCGTAAAGAGTCCTACACTCACGTCCTGGAGGATTAGATGCATGCCTTTTTGCACTCTTGATCCTTCTCATAGCTGATTCCACCACCATGGAATGGTGTGGTAGCTGAGTTTTTTGAAATCCAGGACAAGGAGGAACTCGAAACATGGTGTCGAGCCTTCGAGAGTGAGGAGAAGTGGTGAGAGGTGTTTCCCACATCCTTAACATGAGATCATGCAAGATCTCATGAATAGGTAAGGAAGCTGCCTCCTTGGGAGCTTTAGGTTATTGCAGGATTTCCAATTCCTTTGCCCTAGGCTCTTTTTCAGGAGCCACTGTGATGGAAAGACCGAACCACATCTCTGATAAAGTCCTGAAAGGACATATCCTCTGGAGGAGACATCCTACGTTGAGGAGAAGAAGAATCCTCGGGAAGAAGTACTCTGGTATTGGTAGAACTTTCAGAGTCTGCAGACTCATCCGAGGATTCAAAGTATCTCTGATCCGGGTGATCGTGCAAGGCACGATACCGGTACTGATTGAAGTCGGCATCGGAGGGGTCCGGTACCGACTTGTTGATACCAGATGGATAAGCCTGACTCTGTCCCTGTAGAATACCTGCCGATGTCAATGCAGTCGGTACCAATGTCGGTGCCGGTACCGGTTGAATAGTCTGAAGCAGTTTCAAGGGCATCGAGGCCGTGAGAAGAGCCGCCAGACTGCGTTCAATAGCCAAGAATCTCTGGTCTATCGACGCTGCCAATGCTTGGGTATCGGTACCGGATGAAGCAGCTGATACCCCAGAGCATGGCAACAGTAGTTCTGCCGAGGTTGAGGCCTCGAGAACATCCTGGAGCCCTCTTAGTGCTTTGGAAGCCAAAGCCTCCCGCCGGGGCAATTTTGCCAGTACAAGTCCCTCAAGGGCAACGCCAGAGACATCTCGATGCTTGGAAGGAGATCTACCCTTTGAGGACCGGCTAGATTTAGGTTTAGTTACCTGAGATCCATGGGAGGAAGACGAAGCCCTGGAAGACGTTGATGCCACAGACGCTGCATCGGAGGGAAAAAGGGTGCTAAGTTTAGCAGCTCGGTTTTGCAGGCCCCTCTTCAACATCATCCCACAGGCAACACACTCTGAAATAGAGAGTGGTCAGGACCTAAACATTTGAGGCACCACTCATGGGTGTCGGTGACGGAGATGGTACCGCCACACTTGGAACACTTTTTAAAACCCATAGTGGGTTTTTCCATTTTAGAGGAAAAGTTGGGTCTAGTGCCCAAAATGGCACGTGGCACCTGAAGGAGAAAAAAGCTGGAAAAGACTCCAGAAGTTAAGAAAAAGAAAAGAACCACCAGCACATCAGTGTAGCATCGAAGGAAGGCAGACGCGACCACAAAAAAGAAGAAGAAACGGGAATATTTTCTGCGGTGACAGGATGTGTGACCTGTCGGCTCCGCGGAAAACAAAGAACTGAAGAGGGACAGTTGGGACAGACGGGAAGGCCGCATGCAGGCGCTGTGGGATGCTCCCAAAAGCTCTCCTACTGGACGCTGGGGAGCATTCCCACGCAGGCTCCGTCGGTACCGACGATACCCATATACGAAGACTACATTCCTGCTTGTTCCTGGAGATAAGGTAATCCTGCTTGAGGCTTATTTTTGTTATGTTATGTGCCTGTTCTTTGTCTTTGACTGTGTATGTTATCAAACCAACTTAAAAGTTAAAAGGGGATTTTATATATTGTGGCAGGCACTTCATAGGAGGGCATAATTATTGTTCATGTATTAGAGAAAAACAAAGAACTGAATATAGGTTTATTTAGGAATTCAATAGCAATCACAATTAGTAACAACTTTCAAGTAATTTTATTTTATTTTAACTCTTAAGCAGACTGAAATCCAGCAAGTGAGGGTTAGTATAAAAGGTGATTAAGATTTCTCTCTCTGGTTCAGCTGCAGATATTTACATAAATGACATGCTAATCTGCAGTTGCCTGAAGGAGTTTGGACAAAAGAGACCTACTGTTTAATTTGCTATCTGTGTTTTCAAAAGATATCAAGGGTGATTGTAACTAGGTAATTTGCTTTAAAATGACTTCATTGTTTCAGATCAGTTTGATACCAGTCTCTGGTATAAAGGTAAAAGGTTTTAATTTAAATGTGACAAAGTACTTGCATTTTGG
Organism: Ichthyophis bannanicus; assembly: GCA_033557465.1. Taxonomy (NCBI): domain Eukaryota; kingdom Metazoa; phylum Chordata; class Amphibia; order Gymnophiona; family Ichthyophiidae; genus Ichthyophis; species Ichthyophis bannanicus. Next base: position 324,344,956 of record CM066038.1, on the reverse strand, counting down.
TTAAAAATACTAAAAAGGGAAGTATTTGCATTCCAGACATCCAACCTTTCCATGAAAAAGTATTTCTCAATATTCTGAATTCACCTCCCTGCAGCTTCATTTCATTTAACTGCTTGTTTCCTGAACTGTAAGGTTTTAGTTACTTTGCATTGTTAAGCTCAGCAAGGTTACTTACCTATAACAGGGGTTCTTCATGGATAGCAGGATACGTCAGCCACACCTTGAGGCATCATCTGACAGCACAGAGACAGAAGTACTCTCCACAGCTCAGCAGGGCTTTTGCTCTTCTGAGCAAGAGCCAACTGCCCCCAACAATTGGCCCGCCCCTAGTCAGCCAGTACATCACTAACTGTGCCCATGTTGCTAGGAAGCAGGTGCCGGGGCTGGAAGGTTGACCTCTTCTAGAGGAGGTGGGTGGGAACATGTGGTTGACTTATCCTGCTGTCCACGGAGAACCCCTATTATAGGTAAGTAACCTTACTTTCAACTAGAACAAGCGGGATGAGTCAGCCACACCTGGTTTCTCCCCAGATGTGAAGCGCTGTGGCAGAAGGGGAAAGGCCAGGGCCTTGGGCAGGCATAAGGAAGACATGTCCAACAAGCAAGCACAATTCCACGTGCCAATTAACTGACCCAGTCCAAGACGTGGAGGCAAGGAAGGAACTATTTAATTATTAACCACTCTTGTTTCACAAAGCCAGGCCCGACACAGGCCGTGTTTCGTTTATGCCTTCATCAGGGGCTTTGGCTATAATAACATATAAAAACACCATTAAAAACATTCATAAATCATAAAACAAATTATAAACGTAAATATAATATCAACACAAATACAGCACCTATGAGTTCATTAATACACTAATGAATAACTAAATTATCAATCAATAAATAAATATTAAATACTAAAGTAGAGCAAAATGTCTGTCGGCTAAAAACATAAATAAATATACATGTATAAAATAATCCATAATACATATAAATACACATGTATAAAATAATCCATAATATATATAAATATCAAACCATACATATATAAAAAATAAACTAAAATATAACTGCATTTACCGAAGGACATGAACTAATCATTTTAATAAATAACCATCTGAGTAAAAAACAATTCGAGAAAACATAACCTACATCTCCATATTGTGAAAAATACTACCATCACTCTTACCTATTTGATTCTTCTACCACACTATAATTACTAGAGGAAAAAAGGAAAAGAAAAGGAAAGAAAAGAGGGACCATTCTCGACGACCATGCCCATTAAAATCCATTATTTGTGCAATAAGCAAACAATAATTAAAAAACATTGGGTAAAACAAAAAACATGAACATAGAAAATATACTTAAAACTAGAATTGTGGAGAACCATAAATGAGAACAAAAACCAGGAAAAGCGCAACAGGTTCAATATGACTAATCTACTTGTAATCTTCCAATCTTTCAACTATTCTTATGCATGTGCTTACCTCTGCAACTGATGTATCCAAAAGCTATAACCAGTGTACCTCACTGTTACACTTATAATACTTTTAAACCGCTATCAGCTGCAACGCAAACAAGAAGTAATTAGATCTTACCTGCTAATTATTGTTCCTGAAGGAACGACAGTCCAGTCCCTTTACTTCTGGGTTACGCAACCCTTCCAGCAGCTTGGAGGCTGAGCCCAACCTTTTTGGGATGGAGCGGTATATATACCACTGGTGCCACCCACCAACTCCAGTAACCTACTGCAAAAGCAGACTTGAACATTCCAAAATAGCATAAAGGAACAAAAAACACCCCAATCCAACTATATTAGATGTACCCCTTTTTTTTTTTTTTTTTTTTTCACGGGAGTAGAGAGAATGAGAGAGAATGAGAATGAAAATGAGAAAGAATGAGGAGGGGTCAAGGGCGGAGGCGGAATACCTGCTACTGCACGGTCCTCTCACCCCAGTGACCCTCCAGACAGACCTGCGTCCGTCCTTGGGCTGAAGCCCGACCCTGAGAAAAATGTCCGGAATGGAAACCTCGGGAGGGAACAGGGACTGGACTGTCGTTCCTTCAGGAACAATAACACAGGTACACTACCAAAAAACTGCCTCCAGTTTTGCAACTGATTCCTATAGATTTTGGGGTGCTGAATCCAGGAAAAATAGCCAAAATGTTCCATCACGTCACGTTTTCTTGCAAAATTAGATTTCTTACCCATATAAGGAATGTTCACATAATTTCTTTGTAGCCGACTGCAGTTTATTTTCTTGGCCCAAAATAGAGGTTGTAATGGTTAACTAACTAGAAACACTCCCTCATGATATTTTAGAGTGTTTTGTATTCATTTTATACATTAACAGGACAATTGGGAGGCGGGGGGCTAAATCCAGTACTCGCGCTGGCGCATGTTCTTTCCTGTTCGCCTCGCCTCGTTCGCTCGCTCAGACACGGTGGTTGCGACATGAACGTTCCTGTCAAATTTCAGTTTCTTGCAAGTTCATTATTACCTTTTGTTTGCTCAGTCGTAATCCAGCTTTATTCCGAAGTGGTTCACTACAGTTGTAGTTTGCAGTGCTGTGTATTTGTGATGGCTCACAGAGCCAGAGGTTGCGTCAACTCTCCGGACAGTTTTTGTTTTATTTGTGGGGAATATACCGTGAAAAAGCGGCAGAGGAACATTTCTGCATTTATTAAAAAAGTATATTTCGCCTATTTCGGTTTGAAGTTAGGCGATCAAGACAAACCGTGGGCTCCTCACAAAGTGTGCAAGACATGTGAGGAAGATCTACGCTTATGGATGAAAGGTAAAAAACAAGCATTTCGTTTCGGAATACCTATGATGTGGCGTGAACAAAGAGACCACAGCAGTAACTGCTATTTTTGCTCTTGCATTGTGAAGGGATACAACTTAAAAAATAAGAACGTAATAAGTTACCCCAACCTTCCCTCAGCAATTAGGCCTATGCCTCATAGCAACGAAGTACCTGTGCCTCAACCACCAAAATCTTTGGATCATATTTGTGTGGACGGTTCTGATCATGATGAGACTCATCAGATGGCTTTTCCCGATGAGTCCAGTACTTCCGAGTTTGAAACTGAACCAGATCCGAAACCTGAACTTTTCTCTCAAGCTGAAATGAATGATTTAGTCTGGGATTTAGGACTCCCAAAAGATGCTGCCCAACTGCTAGGTTCTCGGCTTAAACAGAAAAATCTATTGTCACCAGGAACAACTTTTTATTGGTACCGCAACCGCGAGACACAATTTTTGAAGTATTTCAGCAAAGAGGAAGATTTGGTATTTTGCAACGATATATACGGAGTGATGGAAAAGTTTAAACTCAAGTATGATCCTGCTGAATGGCGGCTGTTCATTGATTCGTCAAAAGACAGCATAAAAGGTGTTCTTCTTCATAATGGCAACACATTCGCTTCAGTTCCTATTGCTCACTCTGTTATTCTCCAAGAAAAATACGAGAATTTGGCCCTGATTCTTCAGAAGATTCGTTATGATGAGCATAAGTGGATGATTTGTGGAGACTTTAAAATTCTATCCATGCTATTAGGGCAGCAATCTGGTTTCACCAAATATCCCTGCTTCCTTTGCTTGTGGGATAGCCAGGCCCGCGACCTACACTGGGGGAAAAAAGACTGGCCAATTCGGGAGTATTTGAGACCCGGTGAGAAAAATGTTCTTCATGAGAGCTTGGTACCTCGTGATAAAATTCTATTACCACCTCTCCACATTAAGTTGGGTCTCATTAAGCAATTCATCAAGTCCCTTCCAAAAGATGGTGAGTGCTTTCGGTACCTTTGCTCAAAGTTCCCCCGACTTTCTGAAGCAAAGCTAAAGGAAGGAGTGTTTGTTGGCCCTGATATAAGGAAACTCATTTCAGATGGAGCATTCGCTGAAACGATGTCTGAGAAGGAAAAAGAAGCCTGGGATTCCTTCAAGGATGTTGTTCTCAAATTCTTGGGGAACATGCGGGATGAGAACTATAAGGATATTGTTGCCAGGATGCTCAATGCCTTCAAAGAACAAGGCTGTAACATGAGCCTGAAAGTCCATTCCTTGCACTCCCATGTGAACTACTTTCCCGAAAACTTGGGGGCGTACAGTGAAGAACAAGGTGAAAGGTTTCACCAGGACATCAAGGACGCAGAGAGAAGGTACCAAGGAAGATGGAACACCACTATGATGGCTGATTTCTGCTGGTTGCTGCTGCGGGAAACCCCAGATGAAAAATACGCCAAGCAGCGCACCAAGAGAAGCATTCGGGGGAAGAAGAAACGGGCCCACCAGGAGATTAGATTTTAAAGTCATTCTTGGGTCAATCAAACTGTGTTGACAAATATCGTGTTTTTACTAAACTTTGAAATAAAAATTTGCTAGTTATTACCACAGTGTCGTATCTCATTTATTAGAATTTTATTTTCACACCATCGGGTGTTTGTCTTCATGTATTGCAATGGTGCGGTTTGCGTTTTCTATTCTTACATACATACCTGTACAACATTTTTTGCACATTTCTTTGCTTTGCTTTGTGTCTAACCTCGCTCTTATATGCTCAATGTTTGTGCACATGTATGTGGCTGTTTTAAGTGCAGACAATTTTGCTACCATCACAGTGTGTTTTGTTGACATTACTCTATTCTTATGTGCTGCCTTGTTACAATTTTCTTTATTCTTATTTGAATAACTACTAAACAATTAGTATAAAGAATTCATCCAAGAAACTTTTATCTCGATCGCACTCAATCTGAAACGTTCACCTCAAACTGCTAACCCAATGTAGCAAAAAATCTGTACGTGATGGAGCAAATTGGTTACCAGATTTGGATTCAGCGCACCAAAAAACGTAAAAATCAATCGAAACATTAGAGGCAGTTTAAAAAAAAATTTTTTTAGTGTACCTGTGTAATTAGCAGGTAAGATCTAATTACTTCTTCCTTATCGTCACTCCAGTCCAGTCCCTTTACTTCAGGGAAGTACCAGAGCAGTACCAGCCCGGGTGGGATCCGCCATTCCGGAACGTAGAACAGCATGCGCAAACCTGGAGTCCGTAGCACTCTGCACGTCCAGTCTATAGTGCTTGGTAAAGGAGTGCAGGGAGGACCTGGTCGCCGCCCTACAGATGTCCAGCAGAGGAACTAAACTGAACTCTGCCCAAGAGGTGGCCTGTGCCCTAGTTGAGTGGGCGCGCAGCCCTCCTGGAACTTGCTTCCCCTTGAGGATATAGGCGGAGGCAATCGTCTCCCTGATCCATCTGGAGATTGAGGCTTTGGCTGCCGCTTCCCCTTTGTGGTGACCCCCAAACTGTACGAACAGTCGTTCGGACTTCCGGAAGGGGGCTGTTCGGGAGAAGTAACGCTTCAATGTCCTGCGGACGTCGAGGAGGAGGAGCCTACTATCTCCCCCTCCTAGCTCTTACGCCGGAAGAGACGGGAGAGTGATCAATTGGTTGACATAAAAGGGGGAGATGACCTTAGGCAAGAACGAAGGAACCGTCCTAAGGACTACCTTATCCTTGAGAAAGGACAGAAAGGGCGGCCGAGAAGACAGGGCTTGTAATTCGGAGACCTGCCTGGCCGAGCAAATGGCAACCAGAAAGACTGTCTTCAGAGTCAGATCCTTCAAGGAGGCCTTCTTCATTGGTTCGAAAGGTTCCGTGACTAGTGCGTTTAGTACCAGGTTGAGGTCCCAAGGGGGGGATGACCGATCTCCTCTGCGGACGGAGCCGTCTGACCGCTTTCAGGAACCTGGAAACGTCCGCGTGCGCTCCTAAAGGCTTCCCGCAGACCTTACCCCTATAGCAAGAGATGGCCGCCAGTTGGACTCGGAGGGAGCTATGCGCTAGGCCCTTGCCAAATCCGGCTTGCAAAAATTCCAGTACCTCCGGGATCGAGGTTGCCAGGGGTTTCCTCCGGCGCTCCGCACACCATGTCTCGAAGATGCGCCACACTCTCACATGAGAGGCAAGTTGAGCGCTTCCTAGCGCTCAACAGGGTGGTGATTACTGCCGCCGAGTAGCCGCGCTTCAAGAGCCGTGCCCTTTCAATAGCCAAGCCGTAAGAGAGAATCGATCCACGTGTGGCATCTGGACTGGGCCTTGCCTCAGAAGGTCCCTCCTGTTGGGAAGCCGCCAGGGACGGTCGGCGATCATCCTTACCAGATCCGCATACCAGGGGCGACGGGCCCAGTCCGGGGCAATAAGGATTACTAGGCCCTGGTGAGTTTCTATCTGCTGGATGACTTTCCCTATCAGTGCCCAAGGGGGAAAGACATAAAGGAGACCCTCCGAGGGCCACTTCTGGGCCAGGGCGTCTAGGCCTTCGGACATCCTTTCTTTCCGTCGGCTGAAGAATTGGCTTGCTTTGGCGGATGAGAACCGAGCCATGAGGTCCATGACTGGAGGACCCCAAAGAGCTACTATCTGGTCGAAGATTTCCTGATGCAGTTCCCACTCCCCGTGGTCTATCTTGCACCTGCTGAGGTAATCAGCGGTGATGTTGACCGTGCCGGCCACGTGCTGTGCTGAGAGTGCTTCCAAGCGAAGTTCTGCCCACTGGAACAGTGCGTCCGCCTCTTTCTCCAAGGCTGGACTGCTGGTGCCGCCCTGATGATTGATGTAGGCCACCGCGGTGACATTGTCGGAGAGTACCCAAATTGCCTTTCCTAGCACTGAAGACTCGAGGGCCTTGAGTGCCAGAGTGACTGCCCTCAATTCCAGCCGGTTGATAGGCCATTGAGATTCCAACGCCGTCCAACGCCCCTGGACAAACTGGTCCTCGCAATGTGCTCCCCAGCCTGCTAGACTGGCGTCCGTCGTCAAGAGCAACCATTGTGGAGGCTCGAGGGGCATTCCGTGATTCAGGTTCCTTGGGCACCTCCACCAGTGGAGGGACTGCTTGGTTCGAGGGGCGCAGGGTAGCTCAAGGAACAAAGGGTGCTGTTGTGGGGACCACCGACGCAACAGAGATCGCTGTAAAGGACGCATGTGCGCCCTGGCCCACGGAACTACCTCTATGGCTGCCGGCATGGTTCCCAGTAGTTGCAGGTAATGCCACGCAGAAGGAAGTCGCCTGGTCATGAACTACGTGACTAGGAGCCTTAGGTCCCTTACCCTTGTGCAGGACAAGAAGACCCTGCCCCTGCCTGTGTGGAACCTTGCTCCGAGATACTCGAGCTCTTGGGAGGGTACCAGACTGCTCTTTGCGCGATTGATGACCCACCCCAAGTTCTCCAGAACCTGTATCACTCTGGCTGTTGTCCAGCGACTTTCCTCTTCCGACTTTGCCCGGATGAGCCAGTCGTCCAAGTAGGGGTGCACCAGGATTCCCTCCTTTCGTAGTGCAGCCGCTACTACAACCATCACCTTGGTGAACGTCCTTGGCGCGGTCGCTAGGCCGAAGGGCAGCGCCTGAAACTGAAAATGGCCCCGAGGCACTGCGAATCTCAGGAACTGCTGATGGGATCTTCTGACTGGGATATGCAAATAGGCCTCTGTTAAATCCAGTGCTGTTAGGAACTCCCCGCCCCTTACGGCCGCTATAACCGACCGCAGGGTTTCCATCCTGAAGTGTGGCACCTTGAGACATCGATTGACCTGCTTTAGATCCAGGATCGGACGAAAGGACCCCTCCTTCTTTGGGACCACGAAGTAAATCGAGTACCGACCTGTACCGTACTGGCCTGGCGGGACGGGCACCACGGCCCCGAGCTGTAACAGACGGGACAGTGTTGTTTCTATAGCCGCTCTTTTTGTTGGAGAACCGCAAGGTGACTGAACAAATGCTGGAGGTATTTGCTTTGCAAATTCGAGAGCATATCCCTCTCGGATCACCTCCAGAACCCATTGATCGGACGTGACCCGGGACCAGGTGGGAAGAAAATGCCTCAGGCGACCGCCTACCGGCATCCCGCCCTCCTGGACCCCCGGAATCTCATTGTTGTTTCCTGGGGCCCGAGGATAAGGAGGAGGCGGAGAAACCTCTCCCTGATCCCCGAAAACCTCGGAAGTTTTGTCCCCTACCTGGAAAACGACCCCTAAGAAAGGGGTTCGGTCTTGTTGAACGAAACCTCCGGGGATCCCTAGGTTGGTTCCGTGCTGGGGCTAAGGGCCGCGCTTGTTTCGGCCTGTCCTCCGGAAGCCTGCCGCACTTGGATTCGCCCAGGTCCTTTACCAGCTTATCTAAGTCCTCCCCGAATAACAGCTTCCCTTTGAAGGGCAGACGACTCAGGCGAGTTTTGGAGGAAGCATCGGCAGCCCAATTCCGTAGCCACAAATAGCGTCTGGCTGCCACCACCGAGGCCATGTTCTTAGCTAAGCTGCGGATGAGGTCGTACTGACTATCCGCCAAGAAGGCCGTACCGGATTCCAACCTCGCCGCGTTGGCTAATGACCCCTCGGCGGAGACCTCCTCTGCCTGGAGTTGCTGAGCCCACCTCAAACAGGCCCGCGCCACCCAGGCCCCTGAAACTGAAGCTTGTAAGGCCAGAGCACTCACATCAAAGGCTTGTTTTAGGAGCGTGTCCAATTTCCTATCCTGGGGATCCCTCAGTGCCGCACTGCCCTCAACTGGGATAGTAGTTTTCTTTGTTACTGCTGATACCGCCGCATCTACCCTGGGGGACTTCAGCAGCTCTTTGTCAGATTCAGGGAGAGGGTAGAGGCGGGACATGGCCCGGACCCCTCTTAACCCTGACTCAGGCTGATCCCATTCCTCCTGTATCATCTGACGTACCACTCTGTGGACTGGAAAAACCTTCTGGGACTTCCTGATGGCCTGGATTAAGGGATCCTCCAATGCCTCATCCTCCTCTGGGGTATCTGAGGCTACGTTGAGAGCTTTCAGGGAATCATTAATTAAGGCAGGCAGCTCCTCTCGTCGGAAAACTCTAATTATGCGAGAATGGTCCTCCTCAGGGATCTCCCCTTCTTCCAGCTCCTCCTCTTCCTCCTCTAAATCCTTTTCAGAGCCCTCCTCTTCTAGGGTGCCCTGGGAAAGAGAAGAGAATGGTCCTCGTTCAACAGTCTGGGGCGCTTTGGGGGTATTCCTGAGTCCTGAACGCTTGCCCTCAGGGGTCTGGCTACTCTGCCTTCGGCTGTCGAGCCCCCCTCCCCTGTCCCAAGCCCCTGCTTGCGCATGCAATAGGCTTGGTGTAACAAGAGCACGAAGTCAGGGGAGAAGAAATCTCCGACTCCCCCCTCCCCAGAGGGAAGGGCGGAGGGGGGGAGCGGAGGAGGGGGTGCCTCCGAGCGAGAGGGAAGGGATAACTGGGACACTACTTCCCCCTCCATAGGATCCGAGGACCCCTGGGATGATTGGGCCATGGACAAGCTGATTTCTTGTTCTACTGAGGTGGCTACTGCAGCGCAGCCCCTGCAGACTCCTGCCTCAGATTCAGTACCCCTACGAGTGCCACAAGATGGGCACCTTGACTTGCCAGTCATGCTCTCCAGGGGATATCCTCAAAGAAAACTGAAGCGCTCCGCTAGGCAGCCCATTGACCAGAAATAAACTTTAAATTTAAATTTGAAATAAAAATAAACTTTAAATTAAAATATAAAAATATAATTAAAATATAATTAACTTTAAAATTAACTTTAAACCCCCTGCATTGCTCTCTCCTGTACCAGGGATAAGGCAACGAAATCCCCTGAAATAACTGGAGAATAAACAAGAATTAAATTAAACAGAAAATTAAACCAGCAATTACAATCTCCTTACAGCCCATGAGCTGAGTACTTGCGATTTTTTTGTGTAGGCTTCTGCTGTTTCCCGGACTGGAGCGGCGATTCCTGCACCGTTGGCTCAACACGTGGCAGGCCGCGGCCACGTGGAGCTCTGAACGGAGGAACGCGACTGGTCTCAGCGCTTCTCTGGATCCTCCGACTGAGGAGAAAGGGCAGAGAAAGGATGTGCCCTGCGCAGCCCGGGATGCGGTCTGTTTACCGGCGCTGCGATCGCGTCTCCGGAGCTCGCCCCTGCACTCAGCTGACTCGGGGGTAAGGAGCGATCAAGCCTGCGCGCTGAAAATCGCTCTTCCGCTTTGCGTTTCCTCCAGCGCTCAGCCACCGGGGGGGGGCTTCGGCGCGAGGACGCAGGCCTTCTGGAGAGCTGAAGAGGAGCAGCAGGCCTAGCCAGCAGCGAGAGGCTCCTGATTCCCCTGCTCGCTGCTGCAGGCAAGATGGTAACACCTCCGGTCCTCGGCCCGGGCCGGGGGGGGGGGGGAGGGGAGGAAACAGAAAACGGTAGAGAAAATAAATAAGATTGCCTAATGAAATAAATAAGATTTAAAGTAGAGATAAGTTAAAATAAAAGTTAAAATTAGTAAAAATTTGCCAAATTTAAGAGAAGGTAGGACTCCAGTAAGCCCTAGGCTTACGGAACCCTCCAGCTGCTTGGAGGCTGAGTATACTGGAGTTGGTGGGTGGCACCAGTGGTATATATACCGCTCCATCCCAAAAAAGGTTGGGCTCAGCCTCCAAGCTGCTGGAAGGGTTGCGTAACCCAGAAGTAAAGGGACTGGACTGGAGTGACGATAAGGAACAGGCTTGTATTAAAACCACCATACTGCTTTTTATTTAGAAAATTTTTATTCCTAATAGCATTTTTCAGCAATGGGTTATAACAGTCATGCAATTCATTAATCCCACTCAAATCTTCTACCGAAATCAACAATTTTAAAACTCACTTTATTAAAAAACTTTTTAAAGTTATTCCTTGCTGCACTCAACAGTCCTAATAGATGCAATGGATACCGACTATCCTACACGCATTCATGTACTCTAATAAAATGTCGTTTTTAACATTTTTTAGCAATCCCTACCCCGAGCATTGCCCAGAATCAATAATGTCTCCTTCAGTTATGTCATATTTGCCCAACTACACACACTGAACCAACTGAAGACTCAAGATTGTTAAAATTAATACACTAAACGTGACCCAAAAACTATGCTTATTTTAAAGCAAGGAAGGACATGACTCTTCTCATTACTCCATCGCCGAGGATCTGATATCATTTTGGCATTTACATCAACGATCCCAAACCCTTGTAACTTACCAAATTTTTAGAAATATTTCGTGCCAAACTGAGCAGAGCAGCTACTCGTTGTTCTCTTCCTGCACAAACCTCTAAAATCACCCGCGGCTGCGTGGTAAGCTAGAGTATCTAAAAGCGCGGGAAATATGACATCATCAATTTGCATTAAATATCCTTCTCATGCTGTAAATTCTAAGTCTCGCTATACTAAAATCCAAAATTTAAAGTTACTCATCTAATAATTTACCTATCCTCCACTGCAGCCCTTATCCGAGCAGCGATTTTTAACTATCAGACATACAACTGTCCACATTAATAAAATTCCTTAAAGAACTCTAAACAAACCCCGAGTGTTCTTGATGACCACCCCTACAGTAATATCACATTATGGCTGTAAGCACTTTCATCTATACACACTAAATTGTCTACAAAACTTAAGGCTGCAAATCACCACCATGAACTAAAACCTATAAATCTTACAAGACAAGAATTTTGGCTATGTATTACTCTCCTCCCGTAATTCCTGTCATTACGGCATGTTCGGGGCTCTAATGTCAATTCGGCATTCACACCAAACTTCTCAAACAGTGCAACTCACCAAAATTGTATGTGCCAGAACTAATAGAAACAATTGCAACAGAGCACCTACTCGCCGCTACACTCTTTCTTTTGTGCAAACTCCTCTAATGCCGCCCGCGGCTGCGTGGTGATTTAAAAGCTACAAGAGCGCGGGAAAAGTGACATCATTTGGCATTCTCTCCTCACCAATCTTCCATTACGTACTATAAATCTGAGGAATTCTACATCACTAGAATACAGGATCCAAAATCTTTTTATGCTATATGGACCAACCATTACTATACAAAGGGTAAACTTTCAATACACAGTATTCAACACCTTCATACGCTATGGAAAAAAGGGGGGGAGGGGGGGAGGAGGGGAAGGGGAAGGGGGAAGAAAGGGAAGGGGGGGAGGGGAGGGGAAGGGGAAGAAAGGAAGGGGGAGAAAGGGGGGGAAATTTTATTAATGTGGACAGTTGTATGTCTGATAGTTAAAAATCGCTGCTCGGATAAGGGCTGCAGTGGAGGATAGGTAAATTATTAGATGAGTAACTTTAAATTTTGGATTTTAGTATAGCGAGACTTAGAATTTACAGCATGAGAAGGATATTTAATGCAAATTGATGATGTCATATTTCCCGCGCTTTTAGATACTCTAGCTTACCACGCAGCCGCGGGTGATTTTAGAGGTTTGTGCAGGAAGAGAACAACAACGAGTAGCTGCTCTGCTCAGTTTGGCACGAAATATTTCTAAAAATTTGGTAAGTTACAAGGGTTTGGGATCGTTGATGTAAATGCCAAAATGATATCAGATCCTCGGCGATGGAGTAATGAGAAGAGTCATGTCCTTCCTTGCTTTAAAATAAGCATAGTTTTTGGGTCACGCTTAGTGTATTAATTTTAACAATCTTGAGTCTTCAGTTGGTTCAGTGTGTGTAGTTGGGCAAATATGACATAACTGAAGGAGACATTATTGATTCTGGGCAATGCTCGGGGTAGGGATTGCTAAAAAATGTTAAAAACGACATTTTATTAGAGTACATGAATGCGTGTAGGATAGTCGGTATCCATTGCATCTATTAGGACTGTTGAGTGCAGCAAGGAATAACTTTAAAAAGTTTTTTAATAAAGTGAGTTTTAAAATTGTTGATTTCGGTAGAAGATTTGAGTGGGATTAATGAATTGCATGACTGTTATAACCCATTGCTGAAAAATGCTATTAGGAATAAAAAAAATTTCTAAATAAAAAGCAGTATGGTGGTTTTAATACAAGCCTGTTGTTTGCGTTGCAGCTGATAGCGATTTAAAAGTATTATAAGTGTAACAGTGAGGTACACTGGTTATAGCTTTTGGATACATCAGTTGCAGAGGTAAGCACATGCATAAGAATAGTTGAAAGATTGGAAGATTACAAGTAGATTAGTCATATTGAACCTGTTGCGCTTTTCCTGGTTTTTGTTCTCATTTATGGTTCTACACAATTCTAGTTTTAAGTATATTTTCTATGTTCATGTTTTTTGTTTTACCCAATGTTTTTTAATTGTTTGCTTATTGCACAAATAATGGATTTTAATGGGCATGGTCGTCGAGAATGGTCCCTCTTTTCTTTCCTTTTCTTTTCCTTTTTTCCTCTAGTAATTATAGTGTGGTAGAAGAATCAAATAGGTAAGAGTGATGGTAGTATTTTTCACAATATGGAGATGTAGGTTATGTTTTCTCGAACTGTTTTTTTACTCAGATGGTTATTTATTAAAATGATTAGTTCATGTCCTTCGGTACATGCAGTTATATTTTAGTTTATTTTTTATATATATGTATGGTTTGATATTTATATGGATTATGGATTATTTTATACATGTATATTTGTTTATGTTTTTATCAGACAGACATTTTGCTGTACTTTAATATTTATTTATTGATTGATAATTTAGTTATTCATTAGTGTATTAATGAACTCATAGGTGCTGTATTTGTGTTGATATTATATTTACGTTTATAATTTGTTTTATGATTTATGAATGTTTTTAATGGTGTTTTTATATGTTATTATAGCCAAAGCCCCTGATGAAGGCATAAACGAAACACGGCCTGTGTCGGGCCTGGTATAAGGAAGACATGTGCCAGGGTCTCAGTGAGAAGCATTTATTTCGCAACAGTAAGGTGCAACACCACACAAAAGATGCAACAACACTAACAGTGCAGAGTGTAGTATAAAGTGACAGTTTAAAGTGATAGTGCAGCAACAACTGCAAGAGGACAGAACTTTGTGCGCAAATGGGGGTAACAATGTGCAAACATGCATTAAAAGTGGGATAACAGATAACATACGGCAACAGAACAGTTTAAGCAACATATGGTGACAGTTCAAGTCCAGGGCCCGGTGTGCATGGCTCAAGGGTTAAGGTTCCAGTGCCTCTGCTGTGGCCAGGACTGCCTTGCTAAAGGATATGACTGTCTGTGCTGCAAGGTCAAGGCAGTAACGTCTTTGGAGCGTGCAGAGGGAGGACCAGGTGGCAGCCTCGCAGATGTCTGCCACTGGTATAGAGAGCAGTTGGTGATGGTGACAGCCAGTGCCCTGAGCTGATGCATGTTTATCTGTTGATGTTTCAGCACCTCCCAGTTCCAGGCAGAGAGCGATACAGGCAAAGATCCACTGGAAGAGAGTCTGCTTGGAGATCGGGTGACCTGGTTTATTGGGGGTCATAGGAGACTAAGAGTTGCGTCCCCTGTCGAAGGGGTGCTGTCTGGTGCAGGTAGATGTGAAGGACCCTGACAATCCAGGGTGTAGAGCTTCTGTTTGTCTGGAGTGGAGTGCGGCTCTGGATGAAAGCAAGGGAGCTCAATGGTCTGGTTGATGTGGAAGGCAGATGCCACCTTGGGGATGAACTTGGGGTGCATCCAGAGGGTGGCTTGGTCTTGGGAGAGAAGCATTATGGAGGGTGTGCCACTAACGTTTGCAGTTCGCTGATCTGTCTGGTGGATGTGACTGCTATTAAGAATAGAGTCTTCCAGGAGGCATACTTCATATCCGTTGACTGTCAAGGTTCAAAGGGTGCCCCATGTGAGCTGGTTAAGGACCATACTGAGGTCCCAGTGAGGCGCAGGTGCGTGGATCAGTGGACAGAGGTTTGCTGGCCCCTTCATGAAGTGGGTAACCAGGGGTTGTGTGGCTAACAAGCTGTCAACATCACAGTCGTGGAAATCTGCAATTGCAGAAAGGTGTGCCCAATATGGACTGGTTTTCAGGCCCCGGTTGAAGAGTGATGCGAGGTACTGGAGAACCTGTGCCACTGGGCAGGAGAATGGGCTCAGTTGTCAAGGTGAACACTAGGCACTGAAGCGATGCCATTTTAGGCCGTAAAACGTTGTTGAAGGGCAACTTGCCACTAGAACCACTTGCTGTACCTTGGAAGGAAAGTTAAAAGACAGCATCATCCTTTCAATGTCCACGCTGTCAGGGCCAGGGTCAGGAGGTGGGGATGGAGGGCGTCCCCACCCTCCTGAGTGATGAGATCTGTCCTCAATGGAAGGTGTCCTAGCAGCTTCTGAGCCAGGCGACAGAGGTAGGGGAACCACACCTGCTGTGGCCAGTGGGGGGCAATGAGGATGGCCCTAGCTCTGTCTGAGATGATGCGTTGTATGATCAATGAGATGGGGGTGGGAGGCATTCACCAGTGACCACTCCCCGCAAGGCTGTGGTTGGAGGGGTGTTTCAAGCAGAAAGGGTGCACTTTTGTGTTCCCCTCTGTAGTGAACAGGTCGATCTGGTGTTGTCCCCACTGACGGAAGAGGGAGGCCACTATCCAAGGGTTGAGGGCCCATTTGTGCAGGTTCAGCTGGGGGCTGAGCCTGTCTGCCAGCTCATTCTGCCTTCATGGAAAGTAGGAGGCCCGCAGAAGGTAGTGCTTGGATAGGGCAAAGGCCCATAGATGGAGGACCTCCCTGCAGAGGAAGCGGGAACCCATTCCACCCCTGTTTGTCAATGTAGAACATGGCCACCTGGTTGTCTGTTTGGATCAGGACTGGCTTGCTGGAGATGAGATCATGGAAGGCCCGAAGGGCATATCTTATCGCTCAGAGTTCCAGCACGTTGATGTGGAATGATAGCTCCTTTGTGTGCAGGACTGCAGGCAGTGAGCTCCCTATCCCACCGGGGGAAGCTTTGGTGGTGAAGATCAACCGGTGATTGGGCTGTTGAAGGGGCCTGCCATGTGCCAGGCTCTCTTCACAGGCCCACCAGCGCAGGGAGTCTGTTACTGCTCTGTCCAGGGGGATGAATGTGGACAGGGGCTGCAAGTGTTGGTTCCAGTGATAGTGCAGGTGCCACTGCAAGTGATGCATGTGCAGCTTTGCCAGGGATTACACCTGTGTGGATGCCGCCATGTGCCCAGGAGGCATAGTAGGTTTTGTGCCAATGTCTGCTGGGCTGATGCATGCTCAGAGTTAGGTAGGTAATTGTGTCCCTCCGGGGTTGCAGGAGGAAAGCCTTGGATGCAATAGTGTCTATGTCCGCCCCAGTGAAATCCAGCCATTGCGTGGTTTGTAAGTTGGACTTCTGGAGATTCACAAGGAAATCCAGGAATGACAGAAGCTTGATGATCAGCTGGACAGCAGCTAGAGCCTCCTGTGATGACAGAGCAGAGATCTGTCTATTCCCCTACCTCAACAACTGGCTGATATCTTGTTGGCGGAGGTGGGCCAACACAACAGCAACGCATTTGGTGACACCCATGGTGCAGAGGAGAGGCCAAAGGGAAGAACCCTGTACTGGTAATGGATCCCCTGGACTTGAAAGCACAGATATTTTTGATGTGCAACATGGATGGGGATACGAGTATACACATCCTGCAGGTCCAAGGCGGACAGCCATTCTTCCGGCTGGATGAGAGGTAGGATGGACCCCATGGAGTACATCCTGAACTTCTCCTTGACGATAAACTTGTTGAGGTTCCTGAAATCGAGAATGTGTCGAACGCCAGTCTTTTTGGAGACCAGGAAACACCTGGAGTAGAAGCCGGTGTTGTGTTCGTCGAGTGGTACAGATTCTTATCGCCCTGGAGGCCAGGAGAGAGCAGTTCTGCTATCATGGCAAGGTACAATGATGGCGATGTGTTGTTGGAGGGTTGGTTGCATTGTACAGGAAGAGGGGGGGTTCAAAACTTGATGCAATACCCCTCCCTGATGTTCTGAAGGACCCATTTGTCAGTCATGACTGATTTCCAAGGCAGTCAGCTGACCACTCCATGGGGAGGCTGGCCATGGCATTCATGTCAAGAGGATGGGTTGGATTTACCCACACCAGGTTGTGAGGTTTTCTGCTGCTCTCTCCCATTGGCAAGGTTTTGAGCAATAGAAGGCCTGGTAGGCCTGTTTATACTGTGGTGGTTGCCATTTGTGGTATAAGTTGTAGGAGTTGACACACCTGAAGGAGGAGTAAGGCTTTTGATATGCGCCCTTGCGGTTCATTCCATGCCCTCCCCCACAAGAATCTGTAATGTGGTACAGTAATCTTTTATATCATTGGCCATGTCTTCAACATTATCCCCAAAAAGCGTGTCGCCCATGCAGGGGGAGTCTGCCATGCAGTCCTGTGCATCCTCCTGGAAACCAGATGCTTGCAGCCAAGCTAGACGGCGAGCCGAGATCACAGTTGCCACAATGCATGCGGCTGCCTCAAAGGTATCAAAGGTGTGCGGACTTGATGTTCTGTGCACTCAGAGTTCTGCGAGGGGTGCATTGGTGGAATCTGTGCTTCCGGACTGAGAGCCGAAATGGTGGCTTTTAGGTTCCCCAGGAGGACATCTTGGTACAGTGCTGCTGAAAATGGTGGGCTGATAGTCTGGTGCACAGCATGGCCCCTTGAAAGACCTTCTTTCCCAAAGCAAGGAGCTTGTGGTCCCAGATGGGTGTGATTAGACTTGGCCCATTTGATATAGATATAGAGTGGTGTGGAACTGTGCTTTGTCAAATCCCGGCATAGCCTGCACTTGGTACTGTGTCGAGCTTGGAGGAGGAGGTGGGTCCAGTGGCAGGGTTCTGCCATTACTTGATTAGGTTGTCGCACAGCACTGGGTGTACTGGTAGCAGTACAGTGTGTTTTGGGGCCTCTAGGAACTTGAGCACCCCTTGGGATTTGCACCATTGATCCGTATTGTCGTAAGTGGCAATAGCTAGAGCACTTATGACTTTTCGTAGGAATTTTGGGTAGCTCAAGTCCTCTGGTGCTGCGGGTGGAGGGTTAGTTGTGGGTGTCTTAGTTGCCACTCCCATCATAGTGAGGGCATCCTCAGAGGCTGGGGACCCTTGCATGGTTTCCTCCTCGTCCCCACCGGGCATTGATTGAGTTGAGATCTTGTCTATATTGTAGAAAGTTATTACTTGGAGAGATAGAGAGGTCTGTCTTGCTGGCAAGGGGGAAGAATGAAAACTGGCTGGCTAGGGGCAGGCCAGTTGGCTCATGCTCAGAAGGGCAAAAAGCCCTTCTGAGCTATGGAGTGTACTTCCATCTCGGCGCCGGATAATTTCTCACCAGGTGTGGCTGACTCACCCTGTTTGTCTTAGGAGAAAGTTAGGACTGTCCTGTTAATCAGTCATAAAAATTGTACCACCATAGGAGTTAATTACACCGATTTGTCCAGTTTTGTTTGTTACAATGTTGTGTTTTAGGATAAATTCACTGTTTTTTCTGTATTTGAATTTTACGTTTTGGAGTACAGAGAAAAAGCACACTTTGTTTTGAAACTGTTTTAGTCTCAGTTTTAGGAGTACAGTTGCTGAGAAAACAGGTATGTTGTAGCACTGTGAGATACTAATTTTGTTTGCTCACTTGCACTTATGTTACCAAATGTGATCCTTTTAGTACTACATTATGTAGCAGTACAAGAGTAGACATTACCATTTCTTTTAAACTTGCGTTTAACTTGCGTTTCCCTTAAGTCTGCTGGAATTTGGAAAGAGGCTGATCTAAAATTGCTTGTTCTCAAGCATATAGACTACATTTAGCAGAAAGATTGCACCGAGTTACCAGAAAATATGAGAATCTCTTCTTTTTCTAGCTTATTTGTATACTTTGTATAAATGTTATTTATCCAATACTACCAAAGCCTTCCAATCCAAAGATTATCCCTAAGTATTTGAAAAATAAAACACTAACTTAAGCAAGGTTTGTTTTGTCAATTAACTTATCAGCAACGATGCAGGAGAGGTTTGGGAAAAAGAAAGAGGCAGAAGGTGAGGCCAGTGTCTAGGAAAAGGCAATAAATATGATGCTGCTAGTGTGGTGAGCTGGGCCACTGGAGGAAGATCTGGAATTCAGACTGTCCTAAGCTTCAAGGACCCCCAAGGCCTGAAGAAAATGAACCTTGTATATTTATGCCTCTGCAGACACATGAATAGGCCGGGAGAATAGGCCAAGAAGAACCCGAGGAAGTATCACCACGAGGCCCCCCCCCCCCCCAAATGCCGTGTGCCCCTCTTAGGCCTCTCATCTCAAAAGGATCTTTTAAAACCATAATTAATGAGCAGCTTACACAAATCCTTGTAAACACTGCAGTCACAAGATCAGTCTTCAAATGTTTGGAGTTTCCTGCAGCACTCTCACTGAGGACAGTGTATAGAGACTCTACTCACATCTGGGAGATATGTGGCCGTCCTGTTAAAACCCATACTTCTTCCTACTGGAATTGATGTTATAATATAAAAACTATTAGAAACATAGAAACAGAGAAAATGACGACAGAAAAAGACCACATGGCCTATCTAGTCTGTCCTTCCATAACTACAACAGTCCCCTTTTTTCCTTTAGAGATCCTCTGTTTTTGTCCCATGCTTTTTTGAAATCAGATACCGTCCTCATCTCTATCACCTCCATTGGGAGACTATTCCACGGATCCACCATTCTTTCCGTAAAGAAATATTTCCACATATCACTCCTGAATCTATCCCCTTTCACCCTCATCCCATGTCCCCTCGTAGCAGAACTTGCTTTCAATCGTAAGAGGCTCTCCCCCCTGTGCATTTATGCCACAGAGGTATTTAAACATCTCAATCATATCACCTCTTTCCCACCTTTCCTCTAAGGTGTACATATTAAGATCCTTAAGTCTGTCCTCATATGCTTTATAATGAAGAACACTAACCATTTTGGTAGCCACCCTCTGTACTGACTCCATCCTGCTTATATCCTTTTGAAGGTGCGGTCTCCAGAATTGCACACAATACGCCAAATGAGGTCGCACCAAAGACTTATACAGAGGTACTATCACCTCCTTTTTTCTGCTAGCCATTCTTCTCCATATGCACCCAAGCATCCTTCTAGCTTTTGCCTTTTCTACCTGTTTAGCTACTTTAAGATCATCTGACACGACCACGCCTAGGTCCCGCTCTTCTTTAGAGGACAAAAGTACTTCACCCCCTATACTATATTGCTCTCTTGGATTGCTGCAGCCCAAATGCATGACCTTGCATTTTTTAACATTAAATCCCAGATGCCAAATTCTAGACCATTCTTCAAGCTTAGCTAGATCCCTCCTTGTGTTATCTACACCTTCCTGGGTGTCTATTACAGATTTTGGTATCATCCGCAAAGAGGCAAACCTTACCAGACAGCCCTTCCGCTATATCACTAACAAAGATGTTAAACAGAATCGGACCAAGGACAGATCCCTGGGGTACACCACTAGTAACTTCCATCTCCTCAGAGTGAGCTCCATTTACCTGTACCCTTTGTCGCCTCCCACTCAACCAATTTCTAACCCAAACAGTAACTTTAGGGTCCATCCCTAGGATGCTCAGTTTATAAGTCGCCTGTGAGGAACGGTGTCAAAGGCTTTACTGAAATCGAAATACACCACATCAAGGGCTCGCCTTCGGTCCAACTCCCTGGTCACCCAGTCAAAAAAAAAATCAGATTTGTCTGACAAGACCTGCCTCTGGTGCATCCATGCTGCCTCAGATCCTGTAATCCGCTGGACTCCAGAAACCTCACTATTTTCTCTTTCAGCAGCGTTTCCAATAATTTACTCACCACTGAAGTTAAACTAACCGGCCTGTAGTTTTCAACCACATCCTTACTTCCGCTTTTGTGTAAAGGCACCACATGAGCCTCTCCTCCAGTCCTTTGGCACCACTCCCGACTCCAACAAGGCATTGAAAAGATCAGTCAGTGGAGCTGCTAAAACATCCCCAAGTTCCCTCAGTATTCTTTCACATGTCTCGGTGAGTGAGGGAGATTGCCTCAGCTTACCTTCTCAAGTGTTGCGGGCCAGTGGGGTTGCAGGCCCACTCGACAAGGGTACAAGCGGCTTCCTGGACAGAGTAGAGCTTTTTCTCACCAGCAGATATCTGCAGGGCTGTGACATTGGCGTCCCTGAATACATTTGTAAAGTGTTATTGTTTGGATGTGCATGCAGTGAGGGATGCGAAATTTGGCACAGTGGTGATTCAGGCTGGGCTCACTGGTCCCTCCAAGTACTGCTGTGTTACATCCCATCAATAGATTCTAAATGACTGTGCCCAAATAACCCCTCTTAACTAGACTCACCCTCTCAAGAGCCATGCCATAAGCAAGATTTGATCCACCAGTGGCATCAGGACTGGACCTTGCATCAGCAGGTCGCTCCTGTTGGGGAGTCACCAGGGGTTGTCCATCAGCAACCTGACAAGATTGGCATACCATGGTCTACGTGGCCAGTCTGGAGCAATCAGGAGGACCATCCCTCGGTGCACCTCGATCTACTGAACCATTTGCCCTATCAGGGTCCATGGTGGGAACACAAAGCAGACCTGCCTCCAGCCAAGGTTTTACCAGGGTGTCAAGACCCTCCGACATCTATTCACTACGTCTGCTGTAGAACAGACTTGCCTTTCTGGATGCAAAGGTTGCCATGAGGTCCATGACTGGAGGGCCCCAGTGGCAAACCAGCTTGCCATTTAGCATCTACTCGCCGGTATCCACTCGCACTCCACTGCAATAATCTACCACCACATTGGCCACCGACAGTGCCTGGAGATTGTCTTCTGCCCATGCCAGCAAATGGGCGATTTTGTTTTCCAACTGGATGGTGCTCATGCCCCCTTGTCTGATATATGCCATTGTGGTGGTGTTGTCCGAGAACACGTGCACTACCTTCCCTTGAAGATCTGTGAAGCTCTGGAAGGTTAGGGCCACTGTGCACATCTCCAACCTATTTATTGCCCAGGTGTATTCCTCTGCCAACCAGCTGCCCTGTGCCACCTGCGCCTGACAGTGGGCACCCCAGTCTGTCAGGCTGGCATCCATCATGAGGGAAATCCACTTCAGCGTTTCCAAGGACATCCCCCCTAACAATTTCTTGGGTCTCAGCCACCAGCGGAGTGCTATCTTGACCTCCCCAGGGCAAGGCAGTTTTTCCAATGGGTAACATTGGGCTGGCCATCTTCTCAAGAGGGACTTCTGTATTGGTCTCATATGAGCCCACGCCCAAGGCACCAACTCTATTGTTGCCGCCATCAAGCCCAGGAGTTGGAGGTAATGCCAGGCCATCAGAGCAGGTGTCCGTAAGAAGAACCTGATCTGTAATTGCAGTTTGTTCATCCACTCTAAGGGCAAAAAGACCTTGCCCTCTTGTGTCTTAAACAGAACTCACAGGTAAATCAACTCCTCTGAAGGGCTCATGCTGCTCTTGGCCATGTTGATCACCCAGCCCAGGCTCTGAAGGAACTCAACCACCTAAGCAGTGGCCTTCACACTCTTCTCCGGACTTTGACTGTATTAACCAATCGTCAAGGTAAGGGTGCACCAGAATTCCTTCCTTTCGTAGAGCAGCCGCTGCCACCACCATGACCTTTGTAAAGGTCCTGGGTGCAGTTGTTAGGCTGAAGGGCAGCACAGTAAACTGAAAATGCCCCATGAGTACTGTGAATCTTAGGATGTGCTGATGCTCCCACCGAATTGGAATATGCAGGTAAGCTTCCATGAGGTCCAAGGATGTAAGGAACTCTCCTTCTAACAATCACAATTACTAACCTCAGGGTTTCCATGTGGAAGCTTGGGACCCTGAGAACAATTCATGTGATTAATATCCAGAATGGGCTGAAAAGAGCCCTCCTTTTTGGGGACTATGAAGTAGACTGAGTACCAACTGGAGCCGGATTGGCTTTGTGGCACTTCCACGACCACCTGCAATTGTACCAACCTCTGAAGAGTTTCCTGCACTGCCTGGAATGTGTGTGGTGCTCTGCAAGGGGACTACAGGAAGCTTTCTTTGAGCGGTCAAGCGAACTCAAGGGCATAACCCTCCTTAATGACCTCCAGGACCACTGGTTGGTGGAGGTGATCTGAGCCCAGATGGAGTAAACCTCACGCAGTCTCCCCCCTATGGGAACCAACTCTTCCTGGACCTACCTCACTTCATTGTGGTTTCTTGATGGAGGTGGAAGTGAAAGGGGAAAAAACCCCTCCCTGTTCCCCTAAAGCCTCAAAAAGGCTGGCCTCGAAGGAAATTTTCCTCTGGCAGGGTGCAAATTGAGTAGTCCCAAAGCATTGGAAGTCCCGTGCTTGACTTAGACCCTGCCCTGGTGACCGTCCCCAGCTTCTGCTCGTCTTCCAGGAGTCTACCGCCCTTTGACTCTAAGTCCTTAACCAACTTCTCCAGAGCCTCTCCAAACAAGAGCTTTCCCTTGAATGGGAGCCTACTCAAGCACGATTTGGAGGACACATCTACTGATCAATTCCGGAGTCACAAGTATCTGCACACAGAGACCACCGTGATCATGCTTTGGGCTTGACATCTAATCAGGTTGTAAAAGACATCTGCCAAGTAGGCCACCCCCAACTTTACCTTAGCTGCTTCTGGAGGAGCTGGCCCCGGCTGCTCTACCTCCTCCTGGAAACCTTGTGCCCAGAGCAGACAGGCATGTGCCACAACCATGCCACACACTGAGATCTGCAGAGAAGCCGCGTTAATGTTTAAGGCTTGCTTCAGCAAGGTCTACAGCTTCCTGTCTTAGACATCCTTTAGGGCCAAACCACCAAAACTGCTGCATCCACTCTGGAAGAGCAAAACAGTTCTCTTGTTTGGGGAGTGGGTAGAGGCATACAATCATCCACGCCGCTCTCAGTCCAGCCTCCGGAACCTCCCATTCATCTAGAATCATCTGTTTGATGACCAAATGCATGGGAAACAGTCTGATTTCCTGACTGCCTGAAACAAAAACAATCTTCCAGAGGTTCCTTGCATGCGACCCGGAAGCCATATTGAGGGTCTTCAGAGAATGCATGATCCGTGCCGAGAGCTCCTCTTTACGGAACACACAACGTGGGCCTCTTCATGTGGAATCTTGCCCTCCTCCTGCTCCTCCGCTGTAAGGCTTCTCTGTTGTCCTGCGTTTCTGGCCCCTCTGACAGCATCTATGGCGAGTCACCCAGGCCTCAGATCCACGCCTGGCTTTGGTTGTGGGCCCTACCTGCGTGCTGGTGGATGCCTCTTACGGGCCCTTCTTGAGGACAAGGGCCCTGAGCTTTTCTGGCTTTGTGCATGACAACAAACTCTGAGAAAACCGCCACAAAGTTCTCTGTAGGAGCATCCTTGGAGGTGGAGGTCTGAGACGCTTGGGGTTCCCAGGCCTCTGCCATGACCCTAGGATGTTTGGAGGGAGTTCCTGACCCACTCCTGAGGCTTGGCCCCTCCACCGCTAGCTAGGGTTCCCCTGCTTCATCTGAGGTACCTGCCTTGTCCTGCAGGTCATCCTCCATTAAACGTGCTTCTCAGCCTGCCACCAGCTTCAGCGGCTTCAGGCTCAACCAGAAAGGAGAATGTCCATTAGACACGATCCCCCTCAAGCTAGGAAGCCAGGTTTTGGACACCTGTACTCAGCCCGGAGACCCCTCTCCTTGCTGTAAGGGGTCCTGCCGCCAAAATTTGTAAAGCTGGGTGCTCTGGCCGAGAAAGGGTCCTACAGCAGGGCTTCCCCCTTGCATCTTGCACTGGTGCTGCAATGCGGAGGACAGAGAAGAAGGAAAAAGCAAAGGGGCTAGAAATGGTCAAACCAAGTAAGTTTCCCCCCATGGGGAGACATGTCTCTCCAGCTGCTTGGAGACTGAATACTGGGGGCTGGGAGGGTCTTCTGGCTACCCAAGTATGCCGAGGTCAGAGACATGCTCAAGTCTCCAAGCTGCTGGACAGGCGTGACTACCCATCTGTGTTGGGACTAGACTGGAGGATACAATAAGGAAATTAAGTATGTCTTATTGCAAAATCAAATCTAGAATATTTAGTCTTTTCATTTTAAGATGGCTGCTCTTCCGGATGAGGCCTGGAGCCATGTCACCAACTGCAATCCAGAGATTCCAGCAGAGGAAATTGCCCAGAATCCAGATGGAGCAGACCATAACGAGCACTCCTAACTACACTCTGCAGCAAAGTGTGAAGGAGTCCCTACCTGGATATCCGCCTATGAGAATGGGAGGTTCAACCTTTGGGAGAAACCAAGCTTAAACTTCAGAGAAAGGTGAAGAACACTATGAAGTCCTGACGAACTGCTGAGAAGCAGGACCAAGTTATCTGAAAATAGGAAGAGGACTATTAGACTGATTGGGGACTTTTGTGACTTTTTTTGTCTTATGTATTGTTATCCTTTTATTGTTGTTTCCTTGCCAAATAACTAATGCCAGAGTTTCAGAGTTTTTCTGCTGGACATCATGTGCCCAATTGCTTGTTTTGTCTGTGCCACAGATCTTAGTTATTGCTGAGGCTTCTCTTTTTCCTTCTGCTCACACTGGTTTTGGATCTACAGTTGGCAGATGGGTGTGGTCAATAGTGCAAACGTTTGGGTAAGATATCCAAGACCAGATTTGCAGCCGATGGAGAGATAAATAGTTGCTGAAGGTAAAGATAATACAATCGAGTTTGTTAGTCCCTCCCACTATCCTCTACACATAAGCATGAAATTGATGAATTTCAAGGTAACTCTTACCCCACTGCCCAAGGTGCCAGGCTAATGATATTGGCAGGCCTGCTACAATCTCATGCTGGGGGGTGTGGCGGGTCAGGTCGGGGGCCCTTAAGTCAATAGATTGAGATATTGACTAAGATTTTCTATATCTGCCCCATGGATTTCAAAGTCCTGAATATGCAGGCAAAATGGGCCATCACTGTATGGAGTACTGATAAGAGTAACAGATCTACACGCCATTTGGCTTCAGCAATACGATGCTGGTTGGCAAGGTATATTAGATGCCTTTGAAAAATGTCACCCAATTTACACAGTAGACTTCTTGTCTCCCTCAAGCATTTACCTTAAATGTTATACATTACTGTATATTTTATCCCATGTTAATAATTGTATTAACTGACTAAATATTATGGAACTGTACTTATTGAATTTCCAAATGAGCTATTAGGGCAATTCTGTCAGTGCTTATGTACAATATCCTTGTTGATCCGCAGGTGGAATGTGATAGGAATTAAAAAGATTTCTTAGAATCAGCAAGGAATATTGAACTTTTGAACCACCCAGTATGTGAAGAATCGTGCTGAGCCAGTTGTATCAGAATTGTTTACTAGCCCAAAGACCAAAGGTGAAGGGAATGACTGACCAGAATGGTTTACTAACCTTGAGATCAAAGGCTGGAGAAGGACTGGTCAGAAATTACTGTTTACTAGCCTGTAGGTCAGAGGGGTATGGTGTGAAGAATGTTTCTAGGGAAAACCTCCCCTGAGGAGCCATGCTGGCCAGCTTTGACACATTTGCTACAGCTTATAAAAAGAGCTAGAAAATTCAGGACCGGTAGAGAGCTGATGTCCACCTAACCAGCACGTGAGAGGCCCCAAACTTTACTCCACCCTTCGCTGTGGCTGTCCCAGCAGATAAAGGGACTGCGATGATATCTGGTGATTCACTGATGAATGTTATGTCATTGTTCTATTGTCATATGAACTGTTTTGTCATCATCATGTCACTAGCTTATTGTTATATTACTTAGCTTATTGTCATAATAAATAGCTTATTAATACCATGCACGTGTGGCTGTTTGCTCTTGAACTTAATATTCAAATGAACCTAATACAGGAGTGCAGAGTGAAATGAGAGAGGAAAGGTAATGAGGACCCACAGAATAAATGCACTTGCAGCTAAGTAGAAGTCTGAACTGGATGCGGAAATGGATAGGGAGCTAGTGAAGTTACTTGAGAACAGGGGTTACATGAGCATAGCAATGCTAGCAAAAGATAAGCTGTGCAGCTGAGTTCTGAACAGATTGAAGGGGAGAAAAATGATTCAGAGGGAGACCAGGGAGGAGGTTACAATAGTCAAGACGGAAGGTGACTAATGAATGGATAAGGGTCTTAGTAGTGTCTGTAGAGAGGAAGGATAAATAACACCTTACCTGCTAATTTGCTTTCCTTGAGTCCCTCTAATCCAGACGTGTGGGTTCTCTCTCATTGCCAGTGGGTAGAGACTGAGCATGTCAGGTTTTTGGTGATGTTATGCTGTAAGAATCCTGTGCAGACTGCCTCAAATCAATTCTCTTTATTGATAAAGCAGACTCCAAGAGCAGCAAGATTAGAATGTAGAAACAACTACTTCAGCTTACAGAACATATTTGGTTTCTGAACAGTCAAACAACTGTAACCCAAGAGGAAACGTGGAGAAGAAAGTAACACCTCTGAGGAGGCTAAATACCCACACTGAAGTGCTGAAAGAGTCTGCTAGAAAAATCCATATGAAGTCCCACCTCCAGTCTGGCAGCATCCCTGTTGCCATGGAGGAGAGAGGTCACGTGACAGGAGAGCATCACCCTGGTGTGGCAGACGTGATCCTATAGCTAGGACCTGTCCTCCAAGTGATGTAAAACCCTCTTGCACCGAGGAAGTTTCTCCAGGGCTATGTGCCCATGAGGGAAAGGGTTAGGATAGCCGTTATAGTTGGTGATTCGATCATTACACATGTAGATAGCTGGGTGACTGGTAGACATGAGCATCTACTGGTAACATGCCTGCCTGGTGCGAAGGTAGAGGACCTCATGCACCACCTAGACAAGGTCTTAGTGCTGGGGAGGAGTCTGCTGTCTTGGAACATGTCGGTACCAATGATATAGGAAAATATGATAGGGAGGTTCTGGAGACTAAATTTAGGCTTTTAGGTAGGAAGCTGAAATCCAGAACTTCCAGGGTAGTGTTCTCCGAAATGCTTCCCGTTCCACACGCACAACCCAAAAGGCAGGCAGAGCTCTGGAGTATCAATGTGTGGATGAGACAATGGTGCAAGGATGAGGGTTTTGGATTTGTTAGGAACTGGGTAACATTCTGGGGAAAGGAGGGGCTCTTCCGAAGAGATGGGCTTCACCTTAACTGGGATGGAACCAGGCTGCTGGCATTAGCCTTTAAAAAGGAGATAGAGCAGCTTTTAAACTAGATAATAGGGGAGAGCAGACAGTCCCCCAAGAGCGCATGGTTCGGAACAATGTATCTTTGAAGGATACTACCAAAAAAAATGAAGTTAGGGCACATCAGCAGAGAGGTTCCAATAAAGACAAAAGAAGCCCAAATGCCCTTGAGTACAGAGCAGACAGAGCTTAAAGATTCCAAATTATCCCTGCCTACCGATAACCAGATTAATATGAATAAAATGGTCTCTAAAATGCTTATATGCAAATGCTAGAAGTCTAAAAAATAAGATGGGACAGTTAAAATATATAGCACTAAATGAGAAGTTAGATATGATTAGTATCTCAGAGACATGGTGGAAGGAGGACAACCAGTGGGACACTGTGATACCTGGGTACAAACCATATCGTAATGATAGAGCTGATCAAATTGGTGGAGAGGTTGTGCTCTATGTTAGAGAGGGCATTGAGTCACAAAGGATTAAAGTTTTGAAGGAAACAAACGCTGTAGAATCTCAATGGAAGGCAATGGCAGTGGGGTTGTACTATCGACCGCCTGGCCAGAATGAACAAATGGATGATGAAATGCTTAAAGAAATCAGGGAAGCTAACAAAAGTTACAGAACAGTAATAGGTGATTTCAATTACCCCGGTATTGACTGGGTCAGTGTCACGGCAGGACATGCTAGGGAGATAAAGTTTCTAGATGAAATAACTGCTTCTTGGAGCAGCTGTTTCATGAACCGACCAGAGGGGAAGCCTTTTTGGACTTAGTCCTTAGTGGAACACCAGATCTGGTGCAAGAGATAAGGGTGTTGGGGCCTCTTGGCAATAGTGATCATAGCATAATCGCGTTTGATTTAATTAATGGAGGACAGATGGTAAGGATATCCACAGTACTACCTTTTAACTTTCAAAAGGGAGACTATGATAAAATGAGGAAAATAATTAAGAAAAAACTAAAAGAAGCAGTTGCAAAGGTTAAAGACTTACATCAAGCTTGGGTATTTAAAAACACTATCTTGGAAGCCCAGACCAGCTGTATTCCACACTTTAAGAAAAGTGGAAGGAACTCCAAGAAACTGACAGCATGGTTTAAAGGTGAGGTCAGAGAGGCTGTTACCAAAAAAGCATCTTTCAGGAAATGGGGGGAAAAAAAAAAAAGGCAAATGACGAAAACTGGAAAAAGCACAAGCACTGGCAAGATAAATGCAAGGCATTGATAAGGCAGGCAAAGAGGGAATTTGAGAAGAAACTTGCTGTGGAAACAAAAACACGTAATAAAGACTTTTTCAAGTACATTTGGAGCAAAAAAACCTGAGTGTCAGTTGGACCATTAGATGATAGAGGGGTAAGAGGGGTAAAAGGGGTGGTAAGAGGAGACAAAGTATAGCGGATAGACTGAATGAATTCTTTGCTTCGGTCTTTACTGAGGAAGATGTAGGGATGTTACCCATCACTGAAGTGGTATGTAAAGGTGATACCGCAGAAGAATTGAAAGAAATAATCGATACACTGGGAAGATGTATTACAACTATTTTATAAACTGAAGAGTAGCAAATCACCTGGACCGGATGGTATACATCCAAGAGTGCTGAAAAAAAACTGAAATATGAGATTGAATCTGTGAAATGTGAACTATCATTAAAATCATCTGTAATATCTGAAGCTTGGAGAATCACCAATGTAACACCAATTTTTTAAAAAGGTTCCAGGGGTGATCTGGGAAACTACAGACCGGTGAGCCTGACGTCAGTACCGGGAAAAATGGTAGAAACCATCATAAAGAACAAAATTACTCAACATGTAGATAGTCATGGCTTAATGGGAGACAGCCAACATGGCTTTAAACAAGGAAGATCTTGTCTTACTAATCTGTTATGCTTTTTTGAAGGTATGAATAAAATAGGTAGACAAAAGGTGAGTCGGTTGATATAGTGTATCTGGACTTTCAGAAAGCCTTTGACAAGGTCCCTCAGAGACTTTTGGCAAAACTAAAAATTTACGGGATAGGAGGCAGTGTACTATTGTGGATCAAGAACTGGTTAAAAGATCGAAAGCAGAGGGTAGGGCTAAGTGGCCAATTTTCCCAATGGAAAAAAGGTGAATAGTGGAGTACCGCAGGGAACTGTGCTAGGTCCGCTGCTTTTTGACATATTCATAAATGACCTGGAAAAGGGAATAATGAGTGAGGTTATCAAATTTGCAGATGACACAAAACTATTTAAAGTTGTTAAAACCCAAGAAGATTGTGGAAAATTGCAAGAGGATCTTGAAAAAAAATTGGAAGACTGGGCATCCAAATGGCAGATGAAATTTAATGTGGAGAAGTGCAAAGTTATGCACCTAGGAAAGAATAACCCAAACTATGGTTACACGATGCAAGGTTCCACATTAGGAACCACCACCCAGGAAAAAGATTTAGGCGTCATCGTGGATAACATGTTAAAACCCTCCACCCAGTGCGCAGCGGTGGCCAAGGAGAAATTAGGTCTTACCTGCTAATTGTCTTTCCTTGAGTTTTCTCCGGGCCAGTCCAGGGAACGATAGGGTTGTCGATCCCTTCCAGCAGCTGAGGACTGTAAACCAAACTTTTGCTAGCAGCTTAAGCCCCTCCCCTTGCCACTCCGCTCCAGTCTTCTATTGTCAAAGCAGCCTAGAAAATATCTGACACATTAGAAAATAACAAACCCCTGTTAACTTTGAACATTTCCCCAGACAAAAAGCTCACAAATGCCTTAGGAAAACCTGTGGAACCCCTCTTTGGGATTTTTTTTTTTTTTTTCGGAAACGATCATCTTCGGAAGAACTGCCCTTACGGCTAAGGAAAGGGAGCCCCAAGAACCACACTAATAGATGTCCCACTCTTAGAAACCTGTAGCATACTGGGACATGTCTCGTGTGAAATCCACAAACTGAAAGACCGAGCAGAGGGAAAAGAACCCCGGGGTGGGCCCTGGACTGGCCCGGAGAAAACTCAAGGAAAGACAATTAGCAGGTAAGACTTAATTTCTCCTTCCCTTTTCGTTTCTCCGGGCCAGTCCAGGGAACGATAGGGTAGTACCAAAGCAGTACCTAAAATTGGGAGGGACCGGCAAGCCCTGCGATAATAGCAGCCGCCCCCACTCTCGCATCCTCTCTGGCCTGAACATCTAACCGGTAGTGTCTTGTAAAAGTATGTAAGGAAGACCAGGTGGCGGCCCTACAAATATCCACTGGAGGAATTGCGGCATACTCAGCCCAGGACGCTGCCTGACTCCGCGTAGAATGCGCTTTAAGACCCTCTGGGGGAGATCTACCCTGTGCTTCATAAGCCGTCACTATGGCCTGCTTGACCCATCTGGCAATAGTCGCCTTCGTCGCCGCCTGCCCTTTACGCGGACCCCCGAACAGAACAAATAAGCGATCCGATTTACGCAAACTCTGAGACGCCCTGAGGTACTTCTTCAACACTCTGCCCATATCCAAGCTTTTGAGCGCGTTATCCATCAGAGAGAGCCCGTGAGTTCCGAGAATACAGGCAAAGACACCGACTGATTCATATGAAAAGCAGACACTACCTTAGGAAGAAAGGAGGGCACTGTACGCAGAATCACCTTTTCCGCCAAAAACTGCAGGTAAGGCTCCCTACAAGACAGAGCCTGCAAATCAGAAATTCGACGAGCAGAACAGATAGCCACCAGAAACGCCGCTTTCCAGGACAATTCCTTTAACTTCCCGGACAACTGTGACGTAAAGGGAGGCTGCGTTAAAGCCTCTAGCACAATGTTCAAATCCCAAGCCGGCACGACCTGGCGCAAGGGAGGTTTGAGAATGCCTGCAGCCCGTAAAAAACGACGAATATCGCCGTGCGCCGTCAAACGACGACCGCTTACCAAACCTCTAAAGCAGGCTAAGGCCGCCAAATGCACCGAGTGTGTTGAGTGCTAACCCTTTATCGAGACTGCTCTGCAGAAACGACAAAATATGGGATACCGCCGCCGAAAAAGGACGAATACTACGCCTAGAACACCACGATTCGAAGACGCACCAGACACGAACATAGGCCAACGAAGTCGACCTCCTTCTTGAACACAGCATAGTGGCTATGACAGAATCCGAGTAGCCTCTACGGCTCAGTTTTTCCCTTTCAAGAGCCAAGCCGTAAGCAAGAAGCGATCCACTTGAGGCATTAAGATCGGACCCTGACTCAACAGGTTGCAACGAACTGGCAGACGCCACGGAGAATCCACCAGTAACCGAACGAGATCCACATACCACGGCCTCCTGGGCCAATCCGGAGCGATGAGAATTACTCTGCCCCCGTGATTTGCAATGCGCTGGATCACACGACCTATCATAGGCCCCGGAGGAAACACATACAGCAGCAGATCTTCCGGCCAGACCTGTACGAGAGCATCCAGACCTTCCGACATGTGTTCCTTGCGTCTGCTGAAAAAACGAGACGCCTTGGCATTGGATAGAGAAGCCATGAGATCCATCGCCAGCTGCCCCCAGCGCTGAACAATGGCATGAAACACCGCCGCATTTAGCTCCCATTCTCCCGGATCGAGAAGATGGCGACTGAGAAAATCAGCTTGAACGTTGTCTTTCCCTGCTACATGCATTGCCGACAACGCAAGAAGATGAGCTTCCGCCCAACTCATGAGCTGTTGACTCTCCTCCAGCAAGGCGGCACTGCCTGTCCCGCCCTGCCGATTGATATAGGAGACCGTCGCCGCATTGTCGGAGAACACTCTGACAGCTCTGCCCTCGATCAACGACCGAAAGTGTTCCAACACCAAGCGTACCGCTCGGAGTTCCAAACGGTTGATCGACCATGAGCTTTCCATCAGTGACCATAGCCCCTGCGCCACCTGAGCCTGACAGTGAGCTTCCCAGCCCGACAAGCTGGCGTCCGTGGTGAGAATCACCCACCGTGGCTCCTCCAATGGCACCCCTGTCCGTAGATGCGATGGGTCTAACCACCACTGCAGGCTGAGCCGCACTGGCTCCGGAGAAATCAACTTTTGAGACAGAGGATGAAGCTGAGGAGACCATCTGGACAACAAGGCTTGCTGCAGCGGTCTCATACGGGCCCTGGCCCAAGGAACGAGCTCCAGCGTCGCTGCCATGGAGCCCAAGAGCTGCAGGTATCGCCACGCAGACGGAGCCGCCTGATCCAAGAAGACCTTCACCTGACTCAAGATCTTTAACACCCTGTTCTCGGGCAAACCTACCAACCCCACGGCGGTGTCGAAGAAGGCCCAGAGGTAAGTCAGCTGCTGGACCGGAAGCAGCTGACTTTTCGCCCGGTTGACTACCCAACCGAGCTGCTCGAGAACCTGCACCACTCGTGCCGTAGCCGCAACCGCCGCCGGGTAAGAATCCGCCCTGATTAACCAGTCGTCTAGATAAGGGTGAACGCGAATACCTTCCTTGCGCAAAGCCGCCGCGACAACTACCATCACCTTCGTGAAAGTCCGAGGAGCCGTCGCCAAACCGAACGGCATGGCCCGAAACTGAAAATGGCCCTCGGGCACCTCAAATCTCAGAAAACGTTGATGATCTGGGCGGATCGGAATGTGCAGATAAGCCTCGGTAAGATCTAGGGCCGAGAGGAATTCCCCTTTTTGCACAGCCCGAATTACAGACCGAAGGGTTTTCATCCGAAAATGCGTAACTTTTAAGGAGCGGTTCACATGCTTGAGATCGAGAACAGGACGAAAAGAACCTTCTTTCTTGGGAACCACAAAATAAATCGAGTATCGACCTAGTCCGCACTGGTCTTGTGGCACCGGAATCACCGCGTGCAGTTTTAACAACCTGTGCAGCGTATCGCTTATAGCCTGCCGTTTCTGTCCTGTCCCCCCCGCAAGACACCATGAAGGCCTCTCTCAAGGGGAGAGCAAACTCCAACGCATACCCCTCTCGGATGATTTCGAGCACCCATTGGTCTGACGTAATTGCGGCGCAGGCGGAGAGGAACCCCTGCAAGTGACCCCCCACAGGGCTCTCCACCTGGACCAGCTGACCTTCATTGGAGGTTTCTTCGCTGCTCCCTGTTGAGCATTGAAGAAACCTCTGCCGAAGCCCCGACCTCCCCGAAAGGACGGATTGCGAGGGTCAAAACGAGACTTCGGATAGGGAGCAAAACGCGCCCCCCTGAACCTGCGAGAATCTCGACCTGGACCCTTAAATCCCAGACCCGCTCGTGGCACTTAGGACGGTCATCCGGCAAACGACCCCCTTTGGAGTGCCCGAGATCCTTCACTATCTTTTCCAAGGCTTCCCCAAAAAGCAGCTTGCCTTTATAGGGGAGCTTGCTGAGCCGGGACTTCGAAGACGCATCAGCCGCCCAATTCCTTAGCCAAAGGAAACGGCGTGCCGCAATCACCGAGGCCATGGACTTTGCAGATATTCGAACCAAATCATAAAAAGCGTCCGCCAGGTAAGCCGCTGCCGACTCCAACTTAGCCCCCTCCGCGGACGAACCTTCCGGAGACTGCGCCGCCGACTCCCCCTGGAGCCAACGGATCGAAGCACTGGAGACATATGCTCCACATATTGACGTCTGCAACGCCAGAGCACTTGAATCAAAGGCCTGCTTCAGGAGCACCTCAAGCTTACGATCCTGCAGATCCTTAAGCGCCGCTCCACCTTCTACAGGAATGGTGGTTTTCTTAGTCACCGCCGAGACGAGGGCATCTACCTTAGGCATTTTCAACAACTCCTTCTCCTCTAGGGGAATGGGATACAGGCGACCCAGAGCGCGCGCCCCCCTAAGCGTAGCCTCCGGGAACTCCCACTCCGATTCTACCATTTGCTTGATAACTCGGTGAACCAGAAAACAGCGCTGTTCCGCCTTAAATCCCTGTAACAAGGGATCCTCCAAGGGCTCCTGAGGAAGCGATGGTATAACAATATTGAGCGCTGCCAAGGACTGAGCAATAAGAGCCCCTAGTTCCTCCTTACGGAAGACCCTAAAGACATTAGGGTCCTCCCCCGGAGCCAGTTCACCCTCTTCCAGCTCCATGGGCCAAGTTTCCATACCTGCCTCTGAACTGATCTCCCCATCCTCCATTCCAGGAGGGACGGAGAGCTGCTGTTCTGCCCCTTCAAGTCCAGATGCCATTGAGGTCCCCCTCTGGGAAGGACCCTCGTCTGGAGCCAATGCAGCTACTGCAGGCTGGCCCGCGCCATCCAGAGGGGCAGCTATTGAGGGACTAAGAAGCTGAGAAGCTTTTAGGACATAGGCCTTATGTAAGGCCAAAATAAAATCGGGTGAAAATAAAGCAGCCAGCTCTCCCTGAGCTTCAGGCAAGGCTGGTGCCACAAGCACTGGCGCCGGAGCTTCTCTAGGCGTCTTAGATTTACGTTTGCCAGGCTTAGAGGGAACCGCGGCAGAAACGGCCGGCTCCGTTAAAATGGCCGCCGTTCCCGCCTTTTCTGAGGGCAGAAGAATCTTGTCTCCCTCTTTGTGCCCCGACTTGCCTTCCATCACGCACCTCAAAAATGGGATCAACTGAGAGGAAAACTGCTATCCGGCCCTGAAAACCGCAGCCCGAAGCGCGAACCGCCGAACAGCCGCGCACTCCCGCACACGGCGACGCGACACCGAATACAGAGAAGAGCACTTTGCCCCCCTACCGCTCCCGATACGGACACCTTGTACTTAACTCATACCTGATAAAAGAAGCTCCTGTCCGTGTCTCCACTACACCGCAGCTAGCGGGAGATGGAGAACACTAGTTCCTGCCAGGACGGGTGGATCCTGGGGCTACCAGGCCAAACCCCCTGCGTGCTTTAGAGCCCTCGCACACCGCTTCAACTTGCAGTACCGGCTCTTCGGTTTGAACCCAGACAAGGGTAGCTATGTCAGGGAAATAAGCAAAGTAGAAGCTCAGCCAGAGCCTATCTGCCTATTCAGTCTGACCAAGCACCAGATCCATAGAAACTAGTAGACAATGATGAGGGAGAGGCACCGACAACATCCATTCCAGCTGCTGAGGACTGTAAGACTGGAGCGGAGTGGCAAGGAGAGGGGCTTAAGCTGCTAGCAAAAGTTTGGTTTACAGTCCTCAGCTGCTGGAAGGGATTGACAACCCTATCGTTCCCTGGACTGGCCCGGAGAAACGAAAAGGGAAGAGAGCAAATAGAATGCTAGGTATCATAAGGAAAGGAATAGAACATAAAACAAAGATTATAATGCCTCTGTATCGTTCCATGGTGTGACCGCACCTTGAATACTGTATGCAATTCTGGTTGCCGTATCTTAAAAAGGATATAGCGTTATTAGAAAAGGTACAGAGAAGAGCCACTAAAATGGTAAAAGGGATGTAAGGATACTCCTATGAAGAGAGGCTAAAAAGGTTAGGGCCCTTCAACCTGGAAAAGAGACGGCTGAGGGGAGATATGATAGAGGTCTATAAATTAATGAGTGGAATGGATAAACATATCGACTGTTTACATCAGAATATAAAAAGACTAGGGGACATGCAATGAAGCTACAGGGTAACCTATTAAAGACTAATAAGAGAAAAAAAAATTTTACACAACGTGTAATCAGACTCTGGAATTTGTTACCGGAGGATGTAGCAAAAGCTGTTAGTGTAACTGGGTTTAAAAAAGGTTTGGACAAATTCCTGGAGGAAAGGTCCATAAACCATTATTAAAAGGAACCCAGGATAATCATTGCTTGACCCAATACAAGCATTGAGGAACCTGTGTCTATTGAGGAGATGCTAGGTACGTATGACCTAGCTTGGCCACTGTTGGAACAGGATACTGGACTTTATGGACCTTGGTCTGAACCAGTATGGCATATCTTACGTTTTTAAAGCAATTCCTTGAAAACCAACACTGGAATAAAATGCATGATATAGCCAGTACCGAGGGCCTTCTTGAATTTCAGCGCTTACATGTAAAAAAACAAACACAAAAGCTGAGAATAGGTGGGTTCTGGACTAGACTGAAGGGACTCAAGGAAAGCAAATTAGCAGGCAAGGTCTAGTTTATCCTTCCATATCATCCCTCCAGCCCAATCGAGACGCATGGGATCTACCACAGCAGTAATTACAACCAGCTGGGACCTGGAGCCCAGCCTTAACACGCTAGAACCAAACTGAGCATCCTTTCTAGCTTGCACATCCAGCCAGTAATGACACATAAGTATTCAAAGATGACCAGGTAGCCGCCTGACAAATATCAAATATCAACTTGATATTTGTCAGGAAGCTGCTTGGGCCCTAGTAGAATGAACACATAACCCGTCTGAAAGAGGTTTATTTGTGGCTTCAAATAAGCAGAGGAGATGGCTTTCTTTAGCCAACAAGCTACTGAGCTTTAGAAGCTGCTACCCCCTTACGCTGACCACCAAACAGGACAAAAAGATGATCTGATTTCTGAAAAGGCTTAGTTTGTCTCAGATACCACCAAAGCACCTGTCTCACATCCAACAAATGCAAGATCCTGTTCTCCACGTTGTTCCCTGATAACAAGACAGGAAGAGAGACCTGCTGATTCAGATGGAACGAGACAACCTTTGATGAAAATGAAGAAACTGGCCTCAAGACTACTTTTTCCTTTGACAGCACTAAAAAGGGTTCCCTACAGCAGTGTTTCCCAACCCAGTCCTACGGGGCACACCGGCCAGTCAGGTTTTCGGGATATCCCTAATGACTATGCATGAGATATATATGCATTAGAGATAACCTGCCAACCTGACTGGTTTGTGGCCCTCCAGGGCTGGATTTGGAGACCCCTGCCTTACACCTCTGTCATTTAAGATTGTGAGTGGGCAAGGTGCAGATGTCCTAGACATCGAAAGGGTATATAGAATGTGACACATTCCTCCTCGATTCTCACCACCACCAAAAAGTTGTCTAATAGACAATATTTTGGTGGTGGTGAGAATCAAGGAGGAATGTGTCACATTCTATATACCCTTTCGATGTCTAGGACATCTGCACCTTGCCCACTCACAATCTTAAATGACAGAGGTGTAAGGCAGGGGTCTCCAAATCCAGCCCTGGAGGGCCACAAACCAGTCAGGTTGGCAGGATATCTCTAATGCATATATATCTCATGCATAGTCATTAGGGATATCCTGAAAACCTGACTGGCCGGTGTGCCCCGTAGGACTGGGTTGGGAAACACTGCCCTACAGGATAAAGCCTGAATCTCAGATCCTGCAAGCGGAACAGATGGATACCAGAAAAAAAAACCCTTTAAATTAAGAACCTTGATGGTAGCACCAGAAAGTGGTTCAAAAGGAGGACTAGTGAGATCCTATGGAGGAATGAGCAGCCACAGCGGTGGACACACCTGCTTGAATGCCCTTAGAAAATGTGAGGCCAAGGACTGACCTTGCATCCAACCAACATGTCAGAGCGGCCACTTGCACTTGCAAAGAGTTTAATGTGAGACCTCTCAAATCCTGCTTGTAGAAAAGCGAGAACTTACGGCATGGAAGCAAATAAGGCCTGGTACGCTCCATCCGCACACCAATCCTAAAAAACCTGCCACACATGAATGTATAATAAAGACATGGACTGCTTCTTACCCCTAAAGAGGCTAGAAATCATTGCTGCTGAGTAGACTTTCTTCCTTCATCAACTGAACTCTTTCAAGTGCCAAGCCATAAGCAAAAATATAGCCACCTGTGGCATTAGAACAGGACCCTGAAAGAGAAGGCCGATGGCAGCTTCCAGCACAGAACTCTTTTACTAGATCCACATACCAAGGCCTTGTAGCCAATCTGGCACCACAAGGATTACAAGTCGATGAGATTACATCTGCTGTAGAAGTCTCCCAATCAGCAGCCACAGAGGAAATACATAGAGAAAACTGTCCCAAGGCCAAAGCTATGCTAGGGTGTCTAGCTCCTCAGACATTCTCTCTTCAACGGTTGAAGAACCAACTCACTTTTGCGTTTGTGGCTGGCGCCATCAGATCCATGATCGGTGTGCCCCACCAATGGGTAATGCTCTGAAACACAAAATCCAAGAGTCCACATGCCTGGATCCAACTGACGATAACAAAGGAAGTCCACTTGCACATATTCTTTTCTTGTTACGTGTGTTGCAGACAATGACTGAAAGTGGGATCCCACCCAGTGTAGGAGTGGGGTCACCTCTACCAACAGCACACTCTTCATGCTTCTCTGGTGACTGATATACGCCACCGTAGTGCACTGTTGTAGCACTCACCACCTTGCCCTGCAGAAGAGGGAGAAAACTGCAGAGTCTGAAAGGCTATGTGCATCTGAAGGAGATTCATCTACCACCCACTCTCCTCCTGGGACCAAAGGCCCTGGGCTACTTGGGACAGACAATGAGCTCCCCCACCTGGAGACTGGCATCAGTGGTCACTATTATCCAGCTGGGTGGCTCCAGCAGCATTCCCACTAAGATTCACAGATGTTAGCCACCTACACAAGCTCAGCTTCATCTGCATCAGGCACGGAAGATGCTTTGAAAGAGTCTGGCACTGCGGAGACCAGAGGGTATTTGTATCTGCAGAAAAAGCCAAACTTGCAATCACACCTTGATGGGTGGGAGTCATCTTGCTTTTGGAAATGTTGATCACCCATTCCAGGTCTTGGAGAAACTGAATTGCTACATCACCTTGCAACTTTCCACCACAGATTTTGCTCTGATCAACCAATCGTCCAGATAAGGGATGAATGAGAACTCCTTTAAACAGAGCCACAGCTACCACCATGACCTTTGTAAAGGTCCAGGGAGCATCGCTAAACTGAACAGCAAAGCCCGAAATTGAAAGTGTCCTAGCAGCACCGCAAACATCAGACAGATGGGAATATTCAGGTAGGTCTCAGTAAAATCAAGAACGGTCAAAAAAAGTGTTCCTTTTTATACTGCTACAAAACACAGACTGCAGCGTTTCCATATGAAAGTGAGGTACTCGAGGGCCTGCTGACATTCTTTAAATCCATCCTGTTTGGGAACCACAAAGTCAATGGAGTTAACCACCCTGACCTCACTGCCTCCAGCTGAATTAGTTTGTGTAGTGTGTCCGAAACCACTTGCAGGTTTTATGGAGCCCTTCAGAGAGACAACATGAAGGCATCAGCCAGAGGACGCGCCCAACTCCAGAGCATAAACCTTCTTGTATTACTTCTAATATCCACTGATATGAGGTAATATGAACCCAGGTGAAATAAAAATTCTGAAGCCAACCCCCTACTGGCACCACTTCCACTGGGGCCCCCCTTGCTTCATTGCATCTTTTTGGACACTGCACTGGCCCCTCAAATAGCCTCTACCTACTGGACAAGTGCAAGGTTATGCACCTAGGGAAGAACAACCCAAACTATGGTTACACGATGCAAGGTTCCACATTAGGAACCACCACCCAGGAAAAAGATTTAGGCATCATTGTGGATACCATGTTAAAACCCTCGGCCCAGTGTGCAGCGGCGGCCAAGAGAGCAAATAGAATGCTAGGTATGATAAGGAAAGGAATGGAAAATAAAACAAAAGATATTATAATGCCTCTATAGCGTTCCATGGCGAGACCACACCTTGAATATTGTGTGCAATTCTGGTTGCCGTATCTTAAAAAGGATATAGCGATTTTAGAAAAGGTACAGAGAAGAGCCACCAAAATGGTAAAGGGGATGGAAGGATACTCCTATGAAGAAAGGCTAAAAAGGTTAGGGCTCTTTAACCTGGAAAAGAAACGGCTGAGGGGAGATATGATAGAAGTCTATAAATTAATGAACGGAGTGGAACGGGTAAACGTAGATCGATTGTTTACCTTATCAGAATATAGAAAGACTAGGGGACATGCAATGAAGCTACAGGGTAAACTATTTAAGACTAATAAAAGAAAATATTTTTTCACTCAACGTGTAATCAAACTCTGGAATTTGTTACCGGAGGATGTAGTAAAGGCTGTTAGTGTAGCTGGGTTTAAAAAAGGTTTGGACAAGTTCCTGGAGGAAAGGTCCATAAACCATTATTAGGAAGTGACCGAAGATATCAATGCTTGACCCAGTACAAGCATTGTGGAACTTGCCTCTCTTGGGGAAACTGCTAGGTACATATGACCTAGATTGGCCACTGTTGGAAACAGAATACTGGGCTTGATGGACCTTGGTCTGACCCAGTATGGCATATCTTATGTTCTTATGTACTCCGCTACTCCCTCGAAAGTAATAACCCTGAGCAGGATAGCAAGCACACTGATGAGAGGCAAAACACTGCCCATAAATAGTGAAAATCTGAAGAGTCTGTGCCCTGCAGGCATCAACTTAGAAGATTTAGGCTTATCCTCTGGAAGCTGAACCCCTTTAGACTCACCTAAGTCCTTAACCAACTTGCCCAATGCCTTACCGAAGAGCAGCTTTCCTTCAAAGGGCAGTTTACTGAGACAAGTCTTGGAAGACATGTCTGCTGACCAACTGTGTAACCAAAGAAAAACCCGAGCCACATTATGGAGGCCATGCCCATAGAACAAGCTCTAACCAAATCACAGAAGGCAGCTGCCAAATACTGCCAGATTCTAACCTAGCAGCCTCCAATCCCACTGACTTGAGCAAATTTTGATACCACCTCAAACAGGCTCGAGCTACTTATGCCTTGCAAATGAAGGACTGCAGTGCCAGCACATTAATTTCAAAGGTCTGCTTCAGCAAAGATTCCAACTTTTCCACAGGGATGGCAGTCTTTTTGGTAACTGCTGTAACTAGTGCATCCACTCTAGGTAACCTAAGATCCTTCTCCACCAGCGAGATGGGAAGAAAAGCCATGGTTCAGCTCTACCCAAAGAGTTCTGCCTCTGGGACCTCCCATTCAGTTTCTATCATTTCCTAATGGCTCTATGAACCAGAAAGGACGTCTGAGGCATACGAATGTCCTACAACAGAAGATCTTCTAGCAGAATCTTTGAAACCAGCACCTTCTGGAGAATGTTAATTGCACAGTCGTTGGCAGTGCTTAACGCTGACAATTCTTCTCGCCTGAATACTAATATTAGGGTCTTCTCCCAAAGGGATTTTCCCCTCCAGATTTGCTGGCAAAACCTCATCTCAGAGCCCTGAAGGACTTCTAGGGAATACTCAGAAGCCCCAGACAACACAAAAAGCTGATAGTCCAACACATCTACCTCTAAACACCTTTGGGCCGAGACTCAAAGAGATCTAATGCAGACTCCAGAGTTCCTGACCCATCTTCCTTCAATGAAGAACGATGAGCTTTGCTAGCAGAATGCTCCACCAAGCCCTGCTTCATGCAGTAGGCTTTGTGAAGCAACAGAATAAAAAATCGGGAGAAAAAGGAGCCAAAAGGAAGATCTACAAGCCTCTTCCTGCTGAGAAATAGCAGCGGGAGTAACTGACTCCATTCTCCCTGCCAAAGTCTGTAAAGGCAAATCTGAATCTAACAAAATGGCCACAGCCTTCTATTTTGCAGGCACAGCAAAATCCTGCTGAGGGGAAAGACCCCCTGCATGAGCCGCACAAGTTTGCTTATTTGTAGGCATTCTGCCTAAAGAAACCCCGACTGACAGCTAGTTACCAACCCTGAACAAACTGTTTGTGACAGACAACAGTAGTGACTGACAAGCTTCTCTGCCAACCCCGTCAAAAATACTCCACTCTGCTCTCCTTAAACCCAGGGCCGGCCCGTCCACTGCACAAAGTGTTTCCCGCACATGACCCCACACCTGACCAGCTGCAGAGGGAGATGGGGAGGCCCAAAGCTCTAGCTGACCTCTGAACAGCTGCCTTCTATCTCGTGGCTGTGATAAAAAGGAGCCCACTGGCGCACTGAGTACCAGGAGGTTAAAAGGGGGCATACTGGCAGGCAGTACCAACCCTCAAGGGAGGCCTTACCCATGGGCACAAAGAGGGGCACCCCTTTCAGTGTCCTCCATCTCAGGAGACCTACGGAGGCACAACAGGGCATCGAGGCAGACAGAACTGTTTCACTCTTGAGGAAGCAGGCAACAAAGGTGCTCAGCCACTGAAATGCCTTAGATGAGATTCCTGCAACACTAAAGGATTGTCACCTTAACCTTGAGAGTTCAGGGCCAAAGTCCTGGTCCAAATCAGACTGCCGAAAGGGCTCTGACATAAGCCAAGAATGCAGGGGCCCATTAGGCCCTAAGCAGGAAGGTTTCTACTGCTCCAGGGCACCCCTTCTTGGATAGCATATGCCCCATAAGGGTTAGGCCATAAGTCGTGGGAAAGAGTAATTAGGCCTTACCTGCTAATTAGCGTTCCTGAAGGAACGCCAGTCCAGTCCCTTTCCACTGGGTTGTGCCCCCCCTTCCAGCAGCCTGGGAGACTGAGCACATCATTATCTTGATGACCCTTCAGAATAAGTGCCTCTGGCACCACCCACCAAAGACAGTATCCTATTGACAAAGCAGACTCAACGGAGAGACAATTCAAATAAAACAACCACCTTAACCTAACAACTAAATAACATTATCATCCCCCCTTTGTAACCCGAGGAGAGACTTTCCCCCTCCCCAAGGACAAGAGGAGGGGAAAAAGAAGAAGAGGTAGCCTGAGAAGAAAGAGTTAACACCAAATCACTCTTCCCTTAAACCGCACCCCCCCCCCCAACTGGAGAGCCCTGCACATCTGTATTACACCCCCCCCCCCCCCTTGCTTACCTGATGCTTCGGGACAGACCTATTATGATCACCTGAAAAGAACTACCAATCGGGTGGGATCAGAGACTGGACTGGAATTCCTTCAGGAACGCTAATTAGCAGGTAAGGCCTAATTACTCTTTCCTAAGCGTCCCTCCAGTCCAGTCCCTTTCCACTGGGATGTAACAGAGCAGTTCAAACCCCGGAGGGACCTGCAAGATTGGCCCGAAGTACTGCTTCCCCAAACCCAGCATCCGCCGCCGCCTGAACACCCAGATGGTAATGCTTGGCAAGACCAAGTCGCCGCCCTACAAATCTCTAGTGGCGGCACCAGACTAAACTCCACCCACGATGCCGCTTGGGCTCGGGTAGAATGGGCTCTCAACCCCACTGGGACTCGCCTTCCTTCAGCAAATAAGCCAAAGTGATAGCCTCCCTAATCCATCTGGAAATTGAAGCCTTAGAGGCCGCCTCCCCCTCGCGCGGTCCTCCAAACAGCACGAACAAATGCTCAGATATGCAGAATGCCGCTGTGCGTTTCAGGTAGCACTTTAGCGCCCTGCACACGTCAACAGAACGAAGCCTCGCACCCTCTGAATCTTGACTCTGCCTGGCCAGGGAAGGAAGAACTACTGACTGATTCAAATGGTAAGGCGAGACAACCTTAGGCAAAAAGGATGGCACTGTTCTCAAAACCACCTTTTTCTTAAGAAAAGACAGGAACGGTGGGCGACAGGAGAGAGCCTGAAGCTCCGAGATGCGCCTAGCGGAACAAATTGCCACCAAGAATACTGTCTTAAGGGTCAAATCCTTTTCTGAAGTGCTCTCC
Organism: Ichthyophis bannanicus; assembly: GCA_033557465.1. Taxonomy (NCBI): domain Eukaryota; kingdom Metazoa; phylum Chordata; class Amphibia; order Gymnophiona; family Ichthyophiidae; genus Ichthyophis; species Ichthyophis bannanicus. Next base: position 324,300,575 of record CM066038.1, on the reverse strand, counting down.
AGCGTTTCAAAGGGTACTCCCGTTAGGGAATTCAAAACAAGATTAAGATCCCAGGGAGGAACTGACTACCTCTGTTGCGGTCGCAAGTGGCGGACCGCCCTCAAACCTACTCACATCGGGGTGCTCCCCCAAAGATTTACCCTGAACTTTACCCCTGTAGCACGAAATTGCTGATAGCTGAACTCGCAGGGAGCTGGTCGCTAAACCTTTCTCAAACCCGGCCTGTAAAAATTCTAAAACCTCCGGAACCGAAATGGCCATAGGTTTCTTTCACTGTGTCACACCAGACCTCGAAGATGCGCCAAACTCGAACGTAGGAAAGACAGGTTGAACGCTTGCGGGCTTTCAGCAACGTAGAAATCACTGCCCCGAAAAATCCACGCTTTCACAGCCTCGCCCTTTCAAGAGCCAGGCCTTAAGCGAGAACCGATCGACCTGCGGCATTCTTAATGGACCCTGGACCAAGAGGTCATCTCTCACCAGAAGTCGCCACGGGCGGTCGTCCAGCAATCTCATGAGATCGGCATACCACAGGCGACACGGCCAATCCGAAGCTATGAGAACTACCCGTCCCCTGTGGGACTCTATTCGGTGGAGCAGCCCACGGCAGGAACATGTACAGAAGCCCTGCTGAGGGCCACTTTTGGACCAACACATCTAGGCCCTCCGACATCCTTTCCCTTCTTCTGCTGAAGAAGCGGTTTGCCTTGGCGGACTCCCAGCGAGCCATCAGGTCCATGACCAGGGCCCCCCCCCCCCCCTCCATCTGCATACCATGAGCTCAAACACTCCCTGACAGAGTTCCCATTCGCCATGGTCTATTCTGACTCTGCTCAGGTAACCTGCCGTGATGTTTTCCACTCCGGCCACGTGTTGCGCCAACAGGGCCACCAGATGGGTCTCGGCCCATACTAACAGACCCTCCACCTCCTCCTCCAGCAGAGGACTGCTGGTACCACCCTGCCAATTGATGTAGGCTACTGTGGTGACATTGTCCGAAAGCACTCGGACTGCCCTCCGATGGACCAGCTGCTCGAACGCCCTGAGAGTGAGAGACACGGCCCTCAACTCCAACCTGTTGATGGACCACTGGGCTTCCTGGGGACTCCAAGCCCCCTGAGCAAAGCGACCTTCGCAGTGAACTCCCCACTGCACCAGACCGGCATCCATTAACTGCATCCACTCCGAAGTCTCCAGGGGTATGCCTCTTGCCAAACTCTGGACGGAGCCACCACCGCAACGCTGTGTGGGCCGGTACGGGACATAGGAGCCGTACTGACAAGGCCTGCCTCTGATGAGACCACCGGCAAAGAAGTGCTCTTTGAAGCGGGTGCATATGAGCCCTGGGCCACGGGACCAGGTCGATAGTCACTGCCATGGTTCCCAGCACCTGCAGATAATGCCACACTGAGGGAGCCTCCATGTCCAGAAACTGCCGCACCAGACGGCAAAGGTCCTCCGCTCTGTGTTCCGGCAAGAAAACCTTGCTCAAGGAAGTGTTGAATCTTACACCGAGTTACTCAAGTTCCTGCGCGGGATGCAACCTTCTCTTTGCCAGATTGATGACCCAACTGAGGCTCCTTAGAAGCCCTACCACTCTGTCCATTGCCTTCCCACTCTCCTCCTTGGACTTGGCATGAATCAGCCAGTCGAGGTACGGGTGGACCAGGATACCTTCTTTGCGAAGCACCACTGCCACCACCACCATTACCTTGGTAAAGGTCTGGGGCGCTGTTGCTAGCCCGAACGGCAAGGCTTGAAACTGAAAATGCCCGCTTGGTACCGCAAACCTCAGAAACTGCTGCTGCAAGTCCCTGACGGGAATATGCAAATATGCCTCTGAGATTGAGAGAGGTCAGAAACTCTCCCTGTCTCACCGCAATGATCACAGACCTTAGGGTTTCCATCTGAAAATGCGGGACCCGGAGACATCGATTGGCCTGCTTCAGGTTGAGAATTGGCTGAAAGGAGCCCTCCTTTTTTGGGACCACAAAATATATGGAGTATCTACCGAATCCACATTGGTCTCTGGGAACTGGTACAACTGCCCCCAAGAGCCGAAATCGAGCTAGGGTCTCCTCCACTGCCAAACTCTTGGCTGGAGAGCTGCAAGGGGACTGCACAAAGGATGGAAGAACCGGTCTTTCCAATTCGAGGGCATATTCGTCCCAAATTACCTTGAGAACCCACTGTTCGGATGTGACCTGGGCCCAGGAGGAGAGAAACTGCCGCAATCGCCCCCCCCCTACTAGCAGGACCTCCGCCTGGACCCACCCTCACTTCATTGCCACTTCCTAGGCCCTGAGGAGGAGGAAGAGGCTCCAAAACCTCTTCCTGGCCACCGAAACCCCCGGAAGCCCTGACCTCTGGAAGAGAAACGACCCCTCTGAAAGGGCGTTGAGCAAGCCGATTGAAACTTCCAAAACTCCTTTGGCTGGTACCTAGCAGGAGCAGAAGCCCAACTCTGCTTTGGTTTATCCTCTGGGAGCCTACCTCCCTTGGACTTCCCCAACTCTTTAACCAAGTTATCCAGTTCCTCCCCAAATAGGAGGCGTTTTCCCTTAAAGGGGAGCCTGCTGAGGTGCATCTTGGACAAACCATCCGCCACCCAATTACGGAGCCAAAAGGTATCTACGCACTGCCACCACCGATGCCATATTCTTCGCCAAGCTCCTGATGAGGTCATACTGGCTGTCAGCCAGGTAGGCTGCCCCCGACTCAATTCTGGCAGCCTCCCCGGACGAATCCTTAGGACTAGTACCCGACAGCTGAATCAGTTGAGACCAACGTAAGCACGCCCTAGCCACCCAAGCTCCGCAGACCAAAGCCTGGAGGGCCAGTGCACCAACATCGAAAGCTTGCTTCAGCAGCGTATCCAATTTCCTATCCTGGGTGTCCTTTAGGGCTGCACTTTCCTCTACCAGAATGGTCATCTTTTGGGTGACTGCCAAAATCGCAGCATCTACCCTGGGCAACCGTAACAGCTCCTGTTAGGGCTCCAGCAAAGGGAACAAAGGCGCCATAGAGCGCACGCTCCTCAGACTGGACTCGGGCTGATTCCACTCTTCCTGGATCATCTGCCTAACCACCCGGTGGACCGGAAAAACCCTTTGCTTTTTCCATACCGCCTGAATCAGCGGGTCCTCCAAGGATTCCTCCTCAGTCGGGGCACCCGCCACAATGTTGAGGGCCTTGAGAGACTCCCCAATTAAAGCTGGTAACTCCTCACGGCGGAAAACCTGCACAATTCTTGCTTGTTCCTCTTTCAGAATCTTGCCTTCTTCCAATTCCTCCTCGTCCTCCCCAACTTCAGAGGCATCCCCTTCCAGGTCCTCTGAGGAAGAGGAGCAGAACGCAGCCTCACTCCCCAGTCTGGGCCACTTATGCGGAACCCCTTCCTCTTCCTCCTGAGATCGCACTGCCCTGGACGCCTGAGTGCCCTGAGCCATCCCAAGATCAGGTGCTCCCTGCTGTCTAAGATCTTAGCATCAGCAATACAAAATCTGGGGAAAACTCCCCCAAAGCATCCCCTGACAAGGTCCCCAGGGAAGCGGAGGAAACAGGCTGACTCTGGAGAGGAGCAGGTTGCTCTGGGATCAAGGGCGACAGGGACTGGGACCCAAGAACCGTGCCCAAGGAGTCCCCAGACTCCTGAGAAACAGGAGATATGGGTTCCTGAGACATACTGGTCTGAATTCCCTGCTCTACAGAGGCGGCCTCCACAGCGCAGCCTCTGCAGACCCCGCCTCAAAAAATGTTCCCCTTTGGGTTCCGCAGACTAGACAATGCGGTCTGGCTGGCATGACCTCCGCGCCTTAATCCAGCCAAGCCCTTGGCCCCAATATAATTCCTTCTCTCTTTTTTTTTTTTTTTCAGCCAAAGCAGAACTAACACTCACAATCCAACTTTTCTCTTTTTTTTCAAAACTTTAGCAAGCCAAGAAAAAAAACACACCCCTTTCCATTACTCTTTTTTTTTTTCTTTTTCTTATGAGCCAGGAAAAAACCACCAAAAGAGGCCCCTTCACCCTCAGGCTTACAAACAGCCATGGCAAGAAAAAAAATCGCACGAAAGCGTGCCTTCCACCTACCTCCGTTCCCAGCCTTCACCAGAGGTGGCCAGCCGCACACTCAGCCACGGTGACTCACACCCTCCGTGGGGATCGCCGCCACACTGTTCTGCTCCCGGCCAATCCAATCCTGTTCCCCTTCTGCCAAAGCGAGGGGCCTTCTTTACCCCGGCGGGGTGCACTTTCCCACCCTTGTGCACAACCATCAGCAGGGCTTCAGCCACAAGGCAGGACGTGCCAGTCACGAGCTCAGCGCTCCTCACCACAGCTCTTCACTTACCGTCGGCACCGCAATTCGCTCCCCTTCTCTTTTTATTTTTTTATTTTTCTAGAGCCAAACAAAAGTGTAAGCAGAGCAAGAGAAGGAGCAGAGAGGGAAGGGAAGGAATCTCTCCCTTTCTTACTTGTCCTCCCCCAAACAGCCGAGTTTAATCTATTTAAAAAACAAATAAGATTAAATTTAAGAAAATAAAGCAAAATAATAGCAAAACTAACTACAGTGTCTCTCCAAAAAGCCTGCCCTGGGTCTGTGACTCCCTGCAGCTGCTTGGAGACTGAGCAAATACTGGCTTTGGTGGGTGGTGCCAGAGGTACTTATACCGAAGGGTCACCAAGATAACGTGCTCAGTCTCCCAGGCTGCTGAAAGGGGGGCACAACCCAGTGGAAAGGGAATGGACTGGAGGGACGCTTAGGAACCTCCCTTACCAGAAACCCCCACTGTGGGAGGCTTGTCTTGGTAGCCAGAGGACCATGCCTTCTACAGCAAGAAATTCATGCACCAGGGTCTACATGGCTACACCAGATGAGTTTGAAATCTGTGCAAAGAGAACAGCTTACCAGGGGCCAGTGAGAAAGACAGCATCCTTTCCCAATGCCACTCCTGAAGTAGGGCCTCCAAGCCTGCCATGCACAGACCCTTTCCATGGCTGAAATGGCTTCTCACTTTGGCCTGAGTGGCCATCAAGTGTAGCAATGGAAGGAGTCTTCACACTATGAGGTCACATGCGGGAGAGGAGAGTTCTCCTAGAGTTAAGACACAGAAGCCAGCCTACACGATGTCAAAGCTTGTGATGTGCTGCAGACAGGATAATCTGATGTGCCTTCACTTAACTGTGACCTCAAAATCCACTGCAACACTGCAAGTTCTGCCATATTTGCAGACAGATGCCACTTGCTAGGCAATGTCCAAGAACACTTTGCTCACTTTGCCCACTAGGAGAGGCCTGAACCTCTCAAAAAGGCAGGAAGAAGATTCCCCAGGAGACCTCCTGAGGGGGCCAGAGTCCCAGGCCAACTGGCCCAGACAGCATCTCTCAGACCTTCAGGCTGGCATCAGATGCCAAGCACTTCATCTAGTGCTTCCAACAGCACCCGAACAATCAGGTGGCAGAACAGCAACTACCAGCGGAGGATGGATCTATCAAAGAGGCTGGCCTCCAGGTGCATACACAGCACTGTTTCAGAACCCAAGTCAGAGACTGCAGAGGCATTCTTAAGAATCGCAATCTTCCAAAAAAAAAAAAAAAAGAGACTCCTCACAAGCAGCACCTCCCTTCACCTGGATGGTCATGCGCATAGTTACAGCCATTAATGGGGCTCCCATCCCAGGGAGCCATAAAGGCTGAGCCTGCTCAACCTAGAGCTGAGAAACAGCTGAGACAGGACCTGAGGGCCCAGTTTGGGGATTTCCTCCCTAAAACGCTATGCACTGCTACATAGGGTCAGGGATAGACATGAAAGCAGCAGAACACCAGATATAACTCACCTGTTAACCTCACACGAAAAAAAGGCTCTGCAACATACAGAGCTGCCACAGCATCCTGAAAGGGAATAAACAGGGCCAGTCAGTGAAAAAGGCAAATCATGGAAATCCTACACTTACCCTAGGGAAACCACCACCCCCATCCCTCTCAGACTTGCCTTCTGGAGACAGAAATTTCACTTGAGTCCTTCAATCAAGAGGATATGGTTGGGTTCCCAAAGGAATAGAGGAGTTGAAGAGTGAAGCAGAAGCCATGACCTCTCCAATTGCTTGTAACAGAAGTGCTCATAGGCTGTGTCTCGAGCCCCCACAAAGGGGACTGCCAAGCAGCTAGCCAAGACTGAAAACAGCCTGCAAGCTGTTTAAGGAGCTGCAATGCAAGCTAAGGCCACCCTGCCAAACACCACCTCTGAAGTCCACCAGTGGGAAAGAGATAGAAAAGGATCTGCAAGGGCTACAGAAATAGCATTGGGCACCAAGCCTCCTAGGGGGGCCAAAAATGCCAAAAAGATGTGCCCTGGGCTTTGCAGCCATCACAGGGGCAAAATAAGCAGCTGCAGAAAAAAAAAACTGCTGGGTGGGGGGAGACAGGCTACATCGAGCCATGTGGCTAACACACTGCACTGACAAAGTTTAAAAAACAAACAAACCGCTGAACAAAAACCAGGGCCACAACAATAAGAGTCACAAAAAGGGAATCCCAGCCCCTGTCAAGCTGACTGGAGAAATCCGAATAGGGATGCACCAGATGTCCAAGCAGGCTTGGGAGGCCCAGCTGCCAAAGAAAGGCTTTGGGCTTTTATTTGGGGCTGCTTTATTGAAAGCAGACAGCCAAATTCTTCCCATTGAGATCAATGAGAGAAAAAAAAGTCTGAAAGAAAAAAAAAAGTCTGAAAATACAGAGTATGCAGATTAGGACAGCAAGAGTGAAAGGGGGCTTAGGCCCGACTGCTTTCAAAGGCCCCATGGGGTCCTTCTGTCCTCTTCAGGCTAACCAAGCACTTTGAACCCATAGGTAACAGTGTTGCACACAGCAGCTGTCAGCTCCAGGAGAATGGATGCACCTGCTACTATAGTGCTGGTGAGGGTTTCACAGGAAGGAGGCAGGAGCCATGAGTGTTCTGAACAACTGGTTTGTGCAGGTCATTCTGCATGAGGCACACAGGACACAGAAGGCCATGAGGAGGCATCCCTATCAGAAAATGTAAAGGCCTAGGACCCAGTTCCTAAACCTTACAGATGTCAGACCAGACCTGGTGAGGTACTGATCAAGGCTGCCATCAGCTAGAGCCTCTCCTATGCTCCATTACTCAGAGGGGGCAAGCCATTCCTGCCCACCTCAAGGTCACCACAGCCTTTCACCACTGGTCTGTGTTGGCCATCGCAATTGGCCTCAGCCAGTCTGGCATTTTACACTGCCATCTACCAGTTTGAAGGACTTTCTTATCCCTACTTGTGACTGTGTAGACTTCCTTTACGTTATGCAGCAGACGCTTTAGGAAGTGGCCTGCTAGGAATCACGAGGAAAGGAATGGAGAATAAAACCAAGAATATTATAATGCCTCTGTATTGTTCCATGGAGGGAGGCGTGGCCTAGTGGTTGGGGCAAGTTACCTTGGGCCAGAGGGCCAGGGGTTCGAATCCCACTAAAAAGGGGCAGCAACCTTGGGCCGGAAGGACTGGGGGGGTTTCTAGTTGCACAGGTGCTCCTTGTGGCCTTGGGCAAGCCACTTTACCCTCCAATGCCTCACCATGAATATTGTGTGCAATTCTGGTTGCCATATCTTAAAAAGGATATAGCAGAATTAGAAGAGGTACAGAGAAGAGCCACCAAAATGGCAAAGGGGATGGAAGGATACCCCTATGAGGAAAGGCTTAAAAGATTAGGGCTCCTCAACTTGGAAAAAATGGCTGGGGGGATATAATAGGTCTATAATTAAAGAATGGCTTAGAACTGGTATAAATAGATCAGTTGTTCACTCATTCAAAAAGTAAAAAGACTAGGGGACGTGCAATGAAGTTACAGTGTAACCCATTTAAGAGTAATAACAGAAAATATTTTTTCACTCCATGTGTAATCAACTCTGGAATTTGTTACCAGAGGATGTAGTAAAAGCTGGACAAGCATTGTGGAACCTATGTACCTTTTTGGGAACTAGCCAGATACTTGTGATCTGGATTTGCCACTGTTGGAAACAAGATATTGGGTTTGATGGACCTTGATCTGAACCCAGTACTTCTAAATAACACTGGGTCTTATTTGACTCAATCACAATGACCACTGTACCATGGTGTGGACTAGGAGACAGGCCTACCTGCACTAGTCCAAACACCTTGCCACCTGCTTGAGGCAGGTAAATACTGTGCTGCAGAGAATATCCCAAGTGACGACATCACTGAAAGTTGCTCAAGTCTGCCTCCACCTACAAACATAACCCACTTGTCGGAGATGGTCTAATCTTTCCAATACCAGGCACACCGTGAAATACATCCCCATACACAGGTAGCAGACCTGCAATACCGCAGTAGCACTAATTCCTATGAGTCAAACAGCAAAAACACTAGGCAGAATTACAAATACTGTGTTTCAATCACAGGCAAAACACGGACAGATTCACCATATACAGACCAATGGACACACATTAGAAATGGAAGTATGCAGATAAAAGCTGAAATGGGGACCCCAAGAAGTGCATATAGTACAAAACAGAGGAAATTAAGAAATTAAATTTCCTCTTGTATTTTGTTCAGTACAAAGACATCCACAATGCACATTTCTAAAAACTAACATTAGCTGCAGGCCTTGACAAATTTTCTTGGAATCTAGGAGCTGGCCATTAAGACCTGGGTCAGTGTGTGCCCCCACTACTCCCCAAAGTTGCAATCACATTTCTTTTTGGAGCCTGATTTAACTCATTTTCAAATCGGAAAAGAAAACTTAATAGATCAGGCCTCTCCTCCCCCCTCCCAATCCTTTATAGCTGCACCTGAGGCAATATTTTAGCTTCACATATCACCATGACCTGGTGATATGTGAAGCAAAAAAAAAGTTGTCCCTCTCTTATACCTTCAACCAATCTCTTTGCCATAACCCCTTCCCCAGCCTCTCTCATAACCATCCCCCCCCCCCCACTCCAGGCTGCCCACCCCACAGGCTTCATCTAGTCCAGGGGTCTGCAACCTTTAAGACATAAAGAGCCACTTGGACCCGTTTCCGAAGGGAAAAAAAAAAACTGGGAGCCGCAAAACCATTGCGACATTTAAAACAAATCTAACACTGCATATATTGTTTCTTACCTTAATGCTATATACGACCCCCTACTTTTCCTGTTAAAATATAGGTGTTTGGCCTATACTCGCTGTATAAGACTACCCCTCTTCCTTCGCACACCAAAAAAAATATGCCAGAAAATATCACAACAACAAGTAACAATATTTGATTTCAAAATTATGATGATTTTGTAGTCAAATCACTAATATGAAATAAAATTATTTTTTCTACCTTTGTTGTCTGACCAATTTATTCTTTGATCATGCTGGTCCCGATCTGAGGCTTCTGCTTTCCTGTCTTCTCTTAGCTCTCTTTCTGTGGTCTATGGTCCATCTGCCAGTTCTTATCTCTTCTTTCGTTTTCTTCACTTCTTTCCATCAGCCTATTTCCAGTCCCAGTAACCCTCCCCAATATCAGCCCCTTTCCAGTCCTCACTCCCAGTACCTTCCAATGTCAACTTGCATTCCCATGATTGCCACTGGTGTCCATTTCCTTCCAGTCCCCCTCCTTCCCCACTGACCAGTCCCTTCTAGTACAAATACCATGGCAGCCCCTCTCAGATCCAGTTCCATTCTCCCATCCCCTCATATCAGCCCATTTGTAGCCTTAGCCCCCAGTTATCTTCCAGGGCCAGCAGCTCTATCCTCCCCTCCCCACAATCAGCCCATGCCCAGTCAAAGCCCCCCAATCAGCTCGCCTCCAGTGCTAATCCCCCCTCAACCCCATTACCAATGCTAGCCTCCCCTAATCAGCCCAATACCAGTCCTACCCCCCCCCCATCAGCTCATTACCAGTCCTAGCCTCCCCTAATCAGCTCATTTCCAGTGCTCGTCCCCTCAACCCCATTACCAGTGCTCCATCCCTCCATGTCAGCCCCCTCCCTCCCTCCCTCCATCCATATCAGCTCCCTCCCTCCATGTCAGCCCGCCTCCCCAATCCCTCCATGTCAGCCCCCTCCATGTCAGCCCCCCTCCCTCCATGTCAGCCCCCTCCATCCCTCCATGTCAGCCCCCCTCCCTCCATCCATATCAGCTCCCTCCCTCCATGTCAGCCCCCCTCCCTCCATCCATCCATCTATTTCAGCTCCATCCCTCCATGTCAGCCCCCCTCCCTCCATCCATTATCTGCTCCCTCCCTCCATGTCAGGCCCCCACCCTCCATCCCTTCATATCAGCTCCCTCCCTCCATGTCAGCCCCCTCCCTCCCTCCCTCCCTCCATGTCAGCCCCCCTCCCTCCATTCATATCTGCTCCCTCCCTCCTTGTCAGCCCCCCTCCCTCCATGTTAGCTCCCTCCATCCCTCCATTCATATCAGCTCCCTCCCTCCATGTCAGCCCCCCTCCCTCCATCCATTCATATCTGCTCCCTCCCTCCATGTCAGCCCCCTCCATCCCTCCATGTCAGCCCCCCTCCCTCCATCCATTCATATCTGCTCCCTCCCTCCATGTCAGCTCCCTCCCTTCTTCTGCAGCCGCAGTTCCCTGCCTCTTAGGGAACCGCGGCTGTGCTTTTAAAATCATCTCGGAGCCCTTCCTGTCTTGAGGGGCTCCGTGCAGCATTGTCCCGCCTCCAAAACTTCCTTTAGAGGCGGGACAATGCTGCACGGAGCCCGTCAAGACAGGAAGGGCTCCGAGATGATTTTAAAAGCACAGCCGCGGTTCCCTAAGAGACAGGGAACCGCGGCTGCAGAAGAAGGGAGGGAGCTGACATGGAGGGAGCCCATAATGCCACGTTTAAAGCGGGCAGTGTGCTCCGGAGCCGCGGCAAAGGTGAGAAAGAGCCGCATGCGGCTCCGGAGCCGCGGGTTGCCGACCCCTGTCCTAGGTCATTGGTACCAACATGTGCCAAGAGTGCTGGGTAGCAGCATGCTATCTAAAACCTTGTCTAGGTGGCACGTAAGGTCCACTACCTTTGCACCAGGCAGGCATGTTACCAGGCAATCCTCACGTCCACCAGCCACCGAGCTATCTACATGCCTAAAGAGTAATTAGACCTGACCTGCTAATTAGCATTCCTATAGGGACTCCAGTCCAGTCCCTTTACTTCTGGGTTGTGTACCCCTTCTAGCAGCTTTGGAGACTGAGCTCTTCATTATTCTGATGATCCTCCAGTATAAATACCACTGGCTCCTCCCACCAGATTCAGTATTCTATTGACAAAGCAGACTCAATGGAGAGACAGTAAAACAACAAAACAACTTTAACTTTACTTTAACTTTACTTGAACCCCCACCCGGCACTTAACTTGAGAAAACAATTCTCCTCCCATCCTCCTGGAGAGAAGACCTTTTCACCCCTCCCCCAAGAGGTGAAGGAGTACCTGAACTAAGAATTGAACGTAAGCAATCTCTCTCTTACCTTTGCACGGACACCATAATCCTCCAAAGAAAACGGCACAGCGGATTCCCGCTTCTCGACTTACCTGTGCCCTTCGGGCTGCCTGTTACCTGAAAACTGGGTGGGAACAAGGGACTGGACTGGAGTCCCCATAGGAACGCTAATTAGCAGGTAAGGTCTAATTACTCTTTCCTAGGCGTTCCTCCAGTCCAGTCCTTTTACTTCTGGGATGTAACACAGCAGTTCAACGCTGGGCAGGACCAGACAGTGTGGCCTGAAGCACCGCTGACCCAAACTCCACATCCTCCTTAGCGTGAACATCCAACTGATAAAATTTAGCAAAGGTATGCAGAGAAGACCACGTCGCTGCCTTGCAAATCTCCAAAGGCGGGACCAAACTAAACTCCGGCCACGACGTCACCAAACCCCAGGTACAATGGGCCCGGAAACTTCCCGGAACCGGTCTACCCCTCTGAATGTATGCCGCTGCAATAGCCTCTTTGGTCCATCTGGAAATGGACCCCTTGGACGCCGCCTCCCCCTTACAAGATCCTCCAAACACAAACAACCGTTCCGACTTATGGAATGGCGACGTGCGCTTCAAGTAACGCCTCAAAGCTCTTCTCACATCAAGTTTGTGGAGACAAACATCCTCCGACCCATTCCCTGCCACCGAGAAGGAGGGAAGGGAAACTGACTGATTCACATAAAACAGCAAAACCACCTTGGGTAAGAAGGAAGGGATCATCTGCAAAACCACCTTCTCTTTGAAAAACGAAAGAAAAGGCGGACGGCACGACAGCGCTTGAAGTTCGGAATGCGCCTAGCCGAACAGATCGCTACCAAACACATTGTCTTAAGCGTCAAGTCCTTCAAAGAGGCTCGCTCCAGAGGCTCGAACGGATGACCAGCCAGAATATTCAAAACCAGATTAAGATCCCAGGGAGGGACCGCCAATGCTCCCTGAGGATGAACCCGCCTCACCGCTGTGGGGTTCAATGTCCCAGTCCGGCTGCATATCTAAACCCACACTATTAGGAAAATGAACTTCAGACACATTCAGAAATGAAGCAAGCTTCCCCTTTATTCAGTTAATAGGATACAAGATTCAAATCCCGGACGAGCCCCAAACCGCCCTCAGGAACCTACCTACATCCAGGTGCTGTCCTAGAACCTTGCCCCTGTAACAAGAAATGGCCGCTACCTGCACCCGAAGAGAACTGTCAGCAAGCCTTTTTTTCAAGCCTGCCTGCAAAAATTCCAACACTTCTTGAACAGCAACTGACAGAGGACATTTATTCCGGTCCGCATATCAGCCCTCAAAAATGCGCCAGACCCTCACATAGAGACAGGTAGAACACTTGCAAGCCTTCAACAAAGTGGAAATTACTGCACCGGAATATCCTCGCCTGCTAAACTGTGCCCTTTCAATAGCCAGGCCGTAAGCGAGAACCGATCCACTTGTGGCATCCGTAAGGGACCCTGGAACAAGAGATCATCTCTCACCGGCAGCCGCCACAGCTTGTCAGCCACCAGTCTTACTAGATCGGCATACCACAGGTGACGTGGCCAATCTGGAGCTATCAGGATCACCCACCCCCAGTGGGTTTCCATCGTCTGAAGAACCTTTCCTATTAGCGCCCACGGAGGAAACACAAAGCAGCCCCTCCGCGGGCCACAGCTGTACCAGAGCATCCAGCCCCTCTGACATCCTTTCCCTTCTTCTGCTGAAGCAGCGGCTGGACTTGGCTGATTCGAACCTTGCCATGAGATCCATGATGGGTGGCCCCCAGCGCCACACCACCTGTTCGTACACCTGATGGCAGAGCTCCCATTCTCCGGGATCCACTTTGTGCCTGCTCAGGAAATCTGATTCGACATTTTCCACTCTAGCCACATGCTGTGCCGATAGCGCCTCCAGATGAGCTTCGGCCCACGTCAGCAGCTCCTCTGCCTCTTCCTCCAGAAACGGGCTGCTTGTGCCACCCTGCCGGTTGATATAAGCTATGGTGGTCACGTTGTCTGAAAATACCCGGACTGCCTTCCGGTGGAGCCACTGCTCGAAGGCCCAGAGCGCTAGCAACACCGCTCGCATCTCCAATCTGTTGATGGACCACTGGGCTTCGGCCATCGTCCATGTCCCTTGCGCTAATCGTCCCTCGCAGTGAGCCCCCCAGCCCGACAAACTGGCATCAGTCGTCAACTGCAACCATCTTGGGGACTCGAGAGGCATGCCTCTTTCCAAATTTCCCACCCGGAAACACCACTGAAGACCTTCCCTGGCCTCCGGAGGACACGGGACACACACCGACAGGGATTGACGTTGATGAGGCCAATGACAGAGCAGAGCGTGCTGAAGAGGTCTCATGTACGCTCTGGCCCAAGGAACTAACTCGATTGCCACTGCCATCGTCCCCAGCACCCGTAGATAATGCCACACCGAGGGAGACTTCATGGCTAGAAACTGCCGAATCAGAATCCGCAGCCCTGCAGCCCGCTGAACTGGCAAACACACCCTTCCTTTGTCTGTGTCGAACCTTGCACCTAAATACGCTATCACCTGGGATGGTTTCAGTCTGCTTTTTGTCAGATTGATAACCCACCCCAGACTCCGAAGGAGTTCTACTACCCTGTCTGTCACCTTCCGACTCTCTTCCTCGGACTTGGCCCGAATCAACCAGTCAGAGGTGAACCAAAATACCTTCCTTGTGCAGCGCCGCCACCACCACCATTACCTTGGTGAAGGTGCGGGGAGCTGTTGCTAGGCCGAAGGGCAAGGCCTGAAACTGAAAATGTCCCCAGGGAACTGCGAAACACAGGAACTGTGGTGAGACTCGCGAATCAGAATATGCAAGTACGCCTCCATCAGATCAAGAGAGGTCAAAAACTCTCCCTGCCGCACCGCTACTATTACCGCTCTCAAGGTTTCCATGCGGAAATGAGGCACTCTGAGACACCGATTGACCCGCTTCAAGTCGAGAATTGGCCGAAAGGTGCCCTCCTTCTTTGGTACCATGAAGTAGATGGAATATCGACTGCAGCCACACTGCAGTTTTAAAGGTTCTCTCTATTGCAGGATACACGGTCTTTACCAGCAAGCCTAATTATATTCCCTTCTTAGCTTTGCTGGCTAAAGCACCAAACAAAAAGCACATTTAAAGTCTGTGGTGAACTTCCCCTTCATAAAACACATGGGATCTCAGCCACCCTGCTTGTGATATAAGGGTACCTTTTTCCTGGGAGACCTTCTTTCAGGACTGCTTGCTTTTTCTACGTTCCCAGGTTTATAGCTTGGCACAAGGAACAGTACATGGGAGTGTCCTCCTCAATAAGCTTCACCTCGGGCTCTCCCAGCTGCATAGGCTCTGACTCCCCGTCCTGCTCAGCATGCTCAGCTAACAGCCTCCCGGGGATCTTGGAGTCTCTCTCGTTTCTGGCTCCAAACTCTCCTGCAGCCGTGCTACATGCCAAATAGCACTCTCTCCAGCTGGAAGCCCCGTTCCTCTGCTCTGCTCAGCCTGGCTGCCTGCTTCTCCTCTCTTCCTTTTTCCTAAATCATACTCTGCTCTGGGTTTATACTTCCAGGGCTCTAGCTCCAACCCCACCCTTCTCAGGTGACGGCAATCAGCCTGACTCCGGGCACCTGAGTGCTTGAAGCATTCACTGCCTAAAGGGTTCTGAGCCTTGTATCCTCTCCCCTTCATTCCACTAGGGGGAGCATGAAATGTGGTCCACGTGGATGTTTTCTGATACCTGGAGGTGTTTATGGCTTTCCTACCCTGACTTGAGTAAAGGGGGCCCTTTACTAGGGTGAATTCCCTATCTCTTTGTCCTCCCCTGGACTCTGGATAGGCCTCCTTGCCACATACCCCCCTACTTAAGATATTACGGGCTGGCGGAGGTTGTTGAAGCTCCTCCGAACAGTCCGTAATCCTGGATAAGGCATCTGCATTGTGGTGTAGCTTCCCGGCCTGATGCTCTACCTTAAAATCAAAAGCTTGCAGGGCCATGTACCATCTGGTTAATCGTGCATTGTGGTTCTTTATCTGCTGGAGCCACTTCAAGGGTGTGTGATCGGTAACTAGCAGGAATTTTCGTCCGGTGAGGTAGAACCGGAGGATCTCTATTGGCCATTTGATGGCGAGGCACTCTCTCTCAATCGTAGAGTAGTGTTGCTCTGCTGGGGACAACTTCCTACTAAGGATCATCACAGGATGCTCATTTCCTTCATGCTTCTGGGACAAGACGGCCCCTAAGCCTATCTCCGAGGCATCCGTCTGTACAATGAAGGGCTGCGTGATATCCACCCCGCGTAACACCGGGGCCGTGCATAGCCGCTCTTTCAATCGGTTGAAAACCCTCTCTGCATCCGGGGTCCAACGGAGTTGATTTGGGCAATTCTTTTTTAACATGTCTGTAAAAATGGAGCTTTCTTCCGCAAAGCGTGACAGGAACCTCCTGTAATGGCCAATCAGGCCTAGAAAGCTTCTCAATTGCTTCTTTGTTGCGGGACGAGGAAAGTTCTTGATGTTGTCCACTTTGTCAATCAAGGGCTTGATCCTTCCCCGGCCTACCATATGCCCCAGGTATTTCACTTCTCGCTTGGCGAAGGCACACTTGCTCGGGTTCAGGATGAGGCCCGCCTGCCTCATAGATCGCAGGACAGCGTCAACCCTCGGGATATGTTCTATCCAACTGCAACTGTGGATAATAATATCGTCCATATATGCGAAAGCATATTCTTGATGAAGATGCAGGACTTGATCCACCAGTCTCTGGCAGGTCGCCGCGGTGCCGTGAAGGCCAAAGGGCATACTCAAACTGGAATAGCCCAATCGGGGTGCTGAAGTCAACGGAATCTGCCAGTACCCCTTCGTCATGTCTAGGCTGGTCAAAAACTGAGCCTGCCCCAAGCGGTCCAAAAGCTTCTCGATACAGGGCATCGGGTAAGCGTTGAATACCGAGATGGCATTCACCTGTCTGAAATCGATACAGAAGCGTAATGTAGCATCCGGTTTTGGAACCAGAACAATGGGACTGCACCACGGACTCCTCGATTCTTCAATGACACCCATCTCCAACATCTCGCACACCTGTGCCACGACCTCCTGCTTTTTAGCTTCTGGTAGGCGGTAGGGTCGTTGTCTGACCACCTTCCCCGGTGGCGTCAGGATCTCATGCGCCACCAGTCGGGTTTCACCCGGGATCGGGGTCAGTACATCTGGGAACCTCTTCAATAGTTGAGCCAGATCCAGTCTCTGGACCAACGATAGTTCTTCCCCTACTTGGGGCTCCAGGTTCTTCTTGTAGTCTGCCACTTGAGGTCCCAGGTCGTCCTTCTCACTCTCCTCCATTCTCTCTCCACAGGTGGCTGTCAGGCTTTTCATCTCGGCCCCTCCGGTGGAACCAAATCCAGAGGCTCCCCGTTCTGTAGGAGACAACATGGGGACCTCTTCTAGTGGGGAAAACCCCACTCACACAGCAGCTGGGCAATCCGGTCTCCCACCTTCACATGGTAGTCTTCGCTGCCAAAATTAAACAGCAATACCTTTACACTCCTTCTATAATCAGGGATGATCACCCCAGCGCCGACGTCCAGGAAATATTTCAGAGCCAGACCTGATCGCGGTGCTATTCGACCATAACATCCTACGGGTATCTCCATCTGAAGGCCGGTATCAATGAGAGCCTTTCCACAGCTGGGTATCACCCGATCTTCGGCGCTGCATAAATCATAGCCCGCGGCTCGCAGGGACGCCCTCCTTGGAGCCTGGGCCTTCTCAGATACCTTACAAATTTTTAATATAAACTTCTGTTTAAGGGAAGCAACACTTCCCAGGGGTTCTTTCCCTGGGTTCTCACTTGTCTTTCGGGGGTTCTCAAAAAGAGGGCCAGGGACCATCGTTACCATCACATCCCCTTTTCTCCCAAGGCCTTTCTATAATCCTTCCCTAAATTGGGGCCAATCCCTTCCCAATACTAAATCATAGGGTAATTTTGGAACCACTGCCACGAGAACTTCTTTCTGCACCCCCAACCCTTTTATCTCCACTCTGTACACAGGGTAGAAAGAAGCACCTCCATGTATGCACCTAATTTGCACCTGCCCTTCTGGCCTCCTCTGGCGAGACTCATCCTGGGCCTCAATTGCCTGCCAAAGCTTTCGTGACACCATGCTTTGGTTGGCCCCAGAGTCTAGCAGAGCATGGGTGGTGACCCCTTGTATGTTAACATTTAAGAAAAATCCCTCTCCTAGATGTTTCACATTGGTACCAGTTAATCCCATGCGGGCTTTGCATCGCCTTTGCAGGTGTCCCATCTCCCCACAACGATAGCATTTTTTCTCAGCCCACTTACCCTCATGAGCAGACACACAAGTTTTAAGACATTTTACATTATTTCCCTGTTTCTTTTCTGATAAATCAAAACTAGCCTCTGCACCTACTTTTGGAGGGCCCACCTTTGGGGGAAACGCCAATTCAGCTTCCATGTAGCGCTCCGCCAAAAGGGTTGTCTCAGCTGTGCTCTGGCAGTTTTGCTGGATCAGAAAAGATTGTACCCTTTTAGGTACTGCAGTCATAAATTGCTCCAATATCACCATATCCACCACCATATCCATAGTTTTCCCTTCCGGGGCTAGCCACTTTAAAGCTAAACCTCGAATTCCCTGGCTTAAGGCCTTAGGTGTCTCTCCGGCCTTTAAGACCGTGGATCTAAACATACGGTGATACAACATTTTTGTTAACCCTAATCGGTCTCTAATTGCATTTTTTACTGCATTATAGTCCATGGCCTGGGCAGCTGGCATAGCCCTATATGTGGCTAGTGCTTCTCCTGTTAAGGAGGTTGCCAATCTGGCCAACCCAAGGCTTGAGCCACCCTCTCAAATGACTCCAAGAAGTCATCTATGTCATCATCAGGAGAAAGTTTTCCAAAATTAAACGCCACGCTGGTGCGTGGGCCTGCTAGATTGTCCATTCGCGGCATCTCTGGTCCTTACGGGGTTAGTGTTCCTCCACTTCCTTGCCTCTGGGAAGTAATAAGGGCTTCCACTAAGTCCAGGACAGGCCTTTGTTGCTCCCTCATAGCCGCCGCCGCATTCTCCTGCGCTAGCTGGGCCAACTCCTGCTGGCGTTGAAATTGAGTGGCCATCCATTGTACCAGCTCTTTTGGATCCATCTCCGGCGATACCTTGCTCCTGTGTTGACTCTCGAAGAAAAAAAAAAAAAAAAACACACACAACTTTTTTTCCTCCAACCTTCTGTGCTATCACTCTTGTAAGTGTATATTCTGGATGGTAGAAAATCCTCACAACTACGCCACTGTCACGCCACCACCACTCGCCTCTAGGTTAGAGGGGCATGGATTATTGAAGGAACTTTCTGCTGTATGCTTTTTCAGCTTTTTTAAAACTATTTCCCTGCAATGCCCTTTGGGAAATGTAGTTCTTATTCAGCTGTATGAATGCACCATTCAGAAAGCTGTAGTCAGGCTCAAGTAGGTAAGGCAAATGACAGAAATTTATTATTTTTATATACACAATGGTTTGATCATACCACACATAGGACTGTTGGTTCAGGGCTCTTGGAAGCAAAAATTGTCCAAAACATATCCAAACCACAAAATGCAGTTTTAAAGGTTCTCTCTATTGCAGGATACACAGTCTTTACCAGCAAACCTAATTATATTCCCTTCTTAGCTTTGCTGGCTAAAGCACCAAACAAAAAGCACATTTAAAGTTTGTGGTAAACTTCCCCTTTATAAACACATGGGATCTCAGCCACCCTGCTTGTGATATAAGGGTACCTTTTTCCTGGGAGACCTTCTTTCAGGACTGCTTGCTTCTACGTTCCCAGGTTTATAGCTTGGCACAAGGAACAGTCCATGGGAGTGTCCTCCTCAATCAGCTTTACCTCGGGCTCTCCCAGCTGCATAGGCTCTGACTCCCCGTCCTGCTCAGCATGCTCAGCTAACAGCCTCCCGGGGGATCTTGGAGTCTCTCTTGTTTCTGGCTCCAAACTCTCCTACAGCTGTGCTACATGCTAAATAGCACTCTCTCCAGCTGGAAGCTCCATTCCTCTGCTCTGCTCAGCCTGGCTGCCTGCTTCTCCTCTCTTCCATTTTCCTAAATCATACTCTGCTCTGGGTTTATACTTCCAGGGCTATAGCTCCAACCCCACCCTACTCAGGTGACGGCAATCAGCCTGACTCTGGGCACCTGAGTGCTTGAAGCATTCACTGCCTAAAGGGTTCTGAGCCTTGTATCCTCTCCCCTTCATTCCACTAGGGAGAGCATGAAATGTGGTCCACGTGGACGTTTTCTGATCCCTGGAGGTGTTTATGGCTTTCCTACCCCGACTTGAGTAAAGGGGGCCCTTTACTAGGGTGAATTCCCTATCTCTTTGTCCTCCCCTGGACTCTGGATAGGCCTCCTTGCCACAACCGCTGACCGCCCTCATGCTCAGCCTCCACGAGGGCTTCGTCCACGAGATGGGATCGGCACGGCAGGCCGCAGAAAACTTCTACCACTGCCTCAACAGCCCTAAGGCTTTCCTTCCAGGTGGTTCTTCACCTCCGAAGGGCTCAGGAAGCGCCTCTCCTCTCTTCAGTGGAGCTCCTCACTAGGCCCCGTGGCTAAAGGAGAGAAGGGAAGGGAGGGGGGGAAGCTCTCCATCCAGGCACAGCTCTAAACTAACCACGCTCCTAAACACCAGGAGCTACAATAAAAAGTAAGACAGACAAATAATGTAATAAAATAAAATAAAACCAAGAACCTCCACTGTCTACTTCTCCCTGGCTTAGTGCTCCTTGTAGCTGCTTTGGAGACTGAGCTAAACTGAATCTGGTGGGAGGAACCAGTGGTATTTATACTGGAGGATCATCAGAATAATGAAGAGCTCAGTCTCCAAAGCTGCTAGAAGTGGTACACAATCCAGAAGTAAAGGGATTGAACTGGAGGAATGATCAAATAATTAACTATGACAGCCATCCTATCCCTTTCCTCATGGGCACATGGCCCTGGAGACATTCTCTGTGCGAAAGGGTAATACATTATCTAAATGACAGGTCCTAGCTACAGAACCACTTTCTGTCACACCAACATGATGCTCTCCTGTCACGTGACATCTCTCCTCCATGGCAGCAGAGAGGCTGTCAGATTCGAAGTGGAACTTCTCTACTACATCTCTGTAGTTCTCATCTATATACCTGTCTGCCTCAGCTCCTCCAAGTGTGCTATTCTAGCCTCCAGAGATTGGACGCATTCTTAGAACAAGGAGCTCTTTGCAATTAGTGCACACAAGACCTCTCACCAACTGGAAGAAAATCATACAAGTAACACGCTATGCAAGAGACTGAATAGCCCCCATCTTGCTGCTGGACTGCGGTCTCCATCTGCGATTTAAAGATGTTACTTAGCTATTTAAAGTTAACTTTGTAGAAGTGCCGTCAAGTCAATGCTATGTCAAGTTACTAGGGGAATAGGGATACCTGAACCAATACAATTATACCTAAGTATAAAGGACTTTTAGTGTTCGCCTCTAGGTGAGCTGCAAGGACTTAATCTACCCCTAAGGCCTAATAACCTGCTGATGAAAATAATCAGTTAAACCTGAAATTGAATAAGACCACCTTTTCCCCTTAAGTGGTTTAGGAGGCTAAAAGTAAAGAATTATGTCTTAGGTGGGTGGGAAGGAGGGATGACCTATTTGTATCTGTACTTATTTTATTTATTTTTTATTTAGCAAGCATTTGTAGCCCGCTCCTTCCAGCGATCAGAAGCGGGTAGGATTACTATTGTGAAACTGCCGAATCAAGGCAGGTACAAATTTTGTTTACATACAGATTGTCAGAAAAGCACATCATACAGAGTTAACACTTCTTAGCTATGGGGGAGTTCATTTACATATATACATAAATACATATATACAGGATACTTCTAAGACAATCTCAATTTCCTAGGCAATTCGCAGTGCCCTTGGTTTGATAGAGAGCCTTTCAAGTTGCTCCTTTCATCTGTCACATGACTAATATCTATTCTAAAAACAAATTTCACAGTTCTCTTGCCTCCTTGGAAAGCACTCTTTGTAAAAAGTCTCTAGAAAACAATTTCTCTCTATATACTCAGAGAATAGAATAGGGTAAATATTTTTTGTTAAAGACAAAAAAGAGGAAGGCTAGCAATGAGATAGATCGATACAACAGCAGCAGCTACGGTGCCAATCTGTCAACAATGAACCACCTGACTGAAGACCGAACACAATTTAGGACAATTATCCAGAGAGTCACCATGAGTCGACACCGACTTGATGGTACTTAAATAATTTTTGTTAAATTAAAGACAGTTCGTATTACAAGCCAGCTTTCACTTAAGACAGTGGTTTTTAACCCAGTTGGGTTTTAGGATATCCACAATGAATATGCGTCAGATAGATTTGCATGCTGTGTAGGCAGTGCATGCAAATCTTATGTATGTTCATTGTGAATATCCTAAAAACCCGGATTGGCCTAGAGAGTGCAGGAAGACTGAGTTAACTTAAGATATACCCTAAGTCCTGCCTGACTTTAATTTCACTGAAGGCTGGCTTGTTATACTAATCCCTGGCTTTAATTTAATTGAAAGCTGGCTTGTAATCACTCTGTCCTAACTTCATAAAAAGAACACTGAATTTTAAAATACACAGAAGTTATCATTTTTCACCCAAAGAATTCCTTCCCCCTCCCCACCAAGATTTAGAGAATTTCTCAGGAAGAACTTACAAGTGCAGATTTCTTCCCAGCTATAGCAACCTTCTTGGTAGTCCTTCAGCTCCCCAGCCAACTAGGCTGGAATCCATTGTCATCAAAAGCCACTGGAGATCATCCAGGGAGAAGGCCTTTCAAAAGATGACAGGGTTGATCCCACCATTTCAGGCTGGCTGCCACCAATGGGGAAGAGGAAGCCTTGTGTTGATGTCTTGGGAACAAGGAAACCAGCAGGAGAGCAATGATCTTTGCAGCAGACATATGTGTGTTCATAGCCAGGGACCATCTCTATTGTCACCACCATTGGCCCTAGGAGTTGGAATTAATCCCAAGTCTTGGGAATCTGTTGCCTCCGAAACACCCTCAGCTTCTGCACCCTCATGTCATGCAGAAAAGCTTTTCAAGAGAGTCTGTCGAGCTATGCCTCAAGTACTCCAACAACTGGGTAGGTTCCAGGTAGCTCTCATCAGTTGATCACCCAGCCTAGACTCTCCAAAAACTGGACCACTTGGAAGACACCTGAAGAGCTTCTGAATGCAACCTGGCTCAAATAAGCCAGATGCCCATGTAATTTTTATTTATTTATTTTATTTAACAGTATTTCTAAACCGCCTTATCATAATAATCAAGGTGGTATCACAGCAAACAATCTGGTAGTGTGAGTGTGTTATACATGCAGTGAGGGAGAAAATTTAGTTGGGTGCGTGTTGTGTTGTGTGCTAGATTAGTTTGAGTTATGTACAATGTGGGCTATATACAGTGGTGCTAAAAACATCTTATATACATACAGTGTTAGACGGTGACGTGTGCTGATATACAGCTATTTAGACTATGTGATGTGTCCATAGTGTTCTATGAACAGCATGGTTTTCAGCTGTTTCCTAAAGTCCTTGAGGTCTGTAGTTGCCCTCAAATCGTCCGGTAGTTTGTTCCATATTGTTGGAGCAGCCATGGAGAGTGCTCGGTCTGTTGTGTCCTTGCGTGTGTGTTTGTATTCACTTGGGGTGCTGACTCGGTTGTGAGTTTGTTTTCTTCTTGGACGTGTACTGGTGTCTGGTTGTATGAGGGTGTGCAGGCTGTTGGCTGATGTGTGCTGTTTTATCTTGTATAGGTTTATGATAGTTTTGTATCTGATGCGTGCACTGATTGGAAGCCAGTGTAAGTCCTTTAAGGTGGGTGTGATGTGCTCCTGTCTTGCAGTTCCGGATATGATTCGTGCTGCGGTGTTTTGTGCCAGTTGGAGTGGTTTGATGGCTTGTTTCGGTAGACCAAGGTATATCGGATTGCAGAAGTCCAGTAGTGGGGTTATCAGAGCTTGACATACGGTACGGAAGGATGTAAGGATGCACACAAGTCCATGTTGCAGGAAGGCAGCAGCCACAGCCATAACCTTGGTGAACATCCCTGGAGCAATGGCAATAGAACAAGCTGAAAGTGCAAGCAAAGAACAAAGAAGTGCAGGAAGCACTACTGATCCTCACGAATGTGAATGTATGCCTCGGCCAAGTTCAGTGATGTACAAAACTCGTCTTGCTAGACCGCTTATATGACAGACCTCAATGTCTCTATGTGGAAATTAAAAGATCCTTGGGTGAAATTGACACCCTTGAGATCCAAAAATCGTGTGAAGGACCCATCCTCCTTTGGAACCACAAAGAAAATGGAATACCAGCCCTTGCTCTTTTCAGCAAAATAGTATGAACAGCAGCCTTCCTAACCACAGACATGCTATGGAGATATCAGGAAGGCATCTGGGATGAGGTCTTTGCATTCCAGCACATAGCCAAACTGAATAAAGGTCTAGCACCCACCGGTCCAAGATCATACGGGCCCGTTCCTGGAAGACGTGATAGAGCCAAACACTAACAGGAGGCACCCTGGAAGGGGCCCTCAACCTGTCATTGCATCTGAACCCAGATTTGGAGGAAGAGGGAGCTTCATGGGGCCCATGAGGTCGTCAAGACCGTCCAGAAATGGGAGTCGAATGGAGGAAAAAAAAAAAAAGACAGCCTTTCAGGGCGATACTTCCAGGAGTCACTACCACTACTACTGAGCGTTTGTATAGCGCTGCAAGATGTACACTGTGCTGCACGGACAGTGTCACTGAACCCCCATGACTCCTGGTGGCAGGAGCAACAAGAACATGATGAAGGGGAGAGGCCACACTTTAGGTCCTTTAGGCCAATCCTCCAGAACATAATGTGGTTTAGATGCTCTCAGCCCCTCCCCAAAAAACAAGTTTCCCCTTGAAGGGAGATACAAATAACCAGGTCTACGCCCAATGGCAAAGTCCATGCCAGCAACATGCCACCATGGAAAAGGCAATATCTTTGACTGTCAAGTGGACCAAATCATATATAGCATCCACCATGAAAGTCACTGCTGATTCCAGAAGTGCTGATGTGTCATCCTGTGGGAGTGACTGGATCCAATGGAGCAAGGCACAAGCAAGCCCTCTGTAAAGTACTGTCTGGAGAAAAACAAACAGCCATAAACTAGTTCTTTAGAAAGGCCTTAACCTTGTGATCCACTTGATCCTTAATAAGCCACCACCATTCCAATGGAGGGTGGCGTGGTCCTTAATAGCCATCAGCTGCACATCCACCTGGGGCAGCTGCTTCCAGACAGCAAGGTCCTCCTGCCTACTCATAACCCTTTTCCTTTTTAATAGGACAATAGGCAAGTTCCATTCATGCTCTTCAGAACCTCTGGGAAAGGAAACACCCTAGAGCAGTGATGGCTAACCTTTTTGAGCCCGAGTGCCCAAACTGCCGCACAAAACCAAAGAATTTCCTCAAAGTGCCAGCACGTCAATTAAAACCTCATTTGCATAAGGTGCCTCATTTGCATAAATATTTGCATAATGTTACCATACACTAACTTTTAGTAAACATGCCTCTTAATGAGTATATGGATAAAGAAAGACTAAAAGGTTTCTACATTACTATAATCCAGTACCAACCGCCAGGCACATTAGGAACTACTATAAACGCTGCCCATTTAGAACCCATAGCAAACCCGCCGTATCCTAACAGCACTACCAGGACTCACAAAGCACCATACCCTAACTATCAAAAGGCAACACTGCAAATATTAAACCAATACATTTCAGAGAACAACAATACATGACCTACTGGGGAAAGAACAAGTGGCAATGTCAAATAGGAATTATATAAACAGAATACCTCAGCTCAGTTACACATGCAGAACAGACCATCACCAAACAAGGAATCACAATTTAGAAACAGGAAGACAATAATTAAACTGGGAACCCCAAAAGCCATACTTGGAATATACAACAACACTGTAGAAATAAAACTATAAATTAATTTCCTCTTGTACTAAACAAAGCGCAAAAATTAATGATGCACATTTCCCAGAGCTGACATATTCCAGTTAATAAATTC
The DNA here is from genome assembly GCA_033557465.1 of Ichthyophis bannanicus. Lineage (NCBI taxonomy): Eukaryota > Metazoa > Chordata > Amphibia > Gymnophiona > Ichthyophiidae > Ichthyophis > Ichthyophis bannanicus. Next base: position 324,274,987 of record CM066038.1, on the reverse strand, counting down.
AAAATAAAGAGATATTTTTCTACCTTTTGTGCATTTTTTTTCAGTTGCAATTGTTCCAGCCACTTTCTTCTGGTTTCTTCGTGTCTTCTGCTAACTCTCCATCTGCTGTCCATTTGTCCTTTCTTCTGTCTTGTTTTTTTTTTCCATTCTCTCTCTACATCTGCTTTAACATACTAATCTTTCTCCTTTTGCTCTTTCCTCATTCCTATTTCATCTACTCAAAATTTACCCCTCCATCCTCAATCCCCACTTATTCTCCCAATACCCGGCCAATTGTAGATTTTTTATCCCTCCCACACAAAATATTTTTCCCCTCTCCATTTTACTCTCCCAGCCCCATCCCATTCTAATCCTCCCCCAACACCAGCTCCCTTCTAGTTCCAGCCTCACCCAGCATCCATTCCCTTCTAGTCCCTGCATCAGCCCATTTCCAGTCCTAGCCCCCCATCAGCCCATTTCCAGTCCTAGCAACCCCCCAACCCAATACCAGTCCTAGCCCCCCCCCATCAACCCACTTCCAGTCCTAAACCCCCATCACCCCATTTTCAGTTTAAGCCCCCCCTATAACCCATTACCAGTCCTAACCCCCATCACCCTATTTCCAGACAGCCCCCATCAGCCCACAGCCCATTAGCAGTCCTACCCCCCCAGCCCATTAGCAGTCCTACCCCCCCCGCCCGCCCGCCCGCCCATTAGCAGTCCTACCCCCCCTCCCTCCCTGCCCATTAGCAGTCCTAACCCCCCCTCCCTCCCTCCCTGCCCGCCCATTAGCAGTCCTAACCCCCCCTCCCCCCCCCCTCCCTGCCCATTAGCAGTCCTAACCCCCCCTCCCTGCCCATTAGCAGTCCTAACCCCCCCCCTCCCTGCCCATTAGCAGTCCTAACCCCCCCCTCCCTCCCTGCCCATTAGCAGTCCTAACCCCCCTGGCAAATTTAAAAAAAAAAAAAGCAGGCTCTGGCTGCTGCCGCGGCAGATTGCAATGTCCCGCGGGGCCCCCTCCGCCCGCTAAGCCCCTCTGCAAGGGCTTTCAGATTCGCGTCTAAAGGGGCTGATGGGAAATTTCCCATTAGCCCCTGCGGGCTTAACAGAGACGCGAGGGAGACGCTCTCCCTCGCGAATCTGAAAGCTCTTGCAGAGGGGCTTAGCGGGCGGAGGGGGCCCCGCAGGACGCTGCATTCTGCCCTTGCCGCGTCCGCGGCAGCAGTCAGAGCCAGCTTTTTCTTTTTTTGCGGACCTTCCCGCGTGCCAGCTGCAAGGCCTTCGCGTGCCACAGCTGGCACGCGTGCCATAGGTTCGCCATCGCTGCCCTAGAGAGTTGTCTGACCCCCTGAAAGAGCAGATACACTTGCAGCTCCTGCTCCACTGATACAGCATCTTTATTAGCACTACCAACTCCTCTTTCCAAAACAAACAAATGAGAGAATCATCCTGGTTGTCCAGCAACTAAGACTCATCTTCACACATGGAGTCACCATCCTATCTCCAGAACTCAAAGCAGGATCCTTAGCATAGAAGAGCTGATCAGAGATCCCTGAATCCATCCTCTTCCAGGGGGGCCCCTGCAAGGCTCTGCCCACCCCACAAGGGGCTTCCCTCTGAGCAAGAGAGGGGCCCTCAAGGCCGATGGAGCCAAACTGTCACGCCAGAAGGATCATGCTTATTGAAGAACTGAGAATGATTCTGGAGAAGATGGAAGTTCCAAGACTCTAGCCTATCAGTCTTGGCCATCTCCCTAGCAGGAGGCAGGCCAGTCACTGGGAAACCCTGCTGGGAAAGCGATTGTGGACTGAGCTCCAAAAAACACAAAAGCAGAGGAATCCCAAGCAGGGGTGACTCTCTCCAGCTATCTCACTGCCGCCTGCAGTGCTGAAGAGGTAGAAATCCATATTTATCAACTGCAAGATTAACACTCCCAAGAACTGTGCAAAAGCCTCCATGCCAAGAAAGCAGAGGAAGGGCAGTATGGCAGAGTCACCTCCCAGAAGACAAGCACCTATGCCAAGCAGAGCTGTTACCCCAAGGCACACTGGGGTAAGCTGCACTTATAGCATGTGCACCAGAAATGTAAAGCTATAGCATGTTGCTGAGATAGCATGCACTAACGGCATGCAACAAAGATGCACAGATACTGTGTGTACCTAATGTGTGCAGTATGGAAGGTTCAATTAGGTTTTACCTGCTAATTATCTTTCCTTGAGTCCCTCCAGTCCAGACACATGGGTTATGCCCACCCACCAGCAGATGGAGACTAAGAAACATCACCGAGATGAAGCAGCCCATAGGGAGCCAGTATGCCCTTAGCAAAGCAGACCAGGAGTCACAACCTCTAATTCTCTCAACCTACACACAAAAACAGGAAACAAAAGAAATGAAGAAGGCTGCCCCAGGACCTTACCTTTGAAAATCATCTTTGGTGTACAGCTTGGGGTTTTTTGTGTTTGTTTGTTTTTTTACAGCAATCAAGTGGTGTCAGCTGAAATATAGATGGCCAGACCCGATCAGCAGGAAAGAAACTGCTATGGGTAGCCAAGACAGTACCAGTAACCAGTGTTTCTTCAGACAGCACCATTCCTACCCTCAACAGAAGAATCTTGGGTGGGTTCTGGACTGGACTAGAGGGCCTCAGGGAAAGGATTGTCTTTTCTCGAGTCCCTCTAGTCCAGTCCTGACCCCACCCACAATTCTTTTGTTGGGGGTAGGACCGGTGATGTTTGTTGCAGCCGATGCCTCTTAATTGCTGTAAAAAAAAAAAAAACACCCCACGAACAAAAAACCAACTGCACACCAAAGATGATTTTCAAAGGGCAAGGTCCTGGTCCCCACCTGGGGCCAGCATTCCTTTTTTTTTGTTTCATGTTTTTGTGTGTAGGTTGGTTGGAGGATTAGAGGTTGTGATTCCTGGTTTGCTTTGCTAAGGGCATACTGGCTGGTTGAGGGTGTACAGGCTCCCTATGGGCTGCTTCAGTGATGTTTCTCAGTCTCCATCTGCTGGTGGGTAGGCATAACCCACGTGTATGGACTGGAGGGACTCAAGGAAAGACCATTAGCAGGTAGAGCCTAATTGAACCTTCCATATCATCCCCCCAGTCCAGGCCAGACACATGGGATGTAATAAAGTAGTACTAATGATGGGCAGGACCAGAAAACACTAGCCTACAAAGACCTGTGCACCAAAGGACATCTGTCTGGACTGCACAGCCAGGCAGTAGTGACAAAAGAATGGAGCAAAGACCAGGTTGCCACTTTACAAATGTCCTGTGCTGGAACAAAGCCAAACTCTTCCCTGGAACAGGCCTGAGCCTGCATGGAATGGGCTCACAGGCTTCCCTCCCCATCACTTCTCTGCCCTCAACCTAGTATGCCAAAGCAATAGCTTCCTGTATCCACTGGGAAATGGAGGTCTTCAGTGCTGCCTTCCCTTTCCTGGGCTCACCGAATGCCACAAAAAGGACTGTCAGACCTCCAGAAATCCTGCATAACAATCAAGTAACACCTGAGTGCCCAGCACATATCCAGCAAATGCAGATTGACTCCACGTCACCAGAGTCACCCTTTAAGACTGGCAGGGTAACAGATTCATGTGAAACGCTGAGATCACCTTAGGGAGAAAAGACAGAATCAGGCGCACCACCACCTTCTTCATTGTCATGATTAGATAGGTCTCCCTACAGAATAGAGCCTGCAGTTCTGAAATCCAGCATGCCGAGCAAAAAGTGACCAAACACCACTTTGTCAAGTCCTTGAGGGTAGCCATCTGCAGAGGTTCAAAAGGAGCCACCACCAAAAAGACAGGACCAAGGGAGGAACCACCAACCGGCAAGGGGGCCAAAGATTTTTTCACCCCTCCCCCCCCCTCAGGAAACACACAACATCCGTGTTGATACCAGAGACTGACCCTGGACAAGGTTCCTGAAAACAAGCCAGAGCTGCCACTTGAACCTGCAAAATGTTCAGGGTCAACCCCTTGGAGGCCTACCTGGTGAAAGGCCAGGATGTCAGGGAGGGAGAAGTCAGCCAGCTCATCCCACACAGCACACTAGGTCTCAAAAATCCTCCAGACCCACCCATAGGCCAGAGAGGTAGAATGCCAGCACACCTGCAAAAGAGTATGCACCACCCCAGGGGGAGTACCTCCAGTGGGTCAGATGTGCCCTCTCAAGGGCCACACCATAAGTGAGAACAGACTCACCACTGGCATCCAAACTGGCCCCTGGGTGAGGAGATCCCCCCTACTGGAAAAGTGCCCTGTTGACCCCTTTCAGATCCAAAATGGGGTGCCAGGTCCCTTCCCTTCTTAGGGACCACAAAGCAGATGGAGTAGCAACCGAGACCCCATTTGGCCCTGGGGACCGGCACCACTGTCTCAGGCTGCATGAGTTACTCTAGCATGTCCCGCACCACCCCAGCCTTGCCCAGCAGGCAGGCTGAGAAAGCATGAAGGCTTCGGAAAGGGGTCATGTGAACCTGAACGTGCAGCCTTGCAAATGATCTCTAGCACCCAAGCATCGGTCGTGATCTGGGCACAGGCAGGGCAGAAATGCTGCAACCAGCTTTGCAGTGGTAATAACCCCACCAGGGCCAATAAACCTTCAATGTGCTGGCTTAGGGGTTTAGGGACTCTGGAACTCCCTCCAGGGCTGTCCCTGTGCCACACCCCACCGTGGCCTCCCTGAAAGGACTGGCTGCAAGAGAGAAACAGCTGCAAGTTGCCTCCCCACGCTATATGAAACCTCCAGAAATCCCAACCCTGGCCCCAGGAGGGGGCATTCTTCAAGGTGACATCCTTGAGGATAGCGCGTCACAAGGGTTCAAAGGGGACACCCGCTAGCACCCGCAAGAAAATGGAGAGGCGCCAAGCAGGAACTAATGGCTGCACTGGTGACTGGAAGGTGCGGACTCCCTTAAGGGAGAGACTCGCACCCTGATGAGAAGCCAGGGATCAACCCTGAACAGGCCCTTGGAAGGCTGATAAAGCTGCAATCTGCACCCACAAAGAACTACAAGTTAGACTCTTCTGAAACTAATCTTGCAAGGCGGCCAACACCGTTGGAAGGCATATACGCCAAGGAGATATTGCTCGCTGAGCACACCACTGCTCAAAGAGATGCTAGCTCGGACATAGGCAAGCAATGTAAACTGGTGCAGTGCCCTTAGGAGTGTCTCCACCACTACAAGGGAATACCCCCAGCACATCAGCTGCTGTTTTTCAAGAGCCAAGCCGTAAGCAAAAGACCAGGTCATCCATTAGGACTGATCCCTGCTACAACAAACCCCTCTGCATCCCCAAGTTACACGAGTGAGTGACCTTCAGACAGACTAGGTCTGCATACCAGGGGCAGCAGGAGCCAATTGGGAGCCACAAGAAATGTCCAGATGCCACGTCACAGCACCCTGGGGATCACTGGCCACGGCAAGAAGACAGAGCAGCCGTTCTGCCAGCCATAGCTGGACCAGCACATCTACACCTTTGGATTCCAGAGATCTCTGCCTGGTAAAGGACAGAACCTTTGCATTCGACCGGAGTCACCATGAGATCCAGCGTCAAAGTCCCCAATGATGCACTATGCATTCAAAGACCTATAAGGCTACCTCCCAATTGCTCAGGTCAAGGTGATGTCAACTGAGATAGTCAGCCTGGACATTGTCCTACCCCATGATGTGCTGGTCTGAAAGAGCTTGGAGATGGCATTCGCCGCAGAGGAAAAGTTGCATCTCTTGTGTGACAACTGAATATTTCATTTCACCCTGGCAATTCATTTAAGCTATCGTCGTAGCATTGTCAAACATTACTTGAACTGCTAGACTGCAAAGCAGAGGCTGGAAGTGGCAGAGGGCTAGGTGCATGGTTCGCGTTTCTAGTTGCTTGATGGCCCAGCCTGCTTCTGGCGACCAAGAGCCATGCGTGGAATGATGAAGACATCGAGCTTCCTAGCTGGAGAGGCTGGCATCTTCAATTACAACTATCCAATCCGGTTGGTCTGGCAGAGCCCCTCAAAGCATTTTCCTGTGCAAAGCTCACCAGCAGAGGCTGGTGCACACCATCAGGGACAGGGGGAACCAAATTTTATAATCCTCGGAGAGTTGTGATCAGAGATGCAGAAGGACATACTGCAAAGGATGCATATGTGCCATGGCCCACAGCCCCACCTCCAAGGTTGCTACCATCACCCCTAGGAGCTGAAGGTAGTTCCAAGCCCGAGGGACAGGCAGCTGCTGAAACTGAAAAAGCTGATGCTGGAATTTCACTAGCACGCCTCCATAAGGGTCATCTTGCCCATGGGGGTATTTAAGCAAGTTCTGAGAAATTCCAAGCTTTGGGATGTAACCAAGCAACTCTTGCTGTAGCTGACCACCCAGCCAAGGTGCTCCAAGAACTGAATCACTTGTTGAATCGAGCACGCCGTGTCTGAGTGCATTCAGGCTCAGATGAGAATTGTCCAGTTACGGATGGACACAGATGCCTTTGTGCTGGAGTGCCACTGCTGCCACCACAACCATGACCTTGGAGTAGGTCCATGGAGCAGCCACCAGGCTGAAAGGAAAAGCGTAGAATTGGAAGGTGTTGACCCAGTTTAGCGAGCTAGAGGAAGCATGGATGATCCTTGCAAATGGGGATGTGCAGATAGGCTTCCATGAGATCTAACGTCACCAGAACTCCCCCAGCTGAATGAACTGAATAATGGACCGCAGTGTTTCCATGCCAAAGCAGGGCATGCGCAAACTCCAGTTGAACCTCTGAAGATCGAGAATCGTCAGAAGGCCCCATCCTTCTTTGGGACCACAAAGTAAATGGAGTATGGTCCCTGCCTGCATTCATCCATCAGGACTGGGACTAACACCTGCAGGAGAAGCAGCCACGGGAATGTCACAAATCACTCCGCATTGGACTTTGGAGCCACATGGAGATACCATAAAGGCACCCCAAATGTGCTGAGGGAGTTTGAGGGTGTAGCAATAATGGACAACCTCCAATACCCAGGTGTCTGAAGTGATGTGAGCCTATTCCTGGTGAAAGGCAGAGCCAGCCCCTGATCTGAGACACCTCGAAATGGGTCCTCAGCACATGAGAGATGAGAAGATGAGCTGACAAATTTCTTAACCCCCAGTGGAACTCTTGTGACCATTGGGTTCCTCAGAAGGACTGTCTGACTCCTGGAGCGCTGGTACAAGGAAGATTGCTGGCTCGACCAATACAGACGTGAGTCGCAGTACTCTGAGTGTAAAATGCCAGCACTGGCAGAGACTTAGAACACTAAGATGAAGCTTTGGGCTTGTCCTCTAGTAGACTTTGTAGTTTGATCTCACCCAGGTCTTCTACTAGCTTTTCAAATTCCTCTCCAAAAATGAGGCCACGTTTGGCCAGCCAGGCATGCCTTCAAGGCTGCATCCGCTGATCAGTTCTGGAGCCGGAGCTGGAGCCATTGCCCAGCAACATTAGCAGCTGCCAGAGCACAAACAGCCAACGGGGCAAGTCATAGAACCGATCTGCCAAGGCAGCAGTGAGACTCTAGGTGGGCCGAAGTAAAGTCCTCTGGTAGAAGTTGTATCCGCCAGAGCAGAGCACGGGCCACCAAGTCCCCACATGCAGAAGTCTGCATCGTCAGGGAAGACATGGAAAAGGTAGTCAACAGGTTCTCCACCTTGCAATCCTGAGGGGTCTCGAAGGGCCAGACCCTATTCCACTGAGATTGTGGTCTTTCTGGTCACTGCTGTGACCAGAGAATCTACCTTTGGATTACACAACCAGTATTTAAGATTCTCCTGGGATGAGGCATCGATCTTGCCCAGGCCATGGGCCATTCGCATGGAGGTGTCGAGCACACCCAATACCTCCAAAATGAGCTGCTGCAGCTCAGGAGAGAAAGAGAAGGTCTTAGCCAGCATCCTAACCCCTCAGAGGTAGACTGGTCTGGGTTTGGTAACCTCAGGGATCCAGAACTCAGACAGTTTGACTGATCAGCACAGAAAGTTCCTCCCTGTGGAAAAGCCGAATCACTTGGGATGCACAGTCCTCCTCAGAGCGAATATTTGCCTTCTTCCAGGCTTGGATCAGCCAGGGCGGACAATCCAGGGTCACTACCTTGTTCCTCCTCATCAGGACATTGTCCCCAAGTGCCTATGTGAGGGTCTTATGCTGGCATCGGTACCTGACTGAAACCTCCAGTGTCTTTATGCTTACTTGACGATTTGGTGTTGCCAGAGCTAGTTGCCTGTGGGTGTGGGGAAATCCATGAAGCAAGGGTCCTGTTCCCCTTTCATACCTCCTACACTTGTTTAAAAAGTGCAGTAAATTCCACCGCATCATCTGAGACTCTATAGGGTGAAGCAAGGTCGTTGCTGGGGAATTCTTTCCCCCCCCCCCCCGAGGGAGTGGTGTGGAGGTGCTCTATCCTCCCAATTCACAGAGCTGAACATGGACTAGCCCTTGGCCTCTGACAGCAGTGGGGGCACAGGTGGTGAAGAAAAGGCTGGGTGTGCTGCCATCTCTCTTGCAACAGAGGTCCCAGCACGAAGATCATCGGATCCCACCCTCGATGGTAGGTCACGATCCATGGCACAAGCTGTGCACATTTTTTTTTCCACAATTAGTCCCCTGCATCAATTTACCACAACTCAAGCAGCATGGAGCTTTGCTGGACATGATGCAGGAAGTGTGCACGCATGCGTGCTATGGCGGCAGTAAAACAGCAGGAAGGAGGCCCAGATTCTCCTTGTGGGCTCCAATGTCGGCAGCATTAAAAAAAAACAAGAGTCTCCTACTCACTGTTGTGGACGCTGCCGGTAAGCACTGCTACACTAGGGTGTGTCAATTTTGGAGATGTCAATTTTAAAAAGCACTAGTGAAAAACATGGTACAATTTCATGTGGCAAATCAACTAGCTTTACATTTTGTGTATTTACCTACCTGTAGTTTCTAGGAAATTACGGAAAAATAAACATATTTCAGTAATTTGTGTAAGTGCTCTGATAATAGTTTTTGTGTGTTTGCATTGCATATTAATGCCTTTTGTACCCCAATCAATTTATCTTACTTATTTCTCATTCACAGGTTTTTAATATAGCACCATCATAGCGATAATCTTATATTGAAAATGTCCAATAGAAAAACCAAGACTGCAAGTTTGGACTCATTTACATCATTTGGTGGGATCAGGCAGAGAACTACCTGTAGCTGAACTACCATTTGTCAGGAATCTCATTAGATATGGGTTGTATTTGAGAGACCTCAGTGATCAAGAAATTGAATTACAGCACTGATAAACTGGTCAGTGACTAAATGGATTACTTGCTCAGTGGTACAAAGGAAATCCAATATTCAGTGGTCCCGTTATAAACAGCCACATTAGGATTAAAGCAAAATTGAAATCCATTTGGGAACAAGCCAGCAAAGTTTCTGTGGACAGAACAAAACTGGAGGAGAAAGACAGATTTATGGAGAAGCTTGACATATTTACCTCCAAGTGTGAGATTACGAGTTGTACTGATGTGGTATGCAATTCTGCCTGTGTCAGTGGAATACACATTGTGACTACAGCAGAGAGAAGATTCCTGTGATTGATCTTTTATAAAGGCTAACTCTAAAAGAAAGTTCGGAGTGTTGGACCTCAGATTGGACCAGTCGACCTCCCTGAGACCAGAAGACAAGAACTACAGAAGGAAAGGCAAGCAAAAAGGAAGGAGAATGAAGAAAAGCAGAAAATGAAGAGTGAAAAAAAGAACAGCAGAAGACCAAGAGATGATGGAGAGATCTGTGGTTGATATTAAACAGGGAGATTTGGATGACATGGAAGAACTAATGGAGGAAGCTCCTGTTGCTCTAGAGAAAGCTAGAAGAGGCCAAAATATAATACTGAGTATATAACCAACATAGCCTGTGTCAGTTTAAGATACCATACTGGACAGAGACAGCAGAGATTGCTACTGCTGCCTGAACTGATGCAGGACTCATCACTCACTTGGACACTGCTTTGGTGATTGATCAAAACAAGGTGAAGAGGGTTCAGGTGAGAACCATGAAAAAACTGGAGATACAGTTTGAGGAGGAACTGCAGCAGTTGCCTTTTCTTTGATGGTCGTGACGATGCCAGGCTCATATTAAAAGGCAGAAGAGAATGGCAAAATATATCCAGGTATGGTGAAAGTGGAACATTAGTTTGTATGGAGGCAGGAAGCAGATATCTGTGGCATTTTGTTTCCTGCAAGAGAAGACTCATGCAGAAAATTGCTGATAATTTGGTTGCATAGCAGAGAGAAAACAGACAAAACTTCAAGCTATTGGAGGCGATTCCTGTAATGTAAACACTGGTTGGGAGGGAGAAATGATGCATGTTGAAGAGAAGCTACAAAGGAAGCTGATGTGGATTGTCTGTAACCTGCACACAGGTGAACTACCATTGAGGCACTTGGTGACTGCTTTAGTTGGCAAGACATTAACAAATGGGCAGGTCCCATAGGAAAAATGCTGTATTCTGCTACTGGACTGGGAATAAATCCAGATTTTACAAAGATCTGTTGGTCCTGATCTTCCTCTGCTCAGCTCAGCTATGAAGTAATCAAAGACTCAAGCACAGATCAAAGCTATGGCTATAGAATTGTAACTGCCATTAGAACAGATGTCTTGTGAAAGGATCTGGATCTGTTGGAAATAGGACCTGTGTCACATAACAGATAGCTTACAAGAGCTCTAAGATTAATGAAAATATAAAATTTTCAAGCATAATCTAAAAAGGAGAGTCTGAAAAACTTAAGAATGATTGTAGAGTTCTGTGTTGGTGTTTACATGGTGAATTGGTTCAATATAAAAATAAATAGCAATTGGACAAAGTCCCAGGCATCTCTTTTTCCAGCTGCAACTATTGAAAGAACATTGTGAGGATGTAAGGAAGATGGTCATGCCTAAAGTGAGGTGGTCAGCTTGGTATGGTTGCCACGAATCTGTTCTGCAAGCTGTCATGCAATGAAGAGGAACAGGAGAGAGGAGATGCAGAGGAGAAGGTATTGAAGATCAGAGGTGAAAGATAAGACGACTCAGCTTGGAGACATTATCCATCAACACTGAGGCAATTACACTCACCCAATTACTTGACTGGCGCTCCAGAGTCTGAGCCTCCTCTTACCTGTACCATGACAACAGCAAAAATCAAGGCATTTCTGAGCAAGCCCATGGTGGTTCCAGACTGGCTATCACAAACCCAGTCCATAGAAAGGTGTGTAAAAATAACAGACTGCTTGTCATGTGTACAATCAGGAGAGGAGGAAACATTATATTGGGGATCAGATGGTCAGCAGGGAGATCATGAGACGAAAAAGAAGCAAACAAGATATGGATTCTTTGCTGGATTTTGTTAACAGGGGCTATACATTTCAAGCAAAGGTAAGAGTTTGTGGCTTTTAAAATTACTAGCTCTCTGCCTGGGAGCTCTTAAAAAGGTAAAAACAAAGTTACATTCTTTTTGGTGCTTTAGTTTAAAAGGATAAATATTTTCTTTAGTGGGGTAAGTTTAAAACTCTGCTTTAGTATCTTTCTCAGCTCTTTGAAGCTACTGACACCTAAATCAGGTGTTAGTTGGAGGGGGGGGGGGGTAGGGAGGGAACTCCCACCCACCCCTAATGAGCAGCCTTGCTTTATAGGGCACCTCCCCAATTAACGACACACGGGGACTTGGAACAGCACATTTTGAACATACTTAAAGCAATTTAACTGCTTTTTCTCTGAAAGAACAGCTGGGAAACCGGCTGGTACTTTGGTAGATCTCTCTTTTGTTTTAACAGATACCTAAGCTCCACGAACTGAACAATGTCTTGAAAAAATAGACTCGCTAAAAGTGTTGCGCCTGTTAGTGTTTCTGCCTCTGTCCAGTCAGAAGTCAGAAGTCCCAATGCCAGTTGAAGGACCGGTTCCATGTGCAGGGTGCCTGCATGCTGAAGCTCTCAGGAAACAAGTGGAGGAACAAAGAGGAGGTGATGAGGCTGAGGAGCATTGAAGACAGTGAGAAGTACATTGATGAGATGCTTCTTACAACATCCAAGCTCTCCAGCAGAGGAGAAGATGGGTGCCGACAGAATGACGAAGGCTGGACACAAGTCACCAGGGCCTGCAGAATCACCAATCCAATTTCTCCAGCCCTTGAACTGAAGAACCATTATGCAGCCCTGGAAGTGAAGGAGGTGAAAGCATCCCTGGAAAGGGAAGAACCAGAGCTCTGAACCAAGCCCGAATTAAGTAAGGGATTCCCGTTTTGTTATAACAGCATTAAAACTTGCAGATCAAGCAATTCTGCAGATTTATGTACTTCACCACAAAAGCATTATTTTCCAGCTGACTACTTGCAGAAGAACTCAGTGTTGAGGACTTCACTGTGATGCTGGAACTAGCATTCACAACAATGTATGGACTTGCATATCAGCAACTTTCGCACCATGGACCTTTGTTTGCAGAAGGACCACCTATTAGCTATTACCAGAATGGCTTAAGACGACATGCAGGATTTGAGACCAGCCAATCATCAGGCTGTCAGGACAAAGAAATATACACTGGACACAGGGACATGCAGCCCAGAACACATATGCAGCCCAGCAAGCACATGCAGCACTCTGGAACACACAGAGGCTTGCAGAACACCTGGGAACTTCAACTTCTGTCAGACTGTTTTGCTCTGCACTTTATGTGCTTGCTTGCCTGTGTCTCCGGCTGGAAAGTCAGATAGTATCTAAGGACAAAACCTCAGGATAGAGTGAATCTCTCCCACAGACTGTAGCCGACATTGGACCTCTGCCATACTTTGACTTCGTGCCATTCCCGAGACAATTTCTCGGACCCAGCCACAAGAGTTCTGGCAAGAGCTAAGGTACTGGTCTTTAATTTTCCCCCGAGGTTGGGGCTAACTTCAGACAGATAATATACTGTACGTCTGAGTGCAGAGCGAACCGGTGACATTGGTTCCTAAAAAAAGATTAGGCATCTTAGTAATTGTAACATAGGGATGTATAACATACTACATCAGAAAACTAATTTATGCTCATCTTTACACTATTTTTCCAGCAGTAATAAAGTCAACTTTATATACAAACACAGGGTTGGTTCTTGTTTTATCACGTGGTTGGTTTGCCAGGTAGTCTTATGGAATCCTCGGAAAATGGAGGGTAGCAGTTTTCCCTAGACATACTGAGTATTTATACATGATAATTACACTTACCTGGTAATTGTAGTTCCTTGAGTGACGACAGTTCAGTCCTCTACCTCTGGGTTGTCGACCTCCTCCTGCAGCTTTGGAGACTGGTCTGTCAGAATGATGACATCACTGGATATAGCCTGCTGCTCTCCCTCTTCTCCTCCAGTGTGAACTATTAAAGCAGACTCAAAGGAGCAACAAATAAGTAGGAACAAACAAACTAGCAATCGAAGACCTAAGATAACTATAATACAACAACCACCTGCAGACAAAGCTTCCTTACGCTCTGCACTGCCACCGAAGCCATTAGGAACCCACATGGAACAGATGAAAAGCGAACTTACCTGCAGCGACTGCCCCAACGTCCTCCGGCTGCTCCCTTCCTGAAGGAAAAATCTGGGCGGGAATGAGGACTGAACTGTCGTCACTCAAGGAACTACAATTACCAGGTAAGTGTAATTATCATTTCCTTATCGTTCCTCCAGTTCAGTCCTCTACCTCTGGGATGTACCAGAGCAGTAATCACTGGGAGGGGCCCGTCCAGCCGGTACGTAACACCGCAGCCCCAAAACATGCATCCTGAGCCACTGCGACATCAAGATAATGTCTACTGAACGTGTGCAGAGACGACCAAGTGGCCGCTCTACAAATCTCACTCGGAGGAACCAAACCGTGTTCCACCCAAGAAGCCGCTTGCGCTCTGGTAGAGTGAGCCCGCAATCCGTCCGGAACAGCGCGCCCCTGAAGCAAACAGGCGGAAGAAATTGCTTCCAGAATCCACCGCGCAATGGAAGCCTTTGACGCCGCCTCTCCCCGACGTCTACCACCAAACAGAAATAGCCGATCTGACCTACGAAAAGAATCCGTGATCTTCAAATACTGACGCAAGGTTCTCTTAACATCCAACCGCCGCAAACTACGATCTCCAGAGTTCCCTTCTAAGGACCCTAAAACTGGCAAACACACCGACTGATTTAAATGAAAGGGAGATACCACTTTAGGCAAAAAGGATGGAACTGGCCGCAACACGACCTTCTCCTTCGAAAAAGTCAAGAAGGGTTCCCTAGAGGACAAAGCTTGCAACTCTGAAATGCGCCTCACTGAACAAATTGCTACCAGAAATACCGTTTTCAATGTCAAGTCCTTCAACGACGCCCGATGCAAAGGCTCAATGGCGGCTTCGCCAGCGCCAACAAGACCAAATTAAGATCCCAAGGCGGAACTGTCACCCTACGAGGTCGTCGTAACCTAGCCACCGCCCTAAGAAAATGCAACACATCCGCATGAGCTCCCAGAGCTATACCCTGCACCTTGCCGCGGTAACAGGATAGCGCTGCCAGCTGCACACGCAAAGAACTAGCCGCCAACCCCTTCTCAAAACCTTCTTGAAGGAAGTTGAGAATAGAAGGAATGGAAACCGTTGCCGCCCGAATCTGCTGGCGCAAACACCAATCCTCAAAAATACACCAGATCCGCACATATGCCAGTGGACTGCTTGCGTGCCCTGAGGAGCGTAGATATTACCGACGCCGAATAGCCCTTTTTCTTTAACCGAGCCCTTTCAATGGCCATACCGTAAGCGAGAATCGATCCACCTAAGGCATGAACAGGGGCCCCTGCAGCAACAGATTCAGCCTTACTGGAAGCCTCCACGGTCACCCATCTAGGAGCCGCACCAGATCCGCGTACCATGGACGCCTGGGCCAATCGGGCGCCACCAGAAGCACCCTTCCGCGGTGAGCCTCTATCCTTTGAACCACGTGACCTATCAACGCCCACGGAGGGAACACATAAAGGAGACCCGAGGTTGGCCACCACTGCAATAGCGCGTCTATGCCCGCTGACATCCTTTCTCGCCTCCTGCTGAAGAAGCGCGTGATCTTTGCTGACTGGAAGGTCACCATCAAGTCCATGACGGACGTTTCCCATCGCACCATTAACTGTGCAAATACTTCGGGGTGTAATTCCCACTCCCCGGCATCCACTCGAACTCTGCTGAGAAAGTCTGCTGTCACATTGTCTTTCCCTGCAATGTGCGCCGCTGAGATTGCCGTTAGCCGACTCTCCACCCAGGCGAACAGCAAATCTGACTCCTCCTCCATCGCTGCACTCCCCGTGCCGCCTTGACGATTGATGTAGGCGACCATCGCGGAATTGTCTGAAAGCACCCGAACCGGGCATCCCAACACTAAGTCCTCGAACGCCTGCAGCGCTCTCGCTACCGCTCGCAACTCCAACCGATTTATCGACCACGCAGCTTCCAGCGGAGACCAACTCCCCTGCGAGAACCAACCCCCACAGTGGGCTCCCCAGCCTGCAAGACTGGCATCCGTCATCAATGGAATCCACTCCGGCTGCTCCAGAGGCATCCCGGCCGCTAATGACGATGGAACCAGCCACCACTGGAGCGAATGCCTCACCCTGAGCGGGCACGGAAGCTGTTTACTCAACGGATCCACCTGATGAGACCAGCGACGCAGCAAAGCTCTCTGCAAAGGTCGCATGTGAACTTTGGCCCAAGGCACCGCCTCCAGAGTCGCCACCATCGTTCTGAGGACGCGAAGATACAACCACGCTGATGGAGCTGGCGTAGCTCTGAACCTGTGCACCAGACTGCATAGCGCCTGCGCTCTCCTGCTCGGCAAAAATACCTGCCCTTTGCGAGTATCGAATTGAACCCCCAAATACTCGAGAACTTGGGAAGGCTGAAGACTACTTTTGGTTGGATTGACCACCCAACCTAGGCTCTGCAAAATTTCTACTACTCTGTTCGTCACCTGAATGCTCTCCGCCTCGGACTTTGCCCGAATTAACCAATTGTTGAGGTACGGGTGTACCAAGATGCCTTCTTTGCGCAACGCCGCCGCCACTACCACCATAATCTTGGTAAAAGTGCGCGGCGCCATCGCAAGACCGAAGGGCACAGCTTGGAACTGATAATGGCCCCAGGGCAAAGCGAACCTTAACAACCTCTGATGAGCCTCCCTGATGGGAATGTGCAAGTAGGCCTCTGTCAGATCCAATGACGTCAGATACTCCCCCTGACGCACTGCTACAATCACCGACCTTAACGTTTCCATACGGAAGTGAGGCACTCGCAGACACCAATTTACTCCCTTGAGGTCTAGAATAGGCCGCAGTGCTCCTCCTTTCTTTGGCACCACGAAATAAATGGAATACCGTCCCAGACCGTACTCTGCTTTCGGAACTGCTACAACCGCCCCTAAATGCAGCAGTCGTTCCAAGGTATTGCGAACCGCCCGAGTCTTCCTCTGCCCCCTGCAAGGGGACATGACGAAAGAATCTCGCACGGGCCGCACCACCTCTAGAGCATAACCCTGCCGAATAATCTCTAGAACCCACTGGTCGGACGTGATGAAGGTCCAAGCGGTCAGAAACTCCCAGAGCCGCCCACCTATGGAAGCTTCCCCCGCCGGGACCCGACTTATCTCATTGCGGTTTATGAGTTGCCGAAGTAGAACCTGAGGAGAAACCTCTACTAGCTCCTCGAAAGCCCTGAAATCTTTGGGCCCGGGACAAAAACCTGCCCCTCTGAAAGGAGCCGTACCGCGGCAACCGAAACCTCCGAAAATCGCGAAACTGGCCTCTAAACCCTTGACCGGTCTTTCCCTGTTTCGGCTTGTCCTCTGGTAGCCTACCAGCCTTTGACTCCCCTAGGTCCTTCACCAACTTATCCAGATCTTCCTCGAACAGCAACTTCCTTTTGAACGGCAGCTTACTGAGTTGGGACTTGGACGAACTGTCGGCCGCCCAATTATGCAACCACACCGATCTGCGGGCGGCCACCATGGACGCTGTGCTATTCGCGAGCGCTCTTATCAAATCATACTGCACGTCCGCTAAATATGCCGCTCCGGACTCCAGGCGCCCCAGTTCCTTGAGCTCCTCGAGATCCAAATGCGGAGAGTGACGCAACCATTGCACCCAACGCAAACACGCCCGCGCCACCCATGCCCCACAAATAGACATTTGCAACGAAAGGGAGTCAGCCTCAAAGGTCTGCTTCAGGAGGCCGTCAACCCTACGGTCCTGAGCATCCCTCAGTGCCGCGCTGCCTTCTACTGGAATGGTAGTTTTTTTGGTAACTGCCGACACCACCGCATCCACCCGCGGTGTCCGGAACTGTTCCTTATCCTTATCGGCCAATGGATAAAGCCTATTCATTGTGCGTACGCCTCTGAGCCCTGCTTCTGGTTGGTTCCATTCATCCTGAATCATCTTATCCACCACCTTATGTACTGGAAACACTACCTGCGTCTGACGGACCACCTGAATAATGGGATCCTTCACCTCCTCCTCCGTGGAGGCCTGAGCCGTCAGATTTAACATCTGCATTGATTCTGTAATCAACGCCGGAAGCTCCTCTCTACGAAAGACCCTAATGATCTTGGACTGCTCCTCCGGTTCCAGGATCTCCCCTTCCTCCAGATCCTGCAAACCCTCTTCATTCTCCCAGTCGGACTCCTCGACCTCCGGCCATTCGCTCTCCACAGCCAAGGGCGCTCGAGCCCTAGCTCTCTTAGGGGCCGAGGGTCCCTCCCCTGCCTCGACTGAACCTGTCAGCGGGGAAGGCAAAGCGACCAGCGGCAAATTGTCCGCCAACTTACCCTGGCGCCGTAAACAAAACGCTTTGTGTAACATTAATATGAACTCCGGAGAAAACCCAGCAGAATCCCCGGGCTGCGCTCCCGGCAACACTGTAGATGACCCAGCCGGCTCCTCTACGAGACACTCCTGCACTGGGGTTTGAGGCGACTCCGCTCCTGCCACTGCCTGCCCCCCCGGCACCTCCGCAGGCACCTTAAGGTCCATCTGCTGCTATAACGTGGAAGATCGGAGTATGCCGCGGCTGTGCTTCCCTGACTCTGCCGCCGTGCCCCTCCAGGTACCACAGATCACACACTGTGGACGCCCTGCCATAAATCCGGCAAGCCCCACTATGCCCCTAATAGTGGGAAATCACTTATCGAAAGGTCTTTTTTTTTTTTTAAACTAAGACAAAGCAAAGTCTTGAAAAACCAGAATAAGTAACCAACGGCTCCCACTCTACCTCTGAGTGAAACTGCCCCTGCTTGAAACCCTGGTTGTTACAGCCACGAGGAGGCCCCCCCACCCCCCTCGGTGACTTTATCACACCCGCGGCAAAAAGCCAGAGAAAGTAAAATGGCCTGCCAAATAAAACAAAAGACCCCCAGAGCTAAATAACCTCAGGAAAACAAATCGCCAAACACACACGTTGCCAGCCTACCTGTTCCGTTCCCAGCGCTACGGAGCAGTCACGCGGTTTCCTGCGCTGCCTAAAATGTCCGCCAGGAACGTCAAAGATCAAAAGAGCGCCAAACTACACCGTTCCAGCGCTCAGTGTCTTCCCCGGGCTGTCTCTCTTGCTAGCGCAGCCTGACGCCGGTGAAAAGCTTACCGGGCAGGTCTGCACACTTAACCTCTCTGCCCCAGAGCCGCGCTGCACTACCAATGCTGTGGGAAAACTAAACAAACTTGCCTGCAGCGTTCCAGACCCACAAGACCGCTCTCTGCAGTCCCGGCGATCCGACAGGGTGTACGGCTCCAGGAGAAGGCTCTCCCCCGTAGCGTCCGGGGGGAGAGACCTCAGGCTATCAAGCCCCCAATCCTTTTTTGGGTTGGTTTTTTTTAAACTCGTTGACAGGCAGAGAGCAAGAACGCTAAACCAATTAACCTTAAACCCCTTTTTCTTTTTGTTTTGTTTTTTTTGTTTTTTTAAAGGAACATGTCCAAAGAAAATGCCTCTAACCAAAAATCCAAATTCACTAGCCTAATCCTACTCTCTCCTTATCTGTTACTCCAGTGAGCCCTCTCCCGGGCTCACAACATCCTCCTGCTGCATGGAGACTGGTTACACTGGAGGAAAAGAGGGAGAACAGCAGGCTATATCCAGTGATGTCATCATTCTGACAGACCAGTCTCCAAAGCTGCAGGAGGAGGTTGACAACACAGAGGTAGAGGACTGAACTGGAGGAACGATAAGGAAATGTGTATTTACCAATATCTCCTACATTTGGGAGAGCTCCTCCCCCCCCAAGGGGGGGGGGGGAAGGAGGCCTGCATTCACAGCCAGGACTGGCATTGTCTACCTGCAAAAAAAATGTTAAGACAGAAGAGAACAGCAGACAGCTGAAGAAATTTAAAGAGACAGTACAAAGTGAGTGCAATAGGGAGATGAAGGGGATAGAATCTGGGAAGGGAAACAGAGTAGGGGGCAATGTTCCCTCTAATTGTTTGTAGGCTGTGTGCGCATAAAATATCAGCTGTGTGCAGCTTTTGAAGGAAGGTTAAATTTTTGTGCGCCACACGACGACACTCGGAGTTACATACTTTAAAATGTGACTACACGTCAGAATACAGTATGTACACCACATTGATTTTAATCAAATTAAATGAAAATAGACGATTACTAAATGAAGCGGGAAATTTCTAGTAATTACAATCATAACTTTTAAATTTTAAGTCATCTGTGTTGTTTTCTATCAGAATCAGAGCCGTAATTTTTGTGCGCTCTGTTGTAAAGTATGTGCGCTCGCTCGGCGAGGTGTGCGCGCGCACACGCGCACAGCTTAGAGGGAACAGTGGTAGGGGGAGTAAGGTAAGGACAGCAGGAAAGTGGCTGGGGTGGGAGAAGGGCAGGAAGAGTGCAAGGAGTTAGAGGGTAAAGAGATGAATGCATAGAATTCTTCTCCCACCACACACATATGGAGGCACCCCAACTCTGCACTCACCCCCCGACAGACAGTATAGTTTAAAGGGCTGGTGGGGGTGATGGGTGATTGAGGAGGTGTGGGGCCAATGCCTTCTGTTAGCAGTGTGCAGTGGCCCATTAAGAGCCTGATTTATTAAGCTTTTTCCCCATAGAAAATGGGAAAACAGTCTTAATAAAATCAGGCCCTAAAACCTAAAAAGGTTAACAGATACACTTTTTTGTGAGGTAGGGGTATGTACTGTGACCTAGGATTTGATGTCCAGCTCCTAGATTCCAAAGAATTTGTCCAGACTTGCTGTAATGGTCTTATTAGTACATAATGAATGTGACCCTTTTGTGTCATTGTTTCCAGAACAAGGGATGCTCCAGTGACAATACTAGAAGACCTCTCTGGGAGAGGCATTTGAACTGGCATAAATACATTGTGCAGAGAAAGTTAACTGTCTTTGGCTAGATAAGTCAAGGTGTTTCTTGCTGCCTAAAGCAGAAGGCTGTTCAGAAATGACAGCGCACCTCTTAGGCCTTTTGCATTTTCAAGAATTAGTGTTCTGGTTAACTACACAAACACTCTAAAGGAGTGAAGAAGAAAGCAGGAGCAGCAGCCTTGGATACTGAGAACAGTAGGGAGCACAGATTCTGGAAAGCAAGGAGAGGATATAGAGGACATCCCTGGAACAGAATCAAGGAGGCTAGGCTTTGTCATGGTATAGCATCTGCAATCAAGTTGCAATGAACGTCAGTTCTACAAGGTACTTTGAGGAAGAAGCTAAGGAGAAGAGGTTTCCAGATTGCCAGAAGGAATCTTAGATTAATACAACCAATTCTGGCCTGGTTAATGCATTGAGAGTAGGCGAAATGAAGAGTGAGTGGATCTAAAGTGCCAACATCCTCTCAGTTTTACTGGTCCTGATCTAGAACCTTAAAATTAGAGTTAAGCTTGAAAGAACAGTGTTCTCCCTGAAGTCTATCCCCAGTTTGCCACACAGCTACACATGAATAGATGCTATCAAGGTTCCCAGACTGGCAGCAGCTACACAGGCATACCTTGCTTGTACTGAGCCTTTGTTAATTTTACTAGCCAGAAAGCTTCACAGATGTACCATCAGGGCCAGCCCTACCATTAAGTTAAGGCATCCATTTAGCACAATAGAGTTTGGGGGACAATGGCAACATAGCAGAACTGGACCTTTTCCTTTCCCACTTTGCTGTCATACCCTACACCCCTGCCTTGAAGCACTATAAACCAGTATGCTTAGGATGGGGCCTCTAAGCCTAGACTTTAACTCAGGGTCTTCTGGGTTCCACCCCCTCCAGCAGGAAGTCTGTACTGGAGAAAGCGTGACTCACCAAAATTTGAGTGCATGCCTATGCTTAGAGGCCAACCTGTGCAGTACACACTGGTTTACTTTTTTCTTTTTTTTGAGCTTTTGATTGTGTAAACCAGCAAAAGCTCTGGGCCACATTAAGTAGTATGGGTATATCAGAACACCTGATCAAACTGTTTTTTTTGTGACCAATGTAAAAGGTTGTACATGAGAAACAGAACGAGGAGAAAAAGAATGGTTTCAAATCAGCAAGTGTACAAGACTATGTATTTATTTTATTTATATGCCCCCTTTTCCTTAAATCAAGGTGGTTTACATTAAGCATCATTGAACTCAACTATTTACATTGCAACAAGGTATTTCAAAACTCTATAACTTGTAGACATCATTGTGTCATAACTGTTTCCATAACTTTACATAAGTAAACTATTCAGTTTGTGGACAAGAAGCAGAATTATATGAAGACAGAGGTGTGAAGTTTGGTGGAGGACTCATCAATAACCTTCACTATGCTGACAAATAGAAATTACACTTACCAGGTAATTGTCGTTCCTTTAGTAACTACAGTTTAGTCCTCCACCTCTAGGTAGTGAACCTCCTCCTGCAGCTTGGAGACTGGGCATGTCAAAATCGTGACATCACTGGATATAGCCTGCTGGTCTCTCCCATCAGCCCCCAGTGAACTATTGACAAAGCAGACTCAAAGGAGCAACCAATAAGTAGCTATCATAACAAATTCAACCTTAAACTCAAACTGAACGTATGAACTGACATGTTTCCTTTCCCAAATAAGGGAAACCGTTTTATTATTACTCTCATGTATCTTATTTTCTTACCCTCTCTTTTGTGCCCTATGCCTGACGAAGAATAAGAGAGAGAGAATAACAGATAGAAAACAAGAAGAAACTCAGAGCCCATCGAGACCCAAGAAAAAGCATAACTCACCTGTAGTCGTGTACCTCTCCCTACTGAATCACCACTGCAAACCACTTCATCCCGGGCGGGAATGAGGACTAAACTGTAGTTACTAAAGGAACGACAATTACCAGGTAAGTGTAATTTCTATTTCCTTATCGTTCCTACAGTTTAGTCCTCCACCTCTGGGATGTAACAGAGCAGTAATCATTGGGAGGGACCTTTCCAGCCGGAGCGCAATACTGCCGACCCGAAACAGGCAGGCATCGCTCGCCGCCTGAACATCCAGGCATTAGTGCTTACTGAAGGTATGAAGTGAAGACCACGTAGCCGCTTTACAAATCTCCACTGGCGGCACCAAACTGTGTTCTGCCCAGGAGACCACTTAGGCTTACGAGCTTATTCTACTAGAGCACAACGGCACTGGCCGACTTTGCAGCAGATACGCTGACACAATTGCTTCCTTAATCCACCTGGAAATGGAAGCCTTCGCCGCTGCCTCCCCTTTGCGGGGACCCCCAAACACCACGAATAGATGGTCCGATTTGCGAAATGTCTCTGAGATTTTTAAATACTGTGGCAACACCCATTTTAAATCTAAACGGCGAAGACTACGGTCGGAAACTTTCCCCTCCACCATACGCAGCGTTGGAAGAGAAAACCGTTTGGTTGAGATGAAACGGAGATACTACCTTAGGTAAAAACAACGGCACTGGTCGCAACACCACCTTTTCCCTGGAAAAAGTCAAAGATGGCTCCCGACAGCGCCTGCAACTCCGAAATTCGCCACGCTGAACAGATGGCTACCAAAAATACCATCTTTAAGGTTAAATCTTTAACGGACACCTGGTGCAAGGGCTCAAATGGTTCCTTAACTAATGCCCCTAAAACCAAGTTGAGATCCCATGGCGGAATCGAGATTCTACATGATGGTCGTAGCCTGGAGACTGCCTTGAAAAAGCGCAAAATATCCGCATGTGACCCCAGAGCCACTCCTTGAACTTTTCCTCTATAGCACGACAACACTGCTAATTGAACTCTCAAGGAACTGGCTGCCAGGCCCTTGTCAAACCCATCCTGTAGAAAACACCAATGGAACAGATACTATAGCCGCACGGACTTGCTTATGCGAGCACCAGTCTTCAAATATACGCCAGATGCATACATATGCCAGAGACGTGGACCTTTTCCTTGCTCGAAGTAAAGTAGCAATGACTGCCGCCGAGTAACCTTTCCTTCTCAACCTTGCCCTTTCAATGGCCATACCGTAAGCGAAAATCGATCCACCTGAAGCATCCGCAGAGGCCTCTGCAACAACAGATTTTCTGACACCGGTAAACTCCAGGGATCCCCATCGAGCAACCGAATGAGATTGGTGTAACATGGGTGCCTTGGCCAATCTGGGCCACCAGCAACACCTTTCCCCCGATAGCTTCGATCCGCTGAACCACTCGACCTATGAGCGCCCACAGAGGGAAAACACAGAGGAGTCCCGACGACGGCCAAGGTTGCATCAGAGCGTCGATTCCTTCAGACATCCTTTTGCAGCATCTGCTGAAAAAACGACTCATTTTTGCTGACTGAAAGGTCACCATGAGGTCCATTATGGGCCGTCCCCATCTGCGAACTATCCGCATGAACATGTCCAGATGCAACTCCCATTCACCGGCATCCACCCGGACTCTGCTGAGAAAATCCGCCATCACATTGTCCTTCCCTGCAATGTGAGCTGCCGATATTGCCAAGAGTCGCGTTTCTATCCAAGAGAAAAGAGACTCCGCCTCCTCCTCCATGGCTACACTCCCTGTGCCGCCCTGCCGATTGATGTAGGCCACCGTCGTGGAATTGTCAGACAGCACTCGCACTGCTCGACCTGTCACCGTATACTCGAACACCTGTAAAGCTAGGCTGACCGCTCTGAGTTCTAGCCGGTTGATCGACCACTTGCTCTCCTGTATGGACCAGGTGCCCTGCGTGAAATTGAGCTCCGCAGTGTGACCCCCATCCTGCAAGGCTCGCATCGGTCAACAAGGGAAGCCACTCCGGCTGCTCCAGAGGCATCCCTGCCATCAGAGTTCCCGGAAGCAGCCACCACCAAAGGGACTGCCGAACCGAGAGGGGACAAGGGAGACGTTTGCTCAACGAGTCCGACTGATGCGACCACCGGCGAAGCAGTGCTCTCTGCAACGGCCGCATGTGAAACCTGGCCCATGGCACCACCTCCAACGTCGCCGCCATGGTTCCCAGCAACTGAAGGTAATCCCATGCCAAAGGTGCCGGTGCAGACCTGAACTTCCGAAACAAGCGTCGCAGTACCTGGGCTTGCCGGAGCAGCAGAAATACCGCTCCGCTCTTCGTATCAAACCAGACTCCCAGATAGTCGAGATCCTGGGACGGAACTAGGTGGCTTTTGGATGCATTGACCATCCAACCAAGACTCTGGAGAAACTTCACCACCTTGCCGGTCACTCGAACGCTCTCGGTCTCCGACTTGGCTCGAATTAGCCAATTGTATAGATAGGGGTGAACCAACACCCCTTCTTTCCTTAAGGCTGCTGCCACCACTACCATAACCTTGGTGAAAGTGCGCGGTGCCATTGCTAGACCGAAGGGCAAGGCCTGGAATTGATAATGCCCCCAGGGAAATGCAAAACTTTTGATGAAATTCTCTGATGGGGATGTGTAGATACGCTTTGGTGAGATCGAGAGAGGTTAAGAACTCCCCTTGGTGCACCGCAACGATAACAGACCACAGGATTTCCATCTGGAAATGCAGTACTCACAAACAGCGATTCACCCCTTTTAAATCCAGAATAGGCTGGAGCGATCTGTCTTTCTTTGGCACTACGAAATAAATGGAGTATCGACCCACGCCGTAATCCGCTACAGGGACCGGCACGACTGCTCTCAATTAAAAGAGGCGGTCTAAAGTCTGACAAATCATTAGTGTTTTCTGCTGTCCCCTGCATGGGGACATCACAAAAGAGTCGCACACTGGCCTTGCCAGCTCCAGCGCATAACCCTTGCGAACGATCTCCAACACCCACTGGTCTGACATGATTTGGGTCCAGGCAGAAAGACAAGCTCGAAGACGCCCCCCTATCGGCTGACTTTCCGCCTGGACCCGCCTCCTTTCACTGCGGCTTCCTAGTGGTCGCTGCAGAAGCTGCTGCGAAACCTCAACTTGCTCCACGAAACCTCCGAAATCCCTGGGCTCTGGAGGCAAATCTTCCTCTTTGAAAACCACTCGACCTAGAGTTCCGAAATCTTCTGAAATCTCTAAATTGCCCCCAGACGTTTGGTAGAGATTTTCCTTGCTTAGGCTTATTCTCCGGGAGTCTACCACCCTTAGAAACTCACCCAAATCCTTCACCAACTTGTCAAGATCTTCTCCAAACAACAACTTTCCCTTAAAGGGAAGTTTACTAAGTCGCAATTTAGACAACCCATCGGCCGCCCAATTTCTCAACCAAAAGGATCTCCGAGCGGCAACCAAGGAAGCCATACTGTTTGCTAGCACTCTGATCAGGTCGTAATGCACATCCGCCAAATACGCCGACCCCGACTGTAGGCAATCAACCTCCCTTAAGCCTTCTGGATCCAGATGCGGAGACTGGCGGACGTGTTGAGACCACCTGAGACAGGCTCTCGCCACCCACGCCCCACAAATGGATGCCTGAAAGGAGAAAGCGTTAGCCTCAAAATTATTATTTCAACAAACCATCCACTTTTCTGTCCTGTGCATCCTTTGAGGCCGCGCTACCTTCCACCAGAATAGTGGTCTTCTTCGTGACCGCCAAGACCGCTGCATCGATCTGAGGAGAACGGAATTTCTCCTTGTCCTTATCCACCAAAGGATAGAGCCTGTTCATGGTGCGGACTCCCCGCAGTCCAGCCTTGGGTTGGTCCCACTCCTCCTGGATCATATGATCTACCATGCAGTGCACGGGGACCACCACTTGCGTTTGTCTCACCGCTTGAATAACCAGATCTTTCACTTCCTCTACATCCATAGGTTGTGCTGTGGCGAGATTCAGAGTCATCAGCTCCTCCCTCCGAAACACTCAAATCATCTTCGCCTGATCCTCAGGTTTGGGAATCTCCCCTTCTTCCAGATCCTCCATACCAGCCTCCAGATCCAACTCAGTTTCGTCCGCCTCGTGCCATTCCAAATCTGTAGGGGAAAGCTCACCAGGCCAAGCTCTCTTGAGGGGCCTCGGAGCAATGCTCCCCACGTTACGCGAGCGAGGTGGCTGCATAGAGGCCGCCAACTGCAAGGGGTCAGGCAGCTTTCCCTGACGCCTCAAACAGAACGCCTGGTGCATTAGCAATAAAAAAATCCGGACAGAAATCCTCCAACTTGGACTCAGAACCTACAGCGAGCCCCGCACCTGAAGGACCTGCAAGACCTTCCGGAGAAGGTCCAGACGGCGAGACCACTATGGCCTCAATACCCGACGCAGCCCTCGGGCTAGGGGCCTCCACACTCCCCGTCTGCTCCATCTGCTGCTCCACAGTGAAGGACACAACACAGCCCCGACAGACCCCTGTGTCAGCGACCATGCCCCTGCGAGTACCGCAGACCACACACTGCGGACACGTTGACATCAGTTAAGCCCACAGCCACTGCTGTGTCCCAAGCAGTGTGGATGGAAGGCAATGTACTCTCCTGTCCTGAAATCTCCTTTATTTTTAAAAGGAAAATACAAGAGAATGCCCCTGAAGTAACAGAGCACTAAGTCACCAGTTGATTCCCCTCCTCCCAAAGGGACAGAGTATAAAAACTCCCCTAAACAAAATGAAAGAGTCCAAAAGAAAAAAAGAACAAATTAAGGAAGCCTTAGTGGGAACCCTCAAATAACATGCTTTCTGCCCGCAGCACGGCCCTCTGCCCAAAAGCCGTTAGCCACAGGAAATCCCGCCACGCGGCTCAGCGAGATAGGCCTAAAATGGGGTCTTTACCCGATGCGCTGAAAACAGCGCCAAAAACTGCCATTCTAAAATGCAGGCAGAAAATCCTCCTTAGAAGATGAAGGGGCTTACCCGCGGTACCAGACACATCAGAAGTGCTCCCCAAACTGTAATAAGGTGGCTACTGCCGCCGCAATGTCTTCCAGCAGCAGCCTGGCAACGAGAGGCAACGTGCTGTGTCCGCTGCAACTCTTTTCCTCACCCTACAGCACAACCGAGTGCCAACGCTGTCTGTGGAGCTCACCCCCAGACAATCAAGGAGGAGAGATCGCAGCTACTGCCCCAAAGGAAAGAAAATGAACAGGCAGCCAGATGGAGGGTTTGTCTTTTTTTTTTTTTTTTTTAAAGGGCCATACCCTAAGTCCCAAATGAAGGGAATCAAATTAAATTAAATTATAGAAACAATCAAGAGAAATTTAGGATCAAGCTAACACCCTATTTAAAGTACTCCTTATCTGTTCCTCTAGTGAGCCCAGCACCTAGGTTCACTACATCCTCCTGCTGCATGGAGACTGGACATACTGGGGGCTGATGGGAGAGACCAGCAGGCTATATCCAGTGATGTCACGATTTTGACATGCCCAGTCTCCAAGCTGCAGGAGGAGGTTCACTACCAAGAGGTGGAGGACTAAACTGTAGGAACGATAAGGAATACCATGTTACTGGCTGAAAGCAAAAGATACGAAACATCAGTTTATCAAGATCAAGGAATTTTGTCTTACAATGGGCCTGCACCTTAACATTAAAACAAAAGATCCTGACAACTGGCAAAGTCCAGTTCTTTCATCCTTTATCAATAGCAACTTGGATCAATAATGAAATGAGAAGCAGTCAAGAAATCAAATGATGCACTGCTCCTTGGCAGAACAGCTACAAAGGATCTAGACAAGATTCTTAGTCAGAGACATCTCTGAAATACAAAGATTCAAGTTGGCCAAACCATGGTGTTTTCAATAACATCCTATGGATGCAAAAGGTTAGACAGAGGAAGAAAATCAATGTCTTCAAATTATGGTGCTGGCAGAGAATACTGTGTATACCATGGACTACCTAAAGAACAAATCAGTAAGTACTAGAAAAAAATCAATCCTAAACTTTCTTTAGGAGCTCAAATGACAAAACATTGACTTTCATACTTTGGACACATCTGAAGAGAAAGACCATTAGAGAAAGACACCATCCTTGGCAAGGTTGAAGATCAGCACATACAACGAAGGCCAGCATTGTGATGGATCAACACAACAGCTATGGATGCCACTGTATCAACAATTAGCTGCCTGATTAAAGACAAAACACAGATTAGGATAACTATCCAGAGCATCACCGTGAGTATTGGCTCGATGATAGCACATAATAGAACGAAGGGTAGGGTGGCAGCAGCAGCAGTGAAGGATGCAAGGGAAAGGGAAGCTGTGGAGGGATGCTGGGCAGGGAGGCTTGGAGAAGAAAAGGGGAGATGCTGGGGGAGGGTAGAGAAAGGAAGGGGAAATGCCACACATGGAATAAAGGGAAGAGAAGGGAGGATGCTAGATATAAGTGTGAAAAGGAAGGAGGAGATACCGGATTAAAAGTTAAACCTCAGATCAGATACCTCAGGGTTATCCTGGACCACCACCTAAACTTTCAACTTCACATCATGAATAATCACTAAAAATATCTACATCAAACTTCGAACTCTTCGCAACCTACGCCCCCTCCTATCTCCCGACAGCTTCCGTGTAGTGTCCCAAGCCTCCATCACCCATCATCACTACTCAACTACTTTAACTGTCCTCCATGGACTTCCTAAGGTTACCATCGCCCCCTGCAGCTTGCCCAAAATACTGTTGCAAGAATCATAACCAGAGTCCCCAGAAACTCTCACATCACCCCTATTCTAAAATCTCTTCACTGGCTCCCCGTCGCATCCCAAATCAAGTTCAAGATACTCACCATCATCCACAGAGCTCTCCTCAATACCTCTGCTGAGTAGCTCCAATCATTAATCTGACATCCTAGCAATAACAGACTGTCGACAGAATGCATCAAACCGCTTCCCCCCACCAACGCAGAGTCAAAAGAGGTCACAAAACATGCACAAGAGCCTTTGAATTCTACACTCCCACCACGTGGAACCAACTCCCCCCTGCAATACGTTGCATCCAATCCCACATCATATTCAAAAAGCAGCCCAAGACGCTCCTCTTCGAAGAACACTATGGTGCATCCATTTCAATAAACCCCTAGCAAGAGCATCCTCCTCTCCCTCATTCCATTCCCCATATCCCCCCTCCCCCCCAACCATCTAAGGCTTCTTAGTCCTCCCTTTCCACCTCCCACCTTAAATACCTTACCTCGTCCACCCCCTCCAAATCTTAAGCATTCTGTAATATAGGTTTTAAGATATACCATCCCTGTATCTTACCCCTCCCCAATGTTGAATGCTTCTTACAATTTAGCTGTATCTGTTTAAAGTTTCCTGTATACGTTTTTGATTGTTCCATGTAAGCTGTTTTGCCCGGTAGGAAAATGGTATATTAAAACCAGTTAAATAAATAAATAAATAAAAATATGGACCATATGGAAGGGGCAATGCTGGACTACAGGGATAGAGAAGAAAATAGAGAAATGCTAGACCCCAGAGGGCGAGGAAAAAGGGAGATAATGGATTTGGGGGGGGGGAGGGGGGAGGGACCTGACTGCAGGTTTGTTAGGACATCATATTCCTCACAAAAAAAACCCCAGTCTTATGTCCTGTAATGCTTGTTATTCAACTAAACGTGTTCCTTCTCTTTCTTCATTTTATTTTGTTTGGAGTTCTTTTCTATTATTTTCAAGTCAACGTTTTATTGTATCAAACAAAATCACAAGTCGTCACCTTATAGAGCCTAGAATACTGCACAGTAACAATGCGAGAGTGTACAGCTCTAAATCTAAACGTGGAGAGCAAAATATCACAATCCAGCCTAAACACTGAATGCAACGAGGTCTCAGACTCTTATCAAGCATTCATTCAAACAGCAAGAGCTTGAATTAAAAGCTTATTTATCGCATCAACGACCTCATAATGTTGCTATATAGTGTTGTTCTTATAGTATGCTTTCTATTGTATATCTATATCTATCTATATATATATGCCAAAATGGTGCTTATCTGAAAACCATTGTTGGTCTCTTAATTCATTACTGAAGTGCTTTCTGAAGTTGATCTTAGTTCATTTCTGAAGTGCTTTTTGAAAACCAGTTGGTGACTTCCCAACGCCTAACTCTGGCGCCCGTGCGTTTCACTGGTCGTTTCTTCAGGGGTTTATTTCATGCGTCTATATGCACCGTCAATCTGCCAACAACAGTAACACAATGTAATCTGGCTTTCATTTGTAACTTATTCTCTTTTGTTACTTTTTCTATTTGACCACAAATACTGCAATGTACTGACAGATTCTGCTCACCTTTTCGTCTGACTGAGAAAAAATCAAGTTTCAAGAAATCAAATCAAATGAAGCACCTATCGTGGAACACTGTCTAAATTTTCATCATACCTTTGAAGATCTCCGATGTTTTTGTATCGAACATGTCGCTGAGGGTATGGGAGCCCGGTCAAGAGACCAATTACTTTTATTTAAGGAACAGAGATGGATCGTTAGGTTACAAGCGGTGTATCCAACGGGCCTCAATTCCCAAATAGACTGGCATGTCTGGAGTAAGATGGCAGACTACCTTAAGAGTTCAATTAGCTTCATTCGCACTCTTGGATATATTCGAGGAGAGTAGCATTTCGCATGCGCGGCGTCTCAGCAACTGAAACTTGATTTTTTTCTCAGTCAGATGAAAAGGTGAGCAGAATCTGTCAGTACATTGCGGTCTTTGTGGTCAAATAGAAAAAGTAACAAAAGAGAATAAGTTACAAATGAAAGCCAGATTACATTGTGTTACTGTTGTTGGCAGATTGACAGTGCATATAGACGCATGAAATAAATCCCTGAAGAAACGACCAGTGAAACGCACGGGCGCCAGAGTTAGTCGTTGGGAAGTCACCAACTGGTTTTCAGAAAGCACTTCAGCAATGAACTAAGAGACCAACAATGGTTTTCAGATAAGCACCATTTTGGCAATAGTGTACAGCTCTAAATCTAAACGTGGAGAGCAAAATATCACAATCCAGCCTAAACACTGAATGCAACGAGGTCTCAGACTCTTATCAAGTGTTCATTCAAACAGCAAGAGCTTGAATTAAAAGCTTATTTATCGCATCAACGACCTCATAATGTTGCTATATAGTGTTGTTCTTATCTTATAGTATGCTTTCTATTATATATATCTATATCTATATAATAGAAAGCATACTATAAGATAAGAACAACACTATATAGCAACATTATGAGGTCGTTGATGCGATAAATAAGCTTTTAATTCAAGCTCTTGCTGTTTGAATGAACACTTGATAAGAGTCTGAGACCTCGTTGCATTCAGTGTTTAGGCTGGATTGTGATATTTTGCTCTCCACGTTTAGATTTAGAGCTGTACACTATCGCAACGTTTTATTGTACACCGCCCTGTTGTTGATTCGAAGAGCAGTATATTAAGATGAAATTTATTTATTTGGAACGTTTTTTTCTATACTGCCCCTTCCAGAGATCAGGAGCGGTTTACAATGAAACAAACATAATACATCGAACATAAATTTCATTGTGAACTATTTACAATAAACAGTTTGAAACATTAAGTATTTACAATGTGCTCTCCAAAGTTTATATGACATGCTGGGCAGTAATGCGAGAGTGAGGTGAATTCAGCTTATATACAGCAAAATTGTTTTACTGGTGTGCAGAATGAATTATTGCGCGAGGGTGGGATTTGGCTGGTTCAGTGAGTGGTAGTGTTGATGGTTTCAGTGGCCGTGATGATGTGACGAAAGTGATTAGAGGTAGAAGTGGGATTATTGCAATGTTGAATGAACAGATGTTTTTAATTCCTTTCGGAACGATTGGAGATCTTTAATTTCTCTTAGTGTTTCTGGGAGAGCATTCCATTGGATGGGCGCAACATATGTGTATGCGCTATTACTCGTTATTTGCTTAGTTTTCCGGATTGAGGTAGGTACTAAGAGTATTTTGGTTGTTCCATCTTCTGGTCCTGAAGTTTGAGGTGTGTGGATTAGGGAAGGTAAGAAGGTGCTATATTATTGATTAGCTTGAAAGTAGTCAATATGGATTTGTATTTTAATTACTGGCGAGTGGGAGCCAGTGGAGAGTGTACAAGATGGGGGTGATGTGGTGGGCCTGAAATATTATTCTAGCAGAAATGTTTTGAGCCATTTGGAGTATGTTTGGAGTATGCTATTACTACAGTCTAAGTGGGGTGTGATTAATGCTTGGACTACTGATCTGAAATCTTCTGCATCAATGAGGGGTCTGAGTTGTTGAATGGTCCTTAATTTAAAGAATATGGTTCTGGCCGTTTGTTTTAAATGAGAGGTGAAATTAAGAGTTTTGTCAAGGATAAACCCTAAGTATTTTACTTCCTGTTTGACTGGGAATGTGGTATTATGCAAGGTGATTGTTGAGGGGGGGGGGGTGTTGAAGATATGGTTTCTTGAAGTAAATAATATTTCAGTCTTATTGCAATTAATGGTCATGTTATTTGAGTGGAGCCAGGTTTCTGCTTCCCTTGGGAAAGCTGTTAGGTTGTCATAGTTGGGTTTTACCGTGTCTAATGCAGAGAACAACATGATATAGTCAGCGTTTATGTGATATCTTTCTTATGTTGTGTTTTTTGAAAATGCAGGATATTGGTTGAAAAGGAGGGCTGATAGTACGGAGCCCTGAGGGATTCCTTGTTCTTGGGGGAGAATTTCAGATGATTCCTGTTCTATTTGGACATATTGAAAGTGGTTAGAGATATAAGATTTAAACAAATTGTGAGCTGTTCCTTTTATATCTATTTGATTAAGTCTAACGAGGAGACTATTATGATCCACACTGTCAAAGGTGGATGTGATGTCCAGAAAAACAAGTAGGAATGCTTGTTTAATATTGTCCATTCCTTGGATGAGGGTGTCAAAAAGGGCTAGTAAGAGGGTTTTGACCCTATGAAATGGTCGAAATCCATATTTTTGTTCATCTAGTGGTACCTGTTGTGTCTATGAAGTCTTGCAATTGGAGTTCAACAACTTTCTCAATGACTTTTGCTACAAAGGGGATACTAGCAATGGGTTGGTAGGAGGTTGGGTCATCTTTGTTAAGGGTTTTGGTTTTTTTAGTAAGGGACGGATTGCAGTGAGTTTAAGCTCATTTGGCATGAATCCTTGACAAAGATTTGTTTACTATGTTTAATAGGTAGGGGGCAGGTTCTGTTTTTGATGCCTTAATCAAAACTATAGGGCACGGATCTAGGGGGGGGATGTAGTTGTGTTTATTTTTGATACTGTGTTAGTAGTCTGTTGCTAATGAGACGGAAAGAATTCTACTCCTCAGGGTTATTTGGGAGCGTTATGAGGGAGGAGACAGATGGGTTTTCTCGTTTTAGTTTGAGGGCATAATGGTTGGCTAGAGTTTGGGGGTTGATTGACTAGTATATGGGGGTTGTCCAGAGTGGATTTGGTTAGCGATTTAATGATTTTTGAATAGTTCCCTTGGACGGCTGATGGCCTTGGCAAGGATTTTGTATGGTGATTCTTTTAGGCATTGTTTATGGCTTCTGTGTATGTGTTTAAAGTGGAGGTATATAAAGCTTTGTAGTCTGTGGACTTTTTTGATCTCCATTTATGTTCCAACTTTCCAAGTTCTTTTTTTTTATCTTGGCTAGATCAGGGGTATACCATTTTTCGGTTATATTGCGATGGGGTTTCAATGGGGTTGGTATTGATTTAGCTGCAGCATTGATAGTGGAATTCCAAACTGTTATTATTTCATAAGGCTGTTTCAGTTATCTAGCTGAGGAATGGTTGTATTTAGGAATGTCTGTCAAAGGATCTGAACCTTGGCCTTTGGTGGAAGGGTAGGTATGTGTGAGGAGGTGGTTAGTGGCAAGTGTAAGGAGAAGCATATAATGGAATGATCGTACCATGGGACCGGGGTTATTTGGTTTGGATTATATTGTGGATGTTGTGTTATATGTTCTGGGAGGAACACCAGGTCTGAAGTGTTGCCTTTAATATGGATAGGGCATTTTATTGCTTGGCGGAATCCCATTTCTTTCATTGAATCCAGGAACGTGGCTGTTTGTGTTAGTAAAGGAAGCTAGGTTAAAATCCCCTAGGATGATGTGGGGTTTTCTAATAGGGGAGGTGCAGGCAGATTCAAGGATAAACCACAAGCCACAAAAAAACAGCGCATGACACAAGCTGAGAATAAAACTTAATTATCAGAACTGAACGAACACTAAATTATCACTATTCACTACGGAACAGGTTCCAATTCCATTTCAGTCATAGGCAGACGCACACTGAAAGGTTCAAGGGGCAAAAAGCACTTTTCAGTCAGATTCAACTGTAGGTATATGATATAGCACATTAAGAACTTAAATACAGCAGCACGCCTCGTAGGACACGTGCTTCTTTCATCCTTTCATTTTTAAATGTAAAAAATGTGTCCCTTGACCTCAGCAGCTACTAGCCAACCCGACAGACTGAAAAAAATCATATAACTGTCCACGCCCTATAATGACGTTCTATATTAGCCCGGCCCCCAAGGATGACGTAGCTCATCGCCTCCACCCTGGGCGGCACGAGCCCCTGCGGTTGGTGACGCACTTGCGATTTGAGTGGAGCGGACAGTCCGTACCGGCGCTTCTCAGGCCTAGGTTACGGGCCACACTGCTAGGTCAAAACACAGACTCGTAGCGCTGCCGGTTTAGCAGACCCCATTGCATGAAATATCTTGTCACCGCCACTGGTAGCGTCCTTGTTCTTTTCGGAATAACACACTCCGCCGTCACTTTTCGGTGGAAAGACCCCCTACTTCTATAACCCCAGAGCCCCTGAACCGTGACCCCCGTCACTTACTGTCCAAGTAGTGTTCCAAGTACATCGCGGTCGCCATACTCCTTCCGTACTCCAGGCTTTTCGACCGATCTATCGGGCCCACGCCTGAGCAATCTAATTGAATATACATGAGCTAGCGGCTTCCGGTTGGTTACCCGGCCCCTAGCTATGTTAATATTAATGAGCAGGTGCAGGAGTTGTGTATGTCTAAAGAATTGATAAAGTTTTTCTAA
Source organism: Ichthyophis bannanicus (assembly GCA_033557465.1). Taxonomy (NCBI): domain Eukaryota; kingdom Metazoa; phylum Chordata; class Amphibia; order Gymnophiona; family Ichthyophiidae; genus Ichthyophis; species Ichthyophis bannanicus. The sequence goes on along the minus strand of CM066038.1, from coordinate 324,239,658 downwards.
ATCCGTAAATCCATCAAACGCATTCTCATTCCGAGTCTTAATGCAAAAGTTCTCCCAATATAAATCCAATGATTGGGATCCAATGTAGCTAGCGACCGATACAAACTTGAATGTATCAAGGCCAGGATTTAGGCAAACTGTCTAGGGTGCTATCCTTTGCATGTACAAAAAAATACTCATGGAATTCAGTATACAGTGATACAAAATTGTGCACCATTTGGTGATATTGGATTTCTTGTAATGTATTAAGCATCACTCAAAACCAATATGATTTGTTATTTTGACAAAGCATGCAGTATTTTGCATGATTCAGACCTGAAACAGAATATCGAATTTTGTGTGCAGAATTCCAGTAGAAGCAGGGCTGGCCCGAGGGTTTCTGCTGCCCTAGGCAGACCCTCCATGCCGCCCCTTGAGGATTGTGATGCCGCTCCCCACTCAGCATCCATCTTCTCTCCTGGGGAGGGGAGGGGTGGCACAGTGGTCCTTCTGCTGCGTAATGTCTTAAAGTGCCCTCGCATGCTCATGGCCTGCCGCTCCTGTCCCCTCCAATGCAACTTCCTGTTGGAGGGGGGCAGGAGTGGCAGGCTGTGAGCACAGCAGCACGGGCACCTTAAAGTCCAATACAGCAGAGGGATTGTCATGCTGCCCTCACTCCCCCAGGTGAGAAGATGGATGCTGGGTGCTGCACTGCCGCTTCACTGGGGTTGGGGGGGGGGGGGGCTGATGGCCATGTTTGCCTAGGGGACGGGCCGACCCTGAGTAGGAATAAAAATACCTGGGCTAAACAGAAGCCTCCTTCCACTTGCTTTAGAACTGTGCCCTATGATCTCTGTGGGATAAACCTCCCTTCTCCATCGTTTTCTAATTGTGCCTATGGGTGCCAATACATTAAGTCTGATCCCAGGTGTATCACAAGCAAGAAAAGTGGAAACAAGAAGGAGGTCTTTAAAAACATGATGAAAACAGAACTCTTCTTTATTTCAAAAGGTGCAAAGTTATAAGTAAAGTCATATCTTACTAGTACAGATGTTGTGGCAAGGGTATTCAGTACCCTTAGAGATTTTGATAATTAAACTCAGCAGTCATGATCATTGAAATGCCACTCATCCTTCAGCTATCCTGTAAAAATGTATAATTGGACATAATACTCTTTAATATTAAACTTTGCTTTGTATGAATGTGTGTGCCCACTCTCCCTGCCAGTAAAAGAATATGCTAACAGCTTTTGATTTTGTCTACCTGCCAGGATCTATTGTTTTGCTTTGACTGCTGGTTGTCACCCTACAGAAGCTGTTGCCAAAGGCAACTGCCTAGTTTTGCCTACAGGCTGGCCTTAGCTGTGGCAGTAGATAGGATTACTCAACCTCTCCAATTGACTTGACATAGAATGCTTGATTTTTTATCATTTCCCATGCTCGCCATTGACTGTACCACCCATATAGATCCATGCTTTTGTTCATTCGGACAAAAAGAAAAAGCTGGGGGCAGGCATGGCTGGATGAATGGTGTGCTGGGTGGTATGCGTGGGATGTGTGAGGGGTGTTTGGGGAAGCTTTCAGAGGAGTTATGAGTTTTTGGGTTGTATATGTGCTGGGTTTGGCCAATTTGGGCTCCAGTATGCTGAGGTCCAATATTTGGGTTTAAATACCAAGTTGTTTACTGAACAGGCTGGGTAGGGGCAAAAGAGATACCATATTATTCTTTGTTATATGTCATGTTGGGAAATGTGCTTGAGAAACCCTGTAAATTGTAACTGTGATATTATTCCTCTGGAATCTTCAATTAAAATTACATAAAAAGAAAAGAAAGCTATCAATAAAAACAAAAGAGAAAGCAACAGAACATAAAGATAAATTATTTTCAGGAATATAGACAGTTAAAAAGCCATTGATTTCATTGTTCACCTTTTTCAAATCCAAGCTCAAGGTGAGTTACATGAGTTATTTCTCTGCCTACATGGGCTTACAATCTAAGTTGTACCAGAGGCAATAAAGTGACTTTTTTAAGGCAAGGTTGGCCCTATGCATGTGTAGGGTTGTCACTTGCACATGGCCCCACTCTCCGAGGAGGCCCACGCCTGTCTGGCTTAAGAGGGAGCCGGTGAGGCCCAAACCCACCTCACTAGCTTACCTCTTCACAGTCATGGGAGCATTTTCCTGTACTCCCGCAACTGTGCTAAGTTGCAGCCGCCAGCACTGTTCAGTTCATATAAGTGAAACAGGGGCCCTTCCTGACCAGTGCAAGAAAGAGAAAGTGTCTTGTCTCAACCACTGCTCACCTTGCGCCATTCATTACCATTGCTGTGCATGCCCTGTGGTGTTGCTGCCAATAGCCACCAGAGGATGCAGCGGCCTCCCCTCCTGCTGCGGGAAATCAGGGCTGGCTCCTGTACCAATGCATGCCCATACCCCCACCAACACCTGATTGGCAAACATTAGGGCTGCCACCATCATGTGGCTTGGAAACAGCCCTGTCTCCCTGTGCAGACACACAGCTGTGCCTTTCAGCTTTCAGGGTGTGTGTGGCCTAGAATGGTGCTCAGCCCCTCCCCTGCCCATTGAGGCCTCCTTACCTGTGCAGCTAGAGTTGGATGCCCCTCCAAATGTCTGTTGACAGATGCAGATTTGGCCAACGGCTCCCCCTGGATAAAGAAACCCCTTGTGCTACAGCATGGATCGGGCATGGCTCTCACTCTCATTGGGGCTAAAGTTGATGCTTCTCACTTCCATGTTGCTGGTGACTATCCACCCAGCCAAAGGGGGCTCTTGCACAGCCAGCCCGCGGGTCCTGTGTGACAGTGTATGCATGGATGGCATGCATGCATGGGTATGCCGATGGGCAATACATGGGTTTATGCATACATGCCATCCTGCTTCTCTGGCCCCTGTTTTGCACACATACCAAGATATCGTGGTCTTCCTCTAGCTCCAGGAATAGCTGTTGTATGGCAGCTTTATCAAAACAGAACCACTTCAGGCACTGTTCATCTGTGAGCCCCATGAACTGGCGTCTTGATCGGTATATTCTCTGGTATGGATGTCCTCTGCATGCTCTCCTGCTCTCTCCATCTCCTCATTGATGGCTTCTCTAAACCACCATGTCACATGCTGCATGTCTGCTTACCTCCACCTACACCCACGGAGACCCATCACTGCACACCACTTTCACCCACTTCCGCTGACCCCTATGCTACTACCACCAACATGCAGTACTGTGTGTTGTGTGTGTGATGAGGACACTGATGGACAGGACTGGCTCAAGGGTTTCTGCTCCCCCAAGCAAAAGCCCTGGCTGTGCCACCCCCCCCCCCCTGCTGATCCACACCGTGCCACTATCCCCCCGCTACCCTCCATTGCTGCTGATTCCATTGAGGTGGAAGCTCTGCATGGCAGCCTGAGGCAGGCCATGTGCCTCGGCAAACATGCCAAAGCACATGTCCTATCGTGGGCACCATGCTCTGCCACCCTAGGTGGCCACCTAGTTCGCATAATAGACAGGCTGACCCTGCTGATGGATATAGACATGCGCACAGGGATGCACGGCAAACAGACTCTCACACACCTTCCTCTAATCCACTTTTCTTGCACACACAGATCAACACCCTCTACCACTCTGCACGCTCTTGCACTGATGAGTTTACCTTGTGCAGACACTGGGATCAGAAGTTTTGGTTTGGCAGTGGGGGGATGGAAGGGGGACAGGTAGCTGTGGCCGAGATAGGGGGTGAGGGGCCAAGGGGTGGTCAACAGGGACAGATGTAGAGGGTGCAGGTTTGTGATACAGCAGTTCACTGGGCAAGGCAGCGCAGCAGATGGGGCCAACAGGCAATTTCCTCTTTCTCACTTTCTCCTTCATTCTCCTCCTAGCACAATTGCATTTCTGGTCAACATGGACAGCAAAGGCCCTTATCTGTTTGTGCTTTATAGCAGGTCTAGCTGGAAGGTCTGGTGCCGGGTGTGGCGCATCCGGGACACTATACGCTTTGGGTGTCTGTGTCTGGGCTCTGACACAGAATGCCCTAGGACATGCCCCATTTTGGAACACTGGCATTTGCATGTGCTGGCCACGAGGATGTCCGGATTTGCCCACATCTGAAATTGCATTTTCTATGTTCCAGCCAGAAAGACGTCCACATCGCTCATTTTGGATGTCCAAATCATGTCCATCTCTTGCAAAGTAACTCCCCTGATGAATATATAAAAGGATATATAAAACATGAAACTGAAATGGTATCAGAAGAAAGGAACAAGAATGCAACAAAAGAAAATAAAACATCAAGAAACAAACAAAGGTTTGAAAATATTTTTTAAAAATATTGTTATATTACTTATTTGAATATGTCAGCTTTGGGAATGTGATCGCTGATATTAAATTTTGTACAGTACAGGAAGAATAGTATTGCACTACATGCAGAGTTTGGGGACAATTTCTCCTAATGGATTAGTTTTGCGCATACCATGACATTCACAAAACTCACTTCTAAGCCAGGGTATATGGAATATGATCTCAGTCTCTCAAATTTACTGCTAATGCTCACTGTAGTACTTGTATGGTGCCAAAGACTGCTTCTTTCTGGCATTCATAAGATATAACGGGCCCAATATTCAAAGCAATTAACGCGGCTAGCAGAGCTGCTAACTGCATTAATCATGGTGAATGGGATATTCAGCGGCACTAAGACAGTTAGTGCCACTGAATATTTGTGGCTGCTGGCTCTACACACCTTGATGCTAACTGCTTAGCAATGGGCATTCTGGGGAAGAGCAGAGGCGGTGCCAATTGGTAACACTGGTCAACATTGAAATCGTTACTGACTTTAAAAGGCCCTAATCTATAGTAGCTTGGTGAGCTGAACATGAATATAACATTAAAAAAATTGTATTGGCTCTCGTTTTGAAGATATTGCATGTAGTTCATTTTTGACGTTTCACGGTATAAATTTATTCAGTAGAACATCAACAACATCCCAAATAAGCCTTGAATGATGTAATATTGCATCACATTGCATAATACCAGCATGCACACATCACCCAGAGTTGATTGCATCATTTTCTGATGCAATGCAATACTACTGCCAGACGGCTGCTGAAGCCATCTGACGTCAGCAGTGTACTATACGCAGTTGGAAAGGTTGAGCATTTAAAATATTTCAGACTGTGTGCGAGACAGTTTAAGCTACTGTTACATGTAACTTTTATTAATCATATAATTTTAGCCATTTAGGTACAATTACAGAACAGTAATGCCGTGAAAGTGCGTTAATATCGTTGACAATTTCTGCTACGTTTGTGGGGAAGTGACATTTGCCAACCAGAAGAAAAGTATCACTTCTCAACTGAAGAAGGCATATCATCTTTACTTCGGATGCAAGATTGGTGATCAAGACAAGCCTTGGGCCCCACATATATGCTGCGCTACATGTACAACACAGCTTTCACAGTGGTTGAATTGCAAAAGACCATCAATACCGTTTACAGTCCCCATGGTGTGGAGAGAGCCAAGCAACCACATAAATGACTTGTACTTCTGTTGATTCCTCCTCTTTCCAGCGGAATAACGAAGCAAAAGAAGTCGAGTATAGTCTACCCAAACATTCCGTCTGCATTGAGACCAGTTCCACATGGTGAGGGTCTTCCTATTCCAGAACCTCCATCAGAATATTCTCTTGATTCATCTGATGAGGATAAGGGTGAGCCGACCTGTTCTTCTCCTGGTCTGTCAGCATGCAGTGACCCAGATTTTCACTGGGATGCATATCAACTCCACACAGAATAACACAGGAAGAACTAAATGATCTGGTTCGTGATTTGGACTTATCCAAGAACAAGGCAGAATTGCTAGGATCAAGACTTCAACAATGGAATCTTCTAGAAGAAGATGTCAACATTACTTCATATCGAAAGCGCAACCAGCAATTGGAACATTTCTTCAGAAAGGAAAGTAATCTGGTATTCTGTTCTGATATTGAAAGCCTCATGAATGCCTTAAAAATCACTCATGACCCACAAGACTGGAGACTATTTATAGACTCTTCGAAACTGAGTCTGAAGGCTGTGCTTTTGAACAATGGAAACCGTCTTCCATCTATTCCAATAGCGCATGCCATCCACATAAAAGAGACATATGATAATGGAAGTCAGTAGATGCTTTAAGTTAACTATAACAAGTACAGCTGGCACCTCTGTGGTGACTTGAAGGTAGTTGCCCTTTTAATGGGACTGCAGCAGGGATATATAAAATACATGTGTTTCTTATGTGAGTGGGATAGCCGAGCAAGGGATTGGCACTACTTGCGGAAGGAATGGAAGCACAGACAAAATGTAAAAGTTGGAGAGAAGAATATCCAGCACCCAGCTCTGGTTGAGGCTCACAAAATCCTGCTACCACCCCTTCACATCAAACTAGGTTTGATGAAAAACTTTGTGAAAGCCATGGACCGCACTTCCCCAGCTTTCCGATACCTGCATGAGAAATTCCCTTGACTCAGCGAAGCAAAGATTAAAGAGGAAGTTTTTGTGGGTCCTCAGATTCGAGAGCTCTTCAAAGATGACCGGTTCAACAACTTGCTGCAGGGTGATGCGAAACAAGCATGGAATGCTTTTCACCTAGTGTCAACAAACTTTCTCGGGAATGTTAGGGCAGAAAACTACAAGGAACTAGTAGAAGACATGCTGATGCAGTATCAGAAACTTGGCTGCAACATGTCTCTAAAGATCCATTTCCTTGATTCCCATCTCGATTTCTTTCCTGACAACTGTGGTATGGTTAGTGATGAACAGGGCAAACGTTTTCACCAGGATATTGCAACGATGGAGCAAAGATACCAGGGAAAATGGTCCACAACAATGCTGGCTGACTACTGCTGGACACTCCCCAGAGAAGCTCCCGAACAGCTGTACAAGAGACAGGAGAAAAAATCTAAGAAGTAGTCTATGACTTGGTTTTTTACAGGTATTAACCGAAGGCCTATTATATTTACTATTGACATGCATTTCGTGATGTAAACATTAATTCTTGTAGATTACAATAAAACTAGAGCCAACTTTGCAATTTCACTGTCATATTCATGTTCAGCATATAAAAATTGATAAGAAATGACTTTTTATTTCAGTAACATGACTTTCCTTTTCGTCTCTCCGGGCCAGTCCAGGAACAGTAGGGTAGTCAACCTCCTTCAGCAACTGAGGACTGAAAACGTCAAAGCTTTGCTGACAGCCCATCTAGCTCTCCCTAGTGTCAGAGAGCCAGTCTTTTCAGTCCTCAGCAGCTGAAGGGTTGTTTGCTGACAGGCTCCGAGAGAAGAAAACTGAAGTATTGTACTTTTAAAGGCTCCTGTCTAGCCCTAGCTGGGTTGGTTCTTAGGAGTGCTGTGGATATCTGGGGCTTAAAGCTTAAGTCCGGGTAAAAAAAACAAACGAAAAAAACAATTACAAAATATATAGGTACCACAGTGACAGTAAGGACGGGTGTCAGCTGCCGGCTTAGGCAGTAGAGGCAGGGCCTGCCTTGTAGATGGGACCCGTCCGGGTGAGCAGAGCACGGTCCTGGAGGCTCCACGGACCAATCCTCTGACTCAGGATTCACAACTTTCTCAGCCGCGGGCAGCAGTGCTGGATAGCTCGGTGAGCACACGGCGATATTTCAGGTCGGTGTTTATTTTTTCTGGGGTTTCAAGCCACGATCTTTGATTCGCCGGGAGGGCAGCAAGACTGACAGGACCGGTGGCATTTTTTGGGTCGGCTAGCTGCGCACTTTCGGGTAGTGCCGTTTTGTTTCCCATTGCTGTTTTTCAGGACAGATCGAAGCTGGTGGTTGCTAGATGGAGGAGACTTCAGGGAATCAAGCCATGGGCAAGCCTCAGGCCTCGGGGGAAAAAGCGGGAACGGCGGCCATTTTAAAGCCGGCTGCCGTTTCTCCCGCGCTTTCGCAAAAGCCGCAAAAGAAGAGAGTGAAGTCAAATAAGGAGGCCCCGACGCTAAAGGGAGATCCCGTTCCCGTTGCAGAGGGGTCTGAGGGGTTACAAGCTGTTTTTTCCCGGGATTTTATTTTGGCCCTTCATAGGGCTTATTGCTTGCGGTTGGAGCAGGGACAGAGCAAAGAAGTTTTGCCTTGCCTGCCAGTTCTGTCTCCTCTCCCTAGTGTGGCAGGAGACCCAGGCGAAGGCCCTTCCAAGCTGAGACTTGCGGCGGGGAGCGTTTCTATGGGGCCCGATCCGCTGTCTCTCGATTTTCAACACCCAGAGGAGGGGGAGATCCCTTCAGATTCTGGGGGGGATTGCTGGCCGGAAGACCTTGAAGAGGGTGAGCTAGCACCTGGTGAGGATCCCAATCTTTTCCGCGTGTTTAGAAAAGAGGAGTTGGGAGCGCTAATTTCTCATTCTTTGTCACCTTTAAATATTGCTTTACCGGCTTTGCCAGTAGAACCTTTGGAGGATCCCTTATTGCAGTGTTTTAGATCTGAGCAGCGCTGTTTCCCGGTGCATCGCATTATTAAACAAATGATAGAATCGGAATGGGAATGCCCCGAGGCCTCCTTGCGGGGTGCACGGGCGCTTGGACATTTATATCCCATTCCTCAGGAGGAGAAGGAATTGCTACGTATGCCGAAAGTTGATGCGCTCGTCTCGGCTGTGACTAAGAAGACTACTATCCCTGTTGAGGGGGGTACGGCCCTTAAAGATCTCCATGATAGAAAGTTGGAGTCCATTCTCAAGCAGGTGTTTGAAACCAGTGTGCTGGCTTTACAAACAGCCATCTGTGGGGCCTACGTCTCCAGAGCTTCAATTAGGTGGCTGCAAGCAGATTCCTCTCCAGGCTTGGATGGAGCGGCGGCGCAGGAAGGAGCGAAATTAGAATCAGCTACGGCTTATCTGGCTGACGCTTTTTATGATCTGGTGCGGATGTCGGCCAAATCCATGGCTTCAATCATTGCCACAAGGAGATTTCTCTGGCTGAGGAATTGGGCGGCGGACACGTCTTCCAAGACGCGTCTTAGTAGGCTGCCTTATAAGGGTAAGCTGCTTTTTGGGGAAGCATTGGACAAGATTGTAAAGGATTTAGGAGACTCCAAAGGCGGACGTCTGCCAGAGGACCGTCCAAAAGGTCAGAAGCACGGTTCTGCGCAGCGGGGTCAGAGCCGAGAGGCGCACAGATTCAGGGGCTTCCGGTTTGCGCCTTATCAGAGAGGACGCTTCTTCGGGACCAGGAGACAGTCCTTTCGAGGTGCTCGAGGGTTTGGAAGGGGGTTTGCCGGACCCTAGTTGGGCGCCGTTAAGAAGCCACAATGAAATGAGGGAGGTCCGGGCGGAGAATCTAATAGGAGGTCGGTTGCAGTTCTTCCTCTCCGCCTGGACCGCCATAACCTCAGACCGCTGAGTGTTGGAGATAATTTGCGATGGCTATTCTCTGGAGTTCGAGCAACCGCTACAGGGGGCATTCGTGAGATCGCCATGCGGGTCTGCCGCAAAAGCTTTAGTAGTGCGACAGACGCTTCAGTGGTTGCTGGACATCCAAGCGGTCATTCCCGTTCCCTCCGACCAGTGTGGTTTAGGTCGATACTCCATTTATTTTGTGGTTCCCAAAAAGGAGGGTTCTTTTCGACCAATCCTCGATCTCAAGCACGTAAACCGCTGTTTAAGGGTGCCGCATTTTCGGATGGAAACGCTACAGTCCATGATCCGGTCCGTGCGGCCGAGGGAGGTTCTGTCCTCTATAGATTTGACAGAAGCATATTTACACATTCCCATCAAACCTCAGCATCAGAAGTTCTTGCGTTTTGCGGTACCCATGGGCCATTTTCAGTTTCGCGCCTTGCCGTTCGGTTTGGTGACGGCGCCTCGCACATTCACAAAGGTGATGGTGGTGGTGGCGGCAGCTTTGCGGAAGGAGGGCATCCTCGTGCATCCTTATTTTGACGATTGGCTCATCCGGGCGCGGTCGGTGCCGGAATCGAGAGAAGCCACTGCCCGGGTAGTGGCGTTTCTGGAGAGTTTAGGTTGGGTGGTCAATCGCTCCAAAAGTCAGTTGTCACCCGTGCGGTCCCTGGTGTATTTGGGAGCTTTGTTCGACACGAAAAGTGGAGCGGTTTTTCTCCCGGAGGTCCGGGTACAGAAGCTGTTACGGCAGGTGACCGCCTTTTTGCGCCTCAGGGCTCCAACAGCTTGGAGATACCTGCAGCTTCTGGGTTCGATGGCAGCGATGTTAGATTTTGTGCCGTGGGCCAGGGCGCATATGCGGCCGCTTCAACATGCCCTGCTTTCCCGTTGGTCTCCACAAAAGCATCCGCTCAGTCAGCGTTTGTGTTGCCCAACCGACGTTTCCGTCAGTCTACAGTGGTGGAGCGATCCCGTCCATCTCCGGGTGGGCATGCCATTGGACGCTCCGGAATGGGTATTACTCACCACGGATGCAAGTCTCTCTGGTTGGGGGGCTCATTGTATGGCTCAAGTAGCTCAGGGCCGATGGACGGTGGAGATGGCCAACTGTTCCATCAATCAACTGGAGATGAGAGCGGTAGCACTAGAGTTGCAGACGTTCGAGCCGCTTGTGAGCGGCAAAGCGGTGCAAGTGTTCTCGGACAATGCGGTCACCGCCTCCTATATCAATTGACAGAGCGGTACAGGCAGTGCGGTTATGTTGATGGAGTGTCAGGCGCTAATGCAGTGGGCGGAGAAGCATCTTCTAGCTCTGTCAGCTGCGCATGTTGCAGGGAAGGACAATGTGCAAGCGGACTTTCTCAGTCGGGAGTTTTTGGACCCCAGGGAGTGGCGGCTGAACGACGCTGTTTTTCACGACATAACGAGGCATTGGGGTCAGCCGGTGATGGATCTCATGGCAACTTTTGACAATGCCAAGACGGTCCAATTCTTCAGCAAGCGCAGGGAACGCATGTCCGAAGGTCTCGACGGTTTAGTACAAGCTTGGCCGGCGGGGAAACTGCTCTATGTCTTTCCGCTGTGGCCGATGATAGGTCGAGTGGTTAGCAGGATTGCTCGGTTTCGGGGAATGGTGATTCTAATCACCCCAGACTGGCCGAGATGAGCATGGTATGCAGAAATTGTGCGTTTGCTGGCCGACCATCCTTGGAGGTTACCGAACCGAATGAATTTGTTGTACCAGAGGTCTATTCTCATGCCGCAGGTGGATCGCTTCTTGCTTACAGCTTGGCTCTTGAAAGGGGCCGGTTGAGGCGTAGGGGCTATTCTGCGGCGGTGGTCAACACCATGCTTCAGGCTAGGAGGCAGTCGACGGCTTTGGCGTATATCCGTGTTTGGCGGATCTTTGAAGACTGGTGCATACGGCATAGCGTTTGCGCGGGTACGGCCAGAGTGCTGGACGTTCTATCATTTCTCCAAGACGGGCTGGATAAAGGCTTAGCTTTGAGTACGTTGAAGGTGCACCTGGTGGCTATCTCTTGCTATCAGGGCAAGGTGCTGGGCCGTAGTCTGTCCTTGCATCCAGATATGGAACTCTTTCTGCGGGCGGTTAAGAACCTGCGGCCTCCTAGAAGGCTGGTAGTGCCTCCGTGGGACTTAAATTTGGTTTTGACAGCGTTGACGCGGGCTCCTTTTGAGCCAATGAGGAGAATGCTGTTGAGGGAGCTTTCGTGGAAGACGACGTTTTTGGTCGCGTTGTGTTCCGCCAGGCGGATTTCAGACTTGCAGGCGTTGTCATGCAGGGAACCGTATATTCAGTTTTTGGAGGAGAAAGTGGTTTTGCGGCCGGTGCCTTCCTTTCTTCCGAAGGTGGTGTCTAGTTTTCATCTGAATCAGTCCATATCTCTTCCTACTTTTAGGACAAATTCGGCGTCAGAAGGGAGCGCTTCTCTGCATAAGTTAGATCTTGGCAGAGTTCTGCACCGGTACCTCAAACGCACACAACCTTTTCGCAAGTCGGATAGGTTGTTTATTCTGTTTGCAGGAGCACGCAAGGGAGAAGCGGCTTCTAAGGCCTCCATTTCCCGCTGGGTGAAGCATGCAGTAGCGGCTTCTTATCGAGCAACCGGGAAAAGCGCTCCGGAAGGTCTACGAACTCATTCCACTCGGGGGTTAGCAACGTCCTGGGCCGAGAGGGCTTTGATTCCTCCAGTAGATATTTGTCGGGCGACGACATGGTCGTTTTTGCATTCTTTTGCGAAGCATTATCGTTTAGACATGCAGGCTGCGGGAGACGCTAAAGTTGGTGCAGCTGCTGTTGTGGCAGGGTTGTTGGGACCCTCCCGTGTGTAGGTACTGCTTTGGTACTACCCTACTGTTCCTGGATTGGCCCGGAGAGACGAAAAGGAAGAATAAATTAGGCCTTACCTGCTAATTGTCTTTCCTTGAGTATTCTCCGAGCCAGTCCAGGACCCACCCTGTTTGTAGTTAGGGGTCGTTCAAGGACTTTCCGGCGTGTGGGCATACGCAAAGAGTCGTACACGCCGATGCCCGATTGCGCGGTGGTCTTTCTGATGTTTCTCTTTTTGAGAGGTTTGCGGTTCTCTATGGAGGACCGGGCTAGGGAGTTCCCGAGAGGTTCTGTGCTCTGTTTCCGGGGGTCTGGTCTACCAGGTATAGCACAGTATAATGGAACATTCCTCAGTTTCTAGATTTATAGGTATTTAGGTTTCTATGTTTTTCAGGTTGCTTGTGGTGAGGCAAGCTCCTGAGTTCTCTGGAGTAGTTGTAGGTCATGGTTCATCCATAGCGTTCTGTATTGGGGGTTACTGCATAGACATTGGTAGACTGGCTCTCTGACACTAGGGGGAGCTAGATGGGCTGTCAGCAAAGCTTTGAAGTTTTCAGTCCTCAGTTGCTGAAGGAGGTTGACTACCCTACTGTTCCTGGATTGGCCCGGAGAATACTCAAGGAAAGACAATTAGCATGTAAGGCCTAATTTATTCTTTGTAAAAATTTGTTGACCAGTGTAATCAGTCAGTGGTGATATTGAGCCACTGCCCAGTTAGCATTATGTAACAAAGCAAGTTTCAGGTAACCCTGGCCTAACTTTACCGCATATTGCTACAGATTACTACACAAACTACACCCACGTACCTCACCCAGGAGCGGCCCAAGGGATCTTGCTATCCTAGACAGGCCCAATGTGCCGCCCCAACCCACCAAATGTCATCTCTACACCACCCCTGACATCCAGCCTCTCACCTTGGGTTGAAGGATAAGAACATAAGATATGCCATACTGGGTCAGACCAACGTCCATCAAGCCCAGTATCCTGTTTCCAACAGTGACCAATCTAGGTCATATGTACCTAGCAGTTTCCCCAAAAGACACAGGTTCCACAATGCTTGTATTGGCTCAAGCATTGATATCCTGGATCCCTTCTTAATAATGGTTTATGGACCTTTCCTCCAGGAACTTGTCCAAACCTTTTTTAAACCCAGCTACACTAACAGCCTTTACTACATCCTCCGGTAACAAATTCCAGAGTTTGATTACACGTTGTGTGAAAAAATATTTTCTTTTATTAGTCTTAAATAGTTTACCCTGTAGCTTCATTGCATGTCTCCTAGTCTTTCTATATTCTGAAAACGTAAACAGTCGATCTACGTTTATCCGTTCCACTCCATTCATTAGTTTATAGACTTCTGTCATATCTCCCCTCAGCCGTCTCTTTTCCAGGTTAAAGAGCCCTAACCTTTTTAGCCTTTCTTCATAGGGGTATCCTTCCATCCCCTTTACCATTTTGGTGGCTCTTCTCTGAACCTTTTCTAATAACGCTATATCCTTTTTAAGATACGGCGACCAGAATTGCACACAGTATTCAAGGTGCGGTCTCACCATGGAACGATATAAAGGCATTATAATATCTTTGTTTTCTTTTCCATTCCTTTCCTTATGATACCTAGAATTATATTTGCTCTCTGGGCCGCCGCTGCACACTGGGCCGAGGGTTTTAACATGTTATCCACAATGACACCTAAATCTTTTTCCTGGGTGGTGGTTCCTAATGTGGAACCTTGCATCGTGTAACCATAGTTTGGGTTGTTCTTCCCTAGGTGCATAACTTTGCACTTGTCCACATTAAATTTCATCTGCCATTGTGATGCCCAATCTTCCAAATTATTAAGATCCTCTTGCAATTTCCCACTATCCTCATGGGTTTTCACAACTTTAAATAGTTTTCTGTCATCTGCAAATTTGATAACCTCACTCATTATTCCCTTTTCCAGGTCATTTATGAATATGTCAAAAAGCAGCGGACCCAGCACAGATTCCTGGGGTACGCCACTATTTACCTTTCTCCATTGGGAAAATTGGCCATTTAGCCCTACCTCTGCTTTCAATCTTTTAACCCGTTTTGGACAGCTCGCATATTCTTTCTCTGTTCTGGATGATTTATTAGATTTCTTACACTCAAACAACTATGAAATACCAGCAATAATAAAAAATATTAAAACTTTGCAGAAAATAGAAGTTTCACATAGTGTATGTTTTTCATACACTGGTCCAATATAGTATATTGTCTGTCTTCAGAAAAGATAGGATTCAGTTCCCATATTCATTGACATAAACATATTGTATGATACTATTGAAACTGCAGTTTTCATTTAAAACACTTTATTATGATATAATATAGTGTCATACCCCTTGCCTAGGGCCAATGGCTGAACAGCAAAAGGGCTGCCTTATTTGTTTTCGAGCAATGTCTCAAGCCTAGTGCGCCAGCAATGGATGCTGGGACTTGTAGTTTAATTACTCTCCAACAAAGTATTGTGACCACACGGGGTTCAAGGCAAACAAATAAATTTTATTCAGGGTTTTCCCCCTCGCATAGAATTCTTAACGCAAGACATGGCATGGATTATTTCTCCAAAATAATAGGATAACAGGAACAACTGAAAGTTGAGAATCAAATGACAGTAGTACTGTTTCATTCACAGCTCTGCTCAGGCTTCTCTGCAATACCAGCTTCCACAGCCAAGGCTGAAGAACTGATCAGACAAACGTAAAAGTTCCAACAAAATGTCTTTCTTTCTCAGGTTTAGAAACAGCTATGCACTCCTCTCATGCAGAGGTAACTCAGCGTCAGTCCAAGCTGTTTGCTTCACATAAAGAGCAATCCATTTCACATACGTCACTATCAACAGGTGCTTCATCAACATCTATTATCATATCTTCACAAGCTTCATTAGCATTCTCTTCTAAGGAACTTTTATAATCAGGTTTAAACTGAAGCTTATTTAGAATCTCTTGCAGTTGTCCTATAAACTGTTCTCTCTGGTTTTCACGTACACTGCTTAGGGAAGGAGTTTGAGTCTCATTTAAGAATTTGAACACAGAATCTGAAGCTGTCTCAGGACACTTACTTGGAATACTTTTACTCCTGGCTGGAGTTGGTTTTACTGCGTTCCTGTCCTGACTTTTGTCACACTTCACCATCCTCCGATATACATAGGCGGTTGCCTAGGAGGGGTTGGCAGGCGAGACAGGAGAAGAATACATATTTTTAACCTTATAAGTGCTGCAGCCTGGTATCCGTTGTAGTTGTGGACCAAGTAAGTACAGCAAAGGCTTGAATGGGATAACAATAACTTTTATTGTTGCACAGGAGTTTTTACTGAACTACTTCCCCAAACACAGACATAAGATGTGGCTACTAGATTGTGTCAAATAAAAGTCCAAGGATCTCCTGATACTTCTCAGGAACTAGATTAAAGCAAAACATACAGCTTTTCAAACTTCTTCCAGCTTCAAATACCACTGCAGCTTTCCATACATAAGCTTTACTTTCAGGTACAAGCTTCAATAAAGGAAAACTTCCCTGCGTTGCATTTTTACTCTTCCAGCTTTCAATTACAACAGCTGTTTCCCTACATAGGCATTGCTTTCAGGTACATGCTCTAAATAAAGGAAAACTTCACAGCGTTGTACTCCTCTTCACAGCTGCTTAATTAGGCTTGAGTTTCCACACAGGCAGAACGCTGCCTTTCTCCGTGCAAAACTCAGGTTAGAACAGTTAGGCTTTCTCAGCACTTCTACAGGATACATTTATACAGCTTTCACTCCCTTTGACAAAACCCACAGTCCATATCTGAACCACTGCTATCACTTAGAGGTGCTTCAGTTTGCATTTCCTCCAGCTCAGGATCTGATACGTCCTTATGACCAGGTTTAATGGAGTCTACAGATTGCCACTGCTTAATCAGTGCTCTAAGCTGCTTCCGTTTGTTATCCTTAAAACTCCTAGGCAATTGCAAGGATTCCAAATCACCAGCACCTTTTAAAACATCATGAAAAGGGCTCACCTTCCTTCTGGTCTGCCTAGTATATGCTTTCTGCTTGAGAGGCAAATATTTCTCCTGATACTGCTTTACCAGCTCCCTTAAAACAGCGTGCTCTTCAGGGTCTGACTCTAGCCCTTGGCTGTGATGCCTGCAATTAGTAATTTGCTTAGTGGCACCTGGGCTATACTCTGAGCTAGAACTCTTGTCATGTTCTCTGTAGTGGGAAAAACTTTGTAGTCTTTTGACTGGGACTTTCTCTCTGCCCAACCTCTCCTCTGTAATTATGGCTTCAAGAGAAGGTTCCAGAGAACTACTCCTGTCTCTTCTAGGCAAGGTATCTAACCTTTTCCCCTGAGGTTTGAAATAGTTTCTGACCTGTTTCTGTTTGCTGTGCGGCTCAAGGTAGTTCCTTCCTGGAAGCTTTTTCAGACACCTCTCCTGAGACCTGGCTGTCTCTCTGCAGTCTGGCCAGCAACTCCCCAAGCCCCTTGTGCTAACCGGGTACCGGTTGCTCTTGGCTTTGCTTCCCCTGGTCCCCAGATCTCTCCCTGGATCTGACTCTCTTGGACCTTCCTGGAACTGCTCTCCCTCCAAGGCTGAATCCAACTCCAAT
This sequence comes from Ichthyophis bannanicus, assembly GCA_033557465.1. NCBI lineage: Eukaryota > Metazoa > Chordata > Amphibia > Gymnophiona > Ichthyophiidae > Ichthyophis > Ichthyophis bannanicus. Next base: position 324,222,821 of record CM066038.1, on the reverse strand, counting down.
GCTGAGTCTCTTCCGGATTCTCCTCCACCCTTGGATGCCAGCTCTCCCTTGGCTGCTTGCTCTCTCCGGGCTGCCTTTTCTCCCTTGAGGGCTCCTTCTCCTCGACTAACAGTTGCTTCCTGGTTATGTGAACAGGGCTGCCCTATCAGGTGTGACTCCGCCCCTTTTCCTCCCCCGTCAGCTCCCTGAGTTTGTCTGGAGCTCGGGTGTGGCTCTCTTTCTGCTTTCTTGTGCAGAGAAGCTTTCAGGGCTGGATCCTTAACCCTTTCCTGACCTGTTTTACTGACAGCTTCTGAGGACAAAAAGTGTTTTAAACCCCTATTTTTAGGTTCTGCAGCCTCTGCCTTGTCACACCTTGCTCAGCGCTGAACCTTAGCTTCTTAACAATATCCTCAGCACAGCTCTTGTTAGGGACTGAAGCACACGTACCTTTCCAACGTGCAGTGCTTTCTCTACATTCAGAGCTCTTTCCCCGGGTAAAGGTAAGCCTTTCTACCTTCTCTCTGGGTTGCTTTGGCAGAAGCTTCAGGTTTGCTTTCAGTGCTCCTTGAGAATAGGGATCAGCAGCCTCTCCAGAATCCTCCTTAGCTTCCGTAGCTTGTTCTGAGTTCCGTGATTTCCCTGCTAGTTCGCTTCCTGGTTCACCTCCTGGCTTCCTGCCTCCTGGCTTCCTTTTTCCTGGCTTCCTTTCTCCTGGCTTCCTCTCCTTACTAAACTCTGAGGCAGCCTTAAAACGGCTTTTCTCACCAGCCACTCCCTCCTTGCTGCACATGTGAAGTTCGTTAGGGCTCAAACTAGCTCTTACGTCACTGCTGGGGCAGGGTTTAGCTCTAGCTAGTACATGCTCTGAAAGCTTGTGGTTTCCATGGGAACCCTGTTTGCCTTTACTTTTAAAGGTGTATCTCTCATTTCCTTCCCATTCCATCTGGTCCACACAACTCTCCTTATCACATATTCACCCCCTTAAGATATTACAGGCTGGGTTGATTGCATCTTCACAGCATGTAATTCTAGATAATGCGTCCGCATTCTGGTGTAGCTTGCCAGCTCTGTGTTCTATGAGGAAGTCAAACGCTTGTAGCGCCATATACCATCGCGTTAGTCTCGCGTTATGGTCTTTCATCTGTCCAAGCCATTTCAGATGGGCATGATCAGTCATCAAAAGAAATTTTCTGCCTGCCAGGTAGAATTTCAAAGACTCCACGGCCCATTTTATGGCGAGGCATTCCCGTTCTATTGTTGAATAGTTTTTCTCTGCGGGAGATAGCTTCCGACTTAGAAATAACACTGGGTGCTCTATGCCATCATGCTTTTGAGATAGTACCGCTCCCAATCCGGTGTCGGAGGCATCCGTCTGTAAAATGAACGGTAGGCCGAACACAACCCCTCGCAGAACCGGGGCAGCACACAGTTCCTCCTTCAAGTGTTCAAAAGCCGTGATTGCCTCTGGGGTCCACCGCAGTTGATTGGGCTGATTCTTTAACATGTCTGATAAAGAGGCACTCTTCTCAGCGAAATGTGAAAGAAACCGCCTATAGTACCCGACTAATCCTAAGAAACTCCGGAGCTGTTTCTTATTGGCAGGTTGGGGAAAGGTCTTCACACTTTTGACTTTATCTATCAGAGGTTTTACAGTGCCGTGTCCCACTAAATGGCCCAAGTATCTCACTTCTTGGCTAGCGAACATACACTTGGCCGGATTTAGGGTTAGGCCGGCATCTCTCATGGCCTGTAACACTGCTCTTAACCTTGATAGGTGCTGGTCCCAGCAAGTACTGTGGATGATGACATCATCCATATACGCCACTACGTATTCTTGATGGGGTCGGAGTACCAAATCGACCAGTCTTTGGCACGTAGCCGCCGCTCCATGTAGACCAAAGGGCATTCGCTTAAACTGAAACAAGCCTACTGGGGTACTGAAAGCTGTTTTCGGGCGTGATTCCCTGGTCAGAGGTACCTGCTAATAGCCCTTGGTCATGTCAAGTGTTGTCAGATACGTAGCCTGCCCCAGGCGATCAAGGAGCTCCTCTATACCAGGCATGGGATATGCGTCGAATTTGGAGATGGCGTTGACCCTTCTGAAATCAATACAAAATCGGAGCATTCCATCGGGCTTAGGGACTAACACGATAGGACTGCTCCATGGGCTCTTGGATTTATTTATTTATTTTATTTATTTATTTATACATCTCTTCTATACCGCCACTTCCAGCGATCAGTGGCGGTTTACAAGTAAACAAAGTTTAATAATAGAATGCTATTATTTTACATAGAACAGGTTTAGAAACTAATTTACATAGAACAGGTTTAGAACTATTTTACATAGAACAGGTTTTTACATAGAACAAATTTATAAAAGTAAACATTCAACTATTAAATTGCAACTCAATAATACAATGAGGTAACTGGCTATCTATAGTAAAACAACGGCAATGGAATATATTACATTGATTACACTTATTCACATTTTGCTTTCAAAGAGAAATTTAATGAGGTGGGCAAAGTGAATATGAGTGAAGGGTTTTATGTCCTGTCTAGGTAGGGTCAGTGAGTGACTGCTGATCAGTGGTTTTCTCTGAGTTAGGGTTATCTTCCTTGTGGAGGTTATTATAGTGTAGGGTAAAAAGGTGGGTTTTTAGATTTTTTCTAAATAATTGAAGATCCTTAATTTCTCTGATTTCAGCTGGTAGGTTGTTCCATAATATAGGAGCAAAGTATGAGAAAGCTGTGTTGCTTGTTTTTTGACTTGTTTTCCAGATAGAATCAGGTACTTGTAGCATGTGAAGGTTAATTCTTCGTCTTGATCTGTTTTCAAGAGGGATGTTGATGAGCGTGGATAAGAAGGAAGGAGCTATATTATTATAAATCTTAAAAGTATTGATTAAGGATTTGTAGGTGATTCTGCATGATACTGGAAGCCAATGGAGAGAATAAAGAATCGGAGATATATGATCTGTTAATTTTGCTTTGGAGATAATCCTTGCGGTGACATTTTGGGCCAATTGAAGTGAGTGGATATTTTTCTTTGAGGTCCCTTGAAGAATACCGTTACAGTAGTCTAAATGTGGTGTAATGAGTGTTTGTACTATGGTTCTGAAATCAGTGTTATCTAGTAATGGTCTAAGTTGTTGGATTGTCCTTAGTTTGAAGTAGATTGTTTTTACAGTTAGTTTTATATGTTTGGTGAGGTTGAGGGTCTTATCAAGAGTGACTCCCAAGTATTTGATCTCCTCTTTAACAGGGAGAGAATTATTGCCAATGTTGATTTCCAATGGAGGGGTGAAGCTTGTGTTTCTTGTTATAAATAAAGCTTCGGTTTTTTTAAAATTAATAGACATGTTAATAGATTTCAGCCACAGCTCAGCTTCAGTGAGGCAATGACAAATGTTGGAGTAATCTGGGTTAGACACATCAAATGGTGAGTACAACATAATGTCATCTGCGTAGATGTGATAATTGATTTTGAAACGTTTAAATATGGAACAGATAGGTTGAAGATAGAGATTGAACAATAGGGCTGATAGGGCAGAACCTTGAGGGATTCCTCGATTATGCCCAAATCGAGCATCTCTCTCACTTGACTTATGACTTCTTGCCTCTGGCAATCTGTACGGGCGTTGCCGTACTATTTCCCCCGGGGGTGTTATGATCTCGTGTGCGACGAGCTGGGTATGTCCGGGAACAGGTGTCAGGACATCTGAGAAACTCTCTATAAGCTGACCCAACTGTCGTTTTTGAGTCCACGACAGACCTTCCCCCATCCTTGGCTCAGGGTTCTTCTTGCAATCGCTTAATTGGGGGCCTAAGTCATCTTCCGCTTTTTCCCCCACTGTTGCTGCTAACCCTTGGAGGTCAGCCCGCCGTGTGGAACCAAATCCTTGTGCTCCTCTAGTTGTACTAGAGACCATGTGTACTTCCTCGAGAGGAGGAAACCCAACTCTCTCACAAATAATCTGGGCTTTGCGATCGCCCACGCTTATCCTGAAATCTTCAGATCCGAAATTAAAGAGCAGTACCTTAACGGCACCTCTATAATTGGGATCTACGATGCCGGCTCCAACGTTGATAAAGTGTTTTACGGCTAAGCCGGAACGAGGGGCGATGCATCCGTAACATCCGACTGGTAATTCCAATTGAAGGGCTGTATTCACTAAAGCCTTGCCATGTTTAGGAACAGTCACATTCTCAGCGCTATATAGATCAAACCCGGCTGCTTGCAGAGAAGTTCTTTTGGGTGCGTGCGCGTCTGGACTCATTCTACAATATCTCAGGACAAACACGGGTTTCTTGGTCTCTTCTTCTCTGGACAACTGTCGAGGGGACTTTTGCGGCTTCCCAAATAAGGGATTAGGAACTGCCATCAGTTTGTGCGTGTTCCTATCCAGTATTCCAGCCGGGCTGCTTGCAGCTACCATGCCTTCCTTCTTCCGCAGACTCTGTTGAATACCCTTTTGGAACTGGGGCCAGTCTTTGCCTAATACTAGTTCTTGTGGCAATCGGGGTACAATGGCTACTGGAATCTCCCTTTCTACACCGAATCCTCGTATTAGGACTCGGTAAATGGGGTACGATGATGCTGCACCATGTACACATCTGATTTTTACTGTGCCACTGGGTAGAGAAGGTATGGTTTTACTTTGGGCCTCTATCTTTTGCCAAAGCCTTTTTGATACCATACTCTGGTCGGATCCAGAATCTAGTAAGGCATTCGCATTCACTCCCTGGACTGTTACCGCTAAGAGAAAACCCTCTCTGACTTGTCCTGGGTCAGCTGTTACTAACGCTGTTTTTACCTTACAATCACGGTATAAATGATCATCACTGCCACATTTAAAACATGTTTTCCTTACACATTTCTTGTTACAGCTGGGCAAACACAATGTACCAACAGCATTCATTTCTTTCTCTTTCTTTTCTGATAACGCATAGGTCGATTTCATAGAAACTGTGCCTTTCACCTGTGGGCTTCCTTCTGCCTCAAGGAATCGCTCAGTGAGGTAGCTTCCTGGGAGCTTTTGCAGCCTTGCAATATCAGGAAGGTGCGAATATTTACAGGAACAGCGTTCATGAATTGTTCCAATATTATATTATCCAACACTGCTTCAAGCGTCTTACCGTCTGGTTCTAACCACTTGTTTACCAGTCCTTTCAGACGATGGTATAACGCTCTAGGTGTTTCACCGGGCACTAATTTGGCATTCCTGAACAAACGGTGGTACACCGAGGGAGTTAGACCTATCCTATCTTTGATAGCTCTTTTAACCTCGTCATAGTCATTAGCTAAAGCCGGTGGTACGGTCTGGTAAGCGGCCAATGCCTCACCCGTGAGAGACATCGCTAACCGGATCGCCCATTGGTCTTTAAGCCAATTGATCAAGTGAGCCACCCGCTCAAACGTTTCCAGGAAATCGTCCTGATTGTCCTTGTCAGAGAACTGACCAAAGTTCAATGCTTCTCTGGACCAAGGTTCTAAAGCATGAGCTTGACTTAACCGTGCTGAACCTGGTGTGGAAGAAACAGGATCCGGCTCCCTCTTTGTGCTCTGTATCCAGGCCTCCATCATATTGATGAGCGGTTTTTGCTGAGCCTCCATCCTGGCTGCAGCTCGCTCTTGAGCTTCTATCGCGAGTTCACGCTGTCGCTCAAACTGTGATGCCATCCAGGTGAGTACTTCCTTAGCCTCCATGGTCATTCTGAAACGATAAAGCAGACAACACAACCACCCAAGTGCGGTACCACAGCATAGAAGGTACTATTCTCTTTGTCACCAGCTATACCAATACCCACAGCACAAGTATCCTTAGGTAACCCTGTTAGACACCAATTACCTGATACTAGTGGTGCGTCAGGCTTGTAACAACGTTGGTCTCCACCGTAACAGACATGCCTTCTCCGTCCAGATGCAGCCCTGCTTAGCGTTCTTCCTGTAGCTTGACCTCAGCGTTGCTCCTTTAAATCCTTGCGCATGCGTGCTAACGCCTTAATCCGCAGCAACTACGCCAATCTGTCATACCCCTTGCCTAGGGCCAATGGCTGAACAGCAAAAGGGCTGCCTTATTTGTTTTCGAGCAATGTCTCAAGCCTAGTGCGCCAGCAATGGATGCTGGGACTTGTAGTTTAATTACTCTCCAACAAAGTATTGTGACCACACGGGGTTCAAGGCAAACAAATAAATTTTATTCAGGGTTTTCCCCCTCGCATAGAATTCTTAACGCAAGACATGGCATGGATTATTTCTCCAAAATAATAGGATAACAGGAACAACTGAAAGTTGAGAATCAAATGACAGTAGTACTGTTTCATTCACAGCTCTGCTCAGGCTTCTCTGCAATACCAGCTTTCCACAGCCAAGGCTGAAGAACTGATCAGACAAACTTAAAAGTTCCAACAAAATGTCTTTCTTTCTCAGGTTTAGAAACAGCTATGCACTCCTCTCATGCAGAGGTAACTCAGCGTCAGTCCAAGCTGTTTGCTTCACATAAAGAGCAATCCATTTCACATACGTCACTATCAACAGGTGCTTCATCAACATCTATTATCATATCTTCACAAGCTCCATTAGCATTCTCTTCTAAGGATCTTTTATAATCAGGTTTAAACTGAAGCTTATTTAGAATCTCTTGCAGTTGTCCTATAAACTGTTCTCTCTGGTTTTCACGTACACTGCTTAGGGAAGGAGTTTGAGTCTCATTTAAGAATTTGAACACAGAATCTGAAGCTGTCTCAGGACACTTACTTGGAATACTTTTACTTCTGGCTGGAGTTGGTTTTACTGCGTTCTTGTCCTGACTTTGCTCAGCGCTGAACCTTAGCTTCTTAACAATATCCTCAGCACAGCTCTTGTTAGGGACTGAAGCACACGTACCTTTCCAACGTGCAATGCTTTCTCTACAGTCAGAGCTCTTTCCCCGGGTAAAGGTAAGTCTTTCTACCTTCTCTCTGGGTTGCTTTGGCAGAAGCTTCAGGTTTGCTTTCAGTGCTCCTTGAGAATAGGGATCAGCAGCCTCTCCAGAATCCTCCTTAGCTTCCGTAGCTTGTTCTGAGTTCCGTGATTTCCCTGCTAGTTCGCTTCCTGGCTTCCTGCCTCCTGGCTTCCTTTCTCCTGGCTTCCTCTCCTTACTAAACTCTGAGGCAGCCTTAAAACGGCTTTTCTCACCAGCCACTCCCTCCTTGCTGCACATGTGAAGTTCATTAGGGCTCAAACTAGCTCTTACGTCACTGCTGGGGCAGGGTTTAGCTCTAGCTAGTACATGCTCTGAAAGCTTGTGGTTTCCATGGGAACCCTGTTTGCCTTTACTTTTAAAGGTGTATCCCTCATTTCCTTCCCATTCCATCTGGTCCACACAACTCTCCTTATCACAATAGTTTGTCAACAGTCCATTCTGACGGCGGAATATGATACACGTGAAAACACTTCTGATGCAGTGCGTCGATATTGCACCATTGAAACACCTAGAACAGAATGCTTGACAGCAATTAGTTTTGACAACATATTATCCCAGCGTATGAAAAACATACAAGGCCGATATACGCACCAATAACTCTGACACTGTAACTTTCAGTTATCTAAACCTATTTTCTAAAGTCTACAAATACTTTTATTTGCAAAATAGTAGCTATTACAGCATTATAAGCTACTTACTATTTTTTGTGATCTTTTTATGTTCAGCCGCCAGTACCGTCAAAATCAGCAAATTTTGAATACCTATTAAACTAACTAGATCTCAGATAAAAAATCTGTATATAAAGCCTTTTGACATAAAGATAATAGCTAAACATAGTTCCATTGAATTTATAGCCATTAATTAGTAAACAGTTGAGTAGTAAGTATGGAAACCTTATGTATGTAAAACATACGCTGCTCCAAAATAGTACACTGCCTCCTATCCCATGACTCTTTAGTTTTGCCAAAAGTCTCTGATGAGGGACCTTGTCAAAAGCTTTCTGAAAGTCCAAATACACTACATCAACCGACTCACCTTTGTTTGCCTGTTTATTCACACCTTCAAAATAAAAACCAGATTAGTAAAACAAGATCTTCCTTGTCTAAAGTCATATTGGCTGTCTCCCATTAAGCCATGACTATCTACATGTTCAGCAATTTTGTTTTTTATGATGGTTTCCATCATTTTTCCCGGTACTGATGTCAGGCTCACCGGTCTGTAGTTTTCCGGATCACCCTTGGAACCCTTTTTAAAAATTGGTGTTACGTTCGCCATCTTCCAATCTTCAGGTATTACAGATGATTTTAATGATAGTTCACAGATTACTAATAGCAGGTCTGCAATCTCACATTTCAGTTCTTTCAACACCCTTGGATGTATATCATCTGGCCCAGGTGATTTGCTACTCTTCAGTTTATCTAATAGTTGTAATACATCTTCCCGATGTATCGATATTTCCTTCAATTCTTCCGCACCTTTAAATACCACTTCAGTCATGGGTAACATCCCTACATCTTCCTCAGTAAAGACCAAAGCAAAGAATTCATTCAGTCTCTCTGCTATCGCCTGTCGCCTCTTAGTGCCCCTTTAACCCCTCTGTCATCTAATGGACCAACTAACTCTCTCACAGGTTTTTTGCTACGAATGTACTTGAAAAAGTCTTTATTACGTGTTTTTCCTTCCGCAGCAAGCTTATTCTCAAATTCTCCCTTTGCCTGCCTTATCAATGCCTTGCATTTAACTTGCCAGTGCTTGTGCTATTTCCAGGTTTCGTCGTTTGGCTCTTTTTTCCATTTCCTGAAAGATGCTTTTTTGGCAACAACAGCCTCTTTGACCTCACCTTTAAACCATGCTGGCAGATTTTTGGACTTCCTTCCACTTTTCTTAAAGTGTGGAATACAGCTGGTCTGGGCTTCCAAGATAGTATTTTTCAGCAACACCCCAGCTTGATGTAAGTCTTTAACCTTTGCAACTGCACCTTTTAGTTTTTTCTTAACTATTTTCCTCATTTTATCATAGTCTCCCTTTCGAAAGTTAAAAGGTAGTACTGTGGATTTCCTTACTATCCCTCCTCCACTAATTAAATCAAAAGTGATCATGCTATGATCACTATTGCCAAGTGACCCCAACACCCTTATCTCTTGCACTAGATCTGGTGTTCCACTAAGGACTAGGTCCAATATGGCTTCCCCTCTGGTCGGTTCATGAACTAGCTGCTCCAAGAAGCAGTCATTTATTTCATCTAGGAACTTTATCTCCCTAGCATGTCCAGCCATGACACTGACCCAGTCGATACCGGGGTAATTGAAATCACCCATTACACAGGTCTGCAAAAAAATTTTTTTTGAGAGCTGTTTTGGTTATTCCACGTAATCTTTATGTTTTTTGGTGTGCTGAATCCGAAAATGACCTCCATTTTGTCATAGGACATCACGTTTCCTGACAATTTAGGTAACTATGTTAAATAAGGCAATACCTCAAAATAAATGGAAATAGACTTATAAAATTAAAGTTTTATTACAATATTTTCATGAAAATCCTTTTTTGAACTGAAATGAGCTCACCTACACACACTAAACTCGATTCTTCTTCCTTGTGAGGCTCCTCTTGGTGCATTTACGCTTGTGAGTAGCATCTGGAATGTCTCTCTGAAGCATCCAACAGTAGTCTGCCATCATTGTAATGCTCCACTTTCCCTGGTATCTCCTTTCCATCTCTTTAATGTCTTGGTGGAATCATTCACCTTGTTCCTCACTCAGAGCTCCCAAAGTTTCAGGAAAGTAGTCAAGGTGGGACTGGAGGAAATGCACTTTCAAACGCCATCAGAAACAGCCACACTTTTAAACCACGCATCAAAAGCATGTGGGAAGAAGTAGGCAGAACAAAATCAATGCAAAATACACACAAGCCAGGAAAATGCTGGAAAGCAATGAGCACAAATGCTCGAAGCTTAGCCAACAAAATTCCAGACCTGGAAGCCTTAATGGTGGAAACGAATTTGGACATTGTGGCCATTACAGAAACATGGTTTAATGAATCGCACGATTGGGATATAGCCATAGCTGGCTATAATCTATTCAGAAGAGACAGAGAATATGGAAAAGGAAGTTGAGTAGCCTTGTATGTCAAAAGCAATATTAAAGCTACTGAAATGCAGGGAACATGGGGAAAAGAAGAAGCGCTCTGGATTGCGTTGGAAAGAGGAGATGGCACTGTCATCCATATTGCTGTAGTCTACAGACCTCTGACTCAAATTGAAGAGAGAGATAACGAATTGATTAAAGATATTGCCAAGATAGCAGCAAAGGGGGAAGCGATCATATTGGGTGACTTTAATCTACCTGATGTGGATTGGATTACTCCTTCTGCACATCTGGAAAGAAGCAAAAAGATTGTGGATGCTCTCCAAGATGCATTATTTAGACAAATGGTAATGGAACCAACCAGGGAAAGCTCAACGCTGGATGTAGTGCTCACCAACAGTGATAGTGTGTCGAATGTCTGCTGAGTGCCCCTGTGAGCAATAGCGACCATCACATGGTGTGGTTTGAGATAAAAGCCATGGTACAGGCCAATCATAGCAAGCTCAAAGTCCTAAACTTCAAATACACTGACTTCAATTAAATGGCAGAGTACTTAAAGGAGGAGATGACGGGGTGGAAGGAGATAAAGGAAGTGGAATTGCAATGGGCTAAAGTAAATAAGGCAATAAATGGGGCAACAGATAAATATGTAGGAAAAGTAAATAAAAACAAGAGGAGAAGGAAACCTATTTGGTTTTCCAAAGAGGTGGCTGCTCAAATAAAGGCAAAAAACACAACTTTCGCAAAATTCAAAAGCTTGCAAACAGAAGAACACAGAAATGAATACAGGATCCAACTCAAAGAGTCTAAAAGAGTAATAAGGATAGCAAAATCAAAGGCAGAGGAAAGGATGACTAAAGATGTTAAGGGTAGCAACAAACTTTCTTCAGGTATATTCGGGAAAGGAAGAAGATCAGAGTTGGAATTGCAGGACTCAAAAGTGCTGGGAAAGGACTCGTGGAAAGTGACACTGAAAAAGCGGAATTGCTAAATAAATACTTCTGCTCTGTTTTTACTAAAGAAGATCCTGGAGATGGACCAGCTGTGACTCCCAAATATAAAAATGGGAATTAAGTAGATACCACACCATTCACAGAAGACGAGGTGTTAGAACTACTTGCTAATCTGAAAGTGGACAAAGCCATGGGACCAGATGGGATACATCCTAAGATACTGAAAGAGCTCAGAGAGGTTCTTGCAGGACCGTTAAAGGATGTCTTCAACAGATCCTTGGAAACAGAAGAGGTTCCTCAGGACTGGAGAATGGCTGATGTCGTACCTCTACACAAAAGTGGTGACAGGGAAGTGTCAAACTACAGGCCCGTGAGCCTTACCTCGGTGGCGGGAAAAGTAATGGAGGCGCTCCTGAAACAGCGAATAGTGAACTTTCTCAAAACCAACAGGATGCAAGATCCGAGGCAACATGGTTTTACCGAAGGACAGTCTCGCCAAACAAATCTGATTGAGTTCTTTGACTGGGTGACCAAGGAACTAGATCAGGGGCATGCGATGGATGTCATCTACCTGGATTTCAGCAAAGCCTTTGATACTGTTCCTCATAGGAGGCTTGTCAACAAACTCAGTAGATTGGGGATGGGTCCCAAGATGGTAAAGTGGATTAGAAATTGGTTGACTGACAGACAACAGAAGGTGATTGTACATGGAGCTCACTCGGATGAGAGGAAGGTAATTAGCGGGGTGCCCCAGGGTTCGGTCCTGGGTCCGGCACTGTTCAATGTATTTGTGAGTGATATTGCTGAAGGACTGAATGGAAAAGTCTGTCTTTTTGCAGACGACACAAAAATTTGCAACAGAGTGGACTCCCCCGAGGGAGTGGTTAACATGAGGAAAGATCTACAAAAGCTGGAAGACTGGTCTAATGCTTGGCAACTACGATTTAATGCGAAAAAGTGCAGTGTCATGCACTTGGGTAGCAGAAATCCAAGGGAAATGTACACGATAGGAGGCGAGAGGTTGGTATGCACGGTTCAGGAGAAAGACCTTGGTGTGATTATCTCTGATGATCTCAAGGTGGCAAAACAGTGCTACAAGGTGGTGGCAAAAGCCAGGAGGATGTTGGGCTGCATACAGAGAGGGATTACCAGCAGAAAGGAAGAGGTACTTATGCCACTGTATAAGTCACTGGTGAGGCCTCACTTGGAATACTGTGTTCAGTTTTGGAGACCATATCTTGCAAAAGATGTAAAAAGACTGGAAACTGTTCAGAGGAAAGCGACCAAAATGATTTGGAGCCTGCATCAGAAGCCTTATGAGAAGAGACTTGAAGACCTAAATATGTACACTTTGGAGGAGAGGAGGGACAGGGGAGATATGATTCAGACCTTTAAATACTTAAAGAGAAATGATGAACAAACAAACCTCTTCCAAAGACGGGGAAGCTGTAAAACTAGAGGGCATAACATGAAGCTGCAAGATGGTAAATTGAAAGGCAATATCAGGAAATATTTATTCACTGAAAGGTTGGTGGATGCTTGGAATGTCCTCCCGAAGGAAGTGGTGGGGGCAAACACGGTGACGGAATTCAAAACAGCATGGGACAAACACAGTAGATCCCTTTACAGCAATAGGATAAAAACTAAATAAACGGTACCATCTAACTTCTGAACCATATAACGTCTCAACAAATAGGGGTGTCCTACATGGAGTGGTGGGTTTACCCCTAAACAAAGACATGGGGGGGGGGGTGGCCTGCACAGAGTGACAGATGCACCTACTCTTGCCATCTTGCTGGGCAGACTAGATGGACCATGCTGGTCTTTATCTGCCGTCGTTTACTATGTTACTATGTATCAGGCAACCTAAAGCTTGAAATGCTTTCAGCATTTGTCCGACGATCTTTTTGTAGTGAGGATCTTTGTTATTGCCTAAAAATTTCTGTATGACTTCTTTAAATGCAATCCACCCTTCCTTTTGAGGATCCATCATGGTATTGACAAACTCTTGATCAACTATAAGCCTTCTAATGTCTGGTCCGACGAACACACCTTCCTTCAATTTTGCCTCCGACAGGCCTGGAAACTTGGTGACCAAGTATTTGAAGCATTCTCCATCTCTTGGAAGTGATTTTACGAATTGCTTCATCAATCCCAATTTTATGTGGAGAGGTGGTAGAAGAACTTTATGGGAAGGTACCAAAGTTTCTCGGAGGACATTTTTTTCACCGACTGTTAGCACCCTCGGCTGCCAACTCTTCTTGGTCCAGTGATTTTGTCAGTCTCGACTGTCCCATACACACAGAAAACAAGGATATTTGGTATACCCAGCTTGTTGCCCAAGCAGCATGCACAAGACCTTCAAGTCCCCACACACTTGCCAACTATGGTCTTCATATTTAAGTTTACGAAGAACCAATTCCAAGTTCTCGTAGGTTTCCTTCAAGTGTACGGAATGACCTACAGGTATGGAAGCTTAAAAACTGTTGTGGAGTAAAACTGCTTTGAGACTTCTTTTTGAAGAATCTATAAAAAGAAGCCATTGCTCTGAATCATATTGGATTTTAAAATTGACCCGTCAGACCTTTGACATCGATGCAATAAACCAACTTGTCTTCCTGGGCGAAGTAAGGAACGAACTCCTTTTCACGATGTCTGAACCATGAAGATGACACTCCTGGCAACAATAAATTCCTGCTTTTCAGCCTTGATCTGAGTAACTCAGCGGCATCTTTGGGAAGATTCAAGTTTCTTACCAAATCATTCATCTCCTCCTGAGAAAACAATTTTGGTCTTGTATCATCTTCAAAGTCAGAACTTGATTCATCATCTGGTTCAGGTATGACTTCACCTTCATCAGAGCTAGGTATCTCTTCCAAGGTAGCAGGGGGCTTGGGTACTGGTATATCTGTGCCATGGGGGATGGGACAAATTGCCGAGTGAAGATTGGGGTATGAAATGGAATGCTTCCATTTGGAATTAAACCCTTTCACATCACATGAACAAAAGTAACAGTCATCACTATGGTTCTTTTGCTCTCGCCATACCATAGGAATCCCATAACGGAAAGATTTTTTTCTTACCCTTGAACCAGTTTCGGAGGTCCTCAACACACCGTTTGCACACTTTATGAGGCATCCCAGACTTTATCTTGATCTCCAATTTCTAGTCCAAAGTATACCTTTTTCACAAAGTCTGTAATATTCTGCTGTTGCTTCAACACTGTATATTCACCACAGATGAAACAGAAACTGTCTGGCGAATTAATACACTTTCGCGGAGCCATAACATAACGGTTGAAGAATGACGAGCTAACACGAATTGCGATGAAAAAGTGTGAACAGCCTAGAACCAAGAACCTGATGATGATTCATGCACAAGTGTGGCATGCAGGAGAGAGCAGCTCTGTGTCTGTACATGAGACGTCACAGTGCTGGCCACGCCCACCTGCACTGACCGGAGCTGCTGCTATCTGCCCTGTGTCTCCCTCCCACTGGATTCTTCAGGAAAGATTAACCCCTTCTACCATTAGAAGCACGGACTTAAAACTTGCTTAGCTTATATATATATTGCTGACCATCAGATTTACAGTGCTATATTTTTTTTTTACATAACTCGGACAACCCCCTTTAAGGTTTTTTGGCATTTTATATCTTAAATGCACTTATGTGAATTAATTAATAGTAATTTGAATTAATTAATAGTAATTTGAAAAAATTTGATAAATTTGAAGACAATTTTGCATGTTGTGGCAAATCATGACGTCTAGGAGTTTTTTCAATATTTTATTTGTTTTCAGCACACCAAAATACATGGAAATTAGATGAAAATAATCAAACAGCTTTTTAGTCGCAGTAATAATTATTATTACTGTGCTGTAACTTTTGTTAGCTTCCTTGATTTCTTTGAGCATTTCATCATTCATTTGTTCATTCTGGGCAGGCGGTCGATAGTACATCCCCACTGCCATCGCCTTCCCCTTTTTACATGGAATTTCAATCCAGAGAGATTCTACTGCAAATTTTGTTTCCTGCAAAACTTTAATCCTTTCTGACTCAATGCCCTCTCTAACATAGAGCGCAACTCCTCCACCAATTTGATCAGCTCTATCATTACGGTATAGTTTGTACCCAGGTATCACAGTGTCCTCTGGTTGTCCTCCTTCCACCATGTCTCTGAGATTCCAATCATATCTAACCTCTCATTTAGTGCTATATATTCTAACTCTCCCATCTTATTTTTTAGACTTCTAGCATTTGCATACAAGCATTTTAGAGACTGTATTTTATTCATATTAATTTGGCTATTGATAGGCATGGGTAATTTGGGATCTTTAAGCTCTGTCTGCTCCATACTCGAGGGCATTTGGGTTACTTATCTTTTTTTTGGAACCTCTCTGCTTTTGGTAGTATCCTTCAAGGATACATTCTTCCGAACTACGCGCTCTTGTGCGACTGTCGGCTTTCCCCTATTATCTAGTTTAAAAGCTGCTCTATCTCCTTTTTAAAGGTTAATACCAGCAGCCTGGTTCCATCCCGGTTAAGGTGAAGCCCATCCCTTCGGAAGAGCCCCTCCTTTCCCCAGAATGTTCCCCAGTTCCTAACAAATCCAAAACCCTCATCCTTGCACCATTATCTCATCCATGCATTGAGACTCCGGAGCTGTGCCTGCCTTTTGGGTCTTGCGCGTGGAACAGGAAGCATTTCGGAGAATGCTACACTAGAAGTTCTGGATTTCAGCTTCCTACTAAAAGCCTAAATTTAGCCTCCAGAACCTCCCTACTACATTTTCCTATGTCATTGGTACCGACTTGTACCAAGACAGCAGACTCCTCACCAGCACTATCTAAGACCTTATCTGGGTGGCGCATGAGATCCGCTACCTTCGCACCAGGCAGGCATGTTACCAGGAGATCCTCACGTCCACCAGCCACCCAGCTATATACATGCCTAATGATCGAATCATCAACTATAACGGCTGTCCTAACCCTTCCCTCATGGGCACATGGCAATGGAGAAACTTCCTCGGTGTGAGAGGGTTTTACATCACCTGGAGCACAGGTCCTAGTTACAGGATCACTTCCTGCCACACCAGGGTGATGCTCTCCTGTCACTTGACCTCTCCTCCATGGCAACAGGGATGCTGCCAGACTGGAGGTGGGACTTCAGGACTATATCCCTGTAGGTCTCATCTATGTACCTCTCTGTCTTTCTTATGTCTTCCAATTCTGCTACCCTAGCCTCTAGAGAATGGACTCATTCCCTGAGAGCAAAGAGCTCCTTGCATCTATTGCACACATAAGACCTCTCACCAACTGGGAGAAAATCATACATGTGACACTCAATGCTATAGACTGGAAAGCCCCCATCTTGCTGCTGGACTGCTGTCTGCATCTTAGTTTTAAGCTTGTGTTTAGATCTTTAAGTTCTTTACTTATTAAGGGTTGCTATGGATACTTATACTAATAAAATTGTACCTAATACGTCTAATATACCTTGTTCACCTGAAGCTTAATTAATCTTAGGTCCTTAGTGTATGACTGATTTGGATAACGAGTTGCACCTGAGAGCACCTCCTTTCCATTAAGATATGTAAGCACCTATAAAGCTACGATTATCCCAGGGGTGGGTGGGTGTTGGGGAGGGAGGGAAATAACACTTATTAAAAGAGGGCTGCTACACAGTACCCTGTCCTGTGCTTCTGAGGTAAGCTGTGACCAACTTCCTGGGTGAGTAACAGTCCTTGCTTGGATAGAAGGAGTCTTTCAAAATGGCCTTTTGACCTGCCACCTGTTGTTAACACCTATTGAAAAGGTTTCACAGGTCTCTTGCCCCCTACGTAGAAGACCTCTTTGTAAAGGTCTCTAGAAGACTTTATTTGTTGCTCAAAGAATACTGACCCTGTTTTGCCTTTTATTCTAAGTTATATTCTGATTTGATTTAAATTAAAGCTCTTTGCTGATGCTAGGCTCTGGATTTATTATGAAATTTAAACTACAAGCTCTCTGCTGGGTTCTAAATTTAACCAGGAAGCTCTCTTCTGTGTTTTAAATTTAAATTAAAAGTACTTTGCTGATACTAGGCCCTGAGTGAGTATTAAATTTAAACTACAAGTTCTCTGCTTGGTATGAAATCTAACCAGAAAGCTCTCTTCTGTGTTTTAAATTTAAACTTAAACTGCTGTTATTAGGCCCTGACTGATTTAAGAAATACACTGGGTTCACAGATTAATCAGCTTTAATCCAAAGAAGTCCCTTCAGAAAAATTCCCAGAAATATATACTCACAATTGTAGGTCTCTCTTCAGAAGTAGCAGTCCCCTTTTCTAGTCCTTCAGCTCTTTGAAGCTGAGGCAGGCCTTAAAGGGCATGCACTCATTTGCAGTCTGCCACTCCTGCCCCCTCCGACAGGAAGTTGCATCAAAAGTGGCTAGAACCCTGGGAAAGTTATCCAAAACCAGAGGGGGGGGGATACTTATCCAAAGCTGGCGAGAAGGGAGTCTCCCCCGCTTAGTTCCAGGACTGTCCATCATTGAGTGGGGGAAGGAAGATAACTAAAAAATCTGAAATGATCCACATCACCAGAAATACTAAATACACCCCACCAGACTCACTCAAGATACTAGAACACACTCTAACCAACAAAGAAAGAGGTCAAATATCTTGGAATTACTTTTGACCAACATCTCAGCTTCCAGCCGCACATAAAAAAGACAACCAGATCAGCCTACCACAAGTTAAGAGGCATCTGTACACTGAAAACTCTACTATCAGATAACGACTTCATAACTGTATATCAGGCCATACTATCTCCTATAATTGATTACTGTAATGTAATATATCATGGACTCCCAAGGAAAACAACTCTCCCTCTGCAACTCGTGCAAAACACTGTGGCGAAAATCATTACAGGAACTGCAAGATACAATCATATAACTTCAACACTTAACAACTACACTGGCTTCCTGTTGCCATACGTGCTAAATACAAAAGCATATTAATCATCTTCAAAATACTAAATAATCTATCCCCGCTGAAGGGATAATTGGAATAAAGGGATAATCAGCTCAGATCTGCTTTATATGTTTGCCTTATGATTGCTTATATGTCTGCCTTATAACTGCACTCTGGCCTGTTTGAAACAGACACAGCAACATATGGATGGCACAAACAGGTGGGCAACAGGAAAAGAGCACATGCAGCTTACTACTGTTATAAAGCCTAAAAAAGCTATACTTTGGACAGAAGTGTCCAAGGATATAAGCCTAGGTTCAAACAGGTCAAGCCAGGAATTCAACTAATGCTCTTGCCCTGAAGGTTTCAATTGGTGCCAGCAGATGGAAAAACACAGGAGGAGGCAGAGGGCTATGATTGATTGCATAGATAGGCGAGCCTTGATCAGCAGATCTAGCTGCATAACCATAGAAGGCCCTGGGAAAGAGTTTTGCATTTGCTGAAACTATTTAGAATTTGAAGCAGAGAGGTATATATAAGACAGCAATTTTAGAGGGTCTGGGGGCAGTTCTTTTCTCCCCTTGCAGAGAGAAGTCTGCCCCACTGTCCCTCAGACAGGCACTTGCTATCTGCATCTATAACCATTTGTTTGCTGTGACAAATAAAAATGTTTTTTTGTAGCTGAGCAACTTGCTGTCTGAACTGTTTATTGGTAATTGGGGAAGCTTTGTAGGTGGACCCGGCCTACAAATTGGTGGCCCGTACGGGGACATCTAAACTGAGTTTAGACACTCATAAATTTTTCTAAATTGCCCAAGGATTCCTCTGACTGTATTTTTGTCAGAGAGGATACCTCCTGTTTGAAAGGAGAAACAGGGGATGAGAATACCTTCTCATTAGGAGAAGAGGATTCCTTCTGCTGGTACAGAAGATGGGAATACCGCTCTGAGTGACGTCGAGAGAGATTTTGAGATTTTGATACCCTAGGACGACTCCAGAGGGTGAGTTTTGTTTTTCCTGTCTACAAACAAAGACGGAAGATTTACCCAGGTTCGATTGTTGGGTGAGTACAAAATTTACACATATGCATATGTATTTTATGTGCTTAATGTTTTATTATGTAGCAAATTGTTAGAATGTCTCTGTATTTAGTTGTAATGTTAGGGAAAGAAAGTTTGAAAGTTTTGCCCAGACATTAGGTCTCTGTCTTTCCGGGATTGATTGATGTACGCTTGAGACTGTACGTATTATTATTAATACAAAGCGAATGTGTGTCTTTATCCACGTTTTCATACCCCCGCGAGGGATTGGCTGGATTTAGACAAAGCACAAGAGGTGTACGTGTGTATGAGTCCTGGATTCGTAATTTTCGCTCCTCTGTTAATTACGAGGTTTGGATTGCCACCTAAAAGCGAAATTACGCGCGCCTCTGTATATAAGGAGGTTCAATTTGCTATTGGTAAAAGGCGAAGTTAATTGCCCCTGTCCCTGAACAGTGAAAACACCAGGTCTACATAGACTATAGAGAAGGGACAGCTAGGGAAATGTTTAAAAGAAAATCTAAACAGGAAGAAAATAATGAGAAAGGAACTGAGCCCGGTCCTAGCCCCATAGATAGCCTTGTTAAACAGAACCCCCTATTGGAGGCTTCAATAAAAAATTGTTCTAAACAATGGGAAAAATGGACGAAGAAAACACCCTCTCTTGCCTGGTCAGCAGGGGGGTCGTTTGATCCGCTCATTTTGACCAAAAT
This sequence comes from Ichthyophis bannanicus, assembly GCA_033557465.1. NCBI lineage: Eukaryota > Metazoa > Chordata > Amphibia > Gymnophiona > Ichthyophiidae > Ichthyophis > Ichthyophis bannanicus. The sequence goes on along the minus strand of CM066038.1, from coordinate 324,203,134 downwards.
TAGGGATCATATTTTATTTAACAAATGTGGCAAAACCCAATTGGAACATTTGCGACATATTTCCCTGTGGATGCAGGCTGGTCCAGAGCTTTCGCCATCTGCCCCTGTACCCCCACCTTCTTATTGGGCAGCCGAAAGTAAAGCTATGGCAGCCATAGGCTATTCTGATCCTGTTTTCCAGCCCAAGTCAGAACCGACTTCTCACCCAGCAGCCTCTATACCCCCAGAACAGGTCCTGCATAAACTCTTGGACACTGAGGGAGCTTGGGCAAAGATTGAGGGTCATGTTAACTTAAAAGCCACCCCTGCCCCAGATCCCAGTGCATATGCTGAGGCACAGGCAAGATTAGAAGAGTTGAAACAGCAATTAACAGCAGAACATGAAGATTTAGAAAGTCAGGCTCAAGCTTTAAAACTATCTGAGGTTAAAATTACTGAGAATCTTAAAAGATGGGAGTTAGACCTAGCAGATAGGGAAAAACGTCTTAAGCAGATTATAGAAGAGGAAGAACAGGAGAAGGTAGATGAGGTAGTAGATGATGAAGAGCAAAAAAGTGAACTTACACTGGTTTGTGGAGTTGTGCAAGGTGGTAAAACTCCCCGAGCTCCGCAACCATGTATCCTTACTTTTATTACAGAGCAGGAGGATGGAAATGGTTACTATGTTTACCGATGGTCCTCTAACATGTACGGTTGGACAAGAGCCAACCAGCCCCAGATGTTACAGTGGCCCCCTAATGGATCACTAGAAACTGTACACCTTAACACCGCCCGACTCTGCATTCGTGGAGGAGCGGGAGACCCTAACTGGGATTCTGTCTATATGGAGGCAGGTCTGAGGGTTTGGGAAAAGTATGAGAATCAGGACGCTAATAAACAGCTTCTGTTTCCAGTAATCTATACAAATGAAGGAAAATCTAAATATATCCCATGGAGTTTTACTGATATGGCTAATATAGCCAGTAGTCTCCCTCCACTTAGTAGAGGGGGAGAGACATGGATTCAAAAATTTGAAAGAATTACGGCTGGATATCATTTGGCTTTGGGAGATATCAAAGCTTTATTGGCCAAAATTCTGGGAAATAGTGCGACAAATCAAGTGTTCGCCAATGCCGATTTAGGCCAGGTGAAGGTCACAGTTAACACTTATGATGGTTCTTCCTTCAACGAGTTTCGTCCTCGTATTTGGGACTCCCTCAGGGAAATGTACCCTACTCAGCGCAGTTTGGCTCCTCTTACTACTATGAGATTCCAAATAGGTGAGGATATCAGTGCATACCTCGTACGATTTCAAGATTTATGGGAAGCACAAATGGGGGTACCATACGATGATGTTTGTATGAGACCTGTATTTTTCCAGACTTTGTGTAATACATTACCCCCATCCGTAACTGCAAAATTAAAGTCTATAGTAGCCTTGGAGTCCGAGCCATGGCCTAAACAACAGGCCCATATTTTGCATTATATTCGATCTTTAGAGGAGGACACTTTGAAACCTGAGAAGGATTTGAAACAGGCCCAAGCACGCTTGTTATACCTTCAACTTAAAGGGTTACAAGAAAGTAAAGATCCCCAATCCACCACCAAATTACATCTTGATAAATCTAATAATGAACTTATTAGACAGCTAAAACAGAAAATTAGGGAACAGCAGGAGAAAATTGATGACATGGAATATCTGGATCCTTATGAGGATGATGTTCCAGATCCCCGTGATGAGGTATGGGATAGAGATAAGGAGCGCATTTACTATAACGGAGCCCAACGACCCCGTTATCCTCAGCCACAGCGTCGAGGTCCCTCTTACCATCAAAATAACCGTACTCCTGCCCCACAGTGTTGGAACTGTGGTGGTTACGGTCATTTTCAGCGCTCATGCCATGCTCAGCGCAGAAATGAGAATTTTGACAGGAGGCGTTTTCCCTTGTGGACACCTCCCCGGGATTCTGGACCCCCACCCCAACAATGACTGGGAATCTATATCTTACAGGCAAGGCTCACATATCAGGAACCTCTGATCACAGTATATCTTAATGATGAGCCCACAGAAATGTTACTTGATACAGGAGCCACTTCCTCTGTATTAACTACTTTACCACAGAGATGCCAGCTTAGTAGAAAGAAAATGACTACCACTGGTTTTGATGGTAGACCCCTTACATCTTACCTAACTACACCCATTTGTTTAAGAATAGGAGATCAGCAGATTTCTCATTCTTTTCTGTTTGCCCCATATTGCCCAGTAAATTTGATGGGTAGGGACTTATTGGTGAAATTACAGGTTGAATTCACCTATGGTCTGCCGGGAGAAAAAGGTCCTGAGCGGTCACTGCTCCTCAGCCCTTATGGCCGAGTTAAATCACATCTGCCTGTAACCATTCATATTAAGCCTGGCTGTAAACCACCAAAGATTCCGCAGTATCCTCTCCAACCGGAGGCCCTGCAGGGATCTCGCCAGGAGATTCAGGAACTGTTACAGCACGGAATCATTGAACTCAGTAACTCCCCATATAACACCCCACTATTCCCTGTGAAAAAGCCTAATGGGAAGTGGAGAATAGTTCATGACTTACGTGCACTTAACAGTGTTATTGAACCACAGTTTCCAGTAGTCTCAAACCCTGCCACATTGCTGACAACAGCTACTCTGTACAAGTATCATACTGTTCTGGACCTTTCCCATGCCTTTTTTGGGATAGAAGTCGAACCCACATCCAGGCAGTTTCTGGCATTTATTTTTGAGGGTCAGCATTATCAGTGGACCAGGTTACCCCAAGGATACGTGGAAAGTCCCTCCATATTCTCTCAAGCACTAGTTGCTGATTTGCAATCATTCAGGGCAGAGTTGCCCAGCAATGTGTCTTTGTTACAGTATGTAGATGACTTACTGCTTTCCACAGCTGAGGCTGCAGCAAACCTGGCCCTCACAGATAAACTTGTTTGTTATCTTTTGGAAAGTGGTTACCAGATTAATATGGCCAAGGCACAGATCTGCCAAACTGAAGTCACTTTTCTGGGTTTCCTAGTAGGAGATGGAATGCTGTCTCTGACAGAGAAAACTAAACAACACTGCTTGCAATTACAGATGCCTACCACTGTAAAGCAATTGCGATCTCTGCTCGGCATGATAAACTTCTGTCGTAATTGGATCCCAGGTCACAGTCAACGCACACATTCCTTTCGCAAATATTTAAAAGGGGGGGCTAAGGGGTCGACTGTTATCAGCCTGTCAGCTCCTGACCAGATTTTGCTTCAATCTCTTTTGACTGATGTATCACACATATCAAGTCTCTGTCTCCCTGACTATTCAAAGGAGATGTTTCTCATTAGCTTTCATGGACATCACACGTGGGCAGCTGTGATCTATCAGGATGATGGTAAAATTGTGTCCTACTTGTCAGGGTCTTTTTCTGTTACAGAAATAGTTCTGCCTGATGTTGAGAGAGGGTTAGTAGCCACCAGTGAGGCAGTTAGGAAGACCTATAACACCTTTCATCCCTTGCAACTCACTGTGTATTGCTCCGGTGATGTAGAGGCATTGTTATGCAGTAATACTCTCCACTTTACCCCACATCGGGTGAACCAGCTTTGTGCTGCCCTGCTACGGAGTCATATACTCATTAAGCCATTCCCTGCAAGTCACCCTTTTGGTTACCTACAAAATTTAGTTTCTGTCATTGTTGGAGAAGAAGGAGATAAGATCCCCATTTTTTCTTTCGCAGATAATATTCTGTCTCTTCATGAAATGCCTGTCAATTCTGAAGTCTGGTTCACTGACGGTTCTGAGACATCACTATGTTCTGGTTTCAGTGCAGTACAGATATCTCCTTTTGGTGATATTCTAGATGTCTTACAATATCAGTTGCCGAGTACTTATAGTGCTCAAGGTGCTGAACTCTGTGCAATTTTGGCAGTCTTACTGCATCAGGAGAAACAGAACATTATCATATTTACTGACTCCCATTATGCAGCACAAGTGCTGACAGTGCTTCATCAGAAATGGTCACAAAGAGGTTTTATCACCTCTTCAGCCAGCTCAATCTCACATCTTGATGAGATACATCAAATTTATGAGTGTCTAGAGAAACGCAGAATCAACAATCTGTTTCTGTGCTGTGAATGGGTTCCTGGACATACACAGGGAGACTCTTTCCGCCAGATGGGCAATGCCCTGGCAGATCAGTTAGCCAAAGAAGTAACTAGTAATGCTTCCCTAACCTTACCTGTCACCAGATCACAGATCTATTTAGTACCTGACCTTGCTGATTATCAGAAAGATGCTGTTTCTCATGAGATAGGAAACTGGGAGAGACTAGGTTGTTCCCAAATTAAGAAAATGTGGGTACATCCATCAGGAAAACTCTGTATCTGTTATGTAGCACTGAAACGCCTCACAGAACTCATTCATGATATCTATCATTCTAGTACTGCAAATGTTTACAGCATGCTTGAGGACATTTTTTGGTGTCCACACATGAGAAATCGCATTCAGGAACTAGTAGCTAAATGTCCCGTGTGTATTCTGAACTCTCAGCCAGGGGGAAAGGCCATAGCCAAAGGTCACCTCCCAGTTCTAAGTGGTCCTTTTGAGTCTTGGTATGTAGATTTCACTGACATGATTCACAGATGTGCTCAGAAGCGGTACCTTTTAGTGTGGGTTTGCCCTTGGTCTAAATGGATTGAGGCTTTCCCCTGCAATAGAGAGACTGCTGAAGAAGTAGTAGAGGTTTTGCTAACACAAATAATTCCCCGATTTGGCATTCCTAAAGTTATATATTCTGATAATGGCTCTCACTTTCGTAATACTCTTGTGACTGCACTCACCCAGCATCTCCCTGTCCAGTGGAAGTATGTTTCTGTGTATAAACCTACTTCCAATGGTCTTGTTGAACGATGTAATGGCATTTTGAAAACTCAACTCAGAAAGATTTGCGCTTCTGGTCATATGACCTGGCTACAAGCATTACCAATGTGCTTATTTCAGCTACGTAATAGCCCGATCAAGCGATTACATTTGACACCTCATGAAATGGCCACTGGCCGGCGTATGCGTGTGACTAATTTATCACAGTCCCAGGTTCCGATTCATGATAGTCTCTCTGCTTACCTTGCAGGACTCCGGATTGCGCTCCAAGAAATTGCTGACCGAGTAGCAGTCACACAGTCTGTGTCCAGTCCATCCTTATTACCTTGCTTCCCTGTAGGGTCCACTGTCTATAAAAGAAATTGTATTCATGCATCCTGGGACTGCCCAACTTTTTCAGGACCCCACGTTGTCACTGCTGCTTCCCCTTTTGCTGCCAGACTGAATGATACTGATACTTGGGTGCATGTCAGCCATCTAAAAGCGTCTCCAGCTGTCTCATCTGATTAATCAGTTTTATTTCCCTACAGAACTCACGTGTTCTCACCACAGTGTTATGTTATTAGTACCAAAGATGATCGCTGTCAAGCCTACTCCGTGGGTGTCCTTGTGCTTTTTTCTGGGAATCTCTGTCATAATCGTGCTCCTTATTGAGTGTTTACATCCAGATGGACAGCTAGCTTTGTTTCTTCAAGGATGGAACCAGACTAACCAGACGATATCTCGAGCACCCCGGGCTTTACCTGAAGGCTCTCTGAACTTGTGGAAGCAATCAGTATTACACATTGTTTCCCTGATGAACATTGCAGACTGCATTATTTGTACCCCTTTACCGAAGGGTGTATCATATGCTCCAGTACATGTTTCAAAGGTTCCCTTAAATGAGTATGCAGGACAGCTTGCTTGTGTAGATAATAATAATTTTTCTGCCAGTTGTTATGAGACTTTTAATTGTTCCCAGACGTGGCATGCAATGAATATGATACATGACCCTTTGCGTGTATATGTTGACCCGAATATGATATTCGATTTATGTTTAATAACAAATGTATCCATTGCTTTTTCAGATAAGTGTAACTTGTCGTATAATGTGCTTAGTGGATCCTTTCATTTTGCTAGTAATTCTGTCATGATAAAGTGGTATAATCAATCCGGTAATATGGACCCCTCCAGTATGCAATATGATTGGAAAAATATTACAAGAAACCCGGTAGTGTTTACTGGATCTGACTTCCGCTGGTATGTGGGGGTTGGCCCCATTTACCACGATGGTTCAGCCGTGCTGTCAACGGGTTCTCAGAATGAATCTCCATATACTTCATGCTATCTCCCAATGTCCAGTTTTAGGAGGGATCTTACCTCAGCTACTACGGGAAAATCTTTTGTTAAGTGGTTTGATGGGCATCATATGAGTCGCATATGGACACCTGCTACAAACCTCTTTGCTGTAATGGGTCATTATTGGTTGTGTGGGGAAACTCTGTATCAAGTAATTAACCTCTCCCTATTACCCTGTGCTTTGGTTAAAGTTTCTTCTTTTTCTGTCTTGATACCTCTTAATGTTACCCATCATTCTGCTTCTCGCTCCACCCGGCATAGATTAAAACGTAGCTCCTCAGCTTATGCTAGCCCCTGGGATTCATCTATAGCCGAGGATGATGCCATTCAGGCCTCATTTGAGTATATCAATTCCACTTATCCCATGACTAAAACTCATTTGGATGCCCTTAGTGCAACTGCTTGGATTCCCTTTGCCACCCCCGCCCTAACTGCTGAGCTTGGTATGGCTGTACGCCGTTTGCAATGTTTGTTGCATATTCAAATGAAAGCTGTTACTGAATCCATATCACGCCTAGCCGAGTCCCTTGAACAAAATACACAAATGACTCTGCAGAATAGGCAAGCTTTGGATTTACTTTTGGCCGCTGAAGGCGGAACATGCACTTTCATTAATGCTACAAACTGTTGTACGGTCATCGCCAACCATACCATTTTTGTTCTTGATGCTATGAATAAGATAAAGCATCTCTCTGAGTTGCATATTGATGATTTTAAAGGGGGGCTTCAACTTAATAATATTTGGGGTAGTATTGCTTCATGGTTTGCTAGTTTAGGTGTAGGACTTAAAGCCTTCTTTATTACGCTTTTAAGTATAGCTTGTTTTGCAATCATTGCCTGTTGTGCTTTATCCATTTTACTTGCCTGTTGTAAACGAATGATGCTGCAAAGCACTAAAACCATGTACATTGTATCTATGGAACAGTACCAGCGGTTGCCTCTCAATGATCCCTCTCTGTCTCAAATGGTTGTTATCCATGCCCCTTAGTGGGATTACTTTTGCCCCTCCACATAAAAAAAAAGAAAAAGAAAAAGGAAAAGAAAAAGTGGGGAATGAAGGGATAATTGGAATAAAGGGATAATCAGCTCAGATCTGCTTTATATGTTTGCCTTATGATTGCATATATGTCTGCCTTATAACTGCACTCTGACCTGTTTGAAACAGACACAGCAACATATGGATGGCACAAACAGGTGGGCAACAGGAAAAGAGCACATGCAGCTTACTACTGTTATAAAGCCTAAAAAAGCTATACTTTGGACAGAAGTGTCCAAGGATATAAGCCTAGGTTCAAACAGGTCAAGCCAGGAATTCAACTAATGCTCTTGCCCTGAAGGTTTCAATTGGTGCCAGCAGATGGAAAAACACAGGAGGAGGCAGAGGGCTATGATTGATTGCATAGATAGGCGAGCCTTGATCAGCAGATCTAGCTGCATAACCATAGAAGGCCCTGGGAAAGAGTTTTGCATTTGCTGAAACTATTTAGAATTTGAAGCAGAGAGGTATATATAAGACAGCAATTTTAGAGGGTCTGGGGGCAGTTCTTTTCTCCCCTTGCAGAGAGAAGTCTGCCCCACTGTCCCTCAGACAGGCACTTGCTATCTGCATCTATAACCATTTGTTTGCTGTGACAAATAAAAAAGTTTTTTGGTAGCTGAGCAACTTGCTGTCTGAACTGTTTATTGGTAATTGGGGAAGCTTTGTAGGTGGACCCGGCCTACACCGCCGACACTTCAACCGTTGAACCAGAAACCAACTACAATCAGAGCAAGAAGAAGTACAGACACATCATCGAAACCCCCCAAAACTACAGAACATCAAAGCAATTTACGTGCACCAGAGCCTTCTCTCTAGCTCTCCAGGTTTGGAATCAGCTACCTTCCCCAATACGAGCAATCAAAGACCTACTTGATTTCAGAAAAGCCATCAAGACCCATCTATTCTCCAGGACCAAGCAGGAAGTCAGTCCTCACATATGGGTGTCATCGGCGCCGATGAAGCCCCAGCGGAGCATTTCCCCAGCTTTCCATGAAAGCCTTTGGGAATGCTGGCACGCATGCGCGGTTCCCTTCCCGCCTAAAGGTGCCATCTTACCTCAGTCTCTTTTTTTCCAAGAAGCCCACCGGACGTGTGTCCTGTTCTCCGGGATAAATTGATTTTTTCTTCGGCAATTTTTCGCTATTTTTCTCCGGTTCGACGCCGGTTCCCCTCCCGCCGGGTTCGGTACACCGGTATCGAGCCCGCTTATTTCTTTTTTGGTTTTTGCCCTTTGTGGCTGGCGTTCGTGCCCCTTTTTTCATTTTTCCCTGGAAGGCCGGTCTTTTGACCTCGCAGGGGCTCTTTTTTCCCCGATGGCTTCCACTGGTTTCAAAAAGTGTGATCGGTGTAAGAAACTTATGTCTCTCACCGACACACACGACTGCTGCCTTCGGTGCCTCGGCCCTGACCACGACCCCAAGTCGTGTGTGCCATGTGGGAAGATGTCTTCCAAGGCACTCAAAAGTCAACAGCATCAGAAGGAAAGGTTTTTCTCGGACTCTGCCTCCGGCCGGGTCCGGACCTCGTCTGAGGCCTCGACATCTCGGGATTCCGATCCCGAGCGCCGTCGAAGCTCCTCGGACAGGGGGTCCCCCAACCGGGAACGCAAGAGGAAGAAGCGGCTCGCGAGGGCGGCGTCAGAGGAGGCCCCTGGTCCCTCGAGGGCCAGGTCTAAGACCCCCGACCGCCGTCCCGGACCCGTGGACCAAGAGAAGCCTGCCAAAGTTCCTCGCGTGGAGTCGGAGTCTGCTGAACACGTAAGCCCCTTAGTCCTCGTGGACTCTCCTCCCAGAGAGCCGACGGAGGGCACGGCGCCGCCGGGGCCCGAGTCGGTGGCTGCTGCGTCTCCCGAGCTGAGTCTCAGGATGACAGCCTTGGAGTGCAGATTGTCTGCCTTCATGGAGCAGCAGCGGGCACTGATGGCCAGCCTGTCTGGTGCATCTGCCCCGACCACCGGGACGTCGACTTCGAAGTCAACCCCGGAGACCGAGCTGATACTCGAGACCCTCGTTGCTCGAAGTCGTCCTCGGTCGAGGTCTCCCTCGACCTCCCGTTCGGGACAGAGGGTGTCGATGCCGGTGCCCCCGGCGTCGGGGCGGGTGCCTCTGGGCCCCGCGGGGTCAGACCCTGACTCCTCCTCGGATGAGTCCACCTGGGAGACGGAGGACGAGGAGTCTCCCAATACTTTTAAGACTCGGTGCATCCCGTTGGACTCACCGCAGTCTGAGCCCCGGAGTAGATCCCCTTCGGAGGACACTAGGTTCTCAGAGTTCGTCCGGGATATGGCCGCTGCCTTGGCTATCCCTGCCGATCCCGAGAAAGAGCCTCGAGCCGAGGAGCTCGATGCTCTACAGTACGACTCTCCTCCAAAGGAGGCCTTTACTGTCCTGGTTCCTCCGATGCTGGAACGGCTCCTCTTCCGGATGTGGAAGGCACCGGCTTCGGCGCCGGTTTTGAGCAAGCGAGTCGATTCCATCTATCGACTCCGCAAAAGGCCTGGTTTCCAGAAAGCACAGCTACCACACTATTCCATGGTTGTGGAATTGGCCATACATCGTCTGAAGAGCCAGAAGATGCACTCCGCGGTGCCCCCCGGCAGGGAGGCCCGCAACCTCGATGGTGTCGGTAGAAAGTGCTTCCAGGGGTCTATGCTTGCTTGCCGTGTCCAGTCTTACCAGCTGTACATGGGCATGTACTTGCGAGACCTGGCCAAGGAATTGGCCGGATTCTCTGCTGGTCTCTCCGGGGAACCCTTGCAGAGATTTAAGACCTTGTCCTCGAGGATTCGGGAATGCTCAAAGTTCATTTCCCGTGCCGCCTACGATGGCTTCGAGGCTTCGGCCCGAGTTGCGGCTGCCGGCATTGTGGCTCGACGCCAAGCGTGGCTGCAGTCATCGGACCTCAAACCATGGGTTCAGGACAAGTTGGTCGATGTCCCCTGCCGAGGTGAGAACCTTTTTGGCAAACCCGTGACCGAGAAGGCCGCTCAGCTCGAGACCGAGCACCTTACCTGGACAAGGCTGTCGAGGAAGACCTCTGCCCCTTCACATAAAAAGAAGGGCTCGGGTAAAAAGTCCTTTTACCCGAGGAAGGGCACTGCCTACAAACAGTACCCTCAGTATCAAGCTGCCCAAGCTGTCCCCCAGGGTCAGCAAGCCAGGGTAATGGGCCTCGTAGGCAGAGGACCCCCAAGCCTTCTGCCCCTGCTTCCACTCAGCAGGGTGGGGTTTTTTGACTCCTTGAGCATAGCCACTCCGTCCCTGCTTTCCCAGCCCTGCACAGGCGGTCGCCTTGTACTCTTTGCCCACCAGTGGCCTCTCATTACCACCGACAGTTGGGTGCTGGACATAGTCCAAAAGGGCTATGCCCTGCATTTTCATAAACTGCCTCCTCCTTACTTCCCAGGGGAGCCCTTGAGGCCTCCCCTGCACACAGACCTTCTCCTTCGAGAGCTCCAAGGTCTGTTGGTGGACAGGGCGGTGGAGCCTGTGCCTCCCCACTTGCAAGGTCACAGATTCTACTCCAGGTATTTCCTGGTACCCAAAAGGACCGGTGGCCTTCGACCCATTCTGGACCTCAGGAACCTCAACAAGTTCCTAGAGAAAGAAAAGTTCAAGATGCTTACTCTTGGAACACTTCTGCCCTACCTCCAGCAGGGAGATTGGCTATGCTCCTTAAATCTAAAGGATGCGTACACTCACATCCTCATTCATCCAGACCACAGAAAGTACCTCAGGTTCATTGTGGGAGGAAACCATTATCAGTACAGAGTACTACCTTTTGGCCTGACCTCCGCTCCCAGGGTCTTTACCAAGTGCCTGGCAGTGGTTGCGGCCTACCTGAGAAATCAAGGCATCTTTGTCTTTCCCTATCTGGACGACTGGCTCATCAGGGGTCAGACGTCCCTGGAGGCTAGACAAGCCACCCTCAGAACCATTGCTCTGCTTCAAAACATGGGCTTTGTCATAAACTTCTCAAAGTCCACTTTGCTCCCCTCCCAGAACTTGGAGTTCATAGGGGCAAGGTTGGATTCTCAACTGGCAAAGGCATTCTTGCCAGAAGACAGGGCTCAAAGACTGATGGACGTGGTGAAAGAGTTTCTAAACAGGTCCCTGGTCTCCACCAGACTCTGCCTCAGACTTCTGGGCCACATGGCTTCGACAGTGCATGTGACTCCCAATGCCAGGCTCCATATGAGGCCTGCACAGTGGTGCCTTCGGACTCAGTGGTCTCAGGCCACAGGCCGCCTAAGAGACAGGCTAAGGGTGTCCAGACCCCTTTTGGCCTCCCTCAGCTGGTGGCTACATCCACCCAATCTGCTGAAGGGGATGCCCTTCCAAATGCCAGAATACTCGGTGGTCCTCACCACCGACGCCTCTCTGCGGGGCTGGGGTGCTCATTGTCTGGACAAGTGCACTCAAGGCCTCTGGTCTCCCTGGGAGGCAGCCCAACAGATCAATCTCCTAGAACTTCGAGCTATCCGCTTAGCTCTCAAGGCTTTTTCTCCAGCCCTAGCTCACCGCTCAGTCTTGATTCAAACAGACAACCAGGTAGCCATGTTTTATGTGAACAAGCAGGGTGGGACTGGGTCAAAGCTCCTTTTTCAGGAGACTCAAGACCTTTGTTCCTTTGCCCTAAAGCACAACATGCTTCTCAAGGCGGTGTACCTTCCAGGCCAGGAGAACTGCCTGGCCGACCGGTTGAGCAGAATTCTGCAGCCCCACGAGTGGCAGCAGCATCCCTTGGTCGTTCAGAAGATCTTCCTGAATTGGGGTCTCCCTTGGATAGATCTCTTTGCCAGTCCGCTGAACAAGCAACTGCCCAAGTTCTGCTCCAGGCAACCGCATCCTTTGAGGATAGCACCAGATGCTTTTCTGATGTCCTGGTCTCAGGGCCTCCTGTATGCATTTCCTCCCACGCCCTTGGTGGCCCGAACTCTTTTCAAGACTCTTCAGGACAAGGCCTCGGTCCTGCTGGTAGCTCCCAGGTGGCCGAGGCAGCCTTGGTTTCCACTGCTGCTTCAGCTGGCAGTGGATTCCCCACTACCTCTGGGGTTGCAACCCGACCTTCTCTCACAGGAGCAGGGTTCCCTTCTGCACCCCAATCTCAAAGCTCTCAATTTGATGGCCTGGAGGCTGCAAGGGTAGTTTTGGCTCCCTGGGGCCTACCTCAGGAGGTTGAGGAGGTTGTCCTAGCCTCTCGGAAACAGTCCACTAGGAAAACCTATGCCCTCAAATGGAAGAGGTTTTCTGTGTGGTGTCAGCTACGTACAGAGGATCCTTTCTCCTGTACTGTGCCAGTAGTGCTTCAGTACTTACTGCACTTATCCAATCAGGGACTTAAGTCCAATTCTGTTCGGGTCCACCTCTCAGCTCTAGCAGCTCACCACTCACTGGTGGAGGGACATTCTCTGTCAGGTCACCCCTTGGTGTCCCGCTTTCTCAGGGGCTTGCTTTTGCTCAAGCCCCCCATCCGTCCTCCTGCTCCTGAGTGGGAGCTGAATGTGGTCTTGCAGCAACTGACTCGCCCACTCTTTGAGCCAATGGCTACTTGCCCTCTACGCTTCCTTTCCTGGAAGACTCTCTTCCTGATAGCCCTCACCTCGGCTAGGCGAGTGAGTGAGCTTCAGGCCCTGGTCTGTGATAGACCTTACACCAGGATTTATAGGAACAGGGTAGTCCTTAGGACTCATCCAAAGTTCCTCCCCAAGGTTGTCTCCTCTTTCCACCTCAACCAGGAGGTGGTTCTTCCAACATTCTTCCCTAGGCCTCATGCTAGCCAGGCTGAAGCAGTCCTGCATACCCTGGACTGTAGGAGGGCCTTATCCTTCTACCTTGACCGTGCGCAGGGACATAGAAGGGCTACTCAGCTCTTTGTCTCCTTTGACCCCAATAAGTTGGGGTTGGTTGTGTCCAAGCGTACCTTGTCCATCTGGGTGGCTGACTGTATCACCTGGGCTTACAAGGCGGCTGACCTTCCTTTGCAGGGTAGGGTCACAGCCCATCGTGTCAGGGCAATGGCTGCCTCAGTGGCTCATCTCCTCTCTGTGCCCTTGATAGACATCTGCAGGGCTGCAACTTGGTCTTCAAGCCAGACTTTTGCGGCCCATTACTGTCTGTAGAGGCAGTCCCGTAGGGAAAGTGCTTTTGGCCAAGCAGTACTCCGGAATCTCTTTGAGGTTTAGGCAACTTCTGCCCTCCTGCCCTCTGTTGGGCTACCGGTGGAGGTTGTGTCCTTGAAAGCCTTTCTTTGATGCTGTGACTAGAGGGAGTTCTCTTGTTCAGCCTGGGTTCCTGGTAGCCCAGAGCTAGGGAGTCACCCATATGTGAGGACTGACTTCCTGCTTGGTCCTGGAGAAAGAGTAGTTACTCACCTGTAACAGGTGTTCTCCAGGAGCAGCAGGAATCAGTCCTCACAACCCTCCCTCCTCCCCTTGGAGTTGCAGTTGTACATAGTTTGTTTTACATTTTTGTGTGCTGTTCTTAGCTATGTCATTTGACTGAGGTAAGATGGCACCTTTAGGTGGGAAGGGAACTGCGCATGCGTGCCAGCATTCCCAAAGGCTTTCATGGAAAGCTGGGGAAATGCTCCGCTGGGGCTTCATCGGCGCCGATGACACCCATATGTGAGGACTGAGTCCTGCTGCTCCTGGAGAACACCTGTTACAGGTGAGTAACTACTCTTTCTGTGAATACTATGGTCCTACCTAATAAAACAAATGCCACAGTGAGACCTTACAGATGTAGCAATGGACAACTGATTAATGTAACTATATCATCTGTGGTAAGGAAGCTCATCCTGAGTTAATAGAAAGTGAAAAAAATAAAGAATTCACCCTAATAGAAGGACCTATTTTGCAAGGTCAGAGAAATAAAACCACAACCACACCTAGAAACCAGAAAATTCCCAGCTGGAACAGGTTTCAGGGTTCCCCTAGTGGAGTAAAGGAGAGTGAATACAGACCCAAGGTAAAAGACCCTTACGTCAGTAAGCTCCATGATTACCCAGGTGCCAGAGGGCAAGCTGATCTCCGTCACCTGGGAAGAGAAGAGGTGGGGCTGGAACCCTGTATATTTAACCCTAGATTAGAATATAGAGAAGTTAGCAAGGAGAGCAAAGAGAGCTGGAGGAGCAACGGGAACAGGAGCAGGAACAGCAGGAGAGGAGAGTGCTGGAAAGAGCCCGAGAGAGGTACAGAGCATGAGAGAGGAGAAGCTGCTACAAGCCAAGGCACAGGTACAAGCCTTAGAAACCTGTCCCATACTGAGCAGTGCAGAGTTGCAGGAGACACTCTCAGCTCTAATGAGAGGCTATCAGCTAAGCCCAGTGAGCTAGAACCAGAGATAGAACCAATGCAACTAGGAGAGCCTGATGCAGCTTTGAATGAGGAAGATATATTCATGGATTGCTCTTTGTGCCAAGCCTTAGCTACAGAGGGGTTGAAGGAAAGCCAACCTTAAGAGAAAACTCTCCAAAGCAAGGTAACCTTGAAAAGCAAGGAAGATGTTTTATTAATTCCCTGTGTTAAGAGGGGAAACTTATGCTGAGAAGTGAGAACAAGCTGAAGCTGTATAATTGTCCTTGTTAAACACCTGCTATCCTGTGCAGTGAGACGGCAAGAAGCCAAGCTAACGGTGAGAGGAAAAAAGCTTTTGTTTTGCTTTGAATGTTCCTAAGAAAACCTGAGTAGAGCTTTGGTTGCTTATTGGAAGTTTGTTGCTGTTGAAAGTTTTGCTTTGCTTATAAAGAGGAGAACAGCCTGAAATGTTTGGAACTGAAAAGAAAGAAAACTGCCATTGAAGAAAGCTGTTTGTATTTATGCTTTAACCAGCAAGGCTAGGCAAAGCTGGAAGTCTTGCTGTTAAAGGGGTTTTTGCTTTTGAGCTGAAGAATACTATAAGCTGATATTTTGTTTTGACCTTTTGCTTATGTCCTGTTGTGTTTTTGAAAGAAACCAGGAGAAATAATCCTGAAAGAGGTAATTTATGAACCTTGCATTTGAGTTAAATTTCTGTCATTGCCTTACTACAAGAGCCAAACTATAAGTTTTTTTTCTACCTGAAGCCATATGTGTAGCAGTTAAACTACATTTCCCAAGAAGCATTGCGGGGGAACCAGTCAGAAAAGGCTGAAAAGGGAAGTTTCTATTATAACCACGACCCTCCATGATGAATGCAAGGAGCAAGGGCGTGACACACCTCATATGCAACAATGTTTCTGTACATAGTTAACCATTGTTAAATGTATCTAATACCCCATATATCCCTCCAAGTTTCCACTTCCTGTTCTATGTAAGAGCTTATTGCTATGTTTGTTCCATGTGAACCGCCTTGAATTAATGATAAGGCAGTATATAAAACCTGTTAAATAAATAGAATAAGATGGATGAGGAGAGAAGAATATCATTTATAAGCAGACAGATTGCCAAAGAAATAGAAAAAGTCCCTGTTCTGTACTGTTTACGCCATCAAAAGGTAGAAAGATTAGAGTACACACCATGAAGCTACAACACAACCCATTTAAGACTAATAAGAGAAAATATTTTTTTACTTGACACATAACACTGTTCTACAAATTTTCAAAACTTGTTTGCTTCAGAAATTAAATGTGCTACTTCTTAATGAATTTGTTACGGTGAATTCAAATATGATAGTGAAATTGGTCAATTAGCTCCTGTTTCTATGATATGTTGAAGAATGTACATTTTACCACTATGTATGGTGAAAATTGAGCCTAAATCCTTAGATGTAAATCAAAATCTTATTACAAATGAAACTGCACAATAACAAGCATGTTTTTATAAAAGAAAGTTCATAAACGTACTTAGAAGAAACAGAGGAGTAATTATGTCTGCAATTTAACTTTCATTAAGAACATTTGTAAGTACATTCTAGCAATTTTTGTTCTCATTCAGTGGCTTCACGACTCTTCCTGATCTGTTTCTTGTACTGAAGCAATGGAATATCCATTGTCACTGTCCAGCAGTAGTCTGCAAGCATTGATGGACTCCATTTACCCTGATACCTCTTTTCCATGGCTGCAATGTCTTGGTGAAATCATTCTCCATGTTCATCACTTACTGCTCCGCAATTTTGTGGGAAAAAATCTAGATGAGAGCGTAGAAAATTAATCTTTAAGGACATGTTGCAACCAAGGTTTTTGTATGCCTTGAGAAGATCTTGAACAATCTCTTGGTAATTATTTGCTTTGTTCTTTCCAAGAAAATTTTGTGTCACTGATTCAAATGCTACCCATGCAGCCTTTTTTTCCTTTCCACACAATAAATGAAGAAATTTGTCATCTTGAAGAAGTGCACGAATCTGAGGGCCAACAAAAACTCCTTCCTTAACTTTGGCATCACTCAGTCTAGGAAATTTACCACTAAGATACCTGAAAAAAGGGTTAGTTTTATCCATCGCCTTGACAAAGTTTTTCATTAGTCCCAACTTGATGTGCAAGGAAGGCATCAAAATCTTGTTGCTGTCTACAAGTGCTGGAAACAGAACATTTTTGCTTCCAGGATCCAGTGACTGACGGAGTGACCAGTCCCTTTTGACGAAATGACAATCTCTAGCATGACTATCCCATTCACACAGGAAGCAGCAGTACTTGGTGTATCCACCCTGAAGACCAAGCAAGAGGGCGACCACTTTGAAGTCACCACAGATTGACCATAGATGTTGATCATAGTTTATACATTTCAAAAGTTGTTTCATATTGTCATAAGTGTTTTTCATAAAAGCTGCATGGCCAATACAAATTGATGGTAGCAAGTTGCCATTATGCAGCAATACAGCTTTAAGACTTGCTTTGGATGAATCAATGAAGAGCCTCCAACCATCTGCATTGTAATTGATATTGAGAGCTGCCATTAAACCTTTTACGTTGTTGCATGCAGCAAGATCACCTTCTTTGAAAAAGAATGACACCAAGTCTTTCCAGGAAAAAATAAATTTGAATGTCACCAGCCAGAAGATTCCACTGCTGTAGTCTGGAACTCAAAAGCTCAGCTTTATTCTTCGGGAGATCCAAATCCCTGACAAGGTCATTCAATTCACCTTGCATTATGAGGTGTGGCTCATTAGCAGTGGCCAGAAGAAACTCTGGGTCACGTGAGGTTGACGGTTCGTGACTACAAACTTCTTCCTCTTCCTCACTTGATTCTAATAATGATTCTGACATTTTGGAAATCGGCAACCCTTCTCTATGAGGCACTGGGCGTATTGCAGATGGAATGTTTGGATATTGCATGGTCCACTTACTCTTTCTGGATATGCCTTTCTGAATTGGAGGAACCATGCAGAAGTAGCAATTGCTGACGAGATCCGTGGGCTCTCTCCAGATCATTGGAACTGCAAAAGGCATTGATTGCCTTTTCCCATTCATCCATTGCCTGAGATTTGTTGCACATGTATTGCAGTATATGTATGGCACCCAGCTCTTATCCTGATTTCCTATTCTGCAGCCAAAATATAAGTTGTAGGCTTTCTTAACCACCACAGTCATATTCCGTTTTTGTGATGTAAAAGTCACTTCACCACAAATATAGCAGAAATTATCTGCATTATTAACACAAGTACGATGCATCGCTGAATACGCTGTGATTGACCTATCGGCATAAAATAATGCAAAATAATTAATTTTTAATTTTTCTGTGACTAATACACCTTAAGATTTATACTGTCAAGTGATACAAATTTAAATACTGGTTACACCATCTGGTTTTGGACAGATATTTCTATTGGTTGCAAGTAGAGATTACGCAATCTCACGCAAATGTTGCATAATACACAGTTAATGGCCCCTAATGACTAATTAATAGCATATATCTTAGCAACTAGACCTAATCAGCCATTTTCATTATGATTTCTGTGTTCAGCAGCCTTAAATTAGTTTAGAACAGCTAATAAAACTCTGTAATTCATTACAGAAGTATGTAGTAAAATCTGTTAGTGTAGCTGGGTTTAAAAAAGGTTTGGACAAGTTCCTGGAGGAAAGGTCCATAAACCATTATTAAAGAGGACCCAGGAAATTCATTGCTTGACCCAATACAAGCATTGTGGAACCGGTGTGCCTCTTTGGAATCTGCCAGGTACTTGTGACCTGGATTGGGCACTGTTAGAAACATGATACTGGGCTTGATGGACCTTGGTCTGATCTAGTAAGGCATTTCTTATGTTCTTATGAAAATAGCAGGGGAGGGGGGTGGGATATATTCAGCAGTGACAGCTAGCCATTCTAACGCGGCTAGCTTTTCTCACTGAACTTTAAATCTAGATATTCAATGCCGGGGCCATAGCCAGCCCCATTGAATATCTGGGTTGCCCTGCTGGGCAGGAAGCTAACTGGGTAGTGGCGATATTCAGCCACTGCCCAGTTAACTTCAGCAGCAAATGATAGGCCAGCTATTGCTGTGGTTTACATTTGCCATCTTGCCATCACCACGTAGCAGCTGAATATCATCCGCTGCCTGGTTATGGCCAGGTGCTGTGTCGGAACACCCCTATGCTAACCAGTTAGCATCAGAGTGTACAGCGTCAGCACTGGGGATATTCAGAGGCACTAACTGTGATAGAGCTGCTGAATATCCCAGATAGAGAGATTAACGCAGTTAGCAGCTCTGCTAACCGTGTTAATCCCTCTGAATATCGCCCCCCCCCCCCAGCACATTTAATTTCTAAAAACTAATAGACCTCCGGATCATAAAAGACCTCTCCCAATTTAGAAAAGAACTCAAAACATACCTATTCTCCGAACACTTCGAAATTCCCCTACCCCCCAGATCCAGCCTCACAGCATCCACAGTCACATAAAGACAAAGCTTTCAAATTCACAATTAGCTAACCCTACACAGCCCTCCCTTACACACACAAAAAATTACGATAAAAAATGGAAATAAATTCCACCACTCCCACATGACCAATGAATATTCTACCCTATAACTCATTGTATATAACCTTTTGTAAATAACCATTGTAAATAGTTTTGACAGTTCATCGCCTTATTACCTGTAAAAAGTTAGAATTTGTTTTACTATTTAATATAATGATGATACAGAAGTATACAAAAGTATACAAAATGTAAATAGTTTTGACAGTTCATCACACTATTATCTGTAAAAGTTGGAAATTTCTGTTCAATGTAATAGTATACAGAAGTATACAAAACTGTTGACTTGCTCCATGTAAACCGCCCTTGATCTCTGGAAGGGGCGGTATAGAAGAAATAGATAAATAAATAAAATAAATAAATAAAAACTGACATATTCCAATCATGAAATTGGAAATAAAATTATTTTTTTCTACCTTTTCTGTCTGGCCATTTTTTCAGGGTCTCCTGCCAATTAGTCGCTTAGTTTTTCTCCTTCTGTCTTCACTTCCTCCCTTATATCTTCTCTTAACATTGATCTTTCAGCTTTTTTCTGCTTCTCTGTCTACTCTGATTTTGCCCCTCCTCATCCTTCAGTTCTTAATCATCCCCTTTTTATTGCATCTACCTACAACTTTCCACCTCCCTCACCCCAGTCCTGTCATTCCCTATCTCTTTCCTTCCCCACTCTCTTAGTAAGTCCCCCTTCTCTCCACCACCCTTTTCCCTGCCCCATATCCATTATCCTTCTTCCCTTCTCCCTGCTTCAAATCCAGCATCTACTCCTTTTCCCCCTTCTCCCTGTGTTGTATGCAGCATTTCCTCTTCCTTTCCCTTCCACACTCTCCCATAATTCCAGAATCTCCCCTTACCCTCTCCCCCAGCTGTCCAGCATCTTCCTTTCCCTTCCCTATCCACCCCTCACATGTCCAGCATCTTCCCTTCTTTTCCTTAACCCCTTAGATGTCCCATGTTTCCTTTTCCCTACTACTCCTCCAGGTGTCTAGTATCTCCTTTTCCCTTCCTTGGCCCACCCATGTGTCCAGCATCTTCTCTCCCCCCTCCTAATATCCAGCATCTCTCCTTCCCTTCTCTACCCCCCTTCCTCAAGCATCCAGTATCTCTTCTTCTCTTTAAATTCCTCAGCTCCCCTTTCCTGTGGGCCATGCCAAACATTTCTTCCTGTCCATCTGCTGGCCCAGCTCTATCCCTTTATCTGCTGGTGGTGCTGTTACCTCTATCCTCTCTACTCGGCTGGCCTCCTACTCTAAAGACCAGTGGGTGGGACATGAGGCCTTTGTGCATGTGCACACCCAAAACCTTCCATGTCCCACTCTCTTTAACACAAAGTTTCTATTGGAAAGGTGGGATATGGCAAGCTTTGTGCATGCACATGCATTCAAAAGCTCTGAGACACCTGCCATACTGAGGGCATTTAAATACCCGTTTTGTCCTCTAGCATAGCACTGACAGCCGCAATCTCCCCTCAAAATGGCACCTCTGTTGCCATTGCTGGATTTGAGGATAGGAGGTCACCAAGGAGGTGTGAGTGGGGGACAAATGATCAGAAACTGGGGACAATCAGGGCTGATGCAAGTGTATTAGGCCTCCTAGGCAAAACTTCAGCCTTGCCCCCCTTCACAATTAACTTTTAGATACCCTAGTGCCTGCCCCATTCCCAAGATTTTGATTATTAAACTCAATTGTGGTCATCTCAACACTATCCCTTCTAGAACCACCCGATAAAAACATATATTTGGACATAACACTTAAATATTAAACTGTGTTTTGTAAGTATATACATAATGAGAGAGATTTCAAAAGTCACTTACATGGGTAAATGAACTATGTGCACATTGCCCAGTCTACCTGCAGGTAAAAATGGAGTAGCCTAATGGTTAGAGCAGCAGGCTATGAACTAGGTAAACTGTTTTTTATTCTACTACTTCTCCTTGTAATCTTGGGCAAGTCACTTAACCCTACACTGTCTCTAGTACAAACTTAGCTTATAAGCCGTTGAGAGACAAGACATTATCTACTGTGCCTTAAAATTCTGAGTAAAGACATAAAGTAATCCAATTTGCCTTTCTTTTGAGTTTGTGTGACTGCCAGGATGCTTAGGCTGTAGCTGCTCTTTTCTGCTCTCCCAGAAGCTGCTGTCCTAGGTGCCTGCCTAGTTTGCCCAGTGGTTGGGCCATCCCTGAAGGCAATCCCTGAAATTTAGGGGCATCTGGTAACCTTACAATAAGAGGTGCAAGTTGGTGCTCTGTTTTTAATGCTGTTTTTTCATATGCTCTGTGGCCAATTGCAGGGGAAGAGGTGGGATGTCTCTCCCCATGAGGTTCACTCTGTACTCTACATGTGAGTACTGTAAAGATATCAAGTCTCACTCATTTGAAGGCATTCTCATTCTGACTCATTGAGCCCCTTCTCCCAAGCTTTAAAGCCTCAGTGCCACTGCACTGTTCCTGATACAGCTTTAATGTGAGACAAGCAGGGGCGGGCCAAGGGGGGTGCGGGGCCATGTGCCGAGACTCGGTGCGGGGCCTCATTTGCATAAGTGGCCTTATTTGCATAAATATTTGCATAATGCTAACATACACTAACTTTTAGTAAACATGCCTCTTAATGAGTGTATGGATAAAGACAGACTAAAAGATTTCTACATTACTATAATCCAGTGCCAACCGCCAGGCACATTAGGAACTACTACAAACACTGCCCATTTAGAACCAATAGCAAACCCGCCGTATCCTAACAGCACTACCAGGACTCACAAAGCACCATACCCTACCTATCAAAAGGCAACACTGCAAATATTAAACCAATACATTTCAGAGAACAACAATACATGACCTACTGAGGAAAGAGAACAAGTGGCAATGTCAAATAGGAATTACATAAACAGAATACCTCAGCTCAGTTACACATGCAGAACATAGACCATCACCAAACAAGGAATCACAATTTAGAAACAGGAAGGCAATAATTAAACTGGGAACCCCAAAAGCCAAACTTGGAATGTACAACAACACTGTAGAAATAAAACTATAAATTAATTTCCTCTTGTACCAAACAAAGCGCAGACGTTAATGATGCACATTTCCCAGAGCTTTCATATTCCAGTTAATAAATTCAAAATAAAGAGATACCTTTCTACCTTTTGTGCATTTTTTTTCAGTTGCAATTGCTCCAGCCACTTTCTTCTGGTTTCTTCATGTTTTCTGCTAACTCTCCATCATCTGCTGTCCATTTGTCCTTTCTTCTCTCTTCTAGTTTTTTTTTTCCATTCTCTCTCTCTACATCTGCTTTAACATACTAATCTTTCTCCTTTTGCTCTTTCCTCATTCCTATTTCATCCACTCAAATTTTACCCCTCCATCCTCAATCCCCACTTACTCTCCCAATACCCGGCCAATTGTAGATTTTTTATCCCTCCCACACAAAATATTTTTCCCCTCTCCATTTTACTCTCCCAGCCCCATCCCATTCTAATCCTCCCCCAACATCAGCTCCCTTCTAGTTCCAGCCTCAACCAGCATCCATTCTCTTCTAGTCCCTGCATCAGCCCATTTCCAGTCCTAGCCCCCCATCAGCCCATTTCCAGTCCTAGCAACCCCCCAACCCAATACCAGTCCTAGCCCCCCCCCCTCATCAACCCACTTCCAGTCCTACCCCCATCAACCCATTTCCAGTCAGCCCCCCATAGCCCATTTCCAGTACTAACCCCCCCATCAGCCCACAGCCCATGACCAGTCCTAACCCCATCAGCCCACCTCAAGTCCTAACCCTCCCCATCAGCCCATTTCCTGTCCTAGCCCCCCCATAGCCCATTATCAGTCCTAACCCCCCATAGCCCATTACCAGACAGCCCCCATCAGCCAACAGCCCATTACCAGTCTTAACCCCCCCATAGCCCATTACCAGTTCTAACCCCCCCAACAGCCCACAGCCCATTACCAGTCCTAACCCCATCAGCCCACCTCAAGTCCTAACCCCTCCCCATCAGCCCATTTCCTGTCCTAGCCCCCCCCATAGCCCATTATCAGTCCTAACCCCCCCCCCCATAGCCTATTACCAGTCCTAACCCCCCATCAGCCCACTTCCCATTTCCAGTCCTAAACCCATCAGCCCACAACCAGTGTTAACCCCCCCCCATCAGCCCATTTCGTCCTAATCCCCATCACCCAATTTTCAGTTTAAGCCCCCCCATACCCCATTACCAGTCCTAACCTCCCCATCAGCCCACTCCCAGTCCTAATCCCACCAGCCCATTTCCAATCCTAATCCCCCATCACCCAATTTTTAGTTTAAGCCCCCATAGCCCATTAGCAGTCCTAACCCCCCATCAACCCATTTCCAGTCCTAATCCCATCAGCCCATATAAAGACTTAGCTCCCCCATAGCCCATCACCACTCCTAACCCCCAGCCCCCCCATAGCCCATCACCACTCCTAACCCCCCCAGCCCCTCCATAGCCCATCACCACTCCTAATCCCCCCCAACCCCCCATAGCCCATCACCACTCCTAACCCCCCCAGCCCCCCCATAGCACATCACCACTCCTAACCCCCCCCCAGCCCCCCATAGCCCATCACCACTCCTACCCCCCCCAGCCTCCCCATAGCCCATCACCACTCCTAACCCCCCAGCCCCCCATAGCCCATCACCACTCCTAACCCCCCAGCCCATCAGCACTCCTAACCCCCCCATAGCCCCCCATAGCCCCCCATAGCCCATCAGCACTCCTAACCCCCCCCAGCCCATCAGCACTCCTAACCCCCCCAGCCCCCCATAGCCCATCAGCACTCCTAACCCCCCCAGCCCATCAGCACTCCTAACCCCCCCAGTCCCCCATAACCCATCAGCACTCCTAACCCCCCCAGCCCATCAGCACTCCTAACCCCCCCAGTCCCCCATAGCCCATCAGCACTCCTAACCTCCCCAGCCCATCAGCACTCCTAACCCCCCACAGCCCCCCATAGCCCATCAGCACTCCTAACCCCCCCTAGTCCCCCATAGCCCATCAGCACTCCTAACCCCCCCAGCCCCCCATAGCCCATCAGCACTCCTAACCACCACCAGCCCATCAGCACTCCTAAACCCCCCCAGCCCCCCATAGCCCATCAGCACTCCTCACCCCCCCAGCCCATCAGCACTCCTAACCCACCCCCATAGGCGACATTTGCCATCAGCTCTGCTAAACCCCCCCAGCCCATCCGCACTCCTACCCCCCCCCAGCCAGCCCATTAGCACTCCTACCCCCCCCCAGCCCAGCCCAGCCCAGCCCAATTTTTTTTTTAAAAAGCTGTCTTCTCCTGCTGCCGGGGCCGCCGCGGCAGAATCGAATGTGCCGCGGGGGCCCCCCCCCCAGCCCAGCAGAGCCTGCCCTCCCCAGTATCCGCTCTCTCGTACAGCTGCCTGCAGTCTCACGCGCCGGCTTTCAGAGCGCGAAGGGACTAGTTTCCCTTTCGCGGCTCTGTTAAGCCTGCGGGGGCTGATGGGAACTTCCCATCAGCCCCCGCGGGCTTAACAGAGCAGCGAGGGAGAAACTCTCCCCTCGCGCTCTGAAAGTCAGCGCGTGAGACTGCAGGCAGCTGTACGAGAGAGCGGATACAGGGGAGGGCAGGCTCTGCTGGGCAGAGGGGGGCCCCGCGGCACACTCGATTCTGCCGCGGCGGCCCCAGCAGCGGGAGAAGACAGCTTTTTTTTTTTTTTTAAATTTGACTTTAGGATCAGAATGTTTTTTACGCGGGGCCCTGTGCAAAAAACATTCTCGCTCAATGGACGGGCCGGCCCTGAAAATGAGAACATTGTGCACGTATAAACATTTACAATCTCTAAAAACATCATAATATATATAGGAGTAAAAAAGTGTGGGTAAAAACTAATAAATAATTAATAAACACATGATTACTCAACGAATACTTAATCAAACATCAAAAATTGTATTAAAAGAAATTCTTATACACATAAACATACGAAAATAGAAGAGAAGAACTGTGGAATGTGACAAACAACAATGAGGAATAAATACCTCTGCGATGATAAATGAAGGACTACTTTATAAATGACCTTAGTATAGTGGCAACCAAGCTAAAACCAAAACAAAAAATAAAAACGAATATGAAATTGTACTAATTTGAAGCACTTGAAAACAGCATATATGTACTTCTATAAATAAATAAATAAAAGACTGGAAGAGAACCAAAAAGAAGGGAAGAAGGTGGCAGGAGCGTGTGGTGAAACTTATCTTCAATGGGATCAAACCCAAAACTGCTTATTTTAAAATTACCTTGAGGAAAAAATTCTTACCATGAGGAATTCTAATCTATATTCATTATGTGTCAGACCATAAATCAATGTCACTGGAAAAAGGCTATAAAAACCGTAAACAGCTGACTACTTTAATTGTGAATAAAGTCTCATCTTTTTAAAAGGACCATTTCATGAATAAAAATTGAATACAATGTAAAAAAAAGAAGTAGAACCGCCGGTATAAGTACACTGTTCAACTACCGGAAACAAAAAAATCACTAAAGAAGAGTGTAATGGTGTGAAATAAAACAATTCTTTTTGGTTCTCTTCCGGTCTTTTATTTATTTATTTATAGAAGTACATATATGCTGTTTCAAGTGTTTCAAATTAGTACAATTTCATATTCGTTTTTATTTTTTGTTTTGGTTTTAGCTTGGTTGCCACTATACTAAGGTCATTTATAAAGTAGTCCTTCATTTATCATCGCAGAGGTATTTATTCCTCATTGTTTGTCACATTCCACAGTTCTTCTCTTCTATTTTCGTATGTTTATGTGTATAAGATTTTCTTTTAATACAATTTTTGATGTTTGATTAAGTATTCGTTGAGTAATCATGTGTTTATTAATTATTTATTAGTTTTTACCCACACTTTTTTACTCCTATATATATTATGATGTTTTTAGAGATTGTAAATGTTTATACGTGCACGATGTTCTCATTTTTATGGCATCATCTGTTCTTTATGTGTTTTAAAGTTATTTATGTACGTATTTATTATTAATTATTTTTAACTGTTCATGTTTTTAATTTTATCTGCCTGATCAACCCTTGACGAAGTGTGCGAAACACAGCCTGTGTCGGGTTGGCAGTAAGAATAATTCAATAAACTCTGTTTCTTATAATCACGTCTTGTACTGGGTCTGTTGTTACACATGATAATTTGCCTTTTCGTGGTCATATTGTTAAGTTTTGCAAAAACTACAAAAATCACTTAGGGACTACAGAAAAAGTTTTACCGTATGATAACAGCATTGACCTCCAAAACTCACACAAGGAGCCTACCCAGAAAAGATCAACACCATAAATATTGCTGAGAGCCCTAGAACATCCATACACCTATTCAGAAAAAAGGAAAAGCTAAATTGCTACAGTAGAGATTCCTACATAAAAACTTCAAGCTAACAGAACACGTGGCCTCCATCACACAAGCAGAACATTGAATGACTCATATCAAGTGCAACTGAACATAAACTAAAAATACAAATATAGAAACAAAAATTAAACTGAAATCCCAAGAAACCAGACTCTGCATGTAGTAAAACACCTTAAAAATATAAAGATATGTAGACGCCTCTGAACTGCAAAATATAAAAACTGAGCATGTAAGTTCCAAAGCCTGACCTATTCCAAGCACTAATATATAATACAATTATTTTTGCTACCTTTGTTGTCTGGTCCTAGTTTCTGGTTATGGCTTTCCTCTGTCTTCCATTAAACTTGCTTTTGCTTTCTAGGGTCTTCAGTCCATCTGCTACTTCTGCCTTCTTTACTTCTTTCAAGCTCTGACTGATTTTTTCCTTTCAACTTTCTTCCATGTACTTTTCTCTCTCTCAACTCAGTATCACTCCTTCTTACTGAAAAGGTGGTGGATGCTTGGCATGCCCTCCCGATGGAAGTGGTGGGGGCAAATACAGTGACAGAATTCAAAATGGCATGGAACAGACACAGTGGATCCCTTTACAGCAACAGGATAAAATCAAAATAAACTTAACTATTTAATTTCTCAACAAACAGGGGTGTCCTACACGGAGCGGTGGGTTCACCCCTAAAACAAAGACATGGGGAGGGGTGGCCTGCATGGAGTGGCAGGTGCACCTACTCTTGCCATCTTACTGGGCAGACTAGATGGAGCATACTGGTCTTTATCTGCCGTCATTTACTATGTTACTATCCAGGCCTCAATTTCCCTCTTTTTACTGCATCTACCTACCACTTTTCAACCTTTAACACAGTCTTACCATTCACTATCTTGCTGTCTCCTTCTCCAACCTTTTAAGTAATTCTCCCATTTCTCTCTATCCCTTCAATATACAGCATTTTTTTCCTTCTCTCCTCCCCGTTCAGTGCCTCCCTCTCTTTTCTGACCTCATCCTCCCCTGTCCAGTATCTCTTCTCTCCCTCTCCCTTATCCCATCTTCATATCCATCATCCCCTCACTCTCTTCCCCTATTTCTGCCACATCCAGCATCCCCCCATGTCTCCCTATGACCCCTTCCATGTCCAGCATCCTCCCCCTATCTGCTTATGGCTTCCTCCCATGTCCATCATTCCTATCTCCCTATGGCCCCCTCCTACGTCAGTCAGCATCCTCCCCCCTTCTTCTAGTCCCTTCCCATATCAGTCTGCATCCTCCCATGACCTTTCCATGTCCAACATCTCCACTTCCCTCTGGCCCCCTCCTGTCAGTCAGCATCCTCACCCCAGCTCCCTCTGGTAAAGTCACTAGATTGTCCCCGCTTTTGAGGTAGTGTCCCTGATTCCATGGACTATAACCCCCTCCTGTCCCCGATTTCAGTGGAGACAGAGGCAAAGGACATTGCTTCTCCTGCATACCCTTCTAATGCAGTCTTCTCAATCCTGATAGAAGATGAAAAATTAACTTCTTTCTGAAAAGAGAAGAGAAATTCTAGAAATATAGAATAGTTATCTATCTATATATAAATAAATAAATAAATAAATAAATATATATATATATATATATATATATATATATATTGTGGCGCTCCTGCCCGGCCTAAGGGCTAAAGACAGGAGCGGCGGTCTGATGCTTCGTGAGGAAGGAGAGTAACCTGTATCCAGGGAATGCTGGGTATTGTAGTTCCTGCTCCTCTCGCTCCGAAATAAAGAGTTGTAGTTATGGGGTTTCCAGTATATTTATTATAGTAAAGGATATTGTTCCATCACATGGCAAATAAATGCAAACAAAATAGGTGCTTCAAATGCTAACAGGAAAACTTAGGATAAAGGCAACTTAAAGTATAACTGCTTCTTTTCACTTCTAAGCAAATTACTCACTTTGCCCCAAGAGGTCAGTTAGATTCACTGCAGCCTCTTTCAGCCACTGTTACCTTCACAGTGCTGGGGAAAATCAGGTGCACATAATTAGAGCTTTTTCAGCAAGGCACTACAACAGCTCTGTAGCATTCAATTCACATACGGTAAAAAGCAGTTTCCTTCAGCTTGGCATCTCTACACAGCAGACCGTGCAATCCATGCTCTCACAATCTGGTAAGTCTGTATTATCTTGTGTTAATTCTTCAAGCTGTATGGAATTACTGGCTTCTGGTAACACTGGCTGTCTTCTAGCTTGCAACTCTAAAAACTGCTTAAAACTCTGTAGGAGCAATTCAGCCTGCTGTTTGGGGGATAGGGAATTGCTATCAGCTATACAACTTCCCTCTGGCTTAAGGCTGTTTATTTTCTCCTCTCTTAGATTAATTGTGTCAGAGTAACTGCTAGTCTCTTTTGCTAATGTTTCACATACAGGAGAGTTAGCTTTACGTTCAGCCTGGAAACTTTGTGGCAATTCACTTACTTGTTGCCAAGCCGTTCTGACTTCAGATGGCTCCAACGTTCTCCAGCTTTTAGAATGTTTGTTGCTCTCTGGCTCAAACGGTACTTCACAGAATGATTGTTTTCTTTCTTGTGCCTGCCTTGAAGGCTTCCTTTCCCAGGGCTGTGCCTTCCAACGGTTGTCTATTTCAGGGCTAGGTCCTCTCTCCTTGGGACTTCTACTCACTGCCTCTGAATAGAACTTTGCAGGTTTCTTTCCAATGCCAGGTTCCCCAGTATCAGCATACTGTCTTCTGGCCTTCCAGTCATTCTCCTGCTTCTCCTTCTTTCTCTTCTTCTTCTTCTTCTCTTTCTGACTAGCAAAGCCATGCTCTGGTTTAAAACCATGTTCTCTCCTGGACACGCCCCTTCCCAGGACAGGGTGTGCCCAATCAGGACTGCAGGACTCCTCCCCTGGGCTGGTCTCCATGCTCAGCTCTGTGGAATAGAGTCTCTCTTTCTTCCTTGGTTTCTCAAATAGGCATAAATCCTGCTGAACTTCAGGATTTTCATCCGTCTTCATAGGCTCAGGAGGGCGCTGTTCACCACAATATATATATGTAAAATAAAGTTTAAGCGTACATTTATATATGTGCACTTATAACACAAAAGGGCTGCTACTGTCTTTTTTAAACTTTTGAAATTACTGAATGCTACCTAGACTGTTCATTTCAAAACTTCTCTGTCAACCAGCAGGAAGTAAGTCCTCACATATGGGCAACATCACCGATGGAGCCCATGCAGGAATACTCCCCAACCTCCATAGGAAGCTTTTGGGAGCTCCATAGCGCATGTGTGCCGGCCTTCCCGCCCACTGGAGCCATCTTTACCTCAGTTTTCTCTTTTCTGTGGAGCCTAGTGGACATGTGGAAAAGGTCTACTTTAATTTTGCCCCATTGTGGGGTTTTTCTTTTGGTTTTATTTATTTACTGTATTTGATTTTTATCCTGTCTCTCAAACTGCTCAGGGCAGGTTACAAATTGCATACATAATAATAATGTTTTCTTTTGCCTTCCCCTCTGTCATCAGGGGCGTTGATTTGACTCAACGCCGCTTCGTTTTTTATTTTATTTTATTTTTCAGTGTGGGGTCTTCTGCACTTTTTCCTGACAGGCTGAGACATTGGAGCCATTTGATTTGGCGGTAGCCATCTTTCCCAACATGTCTAAGCCAGCCAGTGGGTTTAAAAAATGTACCCGTTGTGCCTGTACCATCTCAGTGATGAACCACCATAATTGGTGCATTCGATGCCTTGGGCCCGACCATGAGCCCTCTACTTGTAATCTTTGTCTACAGATGACGAGAAGGGCTTGAAGAACCATGTGAAACAGCGTGAATCTCTCTTCAGGCCATCAGAGTCGGCATCCTCAGTGCTGGCATCAGTATTGGCATTGACACCTTTGAGGGGCTCTGCCGAGGCTTCGGCATTGCACAGTGTCTGCGTTCACCCTGAGCCAAGGGGCCACGGTGTCATGAACCGGAGATTGCCCTTCGACCTCCGGTTGGACACACAGAAGGATTGGTCTTCTGTCCTGTCGATGAAGGCTGATGCCGAGGATCAGGGGAAACTCCATGGGCACCAGCATTGAATCCCCTCTCAATTTGACTCCAAGGGTGATGGCCAGGAGTGGCCAGCTAAGCTGCCCTGGTGGGAGAACTTGACTTCTAAGGCCTCAGAGGGCTGCTGTCAATCTCCCCATGCCATAATAATCGAGGAATCCATGATATGAGAGCTGGAGTCAGTGGCCAAGACTGTTGCCCAGGCCCCAGTGAAATCAGAGATGACAGTTCTGGTCAGGTGCATGCAGGCCCTTGAAAGAAGCATGGCGGCGTT
This sequence comes from Ichthyophis bannanicus, assembly GCA_033557465.1. NCBI lineage: Eukaryota > Metazoa > Chordata > Amphibia > Gymnophiona > Ichthyophiidae > Ichthyophis > Ichthyophis bannanicus. The sequence continues at coordinate 324,172,319 of CM066038.1, read as the reverse complement.
CTTGGCAGCCCACACCACAGTGGCACCAATGTCAGAGGTGGGCCCACTGCCCATGGTGGTACCGCCAACCACAATCCAGCCGTTCCTGGAGATTTACACCCTACCCAGTCTCAAAGGGCTGTTGGATCAGAGATTGGACTCCACCTTGGTTCAGATCACCATTTTTCCCGCTAGTATTTCTGGCTCTGATGCCCCAATATGCTGGCATTGAGAGCCTTAAACCCCAAAGACCCTGCTTGAGCAGCAGAGGCACCATGAGGAGACTAGCCATTACTTTGATTTTCTTTCGGAGTCTGACTCCAATAGCTGGGAGATGGAGGAGGAGTCACTGGCCTCGGACAGGCACCGTGATATTCAATCGGACCATCTCCTCTTTATGATAGATGCAAGTCTCTACCAAAGAACATCTCCTTTCAGGAGTTTGTCCGTGATATTGCAAAGGCCCAGCCATTCCCTCTGGAGGACGAGGAGGAACTGAGAGCTGAGGAGCTCAAGATACTGCAGTACCCCTCGCCACCCAAGGAAGCGGTCATGGTGCCGGTGCACCGCATCCTGCAGCGTCTCTTTTTCTGCATGTGGGAAAACTCTCTGACCATCACTGCCATCAGTAGGACACTGGATTCCATGTATAGGGTACAAAAAAACTCCTGCTTCGAAAAGCCTCAGCTACCCAACAACTCCATGGTGGTGGAGTCTGCTATGCACCGGCTAAAGAGTTCCAAGAGTTCCACTGGGTAGGGAGGCTCGCATCCTTGATGGTTTTGGTAGGCGATGCTATCAGTGGTCCATGCTGGTGGCTTGTATCTTATCCTACAAGCTGTACATGGCCATGTTCCTTGAGGGCATCATGGGGGACATCACTTAGTTGTCTGCCCTCATACCCCTGGAATGCTTTGAGAACTTCAGAACCCTGGTGAGGTGTGGCAGAGTCTGCTCCAAATACATGAGCAGGGTGGCTTATGATGTTTTTGAATCAGTCAGTCAGGTGACATCAGTGGGCATTGGTGCCTGCTGCCTGGCCTGGCTCCAGTCTTCAGACCTAGAACAGTGGGTCCAAGACAAGTTGATTGATGTGCCCTCTTGGGGTGAAAACCTGTTCGTAAAACCCAGTGAGATAGAGAAAGAGCAACTCAGCATGAATCGACTCTCCAGGAAGACCATAGATCCCTCGAAAAAGAAGTCTGTAGGTAAGAAGGCTTTTTACCCACGCAAACACCATTACTACCCAAGCTACCAGACCTATCAGGGCTGCCAGAGCTCTCAGCCTGCCCAGCAGAAGGCACAAGACCTGCGCCAGCAACACCAGCCCAAAACCCCGAAGGCTCAACCCACTCTGCAGTCACAGCCAGGACAGGTTTTTGACTACTTCCTAAGGAGCATGGCCAATCTCCCCTTGTCCAGATAGGTGTCCCCTGCAGGTGGGGGTTGGCTGGTCCACTTTTCTCACTGGTGGCCTTGGTGGCAACAGACAGATGGGTTTTAAAGATCGCCCAGAATGGCTACTTATTACATTTCACCCAGTTTATTTTATTTATTTAACATTTCTTTTATACCACTTTTCCAGATTATCAAGGCAGTTTACATTGAACACAACTGAACTTACATAGATCAAATTAGTGGAACATAAAGTTAGTGTTACATGAGAACAAAAGTTAGTTAACCCGTTTTGGACCAGTGTATGTTTTACATACATAAGGTTTCCATACTGTGGCGCGCGCGCCCCTACTAGGCGATTGCCTAGTGAGGACGGGCGTCCATCTTGTATCCCTTTTATCTCAAAGGTGTAGTTGTGTATATAAAGTAGACCAAGTGGAGGTTAAAGCACACAGGAATTTTATTTGGTTTCTCTAGGTCAGCTTAGTAACAGTCCTTGAAGAAGCTTTCACACTCAACAAAAGAAACAAGGATATTTTCTCACAAAATAAAGTAAATGCAAACTGTGTTTCAGTGGGGTTATTTACAACAAACTTCCTTTCCTTTTCCTTTTAGAGATTTCTTACTTCAGGATTAACAGTGGTACTTGCTGCTCAAGCATACAACTGAGCTCAGAGATTCTGCCAGCTCCCTTGTAGCTGCTTCCACTTAAACAGTCTTCAGCTGATTAGCACAGAGCCTGATTGCACTATCCACTTTCCTTTAGCAGAGAACCTTAGTAATTCAACATAAGATTCCTTCTCTCCTTTCTTTCAAGCTTCCAGCTATGACAAACTGGTAACCGCTTCCTGAATTCTTCCTACTACTTTGCTTCCTTCAATTAGCAGCAACGCATACAGCACAATCCATCTCAGAACAGGTGGAACCCTGGTCATCCTCCCTACAATTCACCTCCATGCTTTCTTCTGAGCTGCCTGCTTGGAAACGTTCAGGTACTTTAAGGTTTATGTCGTTTAAAAGCTTAAACAGCCTATCCCATTGCACTGCCTTCCCTTCCTTTGGAAAAACACTAGCAGGCTTTTCTTGTTTAGCTTTCCTTATAAAATCCTTCTTCCTGTTCTGGTTTCTACCCAGGTATAATTCCCTCCTCATTATCGGAGCAAGAGTCATAAGCATCAGCTTTCTCTATTTTCTTTATCCTACCTTGGAGCTTTACTGTGGGAGTTTCACAGCTGTGGCTTCTGTCGGCTGCAGCTATCTCTGCCTCAGAGCTACTCAGGGAATCACTGCAGGATTTTCTCTCAGCTTCCCTGGGTTTCCTCTGCCTGAAGATTTGCTTTTCTTCAGAGGGATCTGAGCCTTCCTGTCTTGGCTTCTCCACAGCCAGCCTTCTGTCCTTCTCTCTCCTGGAAGGAAAGTACTTAGTCTGTACTTGGGCCTTTCCCCAGCTGCTGCTTTCCAAGCTGTTCCCTTGGTGTCCACCCCCTCCAAGGCTGCTAAGTCTGCGTCCTCTCCGGCCACTGTGTTTGGTCCTCTCCCGGGAACAGTGTCCGCTGCTCTCCTGGCTGCTGCTCTGGCTGCCCTTGTTCTTGCTCTTGCTGCTGTTCCTCCCCCTCTTGTTCTCTGTTTGCCCAAACTTAAATGTTGGGCAGTGTACCTCCCCCTCTGACTCCACCCCCAGGTATCTCCTATCCTTACCTTGGGTTGCCATGGAGTCTGGGCGGGGCTTTGGCCTAGCTCTACAAACGTGGTTTCTTTCACTGCCTTTACTTTGGTATGTGTTTTCAGGTGCGCCCATCCCCCGCAAAGAGGAAAAAGTCTCTTTTCCCTTTGTTTCCCCAGGCTGGGCTACACTCTCCTTACCACAATACTTACTACTCAACTGTTTACTAATTAATGGTTATAAATTCAATGGAACTATGTTTAGCTATTATTGTTATGTCAAAAAGCGTTATGTACAGTTTTTTTATCTGAGATCTAGTTAGTTTAATAGGTATTCAAAGTTTGCTGATTTTGACGGTACTGGCAGCTCAACATAAAAAGATCACAAAAAATAGTAAGTAGCTTATAATGCTGTAATAGAAAATAGGTTTAGATAACTGTAAGTTACTTAGTGTCAGAGTTATTGGTGCGTCTATTGGCCTTGTATGTTTTTCATACGCTGGGCTAATATGTTGTCGAAACTAATTGCTGTCAAGCATTCTGTTCTAGATGTGTCAATGGTGCAATATCGACGCACTGCATCAGAAGTGTTTTCACGTGTATCATATTCCGCCGTCAGAATGGACTGTTGACAAACTATATTATATCATAATAAAGTGTTTTAAATGAAAACTACAGTTTCAATAGTATCATACAGTATGTTTATGTCAATGAATATTAGAACTGAATCCTATCTTTTCTGAAGACAGACAATATACTATATTGGACCAGTGTATGAAAAACATACACTATGTGAAACTTCTATTTTCTGCAAAGTTTTAATATTTTTTATTATTGCCAGTATTTCATAGTTTGAGTGTAACAAATCTAATAAATCCAGAACAGAGAAAGAATATGCAAGCTGTCCAAAACGGGTTAACTATCAAGTGAAAAATAGGGTGGGGAACTCATTGGGTCATATAAAATGCAGGTAAACTCTTTCTGATCTAGTGTCACACCAAGGTATTTGACTTCAGTTTTTATGGGGATGTTAAAGTCGTTGATTGTTATCGTTTTCGGAGGTGAAAAAGAGGGGTCTCTGTTAATGAACAGAACTTCAGTTTTACTATGATCTTGTAGCCAATGTGTCATTTCCTTAATGCATGAATGTATAGAGGAGAAGTCTTGGTTTTTTTTGTCATGAAAGGGGCAAATAACATGAGATCATCTGCATAAATATGGTACGTTATCATGTATTCTGAATAATGCGGCAAATGGATTGGATGTATAGGTTAAAGAGGAAGGCTGAGAGTGCAGATCCTTGGGGTAATCCTTGATGTAATCTATAGGGGTTTGATATCCTGTTCCTTATTCTAACTTGTTGGGTGAATTCTGTCAAATAGGAGCAGAACCATTTTAGGGGCGTACTGTTTATTCGAATGTTGATCAGGCATTAAGTGAGTTTCTTGTGGCTTATGAAGGCTGCTGAAATATCAAGGAATATGAGAATGAATCCTTGTTTTGACCTTTCAGTTCCTTTGAGTAAGTTGTCTATTAGGGAAGTTTCTACACTGTGATTTTGTCTGAACCCGTGCTATTGAGCATCGAGAGGTGTGTTTGTGTCTATGAAGTCTTGGAGCTGAAACTGGACAACCTTTTCTATTTTAGCTAGGAAGGGAATACTGGAGATAGGAGTACCCCCTCAACCCGCATCACTGAGGTCTCCTCATGCAGGAGGTCAACACCCTACTGGCCGACCTGGCTGTTTGCGTGTTCTAATCCTGACTGGGGGCAATAAGCAGCAGAAATCTAACATTGGCTCTTTGACTCCAATTCCCTGCATTCAGTACAAGTAATAAGAAATTAAATGAAAACAAAACACAAGAATTATACCATAACCGAGTCTGCTTAAGGCTTAAGCAGACTAATTCACAGGCCTGCAAACCTGAGCAGTCTCCTGTGTCCTCCCCCTGACTGTCCGCAGCACTTCTTTTTATTAGGAAAAAAACTGCCACAATGTACAATTTCATCTTATCACTTTTGCTTTACAGATCAAGCTAAACACCATGGGGGTCATTCTGAACCGTGAATAGTGGAGATGTACATCCGTTTTGGACGTACAACCCTCGCTATTCATAGGGACCCGATTCTGCACATCTAGCTCCCTGCACACACAGGGCCTTTGTGCAGGCAGCTCCGGACGGGGGCGGGAAGGGGCAGCAACAGGATGGAGAGTGGGTGGAACAGTGGCGAGCTGCACAACCGGGATGTACAGGGCCTATTCAGGTCATGGCCCTGCATGTCCAGCGCTGACAGGATGGACATGGGACTTATTCCACCTTGTGGGACTTATTCTATCTCACAGGCCTGCAGAGGTCCCAGGGCAGCCAGCGGTAAGTCCCTGCTGCCAAATCCCAGCCCTGGCTGCCCCTGTTGAGGGCCAGGCGGTGGGGAAAGAAGAGAGGGATGGTGTTGAGCCTTTCAGCACTCCGGCATGGCATCCTGGTGCGATGGCATCAAGACACCATGGCACCGGGGCTCCAGCAGGAGCATAGGGAGGGCTAACTGCACGCATCATCTTTAAGATAAATAGCACAGAACATATCACACCAATACTGTGTGAACTACATTGGTTACTCATACTGAGCTGAATAAAATATACAATTCTCAAGATAATTTTTAAACTTATTAGGGAAATAGCCCCCTCATTTTTATCCTCACTTATCAGCATCCCATCAACTGAGAGAACTAGAAGAGAATGCAACAAAAATACCCTGGTAATCCCTTCTAATTACCACAAAGCAAACCTCTCCATGAGCAACAGAGCATTCACTTAGTTCTCACCAATTCTCTGGAATGCCCTGCCAGATAAGCAAAAGAGCATTCACTTAGTTCTCACCAATTCTCTGGAATGCCCTGCCGAAAAGAAATAAAAACATATCTATTCATAGAATATTTTGGTAACTCAGAAGATAAGAACAAAATATTCCCAACATAACAACATCCATATAACAAAATTAGAACCCTATCAACTAATACCCTACCTAACCTATTCGTTTGATGCTAAATCCATGTACATACAACTTTTGTAAATATATTGACTGTATATAATTCACAATTCTTTTCAATGTAATTTCTCTAAGTTCAAGACATAAGTTTAATGTAATTGGTTTTGTTAATTGTAAACCGCCCTTGATCTCTGGAGGGGGCAGTATATAAAAACATATAAATAAATAAATAGCCAGGGAGGTTGATGGACGTTCAGTGTGGCAGAATCAGGGCTCATCTGACCCATCTAAGTGCCCGATTCTGCACCTGAGGGAACATCTAGCTCCTGTGGGTGCAGAATCAGGTACACATTTGGGCCATCCATATTTTGGACGTCCGGATGGCCAGACATGCCCCGATTGGAATTGGCCTCCACATGTTTCAGGTGAAGCTGGGCACAGACATTGCTCACATTTAATCAGGACAAGCTTCCTGCAAGCAAAAACATTCTGTCTAGCTTTCAAAAACATCTGTAAAATACGAGCTTGGCTTATATTACACATATTCTACTAGGCCAGGGATCTCCATCTCCAGTCCTGGAGGTCCCTATACTAGGCTGTCAGCAAAATTCTCACTGTCCATATTTCTGAACCTTTCCATGAGAGACCCCAGCCCCTACTTCAAGTCCCTTTCTACACTGGTCATAGAACTGGTACCACCAGAACAGGTAAAATGAGACTTCTACTCTCAGTATTTCCTAGTCTCCAAGAAGACTGGGGGCTTTTGCCCCATCCTGGATCTCAGAAACCTCAACTGCTTCTTAGTATAAGAGAAGTTCAAGATGGTATCTCTGGGGACACTGCTCCCATACCTCCAAAAGGATGATTGGCTTTACTCTTTGGATCTAAAGGATGCATACATAGACATCTTGATCCATCCTCTACACAGGCAGTACTTACACTTCATGCTGAATGGATACCATTTCTAGTACTGCCTACTGCCTTTTGGTCTAGCGTCAGCTCCCACAGTCTTCACAAAGTTTCTAGGGGTAGATGCTGTCTATCTCCAGACTCTGGGGGTCTTTGTCTTCCCTTACCTAGATGACTGTCTCATAATGGGCTCCATGCCGGATGAGCTTCGGCAGTCAACCCATCTTACCATTCAGGTGCTTGAGCATCTGATCTTTGTCATCAACTACCCAAAGTTGCAACAGAGTTGCACCATGAATGTCACACCGTTGACCGGTCTACAGATGCACCAAGCACAAAGGACCCTCTTCACTCAATGGTAGGTCACAGGGTGCCTCAGAGACAAAGTAGCAGTCACCGCGCCCCTTGTCAACTTTCTCCACTGGTGGCTCAAGTCACAGAACTTGCTCAAGGGACTTCTCTTCCAGTTCCTTTCGCCTCACCAGACACTGACCAAAGATGCATCCAAGCTGGGCTGGGAAGCGCATCTCCCTGTGTATGCAGAGCCTCTGGACAGAGCAAGAGAACCTGCACCAGATCAACTTCCTGGAACTCCAAATCATTGCGAACTCCCTCTGCGCTTTCCAGACACAATTGACAAATCAGATAGTTCTCATTCAGACAGACAATCAAGTTCTATATCAACAAGCAAGGGGTCACAGGGTTGTACTTACTGTGCTGGGAGTCATTGTGCTTATGGAAGTTTGCTGTCACCCACAGCATGGACCTCAGGGCAACGTATCTGCTGGGGAAGCTTAATGCTATGGTGGACCATCTCAGCAGAATTCTCCAGCCACATGAATGGATCCTCAACAGGAAGATATTGGACTGCATCTTCCTGATGTGGAAATTGATCTGTTTGCCACTCCGCACAACACTCAGGTAGATCGCTTCTGCTCCAGAGTGACATCCAGCAACAGGCTGGCCTCCGATGCCTTTCTCCTGGACTGGGGGTGGGGTTACTATATGCGTACCTCCCAATTCCGCTAATAGCAAAGATGTTGCTCAAACTCCAGGCTGACAAGAGCACTATGATACTCATTGCCCCGTACTGGCCCAGGCAACCGTGGTTTCCTCTGCTGCTTCAGCTCTTTCAGTAGAAGCCTCTCTGGCTGAGCTGTGCCCTGGATCTCATCTCTCAGGATGAAGGGATGCTGCTTCATCCTAATGTGTGGTCTTTGGCCCTCACGGTATGAATGCTGAGCAGATAGTCCTCTTATAGCTCAATCTCCCTGCGGAGGTGGAGAACGTCCTCCTAGCATCCCGTAAAAAGTCCACATACTATGCCTACACCTTTAAATTGTGTAGATTCTCTCTCTGGTGCACTGACAGGGCCCTGGACCCCTTTTCTTGTGCAGTGGAGATGCTATTTACGTATCTCCTACACCTCTCTAACTCGGGCCTTCAGTCAAACTCTGTCCGACTGCATTTAAGCTTGATTGGAGCATATCATCGTGAAACAGGTGGCAAGCCAATGTGTTTACACCCACTTGTGGCCTGCTTCATGTGGGGTCTCCTCCTCTCTTCTTCTCCAAACCCATGGCCTGTTGCAAGGAATCTCAGTGTGATTCTGGGGCAACTCCTCTCTGTCACCCTTTGAACCACTCATCTCTTGTCCACTGAAATTCATGACCTGGAAAGTTGTGTTCCTAGTAGCGGTCACCATTGCATGCCAGGTTAATGAGCTACGAGCCCTGGTGGCCCATGCACCTTACACCATATTTCATCAGAATGGAGTGGTCCTGCGGATGCATCCGCATTTCCTGCCCAAGGTGGTCTCTTCGTTTCACCTCAAACAGTTGGTGGTCGTGCCCATCTTTTTTCCCCAGCCTCATGCCAGCAGAGCAGAGGCCACACTGCACATATTGGACTGCAAGTGTGCCTTAGCTTTCTACCTGGAAAGGATGAAAGCCCATCGGTGTTCTACCTAGTTCTTTGTCTCTTTTGACCCCAAAAGACTGGGCATGACCATCTCCAAACATATGCTGTCCCTTTGGGTAGCGGACTGCATTTCCTTTGCTTATGCACAGGCTGGTCTGAGCCTTGACCATCATGTCACGGCCCATAATGTACGAACTATGACCACTTCCGTGGCCAACTTGCACTCGGTATCCATGGTGGAGATTTGCAGGACTACCACATGGTCCGTGGTCCACACTTTCAAAGCCCACTACTGTCTGGATGTGGATTCTATGCACGACATTTCCTTGGCCAAGTTGTACTCCAGCATCTATTTGGGACTTAGGTTCAGCTCCTTCCCCACTGGCCCTTTTGTCTGTCCAGGCTACCGTAAAGAGTCTTCCTGATGTTGATGTCCACAGTGGATGCTGAATCGGATGAGTCTCTCGGAGGGACTACTCATGCTGTATCTCCAGGAACAAGCAGGAATGTAGTCTTCACATATGGGTATCATGGTACCGACGGAGCCTGCGCGGAAACGCTCCCCAGCATCCAATAGGAACGCTTTTGGGAGCATCCCTCAGTACATGTGCGCCGCCTTCCCGCCTTTCCAACTGTCCCTCTTCAGTTCTTCATTTTCCGTGGAGCTGACAGGATCTATTTCCTGTCACTGCAGAAAATTCCGTCTTTAAATTTCTTTTCTTGTGGTCACGTTTGCCTTCCGCACGACGCCTACCGGTACCGCCGGTTCTTTTCTTTTCTTTTCAAAAAAAAAAAAATTAGACTGTTTCTTTTCAGAAACTTTTCTCTTTGGTGCTAGGTGCCACTTTGGGCACTAGGCCCCATATTCCTAAAACTAGTGGTTTTAAGAAATGTACTAGAGGCATAGGCAAGCGGGGGTGAGACGAATCTGGTGGCTTGAAGCAGAATGTATCTTGCCCGATGTAATTTGTGTGTTGGAAAAATTAATAAAAATTTAAAATTAAAAAAAAAAAAAAAGAAATATACTAAGTGTGGCAGTACCATCTCCATCACTGACACCCATGATTGGTGTCTGAAATGTTTAGGACCTGAACATTCTCCAACTGAATGTCTCTCCTGTATGGGGATGACTAAAAGTGGAAGACAAAACCGGGCTGCAAAGCTCGGTACCCTCTTTTCTTCGGATGCCAGATCCTTTGAATCGACATCGTCAAGGGCCTCTTCTTCCTCCCATGAATCTCAGGTAACTAAACATAAAAGCCGGTCCGCAAATGGTAGCTCTCCTGCTAAGCATCGAGAGGCCATCGGCATTTCCCTTGAAGGAACCACACCGGCAAAACAGCCCCGGCGGGATGCTTTGGCTTCCAAAGCATCAATGGGGCTTAAGGATGTTCTCGAGGCCTCAACCTCGCAAGAACTACCTGTGCCATGCTCGGGTTCCGGCCGTCCTTACTGATACCGTCACCCAGGCATCGGCAGCGTCGATAGACCAGAGGTTCTCTGCTGGCACTAGAGGTTTTCTCCTAGAAGATCCCTCTTCTCCCCAACGCAGAATGTCACCTCCAGAGGACATGTCATTTCAGGATTTCATCCGTGATATGGCCAAAGGTCTTTCAATCACAGTTGCTCCTGAAGAGGAACCCAGAGCAAAGGAATTGGAAATTCTCCAATATCCTAAAGCTCCTAAGGAGGCAGCCACTCTGCCTATCCATGAAATTCTGCATAGCTTGATGCTCAGAATGTGGGAGACACCTCTGACTACTTCTCCTCACTCTAGGAGACTTGATACTATGTATCGAGTTCTGTCATGTCCTGGATTTCAGAAATCTCAGCTGCCACACCATTCAATGATAGTGGAATCAGCCATGCGTAGGATGAAAAGTGCAAAGAGGCATGCATCCAATCCTCCAGGTCATGAATACAGGACTCTGGATGCTTTTGGGCGCCGAACTTTTCAAGCTTCCATGCTTTCAGCTAGGATCAGTTCATATATCCTATATATGGGTATGTTCCTCAAGGAAGTCACCGGAGACTTGAAACTTATGAGCCCATTTCTCCCAGATGACAAGAGACAAGATTTTCTTGCTCTAGTTAAGCATGCTCAAGATGTCTCCAAGTTTGTTAATCGTGCAGCCTTTGACTGTTTCAAATGCATCAGCAGAACCTCTGCTATTGCCATTGATGCACGACGGATTGCCTGGCTACAGGCATCAGACTTGGAGACTTGGGTACAGGACAAGTTAGGCAACATTCCTTGCACGGGGAGAATCTCTTCGGCAAGAACTGGCAGGAAAAGGCTAACGAGTTAGATGCTGACAATTCTACCTTAGATAGATTGTCAAAGTCTACAGCCACTCCAGCCAAAAGGAAGCCTTATAAAAACCCCTCTTTTAGCAAAAAGAGGAAGTTTTATCCTTCCTATACCCAGCAGAGTCAAACTTAAGGTCAGGTTGCCCAAAAGGGACAAACTAGACAGCAAAAGAAGCCAAAAGGCCTGAGAGCCTAACCAGCTCTCCAGGTTCAGCCCCCTCATGGGCTTTGACTCCTTCCTAGAGAGCTTTGCCTTCCTGCCTCTGAGGGGTCCCCAACCCCCCAATATTCCGGGCAGGTTATGCCACTTTGCCAACAGATGGCATCAGATAACAGCAGAAGATTGGACTTTGTCCATTGTAGAAGGGTACAAGCTTCATTTTCACAGCATGCCCCCTCCTACAATTCTAAAGCAATTCAATTCTCAAACCTCTGCAGACAATCTGCTAGATCACGAGGTCTCCACACTTCTTGCCCAAGGGACAATAGAGGAAGTACCCATTCCTCAACGGGGTGCAGGGTTCTACTCCCCCTATTTTCTTATTCCGAAGAAAACAGGAGGACACAGACCCATTCTGGACCTCAGAGAATTGAACAAATATCTGTTTCGAGAGAAATTCAAAATGATTTCTCTAGGAACTCTTCTGCCATACCTTCAAAGCCAGGATTGGCTTTGCTCTCTAGACTTAAAGGATACATACACTCACATTCTCATCCATCCAGATCACAGTTTCCTTTTTTTTTTTTCTTATGTTTCCTTTTCAGGGGGAAACATTTCCAGTACAGGGTTCTTCCCTTTGGTCTGGCTTCAGCACCAAGGGTATTCACGAAATGCATGGCAGTAGTAGCTGCATTTCTACGAACCCTGGGGATTTTCGTCTTCCCTTACTTAGACGACTGGCTCATTCGAGCCCCTGCAGTTGCAGAGGCCAGCACTGCACTGTCCCGTACAATGCGAATCCTCCAATACTTGGGATTGGTAATAAACTTCCCAAAATCTCAACTAGTTCCTTCCCAATGCTTAGAATTCATAGGAGCCTGACTAGATACCAGACAGGCAAGGACCTTCCACAAGCCCGGTGTCTTCGCATAATGCAACTAGCTTCTCAAGCAGTAGGCAAATCCTCCCTCACTGCTTGAGAGCTACTGCAGTTACTGGGACATATGGCATCCACAGTTCATGTAGTCCCATATGCTCGCCTCCACATGCGAGCAGCTCAGTGGACCCTCTCCACACAGTGGACACAGGCCACAGGTCATTTGTCGGACAAGATAATAATCTCTCAATGACTAATTTTGTCCCTCCAATGGTGGCAATCACTAGAAAATCTGACAGTGGGGTCTCCTTTTCATCAACCCCTCTTTCAGGCCACCCCAACAACAGATGCATCACAGGTGGGTTGGGGAGCACACCTGAATCATCTCTCTACCCAGGGCACCTGGATTCCACAGGAGGTTGGTTTACACATAAATCTCCTGGAATTAAGAGCAATCTATTTAGCTTTTTGAGTATTCCACGCCCAGCTCAGCTACAAGACAGTCCTAGTCCAGACGGACAATCAAGTAGCCATGTTCTATGTGAACAAGCAGGGCGGAACAGGCTCTCTGTCGTTATGCAACGAAGCTTTACGACTGTGGGCCCTTGCCAGAGAGCATCAAATTCACCTTCTAGTGGTATATCTTCCAGGCATTAAAAACGTTTGGGCAGACAAACTCAGTTGAGTACTGCTGCCTCACGAGTGGTCCCTCCACCTAGAGCGGTGGGCAAAGATATTTCATCTCTGGAGCACTCCAGACATAGACCTCTTTGCAAGTCCACTGAATGTCAAACTTCTCCGGTTCTGTTCCAGGATTCTGGCTCACAACTGTCAGGCCAGGGATGCCTTCCTCCTTCACTGGGGTCAGGACTTCCTTTATGCCTTCCCACCCATTCCCCTCATCCCCAAAACACTCTTCAAGCTTCAGAGAGACAGGGGACGCATGATTCTCATAGCACCACGATGGCCACGCCAAACGTGGTATTCCCTGCTTCTACATCTCTCTCAAGCGGCACCTCTGGAGTTAGGGCATGCTCCGGATCTCCTTTCCCAGGAGAACGGGATGCTATGGCACCCGAATCCCCAGTCCCTGCACCTCATGGCCTGGTTGCTGAAGGCTTAAACCTCCAAGATTTCAGCCTGTCCCAACAGGTAAAATATATCCTTCAGGCTTCTAGGAAACTTTCCACAAGAAGATCTTATGCCTTCAAGTGGAAACGTTTTACGATATGGTGCTCCAAGAAGGGATTAAACCCCTTGGCCATACCTTTAGAATCGATACTAGAGTATCTCCTTCACTTATCGAATTCTGGTCTAAAGACCAATTTGGTAAGAGTCCATCGTAGTGCAATTGCAGCTTCTTATAAGCCTCTGAATGGACAACCAATTTCCTCTCAGCCACTCATATCAAGATTTATGAGAGGCCTTCTATTAACTAAACCTCCCATCAAGCCACCACCGGTGGCATGGGATCTAAATCTAGTTCTGGGGCAGCTCATGAAGCCGCCTTTCGAGCCTTTATCTACTACAGCCCTTAAGTTTTTGACCTGGAAGGTCATCTTCCTAATTGCAATCACCTCTGCACGTTGCATTAGTGAATTGCAAGCTTTAGTGGCTGATCCTCCTTATACTAGATTTCATCATGATAAGGTTGTTCTTAAAACTCATCCACACTTTATGCCAAGGGTGGTTTGGCCTTTTCGTTTAAATCAATCAATTTATCTTCCTGTATTTTTTCCAAGGCCTCACGCCTCTAATGCAGAAAGAAACCTTCATACTTTGGATTGTAAAAGAGCCTTAGCCTTTTACATACAAAGAACACAGCAACATAGAAAGTCCTCGCAACTTTTTATAGCTTTTGACCCTAGTCGTTTGGGACTTCCAGTCTCCAAAATAACTTTATCTAATCGGATTGCCCAATGCATATCCTTTACTTATGAGAGTAAGGGTCTTCCTCTTCAGGACCATGTCACAGCTCATAACGTGAGAGCCATAGCAACTTCTATGGCTAATCTCCACTCTGTGTCTATCGATGACATTTGTCGAGCAGCCACCTGGGCTTCGGTGCACACAGGGCCGGCCCGTCCATTGAGCAAGAATGTTTTTTGCACAGGGCCCCACGTTTTAGGGGACCCCGCGCAAAGAACATTCTGCTTGCAAAGTAAATTTTAAAATAAAAAAAAAGCTGCCGCTACCACCGCAGCGGCAACGGCAGAATCGCATATCCTGCGGGGCCCCCCGACAGAGCCTGCTCTCCCTGCATCAGCTCCGTTGGCTTTCAGAGCTCGAAGGGAGACTAGTTTCCCTTCCGTGGCTCTGTTAAGCCCGCAGAGGCTGATGGGACTTTCCCATCAGCCCCCGCGGGCTTAACAGAGCCGCGCGGGAGAAACTCTCCTTTCGCGCTCTGAAAGCCGATGGAGCTAATGCAGGGAGAGCAGGCTCTGTCGGGGGGCCCCGCAGGATATGCGATTCTGCCGTTGCCTGGACTATTCCTGGACTATTAATAAGAAAAGTTTAATCGAGTAAGTTTGAATACCCTATCATTTTTCTCGTGCATTTTTCCACTCGGTAGTCCTGCTTCAATAAGTTCAAGTTTTGATATACATTAATATATCCTATTACCGAGATGGGCATTTTGCTTGCTTGAATACAGGCCCAGCTGTTCGATTGGGCTCCCGTAACATCAGACGCCATCTAGTTTAAAAGAGCTATTAGCCCGTTGAGAAGTCCTAACAGACTGTTGTACTTCTAGCCATTGGTTTGGCAGCCTGAGTGCTGAAAGGCTCATAAGGATTCAATATATGGATTTAACTTGTCCCTCTTTTCCATTTTGAGACCTAACGCAGGGCCGGGTTGAAACGGCTTGAAACACAGTGCTGTGTCGTCTATTCCTGTCATCATTTTGAGACTAGTTTTGCATCCTGATTGGTTACTGCTGGGGTTCTATTTTGAGCCTATTTGGTCCCTGGCTTTCCTTTGGTGGCTCCAACTACCAGCTAAGTATCTGAGACCTATTCAGGTTACTTTAATGTGTTTTACATTTGTTGCACACATTTCTTAGCATTGTGGTTTTTTTGGGTATATTTTACAGAACAAATAGTGTTTGTTTTTTGTAGGAACACTGGTCTTGCATAACAAACGTTCCTACATATATACAAAAACATTTTGCTCTTTTATTTATAGTTCAAACCTGTTTTGAGTGATATATATTAAATAACTAACAGACGGAAATTAGAATAAGGAAAAAATATTTTTGGCCTTTTTTTATTTTAAAATTTCCCTGGGCTGTTGGGGTGGGAGTTAGGACTGGAAATGGGCTAATGGGGTTAGGACTGGAAGAGGGATGATAGGGGGTTAGGACTGGGGCTATGGGAAGCTAAGTCTGGAAATGGGGGGATGGGGGTTAGGACTGGAAGTGAGCTGATGGGGGTTTAGGACTAGTAATGGGCTATGGGGGGGGGCTTAAACTGAAAATTGGGTGATGGGGGTTAGGACTGGAAATGGGCTGATGGGGTTAGGACTGGGAGTGGGCTGATGGGGGTTAGGACTGGTAATCGGCTATGGGGGGCTTAAACTGAATATTGGGTGATGGGGGGGGTTAGGACTGGAAATGGGCTGATGGGATTAGTACTGAGAGTGGGCTGATGGGGACTTAGGACTGGTAATAGGCTATGGGGGGGGGCTAGGACTGGTAATGGGTTGGGGGGGTTCCTAGGACTGGAAATGGACTGAGGGGAAGGGGGGGCTTGAACTGCAAATAGCTGATGGGGAGGGGGGCTTGGAATGGAAATGGGTTGTGAGGGGAGGGAGCTAGGACAGGAAATGGGCTGATGAAGGGGGCTAGGATAGGACTGGGAATTGGGTGTTGGGGGGAGCTAAGATTGGAAATGGGCTGTGGTGGGGGCTTGGATTGAAATAGACTTATGGAGGAGCTAGAACTGGAAGTAGGCTCATGGGGGGCTTGGATTGGAAATGTGCTGAGTGGAGGGGAGCTAGGATTTGACATGGGCTGATGGTGGGGCTAGGAAAGGACTAGAAATGGGCTGATGGGAGGCTGGTATTGGAAATGAGCTGATGGAGGGACTTGGATAGGACTGGAAATGGATGGGGGAGCTAGGACTGGAAATGGGCTGATGGGGGGGCTAGGACTGGAAATGGGCTGATGCAGGGACCAGAAGGGAGTGGATACTGGGTGGGGCTGGAACTAGAAGGGAGTTGATGTTGGGGGAGATTAGAATGGGATGGAGCTGGGAGAGTGAAATGGAGAGGGGAAAAAACATTTTGTGTGGGACGGAAGAAAAATCTACAATTGGCTGGGTATTGGGAGAGTAAGTGGGGATTGAGGATGGAGGGGTAAAATTTGAGTGGATGAAATAGGAATGAGGAAGGAGCAAAAGGAGAAAGATTAGTATGTTAAAGCAGATGTGTAGAGAGAATGGAAAAAAAATAGAAGAGAGAAGAAAGGACAAATGGACAGCAGACAATGGAGAGTTAGCAGAAGACACAAAGAAACCAGAAGAAAGTGGTTGGAGCAATTGCAACTGAAAAAAAATGCACAAAAGGTAGAAAGATATCTCTTTATTTTGAATTTATTAACTGGAATATGTCAGCTCTGGGAAATGTGCATCATTAACATCTGCGCTTTGTTTAGTACAAGAGGAAATTAATTTATAGTTTTATTTCTACAGTGTTGTTGTACATTCCAAGTTTGGCTTTTGGGGTTTCCAGTTTAATTGTCTTCCTGTTTCTAAATTGTGATTCCTTGTTTGGTGATGGTCTGTGTTCTGCATGTGTAACTGAGCTGAGGTATTCTGTTTATGTAATTCCTATTTGACATTGCCACTTGTTCCTTTTCCCCAGTAGGTCATGTATTGTTATTCTCTGAAATGTATTGGTTTAATATTTGCAGTGTTGCCTTTTGATAGGTAGGGTATGGTGCTTTGTGAGTCCTGGTAGTGCTGTTAGGATATGGTGGGTTTGCTATGGGTTCTAAATGGGCAGTGTTTGTCGTAGTTCCTAATGTGCCTGGTGGTTGGCACTGGATTATAGTAATGTACAAATCTTTTAGTCTTTCTTTATCCATATACTCATTAAGAGGCATGCTTACTAAAAGTTAGTGTATGGTAACATTATGCAAATATTTATGCAAATGAGGCCCCGCACCAAGTCTCCGCACATGGCCCCGCACCCCCCTTGGGCCGCTCCTGGGTACACACCTTCACAGCCCACTGCCTGGATAAAGCCTCCCGTCGGGATGCCTTCTTTGGCCAAGGTGTTCTTCAAAATCTCTTTCAAACCTAAATCATCTCCTACCCACTAACCCTGGTGGAATGCCAGAGATCCATGGGAGGAAGGATCCCACCTTCTAGGGTGGTACCTTCCTGGGGCTATCTCCCTGGCATCTTCAGCTATGGAGTCCCATATGTGAAGACTACATTCCTGCTTGTTCCTGGAGATAGCGTAGTTACTCACCTGTAACAGGTGCTGCTTGTTCCTGGAGATAGCGTAGTTACTCACCTGTAACAGGTGATCTCCGGGAACAGCAGGAATTTAGTCTTCAGAACCCACCCACCTCCCCTAGGAGTTGTCTCTCTATCTCTTTGTCTCTTTCCTCTCTCCCTCTATCCTTTCACTCAGCTACAAACTTAACTGAAGAGGGACAGTTGGAAAGGTGGGAAGGCAGCACGCATGTGATAAGGGATGCTCCCAAAAGCGTTCCTATTGGACGCTGTGGAGCATTCCCGCGCAGGCTCCGTCAGTACCGAGATACCCATATGTGAAGACTAAATTCCTGCTGTTCCCGGAGATCACCTGTTACAGCTGAGTAACTACGCTTTCTTCCAGTTCTCCCATTTGGTTGCCCCTTTGGACTTGTTTTTACCGTCTTAAGTAGCCTGTAGCTGGGGAGTCCCATATGTGAGGATTTTCTTCCTGCTTGTTTATGGAGAAAACATAGTCACTCACCTGTAGCAGGTGTTCTCTGTGAACAGCAGGAATAAGTCCTCATGACGCTCCCACCTCCCCATGGAGTTGTTGTTTTTTAAGCTTGCTCATCATACTGAGGTAAAGATGGCTCCAGCAGATGGGAAAGCAGGGGCACATGTGCGACGGAGTTCCCAAAAGCTTCCTATGGAAGCTGGGGAACATTCCTTTGCAGGCTTCATTGTTAACGCCACCCATATGTGAGGACTTATTCCTGCTGTTCACAGAGAATACCTGTTACAACTGAGTAACTATTCTATTTGGGGAAAAGATGCCTGAGCAAGGAGGACCCTGCCCTACCTAGCCCAGCTTGGTCCTGGCCAGGTGTTCCAGATTTGTTCTCCAAAAATCTGGTAACCCTACCCTCTTGCCCCCTCTCATGTCCCTATGACTCCCTCCATCACCTCTGGCCAGCATCCTTCTTACGTCTGCATCTCCCCGCCTCCACCCCAGTAGCCTACTCTGTCCTTTAAGCTCCCTTCACCTAGCTACCCTACCACCACTTCAATTAGCAGCAAGACTCTCACGCTTTTGAAGCCTTGCAGGTCTTACCACTCTGATGTGAAAAGTATGCATCAGAGAAGACTGGCGCCAGCAGGGCCTCGGAAGTGCTCAAGTCTCTGAAAAGCCCATGTTTAGAATTTAGCTTCTTGCTGTCAAGATCAGGAAAAGCGGCAGGAAGAAGCTAAATCCTAAGCATGGGCTCTTTCAGAGACTCGAGCGCTTCTGAAGCCTTTCTGCTCCTGCTTCCCTCTGATGCATACTTTTTGCATCAGGAGGAGGCGGCACCTGCGAGGCCTTCAAAGCATCCAAGCATCTGAGAGATCCCGTGCTTAGGATTTAGCTTCATGCTGCTGCTACTGCCACCACAGACCTCAAGAGAAGTAGTGGTGATGGCAGCAGGGGTGATTGGGGAAGCAGAGCTGCTGCAGACCTGTCCCTGCACCTCTGTCCCCACTACTAGAATCAGGGACAGGAGGTTGCCATAGGAGTAGGAGTTGGGGACAGAGCCCTGAGATCGGGGACATCTGCAGGGCTGATCCATACATTGTGCAAGAATGTTGATCGCACAGGGCCTCACGCTTCAGGGTGCCCCATGCCAACGTCATTCCGCACATGGTCGGTTTGCAGGGCCAGCTTCAGAGGGAGCCAGGGAGGCCTGAGTCCCTGGCTCACCTCTGCACAACTGCCAGAGTGAAGAGCGACATATTCCTTCGTTCTGGCAGCTATGTTCTCGTGAAGTGCGCCAAGTGCCGGGAAACAGGAAATGCCCTTTAACCTCTGGCACCAGCAGGCTTCAGAAGAATACAGCTGCCAGAGTGAAGGAACATGCTGCTTTTCACTCTGGCGGCTGTGTAGAGGTGAGCTGGGGCTTCGGGCCTTCCCAGCTCCCTCTGAAATGGTCAGAAAGACGCGGGGCTCTTTGGGGGGCGGGCTAGGACTGGAAATGGGCTGATGGAGGGCTAGGAAAGGACTGGAAATGGCTGATGGGGCGCCTAGGACTGGAAATGGACTGATTAGGAGGACTTGGACTGGAAATTTATTTATTTATTTATTTAACATTTCTTATATACCGCGCTATTAAGATCAGTGCGGTGTACATTGAACAAAATATACAACAATGTATGCAAGTAACATTGAGTTTACATAGAACATGGGAATATATAACATGGATTAACAGGTAAAACTATGTACAGTCAACATCATATATGTATATGTTTTTACTAAATAAATAAATATGTTAGCTCAAGTGGATATTATCTGCGTAATTTATGTAGGAGGTGGGAATCAACAGAGGATGTGGAGCTATCGTGGAGCTTAACCATTTTTTGGTTGAATTAAGGTAATATGGTGTTTAGTGCACGTTGGAGGTCTGTTGTTTGAGTGGACATGCGGGGTCACTTCTGGGTAGAATTTTGTGAATAAGTGATGCTTCACGGCTTTCCTGAATTGTAAAAGGTTTTTGATACAACGAATTTCATGAGGAAGTAAATGAGTTGATGGTGGGGCTTGGACTGGAAATGGGTTGATGGGAGGTTAGGATAGGACTGGAAATGGCTGATGGAGGGGCTAGGACTGGAAAGGTGCTGATTGGGGGGTCTTGGACTGGAAATGAGCTGATGTGGGCTAGGACTTGAAATGGACTGATGGGGGGTAGGTTAGGACTGGAAATGAACTGATTAGGGAGGGGGCTTGGCCTGGAAATGGGATGATGGGGAGCTTGGCTCGGAAATAGGCTGATTGGGGGGGGTGCTTGGACTGATGGGGGGGGGGGCTAGGACTTGAAATGGGCTGATGGGGTGCATGGACTGGAAATAAGCTGATGGGGGGTGTTGGACTGGAAATGGACTGATGGGGGGCAAGGGTAGGACCGGAAATAGCTGACGGGGAGTCTAGGATTGGAAATTGACTGATTGGAGGGGTTTGGACTGGAAATGGGCTGATGGGAGACTTGGACAGGAAATTGGCTGATGGGGGGGCTAGGACAGGACTGGAAATGGCTGATGGGGGGGCTAGGATTGGAAATAGGCTGATGCAGAGGGTGGGAGAATGGGACTTGAAAGGAGCGGATGCTGGGTAGGGCTGAAACTAGAAGGGAGCAGCATTAGTACAAGAGGAAATTAATTGATAGTTTTATTTCTCCAGTGTTGTTGTACATTCCAAGTTTGGCTTTTGGGATTCCCAGTTTAATTATTGTCTTCCTATTTCTAAACTGTGATCCCTTGTTCTTTGTTTGGTGATGGTCTATGTTCTGCATGTGTAACCAAGCTGAGGCTTTTTGTTCATGTCGTTTCTATTTGACAGTGCCACTTGTTCTCTTTTCCCAATAGGAGATGTATTGGTGTTAGAAACATAGAAATATGACTGCAAAAAAGTCCACATGGCCTATGTAGTCTGCTGTTCCATATCAATATCAAAGTACAATAGTCCTCTTTTTTCCTTTAGAGATCTTCTGTGTTTGTGGTATTCTCTGAGATGTATGGGTTTAATATTTACAGTGTTGCTTTTTGATAGGTAGGGTTTAGTGCTTTGTGAGTCCTGGTAGTGCTGTTATGATACAACAGGTTTGCTATGGGTTGTAAATGGGCAGTGTTTATAGCAGGACCATACCTAGCCCTGTGCGAGCGGTGTTGCCACACAGGGTGCAAAGTCTTAAGGGGCGCATTTCGGCTGCCTGCTATTGCCCTGCCACCGCCACCACTACTTTTTCTTCTCTCAGCGGCAGCAGGGCAACAGTAGGCAGCTGAAATGCATCCCTTAAGCCTTTTTGCGGCACTTTAAGCAGGTCTGGTCCCTCTCTCCTTTGACACGACATCAGAGCAGGGAGGGACAGACTTGCTTAAAGTGCTGGTGACTAGCACATCGGGTGCGCGCCTTCTCCTCCACCCCTGTCCATCCACTTTCTGTTCTTGCCCTGCTGCTGGCACCACTGTGGAGAAAACAGAAGGCGGCAGCAGCAAGGTAAGAGCATAAAGTGGATGGATGGAGGTGCAGGGGGGCGCACGCCTGATGTGCAAGTCGCACAGGGTGCAGTTCTGGCTCGCTACGGCCCTGGTTTATAGTTCTTCCTAATGTGCCTGGTGGTTGGCACTGGAATATAGTAATGTAGAAATCTAGTAGTCTTTCTTTATGGAGACACTCATTAAGAGGCATGTTTACTAAAAGCGCATGTTAACATTTTTCAAATATTTATGCAAATGAGGCCCTGCAATGAGTCTCCGCACATGGCCCCGCACCCTCCTTGGGCAGCCCCTGGACGTCTGGTTACTGGTATCCTTAATCTTACTCACTGGTGCAGTATATCTCACTCTTTGGGATAATTCATCTTTGGCATCTCTAATACGGGCATCTTTATTTCTAGGAAAAAAGCACAGCTTACATGGTAGGATATTGTAAAGTAAATGTTAGATTAGAGGTGTTTTTGTACACTTGGACTTTTAATATTTCTTCAGTAGATGGCGCTGAGTATCAATGTGTCTACTGATCAGATAGTTACGATGCTATGTGAAAGGACGCTCTTTCCTCTTAGAACGTCACTATGTCTTACAGTCATTAGCTTGTCTTCTGCAGGAGAGCGCGGTAGCTTTAAAAGCGGCGGTGAAGTGTACTAGTGGCCTTATGGCGTGCAGAAGAGGCGCTCTTATAGTGCTGGAAGGAGTGGATCGAGCCGGGAAAACTACTCAGTGTAAGAAACTGGTGGATTCGCTGCGACAGCGCGGCCATTTGGCCGAGTTGCTAAGGTTCCCTGGTAAGTGGTGTCGAGTTCGAAGTTCCCGCCGACGATGTAGGAACGGCGTGCGTGACGTATGGACGGTATAGATGACACCATACCGGCAGAAAAAAAAGATTTTGTAGGAGTTACGCTTTTGTTGTTGCACGGGGTCTCTGATTGTCCCACGAAAGTTTACTGGCAGCTCTGTGTCAAAGCTGCCAGTATTTAACATGTGTACTACGGCACTACCCGTTTCCTGTAGATATCGAAAATTGATTTGGCTCTTTTGCTACGTATTGTCTAAGGAGTGACGGATATTCGAATAATTAATTAATTTGAATTACTATGTCTTATTCTTTCCACGATTTTTTATTTCTGTTTTATTCAAGATCAACAAGTTTATAATAAACCCCAACCAGAATACATAGCAATGACATGAGTCAATGTATTGCCAATCTCCTACACAATGAATTCCCAGAACCTGGCAGAATAACCCTCCCCATAGGGTTGCCAACTGGCTCCAGATGCGCCCCTCAGGCTTGATCCAGTCCAGGATTTACCTCCATTGCATGCAGGTTCATCCGCTAGGTGTTCGCCTAGGGCAGCAGATCTCTATGGGCGGCAAACATGGCCTGCTGAGCCGCACCGCCTCCCCCCCCCCCCCCCCCATGCTGACCCACGTTGTGCTGCTGCTGATTCTGGAGGGGAGGATGGCTTGGCTGCAGGCCATGTGTTTTGCCACACATGGCCTGCCACTTTTGGACACCCCCCCCCCCCCCCCCCGTTATGTCAGACAGGGGTCAGAAGCAGCTGGCCATGTGTGCTGAAGCGCATGGCCTTCTGCCAAACTGAGCCGTACCCCCCTCAACCTTGCTGCTGGAATCAGCAAGGGTGGGGGTGTAGCGCAGCTAGGACAACACAGCCAGGGCTTCTGACTAGGATGGCAGAAACCCTTGGGCTGCCCCTGCATGCAAGGACATGTAATCTTGCTTTACTTATGGACTGCAAATATAGAAATCCGAACTGCATGTCCTTGCATGCAATGGGGTAAACCTAAGACTTGGTCAAGCTTGTTGGGTGCATCTGAAGCCAATTGGCAACCTTGCTTCCCCACCCCCAATATCTTACCCCCATCCACTGTTACATTAACAGGATTCCAGCCCCTTATCTAGTTTAAATAACCAGACTTGACCTCTGAGTTAGTTAAAGATGTTGGCGCCTAGGCAAATCTTAAGCCTTATTCCCCCCCACACCCCATGGCTGTCAGAATCTATTGTTTAGCTTTGAATGCCTTGTTCTTTGCACCACAGAGACTGCTGTCCTAGGTGCCTGCCTAGTGGTTGAGCCGGCCCTGCATGCAACTATTTCTGTGTGAATTTAAATGCTACTACAAAAAGGGCTGTACCAAGGGCTGTGCGAGCAATGCGGTTGCATAGAGCTCAAATACAGAAGGTACACGAATATCATCATTGGGCTTCCAAAAATCCCAACATGATTAAGTTGCTGCATGCGATTGGATGGAGGGTGTACCAGGTTTGTGAGTTGCACAAGGCGCATTTCTAGCTTGGTACCGTGGTCAGGACTGACTCGAAGGCACACATTGCATTTTTACCAGCCTGACTACAACATTTGCCAACATGTTAATTTTCAAATGTGATAGGCAACTACCATTAAAGTAGACTAACAAGGATATCGCACTACTTCATCCAAACTTGACAAGGGACTGACTCCTTTACATAAACCCTCTAACGCAGCGTTTGCTAAAACATAGACTCAGGAGTAATATGCAGAAATATTTCTTTACGGAAAGTGTGTAGATGTGTGGAATAGTCTCCCAGTGGAAGTGGTAGAGATGAGGACAGTACTTAATTTCAAAAAAGCATGGGTCAAATACAGAGGCTGTAAAGAAAAAAGGGGACTCTTGTAGTGGGTGATATGGAAGGGCAGACTAGATAGGCCATGTGATCTTTTTCTGCCATTATGTTTCTATGTTTAATTCAGGCTTTTTGTGTAGTGATGCTGCAAGTGAACAGCTTGCAAATAAGCTGTGCTCAAACAGCCTGTGCTAAAAAAAGGAAGCAAGCCAGACATGTGCACAAAGTCCTGCTTTAACAGTTGTAGGGTCTGCAAGAGGACGGGGACCCTGGGGCTTCGGTACGAACCCCACTAGAGTCAGGAACTGCTTTCCTCGTGGATTTGCTCTGACCTCCTGCAGGTCTTGGTGAAGAGTATGGCCACTGTGGTGGCTGCTTATTGTCTTTTGTGGCTGTGGAACTGGTTGGTGGACTTAGCCTCCAAGACCAGCCTGACCAAACTTCCCTTTATGGGCAAGTTGCTCTTTAGGGAGATCTTGGAGAAGTTGGTGAAGTTTCTGGGGGAGTCCAAAGCTCCCCCGTTGCCTGAGGACAAGCCCAAGGCGGGCTGGGGCAGCCCGGCATGGGGCTGCGGTAGAGACTTTTGTGGATTTTGACCTGGTCACTGAGGCAACCCTCGGAGGATTCGGCTTCTTGCAATGGAGCTCTTCCTTTCACTGAGGTGGCCTGGGATTCTCCTGCCTCTCCTGGCTGCAGCCATGCTCCATCAATGAAGGTTGGGAGGCCTCGGCGGGGATGCTGCCGGTGGGTAGCCACCTGCAGCCCTTCCTCCCCACCTGGCCCCAGATTACGTCCGATGTTTGGGCTCTGGAGATCATCCAAGAGGATTACGCTCTCGAGTTTGCCCGACCTCTGAAGGATGCATTCATAGCCTCCCCCTGCGGCTTTGCTCTAAAGCGAGTGGCAATGCGAGAGACCCTCAAGCGTCTGTTGCAGCTCGAGGAGGTGATCCGGTGCTGCGACCTGACTGGGGCCTTGGGGAGAGGTGACCTGCATGGGGCAGCACGTGCACCTACTCTTGCTGCCTTGCTGGGCAGACTAGATAGATCATACTGGTCTTTATCTGCCATCATATACTACGTTACTTCATGGTCCCCAAGAAGGAGGGCACTGCCTTCCTGGCAGATTTGCTCTGCAATCTTATCAGAGCCTTGGCTGAGAATATAACCATGGTGGTGGCCACTAGGCGGTTCCTTTGGCTCCAGAATTTATCGGCGGATGTCGCTTCCAAGACCTGGCTCAACAAACTCCCCTTCATTGAGCAGCAGTTGTTTGGTGCAGACCTTGAGAAGCTGGTCAAGGACTTGGGTGAATCAAAGGTCAGCATGCTGGAGGATAGACCCAAAGGCTCTGGGAAGGCTGCTCCCTCCCGGGGCTGGGGGTTGGGATTTCTGGAGGTTTTGTATGGTGTGGGGTGGCAACCTGTAGTGGTCTAAGTTCCTCCCTCATGGCCAGTCCTTTTAGGGAAGTGGCAGGGATGGCTCCATAGGGGATTCCAGAGTCCCTAAGCCAGCACAATGAAGGTTTGGGGGCCCCGGCAGGGTTACTACTGGTGGGAAGCTGGTTGCAGCGTTTCTACCCTGTCTGGGCCCAGATCACAACCAATGCCAGAGTGCTAGAGGTCATTCGTGAGGGGTATGTGCTTGAGTTTGCGCAAAGCCTTTCCAATGCCTTTGTTTTCTCTCTGCTGTGTGCTGGGCAAGGCTGGGGTGGTGCGAGACACGCTGAAGTGACTCTTGCAGCTCAAGGCGGTGGTGCCGGTCCCCAAGGCCGAATGGGGTCTCAGCTGCTACTCCATCTACTTTATGATTCCCCCAAGAAGGAAGGGACGTGGTGCCCCATTTTCAATCTGAAAGGATCAGCAAGGCACTGCAAGTTCCCTGTTTTCAAATGGAGATCCTGCAATCTGCCATCGTGGCGATACGGCACAGCGAGTTTCTCATCATCCTGGAACTCATGGAGGCCTACCAACATGTTCCAGTCTGCCCAGACCATCAGCATTTCTTGCGGTTTGCAGTCCCAATGTGGCATTTCCAGTTGCAGGCCCTTCCGTTTAGTCTCACATTGGTTCCACAGGCCTTCACCAAGGAGATGGTTGCAGTGGCATCAGCTCTGTGGAGGCAGGGCGTGCTGGTTCGTCCTTACCTAGGCGACTGGTTGATCCGAACAAAGTTCACATAGGAGAGCTGGGAGGCCACCAAGAGTGTGGTCCGGTTTCTGTGGGACCTTGGTTGGGTCGTCAATAGTGCGAAGAGGAGACTGGTGCCCTCGGGGTACTTGGGAGCTCTTTTTGACACTCGGAGGGGCTTGGTGATCTTGCTATGTCATCTGAGTCTGTTGATGAGGCAGTAGCTTCCTATAATGCTGCACTCTCCTCCACTCTTGGTGCTTCTGCTCCACCCATGCAATGTCCTGTAAGGCATATTATACCCCAACCCTGGTTGTCTTCCACTACCTGCTATCTATGTTCCTGGGCCCATTCAGCTGAGCATGCTTGTCTCAAATCCTTCTCCCTTGCAGACTTTCTATACTTTAAATTCATGCTTATCTTTTTCCAGTCAGCCATAGCACTGGCCAAACAAGATTACTATGTCCTTCTGACTAACTCTTTTGCCTCTGACCTTCTCCGTCTCTTTACTACTCTCAACTCTCTCCTCGAGGTGCCTCTGCCTCCATCCCCTCCCTCCCCCTTTCTGCCTAAACCCTGGCTGACTATTTCCATGACAAAATCCACAAGATCATCCAACAATTCCCTACAAAGTCAGCTACTTCCCCCTCCTCCCTCTCCATTCCCAACTTTCCCCCTCTACCTCTGCTTCCCTTTCTTCTTTTGTTGATCTCTGAGAAAGAAACCATACTCCTTCTTCTTTCCTCCTCCAAACGCACTCTCTTCTCCTCTGATCCTATTTCCACCTGTCTCCTAAGCCCCATCTCCTCCACTGTTGTCCCTTCCATCTCTCATATTCTCAACCTATCGCTCTCCACTGCAACTGTCCCTGCAGCCTTCAAGCTTGCTGTAGTTACACCTCTGCTCAAGAAACCATCACTAGATCCTACCTGTCCTAACTATTGACCCATCTCCATCCTCCTCTTCGTTTCTAAACTACTTGAATGTGCGGTTCACCACAGTTGCCTCGACTTTTTATCCCCTCAAGCCCTCCTGGATCCTTAGTCTGGCTTTCGTCCTTTACATTCTACTGAAACTGTTCTTGCCAAAGTCTCCAGTGACCTGTTCTGGTAAAATCCAAGGGCCTTTACTCAGTCCTCATCCTTCTTGACCTTTTCTGCTGCTTTTGACACTGACCACAACCTTCTCCTTGATACCTTGTCCTCTCTTGATTTAAAGGGCTCTGTACTCTCCTGGTTCTCTTCTTATTTTTCCCATCGCGCTCTTAGTGTTTGTTTTGGTGGATCCTCCTCTGCTGCTGTCCTGCTCTCAGTTGATATATCCCAAGGATCTGTTTTGGGTCCACTCCTTTTCTCTCTCTATACCCAGTCCCTGGTGCACTCATCTCTTCCCATGACTTTCAGTACCATCTATATGCTGATGACTCCTTCCAAGTCCACAGCTATGTGGGTATCCTTGAGTGGCTCTTGTCCTACCGTTGCCCCCATGATTGGCTCAGTCCCTATTCCACTTGTTGTTTCTTTTCATTATCTGGGAGTAATTCTTGATTCTTCGCTTTCTTTCCATAACCATATTTCTTCCCTTACCCGTCGTTCATTTGCAGTCCTCCGTCAGATTCGGGCGGTTCGTTCCCTCCTTCCCTTTGGTTCTTTGGTCACCCTTGTTCTGGCATTAGTTATCAGTAGTCTTGATTACTGCAACATTCTTTTGGCTAACCTCCCGAATTACCAACTTCAGCGCTTACAGTCTATCCAAAACACCGCAGCTTGTCTTATCACTTTTGATCATCGTTTTGATCATGTTACTCCCATTCTTCTTGATTTGCATTGGCTGCCTCTCCGGTTCCGTTTCCATTATACGTTCCTCATTTTAACACATCGCACTATTCATACTGATAATCCTCTGTACCTTGCTGGCCTTATTTCTCTTCACACCCCCTATCGTCAACTTCGGTCCCTTCATTGAAATAGTTTGTCCCTTCCCTCCCCATCACAAGCCCGCCTAGAACAAATTCGACATTCGGCTTTCTTTTTCCTTGGTCCCTTTCTTTGGAACGCATTGCCACCTTCTCTCCGGCTGGAACCCTCTTATTCCCAGTTCAAAACACTACTCAAAACCCATCTGTTCGAACAAGCCTTTGCCCTCCCTCCTGGTGCTCCTCCCTGAAGTTGTCTGCTGACTGTTTTGTTCAATGTTCATCATGTGTGTCTTGTCTCCCCCTTTGATTTCCGTGTTTGGTCTCTTGGTGTCCTTGGTCTAGTCGTGTGACTATAACCTGTGTGCCCTGTCCTTTCTTTGTTTTCCTGTTATTTTATGGCATTCTTTTTTCTTTTCTATGATTTGCAGTACTTGATCTTTTATTTTATTGTACACCGCTTTAATGATCCGGCCAAAGCGGTCTATCAAATGTTGAAATAAAGAAAGACTCACAGATCTACCTTTCTACACCTGAAATCTCTCCGGCAATCCAGGCCTGGATCTCTGCCTGCCTTTCTGACATTGCTGCTTGGATGTCTCACCGCTGAAAGATGTACTCTGCACCTCCCCTCACCTGCAACAAGTCAGGGCTCTTGGGAACGGAAATCCGCACACACAGCAATGAGAAGGTTAATAGATAATCAGTAAATAATACACAACACACTTGTATTATACACACAGGACCAAAGCGCTTTGGGAGAGCAAGCCAGGCCTTTGCCTATGTTTACTCTGACATCCTAGCTTTAGGCCACTTTATTTATAGGGAAAGATTCCATTACACAGCATAATTTCACTTTATTATTCTACATCTCACATCACGTATATTCATAATATACATATTTTATTCTACGTCTAGTGTTACGTATATTCATAATATACTTTTCTATAGGCATGCACATCATAGACAATCATGAAAAGACATACATATATTCTCAGGCATGACTATGTAGGCCTTAATTCTAATTAATCCTAACACTGACAGTTTGATATCTCTGACCAGAGACAGCGAGACTGCGAGGCTGGGTAAACAACTTGCCTTTTACTTATCTTTCTAATAACAAGACTAATGTTTGTTATTTAAACCTTTCACCCAATTTCTTCTACAGAGTTCTCAAGGATAGTATACGGAGCTACAAATGATATTAACTCTTTCTTAGGGATTATAGCAATATAATATTATACACAGGGCCTGACTGTGTATCCAACCCGGTACAATCAAGCTTTCTTTCAACCGCCACTTGAAATTGAACATGGCCAAAACTGAACTTCTTATTTTTTGCCCCCTAAACCCTCCTCTCCCCTTCCTCCTTTCTCAGTCTCTGTGAATAACTCTACCCTGTCTCTTCGGCTCACAACTTTGGGGTTGTCTGTCTCCTCTCTCTCCTTCTCCACACAAATCCGTCTGATAGTTCAAACCTGCTGTTTCTTTCTCTATAACAAAATCCGCCCATTCCTTTCTGAACACACTACTAAGACATTTATCCACTCTTTATGCACCTTCTGTCTTGACTATTGTAACCTACTCTTTGCTGGTCTCCCCCTGAATAATCTCTCTCCCCTTCAATCTGTTCAGTACTCTGCTGCAAGGCTAATCTTCTGCCAGCCTCGTCATGCTCATATTGCCCCTCTTCTCAAGTCACTTCATTGGCTCCCTATCCATTTCCCCATCCAGTTCATACTTTTCCTGCTGATCTATAAGTGCATTCACTCTGCAGCTCCTCATTACCTCTTATTTCTCCCTACATTCTCTTCCTCGGGAGCTCTACTCTTCTGGCAAATCATTTCTATCTGTGTCCTTCTCTTCTATTGCTAACTCCAGGCTTTGCTCCTTTCACCTTGCTGCTCCTTATGCCTGGAACAAACTACCTGAGTTTGTACATCAGGTGCGTTCTCTGGCCTTTTTCAAATCCAGACTGAAAACTTGCCTCTTTGCTGCTGCTTTCGGATCTTGACTCACCTGATCTCCTTTGTGTTTCCTTACCATTCCCCCTGGATGTATCCTGTGTCTATAGCTAGTGTTGTCGGTCTTGACTAGATAGTCCCTGCTCATCTTACAATTTCTTACATGTGTCTGTGCAGCGATGCATGCATCTTGTAGCGCTATATAAATGCTCAGTAATAGTAATAGTAGTAGGATGGTCTGACCCTGTATTTGTAATGAGAGTTTGCAAAGAAGAATAGTTTGGCTCACAGCTGAGATGAAGGATTGCCACTTGGAAAATATCACTTTTCAGTTACAGCTAGTCAATCAAAAGACATCTTGAGTTCAGCATCAGGGCTAGAAAGTTGCTTGCAACTCAGTTGAAATCTGAGGTCCCGCAATCATATTCTGCCAGGGAGAGGTTGAGCCAGGCAGTTCCTGAGTAAGTCTGAACTCATTAGAGTGTTCTGCCCAATTTTATAGAGCTCTATACTTTTGAATGCTCCAGCTCTCAGCACAGTGTTTTTACTTACAGCAAACATCCTTGCAGCCGTTGAGGGAGAAACATCCTTGCAGCAATTGAGGGACAAACATAATGAGCTCTTAGCTGAGGAGATTACAGAATTTGAAGTTCTAGCAGCTCTCAGCTTGTTAAAAGTATAGAAATCACCAGGGTTGGTTGCATATTCCCCCAAAAGTTTATAAGGAATTCATTCAGTTTCTTATTACACCGTTGACTGCTGTTTAACTGTGAGGGATGAAAAGCTTGCTGAGTCCATGATGACTGCAGGGGTAACTGTTCCTAATAAAAAAAAAAATCCTACCCATTGTGGGTCTTAGCAACCCCTTTCTCGCCTCACATTGATGCCAAATTACTGACCAAAGTTTTCGCAAATAGGCTGAATATATTTATAGGGGATCTGATTCATGAAGATCAGGCAGATCTAGTGCACCCTCTTTATTCATGTGGTAGATGCTACAGCAGGGGACCGTGGACCTATTTCTGACCATCTGTGCTAAGAATGAGATTTCATGTTGGCAGTGTTGCACCACATGGATTTTTGGCCCTAATTTTTTAACTTGGGTTCAGGCGCTTTATGATAGTCCAAAAGCCCAAGTGAGAGTCAATGAAGATTAACCCTCCTTTGATAAGACAAGGAGGAAATGCCCTTACTTTTTGTATTGTTGTTGGAACTCTCAGCCGCCTGAATTAGGGCAAATGGGTACATTAGGGGTCTGGTAAGGGAGGAGAAGAATTTACATAAGAACATAAGATATGCCATACTGGGTCAGACAAATGTCCATCAAGCCCAGTATCCTGTTTCCCACAGTGGCCAATCTAGGTTATACGTACCTAGCAGTATCCCCAAGAGACACAGGTTCCACAATGCTTGCATTGGGTCAAGCATTGATATCCTGGGTCCCTTTTTAATAATGGTTTATGGACCTTTCCTCCAGGAACTTGTCCAAACCTTTTTTAAACCCAGCTACACTAACAGCTCTTACTACATCCTTCGGTAACAAATTCCAGAGTTTGATTACACGTTGAGTGAAAAGAATATTTTCTTAGTCTTAAATAGTTTACCCTGTAGCTTCATTACATGTCCCCTAGTCTTTCTATATTCTGATAGCATAAACAATCGATCTACGTTTACCCGTTCCACTCCATTCATTAATTTATAGACCTCTATCATATCTCCCCTCAGCTGTCTCTTTTCCAGGTTGAAGAGCCCTAACCTTTGTAGCCTCTCTTCATAGGAGTAGCCTTCCATCCCCTTTACCATTTTGGTGGCTCTTCTCTGTACCTTTTTTAATAACACTATATCCTTTTTAAGATACGGCGACCAGAATTGCACACAATATTCAAGGTGCGGTCGTACCATGGAACGATACAGAGGCATTATAATATCCTTTTGTTTTATTTTCCATTCCTTTCCTTATGATACCTATCATTCTATTTGCTTTCTTGGCCGCCGCTGCACACTGGGCGGAGGGTTTTAACATGTTATCCACAATGACTCCTAAATCTTTTTCCTGGGTGGTGGTTCCCAATGTGGAACCTTGCATTGTATAACCATAGTGTGGGTGGTTCTTCCCTAGGTGCATAACATTGCACTTATCCACATTAAATTTCACATCTGCCATTTGGATGCCCAGTCTTCCAATTTATCCAGATCCTCCTGCAGTTTTCCACAATCCTCTTGGGTTTTAACAACTTTAAACAGTTTTGTGTCATCTGCAAATTTGATAACCTCACTAGATATTCCCTTTTCTAGGTCATTTATGAATATGTCAAAAAGTAGCAGACCCAGTACAGATCCCTGGGGTACTCCACTATTCACCTTTTTCCATTGGGAAAATTGGCCATTTAGCCCTACCCTCTGCTTTCTATCTTTTAACCAGTTCCCAATCCACAATAGTACACTGCCTCCTATCCCATGACTCTTTAGTTTTGCCAAAAGTCTCTGATGAGGGACCTTGTCAAAGACTTTCTGAAAGTCCAGATACACTATATCAACCGACTCACTTTTGTCTACCTGTTTATTCACACCTTCAAAAAAACATATCAGATTAGTAAGACAAGACCTTCCTTGTCTAAAGCCATGTTGGCTGTCTCCCATTAGGCCATGACTATCTACATGCTGTGTAATTTTGTTCTTTATGATGGTTTCTACCATTTTCCCCGGTACTGATGTCAGGCTCACCGGTCTGTAATTTCCTGGATCACCCCTGGAACCCTTTTTAAAAATTGGCGTTACATTGGCGATCCTCCAATCTTCAGGTATTACAGCTGATTTTAATGAAAGTTCACAGATTACTCATAGTAGGTCTGCAATCTCATATTTCAGTTCTTTCAACACTCTTGGATGTATACCATCTGGTCCAAGTGATTTGCTACTATTCAGTTTATCAAATAGTTGTAATACATCTTCCCGGTGTACAGATATTTCTCTCAATTCCTCTGCAGTATCACCTTTAAATACCACTTCAGTCTTGGGTAACATCCCTACATCTTCCTCAGTAAAGACTGAAGCAAAGAATTCATTCAGTCTCTCCGCTATAGCCTTGTTTCCTCTTAATGCTCCTTTTACCCCTCTATCATCTAATGGTCCAACTGACTCTCTCACAGGCCTTTTGCTATGAATGTTCTTGAAAAAGTCTTTATTTCATGTTTTTGCTTCCGTAGCAAGTTCCTTCTCAAATTCTTGCTTTGCCTGCCTTATCAATGCTTTGCATTTAACTTGCCTGTGCTTGTGCTGCTTCCAGTTTTCGTCATTTGGCTCTTTTTTCCATTTCCTGAAAGATGCTTTTTTGGCAGCAACAGCCTCTCTGACCTCACCTTTAAACCATGCTGGCAGTTTTTTGGGACTTTCTTCCACTTTTCATAATGCATGGAATACAGCTGGTCTGGGCTTCCAGGATAGTATTTTTTTTTTTAACACCCAAGCTTGATGTAAGTCTTTAACCTTTGCACCTGCTCCTTTTAGTTTTTTCTTAACTATATTCCTCATTTTATCATAGTCTCCCTTTCGAAATCGGGGTTGTGGGAGGTCACAGCGGCCTGTATAAAGGGTGCCGCCGGCAGGAGAGAGCATTTAAAAACATCCAGCAGCCATCTTCAAAGCAGAGCACAGGGGGAGCATCGGTTTCCCGCTCCTGCACTCCAGCCCAATCGGGGTTGTGGGAGGTCACAGCGGCCTCTATAAAGGGTGCCGCCGGCAAGCACACCCGCGCCTTGCGGGCCCACGCCTGAGGGCCCTTTGGCGTGGCCCTTAGGTAGTGGCACTTCAGCAACTCCACGAGCGAAGCAGAACTCTCACCTGCAATAGAAGCAATCTCCCGCGTCAGGATAGTATCAGATTAATAACCTGAGACTCTGATTTACCCTAACAACTAGCCTAGGTAATCCACTTCTAATCCATCTGTAAGGTAACAGTAGACCTGAATATACCCGATAGAATTTCACACCTTGTTACTCTGTTACAAACAGATCTCCCTTGAAGTAAGATTTGCTACTGTATCTTGTTAACAGAGTACATTGTTCCTATTAGATAGGCCTTGCTATTATACAATTGTTTGCCTATTACCACTGCTCTGTACTCTGACCAGATAATCTGCATTTACTGTTTCCACTGATCCATATTACTCTACATTGTATCCTCCCATTGTTGTAATCATGGCTATCTCTCTACTTGCATTAGTTAGCCTCTATCTGTTAACTAACACCACTCAAAATACAGCAGCATTCTCTCCCACCTCACACAGTATCCCCATATTGCATGGACTAAGAAGAAGATATCATTCCTCCTACCATCACTCAGCTCCACATCCACACCATATTAGGCACTCTCACCTACTATATATCTCCCTTAACACTATTAGTAGTTCCAAACCCAATCCTGTTCCCTCACATACTAACTTAAACTGTGCACTCATCAACGCTCGCTCAGTATGTAAAAAGTGGCCAGCCATTACAGATCTCATCACAAAGCTGAAGTTAGACATCCTCCTGGTCACAGAATCATGGCTAGCAGACACAGACAATGTCCTCATAAACCAACTCCTTCCCCCAGAATACTCAATTCACACATGTCACAGAACAGACCAAAGAGGAGGTGGAGTCCTCATTCTTTCAAGAACTAACCTTCAATTTAGTCTACTTTCCTCTAGGAGTACCACACACATGGACCTAGTTACTATAGCTAACAAACATATCATCCTAAATCTCATATACAGAGCCCCATCCTCACCACCAGAAGATTTATCTAATATAATAGAGCTTGCATGCAACCCAGAAAGCCCACACAAATCCAATTGGTTAATGGGTAACTTTAACCTCTCCTCACTTCACCATAGCCATTCTACCACATTCCTTGATGCCATGGCTGACCAACTACTCACAGCTAGTTAGCTCCCCTACACACCTCAAGGGTAACACCCTTGACCTCATTTTTGCACCTCAGTCCACAGCAATCACCAACTTTAACCTATCCCATACCCCTGTCCCATGGTCTGATCATAATTTGTTATCCTTCCAAGTCCCATATCAGCAAAACAGTATCCCAGCAAGACAGACAAATATGGTCTCATCAGGATCAACAACCCGTTTCAAAACGCTCAACAAGGATGACTTCATCAGCCGTACTCTTCCAACTCTTCATCTACCAACCAATGACCTTGATGAGCTGATCAACAATTGGTACACCACCCTGAACTCCTCATCACAGCTACCTTCCTCGAGTAGACCACCAGCATCCAGCACATCACTAAAAAGTAGAAGCCCGAAACCATGGTTCTCGACTGAACTACGACTATCCCTCCAGAATCTAAGAAAACAGGAGAAAAAATGGCGCAGATCACGTTCTCCAATTGACCAAATGGATTACGAAAATGCCCTAAAGAAACACCGGGAGAAGATAGCTGAAAAGATGAGGGAACACCATACAGAAACCCTTCTCCGATCACTAAGCAAACCACGAGACCTCTTTAACATTGCTAAATCCTTAACCAAGGCACCATCCTCCAACCAAACAATATCAATTCAGCCTCAGTCTTTTGCCGACTACCTTCAATCTAAAACCATTAACACGAAATCCACACCAAGTTGTATACCCAACCCCATCTCAATTACTCAGCCTCTAAAAATTTTTGTCGCTCCTACGGTGAAATCCATCACTGACCTTATTGCTACCTTGAATACTACCACAGCCCCAAACGATCCATGCCCTGCCTACTGGATCAGAGCAATGCGTGCTGAACTGAGCCCCACACTTGCCCTTATCATGCAACTTTCCTTCACAACCGGATCATTCCCATCATCCCTCAAGCAAACTTCAATACGCCCTCTCCTGAAAAACAATAAACTCGACCCAGCGAAAACTGATTCATATCGTCCAATTTCAAGTATACCCCTTCTAGCCAAAATCATCGAGAAGGTGGTACAAATCCAATTGCAGCAGCACATAGATATTTCAGCCCCTCTTGATCCCTGCCAACACGGGTTCCGTGAATCCCACGGCATAGAGACCCTACTCACATTACTTATCAACACCTTATCAAGAGGGATTGACAAAATTGAAAATGGGTTCATCCTCATCTTCCTCGATATCTCGGCAGCTTTTGACTCGGTTAACCATGTGCAACTTCTTCACCGCCTTCAAGAAAAGGGAGTTCAGGGATCAGCTTGGGAATGGTGTAGATCCTACCTAACTAACTGCTGGCAACAGGTGCGGATAGGATCCTCAACTTCTGATCCCTTCCAGCAACAACAGGGTGTACCCCAAGGATCCTCATTATCAGCTCTTCTATTTAACATATATATGCAACCAATCTGTGAAATCATCAGAACATTCAACGCCTCCAGCTTGATCTATGCAGATGACGTACTAATATTCACTCCAATAAAAATCAATGCCCCCGACTTCTCCCCAATAATCGCTTGCTTCAACGCGATTACAGACTGGCTCTTAACCCAGAACCTGCGAATAAACTTCAAGAAAACGGAAGTCCTATTCGTAACCAGGAATAAGAAATTCTCCCCGCCCCCGCAACATTGAAGGTGAGAGACGCGCAACTACCATGTAAATCATCAATTCGCTACCTGGGAGTCACCATCGATCAAGAACTGACCTTCAAAGATCACATAAAGCAGACCGTCAAGTCCATTTACTACAAAATAAGAACGCTTAAACCTTTAAGACCTCTACTCGCCCCTAATGACTTCAGAACAATCTTCCAAACCCTTGTAACACCACATTTTGACTACGCTAACGTCATCCTGCATGGTCTGCCCAAGAGCACCCTCAACCCACTCCAATTGGCGATGAACTCAGCAGCCCGCATCCTCTGCGGTACCTCCAGTAGAGACCACATCACCCCCATACTAACAGAGCTTCACTGGCTACCCCTACAAGCCAGGATAACTTACAAAGCACTACTGCTGTCCTTTAAAGCAATCAATCAAATAGCCCCACCTTCCCTCTCCTCACTTATTATCAACACCCCCACGAACAGACTGAGAAGATCCACAGCCGCTAATACCCTTGTCGTACCAAAGGAGTACACTAAATGTAACCAAACAACCAGAGACAGGGCCTTTACCTTATTCGCTCCAAATTGCTGGAACAATCTCCCTCCTCATATCCGATCAATAAAAGACCTCTCTCAATTTAGAAAGGTCCTTAAACACTACCTATTCTGTCTTCACCTTTTAGGCCCTAACTCTATGCCTCCTCCCCCCATCTCGCAAATCACTCACACAGCCTCTGACACTCCAACAACATAGTCATAACAGAACACGAACCAGACTCTCTGCACACCCAAAGCTATGATCCCAACTTGAACTGTAAATTATCCAGAGGTGATATATCTTTCTGTATATAGTTTGTATATAGTCTCCCCTGTTATCTCCAAGTTACTGACCCTGTTATAATGTAAGCAAAGGATTGTTCTAATGCGAAAATCTGTTATCTGTAAACCGCGCTGATACCAAAGAGCGCGGTATATAAAAACTGTAAAATAAATAAATAAAATAAAATAAATAAAAGGTAGTACTGTGGATTTCTTTACTATCCCTCCTTCACTAATTAAATCAAACACGATTATGCTATGATCACTATTGCCAAGTAGTCCCAACACCCTTATTTCTTGCACCAGATCTGGTGTTCCACTAAGGACTAGGTCCAGTATGGCTTCCCCTCTGGTTGGTTCATGAATCAGCTGCTCCAAGAAGCAGTCATTTATTTCATCTAGAAACTTTATCTCCCTAGCATGTCCTGCTGTGACACTGACCCAGTCTATACCGGGGTAATTGAAATCACCCATTATTATTACTCTGCTGTGACTTTTGTTAGCTTCCTTGATTTCTTTGAGCGTTTCATCATCCATTTGTTCATTCTGGCCAGGCAGTCGATAGTACACCCCCACTGCCATCACCTTCCCCTTCATACATGGAATTTCAATCCATAGAGATTCTATAGCAAATTTGTTTCCTGCAAAACTTTAATCCTTTCTGACTCAATTTAAAATCTTATTGTCGGTGATACAATCGCTGCTGATCTTGTCGATTATAATTAAGGTATGTAGAGACTATGGCCAATAGCTGCTTCAAGATTAATATGACGAAGACTGAGCTGCTGTTAGATATTTGTAGGTACAACTGTTACCACAACCATCCTGCTATCCTGATCTGTTCTCCTGTAATACAGCAAATCTTTCATGTTGAGGTGAGAAAGAGTGGTGAGCAAAATTAGTGTTATGAAAATGTTGGTTTTGGGGCATACTATTACAAGATTGCTTTCAGTTAGTGCAGTGGTTCCTAAACTTGGGGTCAGGACCCCAAACAAGGTTACTTCATCAGTGGATGGGGTCACAGAAATATGGCCATTTCGCCTTCTCTCTGGACTTCCGTTATAATCTGTGCCAAGTAGTGGCAGTCACCAGTTGGCATGTGGCCTTTGAGCCAATGAACATTCATAGGCTCTTGTTCCCTCCTGGATGAAGCTTCCTGTCAGACTGGAAACAACTACTGGGGTCTTTAAGCATACACTGTACACTGACACAAGGGACCTTGTGCTGACTGCTGCTGCTGCTACCTTTCTGCTTTAGATGAGTGGAGGGAGGGGAAGGAGGCTGGAGATCTGCTACTTTGACTTCATTGACTGTGGTCCTATGAATTTTCACTTGTTAAAATGGGGTCATAAGTTTGATAAGCACCGAGTTAGTGTTTTCCCTCCCACTCACCTCCAGATATAATCCTTTATTTTATAGCCTCCAGTTAAGGGCAAAGGCATGATCTATCTTTCCGGTTTAACTGATTATGTAGTAGAGAAGTCTCACCTCCAGTCTGGCAGCCTTTCTGCTGCCGTGGAGGAGAGAGACCACATGAAAGAGTATCATCGTGGTGTGGCAGGACGTGATCCTATAGCTAGGACCTGTCCTCCAAGTAATGTAATACCCTCTTATTTAACAGGTTTTATATACTGCTTTATCATTTCAATTAAAGCGGTTTACATTGAAACTTAAACTTGGTAATGTACATTAAACAGGGACATTGATAACTTGGATTATTTCTGAGGCAATGGAGGGTCAAGTGACTTGCCCAAGGCCATAAGGAGTGCTGGTGGGAATTGAACCCTGGTCTCTGGGTTCCCAAGCCAGTGTTCTTAACCATTTAGGCTACTCCTCCACTCTTGCATTGAGGATGTGTTTCCAGGGCCATATGCCCTTGAGGGAAGGGTTAGGATGGCTGTTTGAATCACCAACTATAATCATTAGGCATGTAGATACTATAGCTGCATGGCTGATGGTCATGAGGATCACCTGGTTACCTCCCTGTCTGCCTTGTGCAAAGGTAGTGGATCTCACGCACCATCTAGATAAGATTTTAGATAGTGCTGGGGAAGAGCTTGCTGTCTTGGTGCATGTTGGTATCAGTGACATAGGAAAGTGTGGAAGGGAGGTTCTGGAAGCTAACTCTAGGCTTTTAAGTAGAAAGTTGAAATCCAGAACTTCCAGGGTAGCATTCTCAGAGATGCTTCCGTTCCATGCACAGGGCCCAAAAGACAGGCGGAGTGCTGGAGCCTCATTGTGTGGATTAGACTAATTTGCAAGGTGGAGGGTTTTGGATTTAAGAAGTGGGCAGCATTCTGGGGAAGGGGGGGCTCTTCTGAAAGGACATGCTGCACCTTAACCAGGGTGGAACCAGGCTGTTGGCATTAACCTTTAAAAAGGAGAGAGAGCTGATTTTATTTAGATAATGGGGGAAAGCCAACAGTCATTCAGCAGTGCATGGTTCAGAATGATGTATCTTTTAAAGGATACTAGCAAAACAGGGAAGTCGGGGCATCCTAATAGAGAGGTTCCAATAAAGGTAAAAGTAACCTAGGTGCCTTTTTAAGTAAAAATCAAACGGAGTGGAAAGATTACAAATTGCCTCTGTCATCTGATATTCAGTTTAATATGAACATAACACAGACTTTGAAATGCCTGTATGCTAATTCTAGAAGTCTAAAAAATAAGATGGGAGAGTTAGACTATATAACACTTTAATGTAAGGTTAGTTATAATTTGGATCCCAGAGATCTGGTGGAAGGAGGATGACCAATGAGACACTGATACCAGGCTACAAACTATATTGCAATGATAGGGTAGATGACATAGGTGGAGGGGAGGCACTATATGTTAGAGGGCCTTTAGTCAAACAGGATAAAGGTTTTGCAGGAAACAAATTAACACTGTAGAATCTCTATGGATAGAAATTCCATGTGAAAAGGGGAAGGGGATGACAGTGGGGGTGTACTACCTTCTGCCTGGCCAGAATGATCAGACAGATGATGAAATGCTAACAGAGATTAAGGAAGCTAGCAAAGTTTGCAATACAGTAATAATGAGAGTATTGGCTGGGTCAATGTTACATCAGGCCATGCCAGGGAGATAGTTTCTAGATGAAATAAATGATTGCTTCTTGGAATGACACCCACAGAAAGACCACACTGTAAGGGCAAGATACACCCAAGAAATGATTTATGTTTAAATCTTTTTTATTATTATGCAAACCATACAACAAACACATAGGATAGTACAGACCACTTAACACTTAACAAGGGCAGCAACATTGTTGTGGAACATACAAGAGAACAATAGTGCAACAGAACAGAGCATCAATGCAATGTCATAAGACAACAATTTGCCATACCGAACCCTCAGGCCCCCAACAACGTATATCAGTATGGGTAGCAGAAAGCCTGCCATCATACAGGCATATAGATAACATGGGTCCACCAGACTCGAAGCCCCAGCAAGAGAGGCATTCCTCCCCGTACCAAAAGAATACGGTCGAGACATGCAGGCACCAATACCTGTAGAAGGAGATATAGAACCCTCCCCAGCGGGGTCAACCTACAAACCCGCACTGTCGCCCGGGGGCCCACCGCAGTGTGTGTGGTCCACGTGACAAAGAAGCCCCCAAGCCTACAGAAAAGACCAGGGAGAAAGAAAGAAAGAGAGAAGAGAAGAAAGCAAAGAAAGCAAGGAGGAAAAAGAGACGGAGTACCCAGCAAGACAGCATCACAAGACCCTAGGCCTCCTTAAGAGTCGCCCCTAGAGGCCACCCAACCACCGGTCCATCCAGGGACCCCCCAGTATCAGCGCCCCCAGCCGATCCCCAAGCACCCTCCCACCCCACCCCCACCCCCCCGGCCTGCCAGTGAGTTCCCCCTTGACCACCCATTTGTCACCTATTCAAAGAACAGTGGACCCAGGGATGTGTCTTCGCCCGGGTCCACCCTCGCTCAACCTGACGACGAGGTCAGAGGCTCACCCCCCAGCATCTCCCCAACCCACCCCCTATCTTATCCCACCCTCCCCACCCATCAATACATAGTAAAAAGGAAGTGTAGCCAAATGGAATCAGGTTAATGTACATACGAGAGCATGTATACGGGGACATAGAACCAACCCCCAGGGTCATCCCAGGGAATTATTAGAGGAGCTCCCCCAAAAGGCGCCGGCGCACTCCGGCAGGCAGCAGTTGTATGTGAGGGCTCCACATCTGCAGAAAGCTAGTCCAGCGGCGCTCCATTCCCACAGCATGCAGCCGATCCAGAAGCAGAACTCGATGAAGTCGAAGCCGCCAAATGGCAAAACTGGGTCCCCGTGCATCCAGCCACTGCTGTAACATGGTCATACGTGCCACCATCAGTGTCAGTCGTAACCAACGTAATCCTTGCACACTCAGCACTTCTCCCCAGTCATCCTCCCAGACATCCAACACCACATTCCGAGCATTCAGGGGCGCCAAGTGTGGGAGACACCGACGCAAGTGACCAAACACCCGCCCCCAGAAGACCTGAGCTTTAGTGCAACCCCAAAACATATGACCCAAAGTTGCCCTGTTCTCACCACACCTAGGGCAACAGTGACTCGCGCTGACCCCGGCCCTCCAGGCCCGAACTGGGGCAAAGTACAGACGGCGTACTATACGATACTGAGTGTCTTGATGCAAAACCTGCACACTTAGTGTCGGAATCGCTGCCAACCCTCCCAAGAGCTGCTCCGCATCTACCTCCTCTCCTAGCTCGGTAGACCAGGCCGCCGCCAAGGGTCCCACCTCGAGTGGCAGTACTCCATCCCACAACATTTTATAGAGCCCTGACACCCTAACCTGCATAGACCCCCCAAGCAAAGCCAACTCAATGGTCGTGCAGACCTCCCCCCGTAAGGCCGTCACGGGGATCGTGCGTAGATAACTCCGAAGCTGGGTATATTGAAATATATCACGAGCTCTGAGCGAGTACTGTCTACATAAATCAGAGAAGGACATCATAGTCCCTTCAGGAGTCAGCACATGCTCCAAGTTAACCACTCCAAGAGTCTCCCAAAAATGAAAATAAGACCGCTCCAGACCCGGCTCAAAGTCCGCGTTTCCACGGAGTGGAAGATATGGTGTATGAGACGCCGAAAGCTGATGGCCAGAGCAAAAATAGCACCACGCCTGTCGAATAGGCCGCAAGAGGAACATCCGAACATCCACAGGCGCCGCCTGAACCGTCTTAGCATGGAGTAAATACCGTAGGCGAAAGGGTGCCACCACCGCTTCCATCATCGCTACCGGTGAACAATCCGTCAAATCCCACAACCAATCCCGGACATATCGTAGCAAACACGCGACATTATATCGCCGAATATCTGGAAATCCCAAGCCCCACGATTGCCGAAGAATTGCCAGACGTACCCGAGGCCGGCGCCCCCGCCAAAGAAAGCGATTGAACTGTCTCTCCAATTTCCGAAGGTCCGCGTGCTTTAGAAGTAACGGAAGAATTTGAAGCGGATATAATATTTTAGGAAGTATCGTCATCTTACACAAGGCTATACGGCCCCCCAGGGACAGCGGCAAATCTCGCCATTTATCAACACAAGACGACACCTCACCAAGTATCTTGGACACATTGAGCTGATAAAGATCTCCCAACCACGCCGGCAAGTATATGCCTAGATATTTAAAGTGGCCCGTGGCCCACTTCAAAGGAAAGGGACCCGTCCACCCCGGATGCCCAGCCGGAGCTAAGAACATCGCCTCGGATTTGTCTAAATTGAGACGGAGGCCCGAGGGCACCCCATAATCCGCAATAAGTTGTAACAAACACGGCAGCCCTACTACTGGATCCCCCAAGTGTATCAACAAATCATCCGCGAACGCAGCTAAACGGAACTCCTCCCGCCCCAGCCGAATACCACGAAATTGAGAGGAAGTCCTAATGAGAGACAGAAGCGGCTCCAGGGATAGTACAAATAGAAGAGGGGAAAGTGGGCATCCTTGCCTAGTCCCCTTCTGAATATGGAAA
The DNA here is from genome assembly GCA_033557465.1 of Ichthyophis bannanicus. Classification (NCBI taxonomy): domain Eukaryota; kingdom Metazoa; phylum Chordata; class Amphibia; order Gymnophiona; family Ichthyophiidae; genus Ichthyophis; species Ichthyophis bannanicus. Next base: position 324,128,682 of record CM066038.1, on the reverse strand, counting down.
GACGCTGACAGATTCCCGTTGACCCGTACAGCTCCCATCGGGCGAGCATAAAGCAAATGGACCACATCCACAAAAAAACCAGCGAATCCCATTGCCTCCAAAACCTGGTACATGAAGCCCCAGTTGACCCGGTCAAAGGCCTTCTTGGCATCGAAACTAATTAGAAGTGAGGGGTCCCCCGTCGAGCGCCCCACCCCAAGAGACAACAGTATCCGCTGCAAACTAAAGGCAACTTGACGCCCCCGTACAAAGCCCACCTGGTCCTTATGGATCAGAAGGGGCAGAAAGATCGCCAGCCGATCCGCCATTATCTTGGCTAAAATCTTAATATCCACATTAAGTAAGGAGATGGGATGATAGGAACTCGGCAACAGGGGATCCCTCCCTGGCTTGGGTAAAATAGTGATCACAGCCTTGTTGGCCTCGTAGGGGAACCGACCTTGCTGCACCAAATCTGTAAAGTAGCCCACCAGGGGGGATACCACTACCTCACTCAAAGCTTTATAAAACTCGCCACGGAACCCATCCACTCCCGGAGCTCTCCCATTTTTCAAGTGTTTTATGGCAGCTTGTACCTCCTGTCCTGTAAGGGGGCGATTGAGAGCGTCCAAATGTTCCTCACTGAGCCGAGGTAGCACGCAGCGTTCCAAAAACAAACGACCCTCGAGCTCCTTGCCACCATCGCTTGCATAGAGGCCCTGAAAGAATCCGCAAAGACCTTCTCTATAGTTGCGGAATCGCGGGCTACGACACCATTGGCCTGCCTTATGGCCCCGATCTGCTGGGACCCCCCGGCGGGCCGCAATAAGGAGGACATCAGCTTACCCGCCTTATTTCCAAACCTGTACAACTTGTAGCGGTAATACAACATAGACTTCTGGGCTCGCCGATGAAGCAACATTTTCCAATTCGGCCTGTACCTCCCTGAGCCGGCTTCGATGCACCGCAGTATTAGAACCCGCCACCAGCCGACGCGCCTTGCCCAGGTCTCTTTCCAATTGAAGAATACGCTGATTTAACCGTTTGCGCCGCTGACAGTGATAACTAATGATATCCCCACGTAGCACGGCCTTCCCAGCCTCCCACAAGAGAGCCGGTGATATATCCGGGGCTGCATTCAGGCGCTCATACTCTGTCCATCGTCCCCGTAAGAAAGCTTCAAAGTGGGCATCCCCACATAACTCCAAAGGATATCTCCACGGCCTACCCACTGGGGTGCCCTGCCCCCGCAACTCCAGAGCCACCAGCGCATGATCAGATATTACTAAAGACCCAATATCCGCCCGCGAGACCCAACTAAATACCGAGTCCGTGACCAAAAAGAAATCGATGCGGGACCAAGTCCCGTGAGCTCGGGACCGATGCGTGTAATCCCGCTCTCCGGGATGCAGCACCCTCCAAACGTCCACGAGATGATACGCTTCACACAGCCCCCACAGTCGCTGACGTGCCCGACGGCTCCCACTCCCCATCCGGCTGGACCGATCAAGACCTACATCCAATACTTCATTGAAATCGCCCCCTAAAATGACCTGATGTTCACCCGCATCCGCCATCAGCTGAGAGAGATCCCGGAAGAAGCGAGCCTCATAAACATTAGGCCCATAAACCGAGCACAGCATCACCTTTCTTCCAGCGAGTCTTCCCCAGACACTCACGTATCTACCCTCGGCATCAGAGACAACCCTTTCTTCAACCCAGCTAACGGATTTGGCTATGAGGATAACTACACCACGCTTCTTCCCCGCCGCAGGGGACCCATACACTTGGGCAATTTGGCCGAAGCCCAACTTCGCATGCTCTACTGCCGACTGGTGAGTTTCCTGTAACATGATCACATCAGCACGTTGCCGTTTCAGGTGCTGCAAAACTTTATATCTCTTCACTGGGGAACCCAGGCCACAGACATTCCAAGAGACTATTCGTGGACTGCTAGCCACCGCATGGCGAGGAACCACTATACTGTAGGACAAAATCCCATAGGAGACCATGGCGGCGACCCCCCCCCAGCCCGGGGCCCCCTGCCAAATCAGACAGGCCTGAATGACCCGAAAAAACCCAAACATCCAGCTGACCCAAACAATCCCATTCACTCTAGCAATCACACTTCCCCTTTCAACCATTCGGCACAATACCTGCCCTCCCACCAACCCCCCCTCCCCTATTTTAAGTCTAACCCTCCCCCTCCTATAAACTGCGCCTTCCTCCCCGTCCCCCCCTCCTCCTCCCCCACCTTCCCTACCACTATCCATCGTCCCACCACTCCCGACTCCACCTAAACTTCCTAACATGCAGAGCCCCCCCCCCTCCCCCCCAAACAAGGCCAACCACTCCTCTCCCAGGAACAATCCTCAACCCAGAGTCAAAGAACCCTGCCCCTCCCTATCCCATCTCAGCTGAAAAACAAAGACAGTTATCAGCTCCAGGGTTGCGAGCAAGCACCCGCAGAGCAGGCAATAATGGCAAATCACATAAAGCCTGCCCCTCCCCCAACCCCTCCGAGATGCAGGTAAACCCTCGGAGCCAAACCCCTAGCCGCCCCCCCCAACGAAGGCCAGCCTCCAACGGTGAGGGGAGAAGAAAAAATGGAAAAGGAGTCGGAGAAAGGCACCATAGAGGTCATACAGTGTAGTCTGATGCACCCACTAGTAAACACAGCAAAAAGGGTAAACTCCCACCACTGAACTAACAATTCTACTCCCAATTAACAACCTTAGCAAAGGGGCGCCGCCACCATGCGCAGCCCTGACCATCCCCACGGGGAACCGACAGTCATCTCTCCAACCCCAAGAGAAGGAGGGAAAGAGAGGTCCCCGCCAATCACCCCGAAACAGCACCCTAGCTCAAACCCTCCCCCCCAGGAAGAAGTACAAACAACAAAATGCAAAAGTACAGAAGTACACAAAAAAGGAAAAAGGAAACAGCAGCCGAACTTGGAAGCGGGCTGAGACCAGCGAGAGAGAAAAAACGGACTAAGGGAGGCAGTAAAGGAGTGAAATAAATAAATTAGATAAATAAAGTGGTTAGATAAAGAAGGTTTAAGTTGAATCAAATTAAATTAACTGCAAGTAAAATATAGGGAGGTTAAAATAACGAAACAACAATGGGCATAAAGCAGAGAGCAAATCACCCATGCATTGCTGGCACTGGAGTCCTCAGGGGACCGCCAAGCAGGCCTTCAGCATTCACATCCAGCTTAATGGTGTCCACGAAGCAGGGTCCAATCATTTACCACCTGGGGAGAGCCAGAGCACCAGGCCAAGCCGCTCGGCCCCCCAGAGCCAGGAAGCACCCGGCACACAAGAGTCAGTCAGCCGTGCTGCGTTCATCTGCCCAGACCGTTGCAATAATCCAGCACCTCTGCCGGAGATGAGAAGGTACGAGTCCCCCCCTCGCTGTGCACACGCAGCGTTGCCGGGTAAGCCAGGGTGAATTGGATGCCTCGCTCAATGAGGTTACTGCAGGCTTCCTTGTAGGCCCTTCGCTTCAAAGAGACATCAGCCGAGTAGTCTTGGAAAATCAAAATCTCACCAGTGGAGGCTCCGGAACGCCGCTGCTGCCTCGCAGCCCTCAAGACATCTTCCTTTTGCGCTGCATTGAGGAAGCGGGCAATCACCGCTCGCGGCCGACGCTCCCCGGGCCGATAGGGTCCCAGCCTGTGAGCCCTCTCCACCACGATATCCCCCACATCAGCTGGCAATGGTAGATGGTCAGGCAGCCACTTTTCCAAATGTCTCCGGAGGTCTTTTTCAGGCACCGATTCAGCTATGCCGATAAAACGTAGGTTGTTCCTCCTGCTACGATTTTCCAAGTCGTCGAGCTTACTCTGTTGCTTGACTAATGCCTCTTCCAGACCCGTAATTCTGGCGGCGTCCTGTGCCCTCATGTCTTCTAGCGATCCAATGCGGGTCTCGGCGTGCTCAACGCGCTTCGTAAAATCTGATACTGCCTGAGCTACCGCTTGGATCTGTGTGGCCAGCCCCCCTAAACGATCTTCCAGGGCCACCACAACAGCTTTGGAGACATCCGCAACCATCGTCGAGGTTGGCATCGACAGTGTCGCTTCCAGAGGGTCCTCTGCCATCTTTGCCTCGCCGCCGCATGTGCGTTCACGGCGGGGGATTTTCGTGGCCATAAACTCACTCCCAACTGCGTTCAGTAGGCGATCAGAGTGGCTATCTCCTGCCAAAAACGTTCCCCCACTATATATCAAGAAAATTTGTCAGCAGATTTGCAAAATTGCGGAGGGGAAAAGAGCGGGCTCCGGAGCTAAAGAGGAAGCGTCCTCTCAGCTCACCATGTCACCGGAAGTCCCAAGAAATGATTTAAAAACCTCCCTGAAGGTATAAACGGCGACAATGCATAAAGCAAATACAAAGTGCAGCTGCAGGCTGCCAGTGATTTTAATAATCGGGTTTCCCACCATAAAGATTGGCAGCTCAGTTGAGAAAACAGTAAAATCAAGCAACATTGTCAGATCAGTAGTTACCCCCTTCCTTCCCCCCTCTATCCCTATTAGGCTAACTCTGCATATCTTGTCACTGCAGTCAGAACAGTCCATACTTTTTCACTGGATCTTGTTTGAGCCATCTTATGCAAGAATTACCATGCTGGTCTCAGAGTCAAGACCCTGAGACCAGCCTTTGATATTGTTTCTCATAGGAGGCTTATCAATAAACTCAATAGCTTGGGTATGGGTCCCAAGGTGGTGAACTGGGTCAGAAATTGGTTGACTGATAGATGACAGAAGGTGATGGTAAACGGAACTCACTTGGATGAAAGGAAGGTGATTAGCAGTGTGCCCCAGGGTTCGGTCCTGGGACCAGTACTGTTCAATGTATTTGTAAGTGATACTGCTGATTTGCAGATGACATGAAAATTTGCAACAGAGTGGACTCCCCTGAGGGAGTGGATAATATGAGGAAAGAACTCCAAAAGCTGGAAGAATGGTCTAATGCAGTTAAGATTTAATGTGAAGTGCAGTGTCATGCTCTTGGGAAGCAGAAATTCAAGGGAATTGTATAAGATAGGGGGCGAGAGGTTGGTGTGAACGGACTAGGAGAAGGACCTCTGAGTGATTTGTTTCTGAAGATCTTAAGGAAGCGAAACAGTGTGACAAGGTGGTGGCAAAAGCCAGGATGCTGGGTTGCCTACAGAGAGAAATTACCAGCAGAAAGGAAGAGGTACTAATGCCACTGTACAAGTTACTGGTGAGGCCTCACTTGGAGTATTACGTTCAGTTTTGGAGACCATATCTTGCAAAGGATATAAAAAGACTGGAAGCGGTTCAGAGGAAGGCGACCAAAATGATTTGGAGCTTGTGTCAGACTTATGAGAAGAGACTTGAAGACCTAAATATGTACACTGTAATGGGGAAGATCCATCCTTGGCCTTGAAAACACAGGATTTTGTGAGAACTAGGTCAGAATCTGACAGGCAGGTAAACCACATGAGCAATAGTTGTCAGGAGCAACGTAAACAGACCCAGCCACGAGGTCTGCAACCCCGCCCAACTAGCAAGCAATCCTTAGCTCCTGAAGCAAATAGTTTTCACCTGAGTGGGGGAAGTGCTAATCAGCACTATAAGAAACACTCAGTAGAGGTAGAAAGGGGAGAAGGAAGAAACAGGAAGGAACTCAGAGAGAGATCCAGCGATAGACCCAGAGAGAGAGCGAGAAACAGCTGTGAGAGTCAGTTTGCTGTGATGCAGTTTGGAGCTCAGAGGCAACGTGCTTTGCAGAGTGAATGGAAGCCTGAGAGAGTGGAACCGTATGTATCAGAGAATTGTGACCCTGGAAGTGATTCTGAACCAGACTTGAGGAAACTTACTGGCAGCAGAAATACCTTGAGAGTTAATGCTCAGAAGCCTCGTGGGAAAAGTCCAAGGCTGGTGCCGTGCTGGGAAGGCCACCAGAAGGATTTAACAGGAGAGCTAGCGTGGGAGCATTTACAAGCCCCTGAGAGGGAGAGGTATTGTGTAGAAGATATCTGCATGTCAGAAGAAGAAGAGTTTGAAAAGCCTAAACCTCAGAGAAAGCTTCCAAGGGCAAAACCCTTTGCTAACAGGGTAGAGCAGTTCCATTGTCCTCAGCCAAAACCTGAAGGTAGGACAAGCAAATACTTTAAAGGGAAAAGTTCTTATAAAAAGTTATATGCTGAAAATCCTGGAAGGTGGTCTCTCCTCTCTCACACTCTGATATATATGGTAACAGTAATTCTTACCTTAGAGAGGGCTGGCTGGATAAGCCCTGTGAAGTGGAGGAGTGGCCTAGTGGTTGGGGCAAGGTACTTCAGGCCGGAAGGTCGGAGGTTCAAATCCCACTAGAGGACAGCAACCTTGGGCCGGAAGGACTGGGGTTTCTAGTCCCACAGGTGCTCCTTGTGGTCTTGGGCAAGCCACTTAACCCTCCATAGCCCATGTTCCCTGTAAAATAGTTATCTCCAAGTTATAATGCCCTGTTCAATGTAATTTCAGTTTGTTCAATGTAAACCGCACTGATGCAGAATAGCGCGGTATATAAGAGAATGTAAATAAATAAATAAATAAAATAAGATACATTAGAAGGAGGTTTACAAACGTTGTGCAATAAAGAAAACGTTTGTCCAGCTGAAAGTCAGCAGGAGCCTATGATAATTGATTCTGCTAGTGAAGATTCATTTGGTGATTCAATGGATTGTACGCTAACCATTTCAGACAAGATTACTTCTTTGTGTTAAGCCAGCGTTTGTGCATTGCTTAAGGCTAGCTGTAAAGGTCACAAGATTTACTGTTCATTTGCAAAGGAACTGTATGCTGAGAATATTGTTTCCTGTGGATATAATTTGAGTAAGAAGCAAGAAGAAGCTGTCTTTCATTTTCCTTTATCACATGCCAGAGTGTATGGCTTTATTGTCCTAAGTTTGTTGTGTTGTATATTTGAAAATCCAACCCCGGGAGGGGAAATAAAATCCTATCTTGTACCTGACCCATTTGTGTCCACAACTACTCCATCGAAAGGGTCATCAGGCGGACAGACCCGCTCCCCCTAGGCGGCGGACTGGCCACTGCCTGACAACACTCTGGAAGAGAGGAGGGGCAGGGGAGATATGATTCAGACCTTTAAATACTTAAGAGGTATTAATGAACAAACAAACCTCTCTCAAAGACAGTGGAAGCTGTAAAATTAGAGGGCATAACATGAAGCTGCAAGGGGGTAAACTGAAAGGCAATGTCAGGAAATACTTTTTCACTGAAAGAGTGGTGGATGCTTGAAATGCCCTCCCAATGGAAGTGGTGGGGGCAAATACAGTGACAGAATTCAAAATGGCATGGGACAGACACAGTAGATCCCTTTTCATAGCAAGAGGATAAAATCAAAATAAACAAAGTTCCTTAGCGTTCCTCCAGTTCAGTCCTCTACCTCTGGGTTGTGCTGCTCCTCCTGCAGCTTGGAGACTGGGCATGCCAAATTAATGACATCAGAGGATATAGCCTGGTAACAACTCCCATAATCCCCAGTGTGTCCAGTCTCCACGCAGCAGGAGGACCTAGTGAGCCTAGAGTGCCGGGCTCACTTGAGGAATGAATAAGTAGCATTAGGGTTGATTAGAGTATTTTAAATTTTGGGGTGGCTATCCCTTTAAGTTGAGTTATATATTTACTTTGCCTTTTTTTGAAGGGGGCTGTTGCTTTAGGAGCACAGCTTTCCAGTTAGTGAAATTTGTTTCCGTTGCCAGTTCCTGCCTGCCTGCCTTCGTTCAGCAGGAGCTTACTTGCTTATACTTTTGCAGATCTCTCCTCCTGGACAGGACGGAGGAGAGCTCTGGGCAGGGACGGAGGCAGTTTCCCCGGAAAGGCAAAGATCAGGGATCTGTCTGGCGGCAGCATGGCTCTGGTGGGAGACTTGCCTGGCGGTTCTTCTCTCGCAGTGACAATTAGAAGAACCGCGTGGGTTAGAGCCCCGTTGAAGAGGGGTGAGTTTGAAGTTTATTATTCCTTTCTTGGGCGCAGAGCTGCTCGCTTTGAAGCAGTGAACTAAAGCGGGAAACCTGCTGATTTCTGAGCAGCGGTTTTTGGCGCCTTTTTCGCTACTGAGTTGTAGCGGTGGCCATTTTGTATGCACGCAAACTGCGTGGCATGAGCTCCACTGTGCTTCTTCCGTCTCCGGATTTGCCACAGCGAGGAGGCTTCTGCTTGCGGGGATCGGGAGGGGCAGCCCTGATCTTTCCCTTAGCGGTGCCGATGCCCCGACAGTTTTTAGCCTTCTCGTGAGCACGGGGTTCACTTGGAAGGCCGGAGGTGTGTGTTGGAGCGAAGTGCTTGGTTGCTTTCTCCCACACTGTCGTGAGGGTCAAGGGGACAAGGGTTTTTCTTTTGTCAGATTTTGTTTGATTTTATTTCATTTTGTTTAAAAAAAAAAAAAAAAGAACCCAATACAGTATAAACTAAAGAGGGCAAGCAGTTATAGATCTACCATGGCGTCACGCCCGTAGTGTTTGGTCTGCGGCACCCGCAGGGGGTACCGTAGCGGAGTCTGGCATTTGTAGAGACTGTGCTGCGGTGTCCATTGAGGTGGCACAACAGCTGGAAGCGAAGGCTAGCCCTGAGAGGTTCTCAAGCGCTTTACCTCCTGAGGGGGTAGAGCCGGGAACCTCTTCCTCGCAGAGTGGCCAGGAGACCGCTGTGGGTCAGCCAGCGGGGAGTCCAGCTTTGGCAGCTGGTCCTCAAATGGAGGACTTCTGCCCGGATTTTGTATTGCTTATGCATCAGGCCTTCTGCCTGAGGAGGCAGGGTAAGATGCCGGATGTCGCGTCTCTTATCCCCTGGTCTCAGCAGACTAGTCTGACAGAGAAAGGTTCTGCTTCCAGTAGGCCCTCGAAGAGGCCACGGACTCGGGAGTTTTCCTTGTCCGACGTGGACTGTAATGGGTCGGACGAAGCCGATCCTGACCTGGAGGCAGACTCGACCGACTTGGAAGAAGGAGAGATCCCGGAGCCTGAGGATCAGGCGAGAATTGTTCGGGTGTTCAGAAGAGAGGAGCTGTCAGCCCTTATCTCGGAGTCTCTTCAGACATCAAATTTAACGACACCGACGGAGGAACAGGAGTGTGTAGAGGATCCCGTCATCCAAGCGGTGCGGCAGCCACAAATTGTGTTCCCTGTCCACCGTGTGGTGGATGAGTGGGATCAGCCTGAATTGGGGCTCAGAGGAATTAGGACGATGAATAGGCTCTATCCTCTGGCAGATGAGGACAAGGAACGTTTTCGTTCTCCCTGCGTTGACGCAGCAGTGTCGGCGGTCACCAAGAAAACCACTATCCCGGTGGAAGGCAGCGCGGCGTTAAAGGATGCACAGGACAGGAAGATGGACACTTTGTTAAAGCAGTCGTTTGAGGCTAATGCGTTGTCCCTGCAGGTGTCCATTTGCGGAGCCTGGGTGGCAAGGGCATGTCTCAGATGGTCTAAACACTTGCGTCAGTCCTCGCAGTTGGACCCTGACGGGGCTGCGGAGCTGGATAGGTTGGAGTCTGGTACAGCCTACCTAGCAGATGTGCATTATGACCTGATTCAAGCGCTAGCTAACAGCATGGCTTCCTTGGTGGCCATGCGCCGCTCGCTCTGGTTGAGGAATTAGGCGGCCGACGGGTTGTCCAAGTCACGTCTCGGCAAACTTCCATTTAAGGGCAAGTTGCTGTTTGGGGACAATTTGGATAAGTTGGTAAAAGACCTAGGAGAGACTAAAGGAGGTGGGCTCCTGGAGGATAAGCCAAAGGCAGGGAAGTTGTCTTCGGCTTTTAAGGGCCCATACAGAGAGGGCAGACGATTTCGAGGATCTCGGTTCAGAGGCTACCAGAGGGGCAAATTTGCACCCAGAGCCCAAGGGTTTCGTGGCTTCCGGGGAGCAGGTCGGGGGTGTCAGCATACATTTCATGCAGCTGTGGACTCTGGTGAATTCAGTCTCCAAAAAGTAATAGGACAGTTTACAAGATGAGATTAAACTCTGACCCCCTGGTGATGTCAGTCTCTAGGACCTGTCTGCAGCCCCTCCTTGCTAAATCAAGAATAGCAGACCTTAAAGGGAGTGGCTAGCAGACCTCAAGGGGAAGTGCTGGAAAGGATTCAGTCCACTATAAAGGACAGACACACGTCCTGTCTCTCTCTCTCCCACCATCCAGTGGACATGAAGGACAGGAGGCTCGGATAATCAATTCCCTTCACCCCTCCCCCTCTCTCTCTTTCTCTCTCTCTCTCTCTCTCTCTCTCTCCATGAGGCTCTGAGCCACATGTTTGGGCCTATCTCTCTATCTTACACTTCACACTTCACACATGCACACACAGATTCATTGATGCACACTGAAACAGCTCTGTAACAATCACTATATACCTCTGTTCAATACCTATGTAGTAAGCCTATTTTTACATAAAAACCTTTCTCCAAGCCACACCTGTTTGCTTGTCTTATTACAAACCCTCCTGCGTCTGTGAAGTGAAATGAACCCAGGACCTACAGAAGAATAACTGACCAAAACTGACATCTTTATGGGGACTCGTCTCTCGGATTTCACAGCAGATCTCCAGTTGGGTAAGTAATAATTTTGTATAATACATTAAGTAGATTTCAGACAGAGTGAGACAGAATCGAAAGTCCATGTTACCATTTACAATTTTGTTTTGTGGGTTAGACAAGGTGAGATTTTTATTGTCAAAAGGCTCTGTAAGAATCTAGAATTTTAAGGACATCACACAGAGTGGCTTGCAATTGTCTTATTTTGATGTATAGGTTTGCTAAAGATTTGAGCTGCTAAGAAAATACAGAGTTACACAGTTAAATATTCCCTCATAGAGTACAATATACATCTTTCCTGGTAACACTAATTTACCTCCTGTCTGTTTTGACTTTTATTTCTCTCTCCTGTCAATATATATCTTGGTGTGAGCAGGAATATCTGACAATTCTGTTAATCTCCTGTCCCTTTTAACTTATTTCTCTGTCTCCTGTCAGTAACTATCTTAGTGAGAGCAGGCTTAGAGCTGGCTGCAATTGATACAATTCTGTTAATCTACTAACACCCTTCTTACTATAACTTCACCCTAAAACTTCCACCCTGTTAAATAGGTGAGAAGCACTTTTTAAGTTAGCATTCCTCCTTCTAAGGTTACACATTTGAGATAGTCCAACTACAGCCTTTCTGCAGTATCAAATATGGAAGCCTTTGATTTTAAAGAACTTAAAGAAAGTTTAATTTCATATTGTAAGAGGAAAGGGGGTCCATTTGAAGGGGAATTCCCTGAGTCGTCATGGTATAATATTCAAAGACAAATGTTAAACCATGATCAAGAATTCAAAAAGAAAACAAATAAAAGAAAATGCCTTTTCATCCAAGGCATGTGCAGGGGACTCATTAGCATGAAAAAAGACAACTCTGAACTGACTTCTCAGTGCACATAATTGACCAAAGACCTTGAGGAGGCACAAATTTGCATCTCTATACAAAGAACTCAAGTGATACAAGCCACAAATTCTTTTATAACTGTTAGTGAGCAATTAGAAGCACTTAAACTTGAATTGAGGCACGTTAAAGATCAATTGGCCTCTGCAAGAAAGCCAACACCCACCCCTCCCTCAGCACCTTATGCCTATGACCCATGCATACCAGCTCTTGAGAAACAAAAGACTAAATATATGCCCACCCCTCCCTCAGCCCCCTATGCCTATCACACACCTTATCAGCAACAAAAGAATACAGAAGTATGCATAGTTGGACTTAGGAATGGGAAGAACACAGATGAATCACAGCAGGAAAATTCTGATAGTTTATCTCAGCCAGATCCCAGCAATAATCAGGATTTCTGTCTGGAGCATAATTCAGATGACTTAGACATGGCACCCAGTACTGAACTCAAAGCACCAGTTAAAGTTATGTTGCATGAAATTTTAAAAGATAAAGATATTGACAAAATAGTTGAGAAAATTGGTACTATGCCTCTTAATGTAAATCAGTGGGTTAAATGGGCGATTGATATTCTGATTCACTGGGGTCTAGGGAAATACAGAAGAAAACAATCAGACTTTGATAGACTTATGCATCTGGCTCTGGGCCCTCACTATTACAGAGTTGGTTCTCTCACTCACCCATACCAGTTGGTTAAAAGGGGTACTGAGAAACTATTTCACTGTTCCCCAATGCAAGTATTTAAAATTATTTCACCTTTACCAAATGATACACTGGAACAGTTTGCATATAGAGCCTGGATTTTAAAAGCAGTTCTTAATGAGCAGGAGTCCTGGCCCAAGGCGCAGGATTATGGGGAGAGCATGCATAAGGAATTTTTATTAGAATTGCTATCCCCTGAGCTTACAAAACACCTTCTGTTATTTTCTGAAGACCCTGAAGCAACCCCTTTTGATACTTTAATGCTCAGAATTGGGTCTGTTTGGAAGACCCAGCCCTCGCAGGTCATTACAGTATCAGAAGCACGGAAGTGGCAGGCCGAAGAATCATTTCAGTACATAAGAAACACAGACAGAGGACACACACCTTGGAGAGCACATGGCAGAGGTACTTTTAGAAACTCCTCAGGTTACATTCCTTTTCAGGAGCTCAAAGCACAGAGAGATGGGCTAGAAAAGCAGAAAACTAAATGGGAACAAGACAAACATATACTGCAGATAGAAATAGATAAATTAAAACAGGATTTACAAGCAGCTCAGGACAAACACAAGGATAGTGCATAGGGATGTCCTGACCTCTTGAGTTCAGATATCAAAATGTCTCAAGCCTTCATAGCCCAGCCTGCCTCCTTTATCTCAGCAGAGGACTCAATTCCAGAGCCTCTGGATGATGAAATGGACACAGGCCCAGGACACAATTTAAGGCTTGTAACACCCTTGATACTGGACTCTTGTGCACGCCCCAATGTTATCAGTAGAGTAGGGGGTCAGGATAAACTAGCTTTGATTGACACAGGGGCTGGAATTAGTTTTACTAACAGAGCTTCTCCCACTGCAGATCAGAAAAATATGGAAATTTATGAAATTCAAGGAATTAATGACACAGCTTCCAAATGTGTGGCTATCCCAGTTAAATGGGGTATCCCTGTGCACAGTGAACAAAATAAGGAAATGTTGGAAACCACTGCCTCCACTATAGTGAACACACCAAAAGAAATAATTGGAATTGATGTTCTCAACCAGTTAAATTTGGTGGTAGATATGGCTAATCTTAAATTGTGGCAGTATTCAGGAACTTCAAGTGCTTCTAAAACTTTAGTGCATGAAGTCATTCCTATGCAGTTAGCAACTCAGTGCACTAAGGCAGCTCAGCAGTATGATCTGTGTGTAATTCCCTCAGAAGTGGCTGATATTCCAGTCTGGGCTCAAGACAAGTTAGATTGTGGGAAAATGCACACAGAAATACTGTTGGAAGGTGAGGATCCTCCACCACAGAAGCAATACCCAGTACCTCATCAGGCTATAGAACCAGTGACTAAAATTGTGAAGATACTGGAAGAGAGGGGTCTGATTAGACCTATTTCTTCCACATGCAATCACCAGCCTGGCCGATAGTTAAACCGGGGGGTTCCTTTAGGCTCACTATGGAATTCCGTGCCCTGAATCAAGTTTCAAAATCTGTAGTGCCCGTGGTAGCCTCATACCCTGAAATGATCTCTAAACTGAACCCCAAATGTAAATTTTTCTCTGTTTTAGACATATCCAATGGGTTTTGGAGTCTGCCCCTGGCCCTTGAGTGCCAGTACAAAACAGCCTTTCAGTGGCTGAATAAACAATATGCATGGACTGTGCTTCCACAGGGATATAAGGATTCCCCATCAATATTTCATGAATACATGAAGGAAGCCCTGTCACTAGTGTCTTGCAGAGATGAGACCTAGACCAAACCTCCCCTTTGGAACTGCGCAGTGGGAGGTACCGTACTTAGTTACTGATACCTTAGGCCCAAGCCTATACCAGATCCTAATGCCTGACAACCAGCAGTACTGGAAACACATCACCCAGTTAAAACCATATGGGTAAAACGTGTTTTATCAGTCTTTGTTTTCAGACACCACCTGAAGACAGCACGGACAGCTGCTTTCTGAAGACAGCACGGACAGCTGCTTTCTGAAGACAGCACGGACAGCTGCTTTCTGAACAAAAGTCGCTTGAGGACGGTAACTATTTACTCCTGCTGTATAGTACATGTGGTTAATAGTTATGTAAATAAGTAGTTAGTTATGTAAATAAGTAGTAAAACTTATTAATTTTTTTTTTGTTTTGTTGTTACATAGTATAAGTGGGGATCATTAGATTACTCCCTAGTAGAGTGAAACAAGTTTGCTTTTATTATGTCTCGGTTTCCTGTTCTTGTATCTGCTCTCTTCTATTCATGTCTCATTACAGGAACTATCATTCGAATATGCACGATTGGCTGGGCTAATTCCACAGGTGGAGTGTATCGCTACCAAGAAATACCCCCACCGTTCCCAGAAGGAAAGGATCTGGTTATCCTGAGTTTCTGTTCGGTACAGGACAAGCCAGTGTTCTATTCATTAAACATCACTTAAGTACAGTGGGAGCCACCAGTTTCCACTTCTCTAGAAAGGACACAAGAATTGAGGGCACGCCCAGAACGTTACTTTCTAGGTCCTCCTGCTTTGATTTTGTACAATATTTCCTGTCAGGACAAAGGTACCTGGAAAATAACTTATACATGGGTTGTGAGTGATCAACAGCACATCACTGAGACTTCATTCCTTTTGGATGTATCTTGTTTACCTACCACCCCTCATCCCATCCCTCCCACCACTTCTGTTCCTCCTGTACTCTACCTTTCTGATATCCACCCATTTCAGGAAGGAAATCCCTTTCAGATTAAATATGATGCACCACACGATGTTTTATGGTTTTACCTCACAACATATTATTAATGAAGCTTCCTCTAAACTGTCCAATGTAGTTGTAGATACCTTTGCTCTTATATCTCCCATTATAGAACAGAAAATTGTTACCTTAGCACATGCAGAATATAGATTGGGAAAGAATATTTCCTGGGCTCTTGCCTGTGATCAAATACAGATCGAGCTTATTACTATACTAAAGGAAATTCTGATCACTGCTAAGTTAGGACACTGGCCACCATCTCTCATTCATATGGCTAGTACCAAAATACCGGAATTTGCTATAGCTCACCTTGATTGGTGGACAGTTAGTGTTCCCATTTGTTCACCACAAGGCTGCTCTATCTGTACTTTGATCCCATGGTCAGGACAACACACAGTTATTTATCCTATGGTTAATATTGGGGTGCAGTTTGATAATATGCTTATGTATCCTGTGGACCATCTCACATGGGTGCAGCCACTGGACGACACCTGGACTTCATTCAAGCTGATGGACCCCAGTTTGTGTGAGCAGACTACATTTCAGTTCAAGTGTCAACCTCACCAGTTTAAAGAGGCTGACACCTCCTGCTGGAACAATTCCTCCTCTTGCTCCCTGACTGTTAAGCTCTCATATTCCCTGACTACCTCACACAGTTTGTATTATCTTGGAGCTGGACACTTTTGTTTTCATCTGTTCTTTCCTCAGAATGTTTCTTTTTCGATTGCTCCCAGAATGCATGACATTCGCCTTCCCAAGAACACTTTGTTGTACAGTTCAAAATATTTACCAAACAATACCTGGTGCAGTCATACACCACTGGTCTCCCTCACCATTAATGGGACAACTTATTCCACACCGCTGGTTACCAATGACTCTATGGACATTCCAGACTTTATCTCATATGCTGTGCATCCCTTACCACTTGGCATGGGAGAAGAGACACTACATAAACTGTTCAACTTTACAGAACTCCATGCCTATATGGATCACCTTAAAACAACATCCACTGAAGTGAATCACACCATCGCTTATGAGAATGGACACATTCAACAAATTGTTGGACACTTGCTACAAGATGCTCATGTGTCTGTGTGGGAATTGTTATTCGGTTACTCACCTACTGCTGATCATGTCTTTAATGTTTTTATTCACCCTATTATTTTAACTGCTGTACAAATATTGCTATGCATTATCGTAATTTTCTTGTGCTGTAAGATGAAAAAAAATGTACATTTCCTTGCAGCGCATGTCATACAGAACAACAACATTTTAAGGTAGTTACACTGAACTTCTCCAGCATCCACCCCTCCATCCAGGCTAATTTGGCTAATTCGGCATTTCCTATTACACTGAATACCAGAGTCAGCTGCAGTCTAGTATTGCTTCCTATCCTCATTCATAGCATCCTGGTACTGTTTGGTTTTAGCCTCCTTACAAATTCCTGAAAACCTTATGCACTGTTCACTCTCTCTAAGACGGGCACGTAAGTGGCATATTGGGTTCCCCCCCCAGTAGTGGCTGCTCTACCTAAGACACGAGGTTTGGACTCATAAGGAGACTTGTTTATCTCTAGAACACTAGAGACAGTACTGTGCAGGACAGGGGACCTGCTAGACATAGCAAGGTATTTAATACAGGAGGTATTAGACAAGCTGCCTACTATCAGATAATGGCAGCTGGGACAGGTACCACAGGCTTGCTTCCACCATTTCCAGGCACAAATAATAAAGAAAAATAAAAAAGGTGTGGGAGATGTCAGCATACATTTCATGCAGCTGTGGACTCTGGTGAATTCAGTCTCCAAAAAGTAATAGGACAGTTTACAAGATGAGATTAAACTCTGACCCCCTGGTGATGTCAGTCTCTAGGACCTGTCTGCAGCCCCTCCTTGCTAAATCAAGAATAGCAGACCTTAAAGGGAGTGGCTAGCAGACCTCAAGGGGAAGTGCTGGAAAGGATTCAGTCCACTATAAAGGACAGACACACTTCCTGTCTCTCTCTCTCTCCCACCATCCAGTGGACATGAAGGACAGGAGGCTCGGATAATCAATTCCCTTCACCCCTCCCCCTCTCTCGCTCTCCATGAGGCTCTGAGCCACATGTTTGGGCCTATCTCTCTATCTTACACTTCACACATGCACACACAGATTCATTGATGCACACTGAAACAGCTCTGTAACAATCACTATATACCTCTGTTCAATACCTAGGTTTTTATGTAAAAATAGGCTTAATACATTTCTCCAAGCCACACCTGTTTGCTTGTCTTATTACAAACCCTCCTGCGTCTGAAGTGAAATGAACCCAGGACCTACAGAAGAATAACTGACCAAAACTGACAGGGGGTTCTCCTGCTTCTCCCAACCAGCCCTTCCGTAAAGCCCATTGAAGGTTTGGGGTCCCGGCAGAAAGCCATCCAATAGGTGTGAGGCTCTCAGGGTTTCTTTCTGCCTGGACCCAGATAACATCCGATCAGTGGGTCTTGGAAATTGTTCGCGACGGATACGCGTTGGAATTGACAAGACCCGTCCAGGATTCCTTTGTAATGTCCCCTTGCAGAAATCCGCACAAAGTCCAGGCGATATGCAGCACTCTGGCTCGGCTCGGGCACTTGGGGGCGATCATCCCGGTCCCTTTGTCCGATTACGGTATGAGTCGATACTCGATCTATTTTGTCGTGCCAAAGAAGGATGGATCTCTGAGGCCTATCTTAGATCTCAAGGGAGTAAATCGGTGCTTGCAGGTGCCCCATTTTCGGATGGAGACATTAAGGTCAGTCATTGTCACAGTTCGGAAAGGGGAATTTCTCACATCTCTGGATCTTACGGAAGCTTATCTGCATATACTGATCAGGGCAACTCATCAAAAGTACCTGCGATTCGCCCTTCCCTGGGGCCATTATCAATTTCAAGCATTGCCCTTCGGGCTCACAACGGTGCCGCGTGTTTTCACCAAGGTGATGGTGGTGGCGGCGGTGTTGCGGAGGGGAAGGAGTGTTGGTTCATCCCTATCTCAACGACTGGCTCATTTGGGCGAAGTCCGAATCCGAGAGTGTTTGGGCTACGGCCAAGGTGGTGAACTTTCTAGAGAGCCTCGGCTGGGTGATCAACCTAGCAAAGAGTCGCTTGGTACCCTCGCAGGATCTCTAGTATCTGGGGGTGAGATTCAATACTCAGAAGGGTCTCGTGTTCCTGCCGCACTGCCGGGCAAAGGGCCTTCAGAGCCTCGTCCGTGGGTTCAACGCCACTCCAGCCCCGTCGGCGTGGGAGTACCTGTGGGTGCTCGGGACTATGGCGGTGACCCTGGAGGCTGTTCCCTGGGCCAGGTTTCATATGCGCCCTCTTCAACGGGCTCTCCTTCGGCGCTGGTCTCATCAGAACAACTTTTTGAGCAGACATCTCCCTTGTCCGGCCTCGGTCAGGCGCTCCCTGCGGTGGTGGCTCCGGCTCGAGGTCCTTCAAGTGGGAATGCCCCTGGAGCAGCCGGATTGGCTCCCACTTTTGACGGATGCGAGTCTGACGGGGTGGGGAGCCCATTGCGGAGGCCTTTTTGCCCAGGGAACTTGGTCTTAGCAAGAGAGCGGCTGGTCAAGTAAATCGACTGGAATTGAGAGCGGTGCGGCTAGCGTTGCAATTCTTCGAACCAACGGTGTCAAGTCAGGCGGTGAGAGTGCTCTCCGACAATTCTGCGGCCGTGGCCTACATCAATCGGCAGGGCGGTACCGGCAGCGTGGCCATGTAAGAGGAGGCGGAGCGCCTGTTCACCTTGGTCGAGTCCCGTCTGACAGCTCTTTCGGCGGCGCACATTGCCGGAAAGGACCATGTGACAGCGGATTTTCTCAGCAGAGTGCATGTGGATGCCGGAGAATGGGAACTGCATCCAAAGATCTTTACATTAATAGTACGCAGGTGGGGTCAGCTCATCATGGATCTCATGGCGACCTTTTCAATCAGCCAAGGCGAGTTGGTTTTACAGCAGAAGGCGAGAAAGAATGTCGGAAGGTCTCAATGCTCTGATGCAGCCGTGGCCAGCGAACCAGTTGCTGTATGTCTTCCCTCCGTGGGCGCTGATAGGGCGTGTAGTGCAGCGAATCGGGGCCCATCAAGGCGAGGTGCTCTTGATTGCACCGGACTGGCCGAGGCGTCCGTGGTATGCCGATCTCATCCGACTTCTGGACGGGGAGCCGTGGTGGTTGCCGGTCTCAGAGGACCTGCTCATTCAAGGACCGCTTCGCATGCCTCAGGTGAATCGATTCTCACTTACAGATTGGCCATTGAGCGGGGGCGGCAGCAAAGAATGGGTTACTCCGCGCCGGTAGTAGTGACGCTGCTACGAGTGTGAAAATGGTCGACCTCGCTGGCTTACGTCCGGGTCTGGCGTATCTTTGAGGATTGGTGTTCTCAAAAGCAAATCCGTGTGGCCATGGCCTCGGTGCCTGTTGTGTTCAGTTTTTTACAGGATGGTTTTGACAAAGGGCTGGCAGCCAACTCTTTGAGGTGCAATTGACGGCGTTGTCCTGCTATAGAGGCAAGGTACATGGCACTGCCTTGGGGACCCATCCGGAGGTCTTGCATTTTTTGAAAGCCGTGTCCAGGCTCAGGCCAGCATGCCGCATCGTTGTTCCCCCTTGGGACCTTAATGTGGTGCTGGGGGCTTTAGTAAAGGAGCCCTTCGAGCCCTTACGTCAGATCACGTTAAAGGATTTAACATTGAAGACAGTGTTTTTGGTAGCCATTTGCTCGGCGAGACGAATCTCGGAGCTCCAGGCGTTGTCTTGTAGAGAGCCCTTCCTCCAGTTTTTCGACGACAGTGGTCTTGAGACCGGTTCTGTCTTTTCTTCCAAAGGTCGTGTCTCCTTTTCATCTAAATCAAACTGTGTCACTTCCGGTCCTGCACACGACCGAGGGCTCGGCAGCGGAGCGTGTGTTGCGTTTTTTGGATGTCAAGTGTGCGCTGCGCCAGTATTTGAAAGTCTCCAAATCCTTTCGCAAGTCTGGCCGTCTATTTGTGCTGTTTGGGGGACCTTGCAAGGGCGAGGCTGCAGCAAAAGCATCCATTTCTCGGTGGATCAGGGAGGTGATTGCTTCGGCGTATTTGTTGCGGGGGTGGTTGGTGCCGGCAGGATTGCGGGCACACTCTACCCGAGCGCAGGCCACTTCTTGGGCGGAGCACAGCTTGGTTCCGCCAGGAGATATCTGTAGGGCGGCGACTTGGTCGTCGCTGCATACTTTCAGTAGGCACTACCGGTTGGATGTGTTGGCAGCGGGAGATGCCTGTTTTGGTTCGGCAGTTTTGCGAGCCAGATTTTGGGGTCCCTCCCTGTGAACACTGCTCTGTTACATCCCAGAGGTAGAGGACTGAACTGGAGGAACACTAAGGAAATGATAATTACACTTACCTGGTAATTGTAGTTCCTTTAGTGACGACATTTCAGTCCTCAATCCTACCCGGGGTACTGTTATGTTCTGTGGCTCTTGGCTGTCGTGTTCAAGATTGTTACAGGTAGGTGTTAAGATTTTTAAGGAATGTTTTCTTCGCTTGACCCCTGTCCCTTTCTCGCTTGTTTCTGGAGAAGGCAGGGGGGAGCAGTATGTAACAAAGTTTACTGTTTTGAATTTGGGATTTAGTACTGTTGAATTGACATGTTGGCTACTTATTTGTTGCTCTGTTTAGTATGCTTTGTCAATAGGTCACTGGGGATTATGGGAGTTGTTACCAGGCTATATCCTCTGATGTCATTAATTTGGCATGCCCAGTCTCCAAGCTGCAGAAGGAGGAGCACAACCCAGAGGTAGAGGACTGAACTGTCGTCACTAAAGGAACTACAATTACCAGGTAAGTGTAATTATCATATCTCTTATATGTCAATAAATAGGGGTGACCTACACGGAGTGGTGGGTACACCCCTAAACAAAAGCATGGGGAGGGGTGACCTGCACGGAGCGGCAGGTGCACCTACTCTTGCCGCCTTGCTGGGCAGACTAGATGGACCATACTGGTCTTTATCTGCCATCATATACTATGTTAGCACAGAAATTCCTGCATTGCATAGCTAAACACAGAGCCTGCTCTGGACTGCAGCAGCAGTTAAATATGCATATGTATACAAGAGAAGAAAATCCCAAGTGCCAGTGAGTAATTTCTAGGCATCATGGGATTTGTCAGACCCTGAGTCGATGTATATTCAAATTTTGTCTATAGAACCTAAAGATTCCTCCTTTACCATACTCAACAATGAGTTGTGCTGGAAATACTATATTCCATGCTCCAGATGACTGCATATGTTTTTAAAGTGGTAAAACCTTTAAATAAAATATATTTACATGATATTTGGTTCACGCCTTTCCAGTTGTAGTGCAGTGTTTGCATAGAATTTTCTGTGTTAATACGGGCATAGAATGCAGGAAAGAATCGAATGCGAGCAAAAATAATGCCTGCACTAATGTCAGTGTACTGTGTATTTAAATGGATAGTAGTAGGGCAATTAGTATGCAGCAGAGGTGCTGAGCTCAATGAGATTTTAACACCAGGTCTAAGGAGATGTTAAAGGTTGGTGCACTGGTCAGTGTACAGCACCTGCAGCTTTTTTTTCTGGCTTTGCTGAACAGATAGGGGAAAAAAACAAATGGCAGGGGAAATGTGCTGGAAAAATGTTGTGCTTATATTGGAATGCCATATAGGACATAAAGGGCAATATCCTTTTTTTTTTTTTTTTTTTTTTTTACTGCCATCCCACTAGAGGACAGCAACCTTGGGCCGGAAGGACTGGGGTTTCTAGTCCCACAGGTGCTCCATGTGGTCTTGGGCAAGCCACTTAACCCTCCATTGCCCATGTTCCCTATAAAATTATCTCCAAGTTATAATGCCCTGTTCAATGTAATTTCAGTTTGTTCATTGTAAACCACCTTGATATCATGAAAGGCGTTATATAAGAAATGTTAAATGTCTACTCATTGGAACACTAATTTCAATGGGGCCGCGGCTCCAATAATGATCGGAAACAGCTACCGCGGCTTTGTAAACAAGCCCCTTAGTGTTAAAAACTACACAACGTCTTCCCCCTGCCACCCCTCCCCCTCATATAGGCCAAGCAGCAAGCTAGATTGTTTGTTTAAAATTATAATCAGACTAGAAACGAAAGTACATAAGCACATAAGGGTAAACACAGTTATTGACAAAACTTAGTCGTGAGACTGCCACAAAGCATGTAGACCCCAAATTCATGCAAATGGATCCAATTTTCCTCTCTGCAATGTGGTTAACTTAGTAAATACACAATCAATCGTGTTAAAGTCCAGCAACAGAAAATCAGAACACCTCTTTGATCTAGCCACTTTGCACTTTGTGGTCATAATACAGCTGCCTTCTCACTGCGATTGGATTTCTACAAAGAGCTTGAACCATATGATAGAAATTTGGGCAGATCTCATGGTCCCAACCTCCCTCACCCACAAGCTGACTGCATTGAGAAATCAGCCTTTTCACTGCAGCAATGTAGTAGGATGGCAAAAGACATTCGGCGGGAAGGGGGTGGTGGAATGATAGACTCACATCAGGTTAAGACTCAGGTTGGGGGCAGGGGGTGGAAAGAGGGAGACTGCGTGATTACTCTGTGGGGACTCTCAAGACATGAAACAATGAGATCAGCCCAAACTTCCCCCCACTGCATGACTCAAGCTTCTTGCAGAGAGTTGATAGTGAATGAAGAGTAAGGCAGCATTGATGCTTAAAGAGCTTTCAGGGACATGAAATCCCAGGTACCAGGGTGCAGTTTCTAGGTACCATGGTGAGACAATTGCCTTGAGAAATCCCAGACATGGTGTTCTTTTCATGAACCAGGGGCTGCGATTGGGACTTCTGAGGGAGTCCCTGTTCATTCTTGCTCAGCACGGCTACCGGCTCTCCAGCTACAACCAGACCACCCAACCTCACTGCACAAGACCTGAAAGAAGTGAATATCCTGCAGGTGCTGCAGACAGCACCACCCACTGAGACTTTAAAATCCAGCGCGGCACAGGCATGCCAGCGCATGGCGGGCCTGCATCCGAGGGCCCTTTGGCATGGCCTTTAGGCGTGGAGCCAAGGTGTGAAACTCATAAAACTGCAAATACTACGTCCTCACTGTTCATAGAGAAAACAAAGAATCAGAGGACTTAAGCTATAACCAACCGGTCCACCCTTCATGCTACATCCTACTATTGTTACTAGCTGCCGCCATAACTATGTAAATAACATAGCCAGGCTCTGTTAGATAATGAAGCTATTATCTGCTCTACTATTGTAACACACAAGGTTAATGTACATAGTTAAAAATGTTCCATGTAATTTAAACTAGTACTGTTCTGTACAATTCATACTGTTCTTTGTAAACCACAATTGATATGCAGGAAATCGCGGTATAAAAATGTAAATTAAATAAATAAATAACGTCTATACTCATTCAGTAATTATCAATCAACATTTTCCTTGGTTAATCTATTCCATTCATTACTGCACTATTTTCTTCCAGCACAAGATTATAACATTGCAGCAATCTACGCTTCAAACCTCCATCCATCCTGGCACCCTTTGCACAACCCCTAGAAACACCCCCACATAGACAACACAGCTGCAACTGCACAGAAATTTCCACCTACTCAAGTCCATATTGATTCCCAACATGGAATACATAAGGCTGCTACTGTGCAGTCTTCTCTTCCTAAACTTAACTTCCTTCTCCTTCTCCACAACAGCCTACCCTTCCCTCCCAAACAGACACTACAAGACAATTCCACATTCCCATAATTCACTCCAAAAACTTTAGCAACCACCTAACATACAAATATATTATAACTCCAAATACTAAATTGCTACAAAAGGTACTATTACTCAATGCAGACTCATACACATAAATACTCTTCCACCTAACCCCACTCAAACCCCTACAACAACCCCATCCCAATAACATGCATACTTATTAACATGAGATCAATCAGAAATAAAATCCCACTCATCCTCAACATGATTAGAGATGAAAACCCCCCACCTTTGTATTACAGAAACCTGGATCTCAAACACAGACATTACAATACTAAACCATCTGAACATAGGATATCTTCTTTTCAACTGTTCTAGGGATACAAAAAAGGGAGGAGGTGTACTCGTACTATAGAACTAAATCCTACACGTAACATATGCAGCAACATTACTGACATGGACATGATTAAAATAGAAAACAAAAATATTTCCATATGCCTAGTCTATAGACCATCCACATTCATTCAGGACAGCCTCCCAGCCATCCTGGAAACTACATGCTTAACCTCGTTAAGAAAACCTCACATACTTCTAGGTGACTTCAATCTCCTGTCACTACGTGATACGCAAGTCACCTCATTTATCAACTCACTGTCTGACATGGGATTCCAAAAATTGTAACCATGCCTACACATACCAAAGGTAACACCTTAGATCTAGTTTTCATTCCTAAACACATAGCTACACGCCCTCTATACTCTTCTCCCCCCCCCCCCCAAAGCAGCCCAAGTCCCTTGGTCAGACCATCACATTGTAGAATTCACCATACCACTAGAAACATACAACCTCCACCAAACCAATGAACCCAATTCCAAAAAAAGATTGTTTGACAAAGACAGCTTCCTAAACAACATACTCCCCCCACCTAAACAACCCAACTGCAGACATGAGCACTGCAATAAAACATGGAATAACACAATATCAGAATTTGGTTTCTTTTTGGGGTTTTGTATTAATTGCAATCTCGCAAACCCACACAAATTTGGTACACAAACAAATTAAAACAGCTCAAAAAAGAACGGGGGGGGGGGGGGGAGGGAGAACACATATGGAGGACAACAAAAATACCAGACAGTAGTTCCTCCTACATGGAATCGCTGCAAAACTACAAAGAAGCCATACTCAAAAGGGAAAAAAGACTACCACATCAACTTTCTCAACAAATCTCTCAACCGTCCAAGGGAGCTATTCAAAATGGTCAAATCCCTTACATAACCCCCCAAACAAGACGCACATAACATCCCTATCAACTCTAATACCTTCGCCAGCCATTTTGCAGACAAGCTAAACAAAGCTTCTATAAATGAACCCACTCCCACATTTCAACCTTACCCAAACATTACCACCTGGAACAACTTTCACTTACTAATCAAAAACAACTTATAAACATAATCACCAAAACCAATACAACCACATCCTTTCTTAACCCATTCCCAATTAGCTGGATCAAGGCAACCAAATCTGAACTAGCCCCTACCTACTCCACATAATAAACCAATACCTTGAACAAGGCTGCATTCTACCTGAACTTAAACAATCTATGATTCCTTTTCGTCCTTCCAGTCCAGTCCCGGAACCTCTGGGGTTTAGCACTTCCTCCAGCAGCTTTGGAGACTGAGCACGTCATCTCTTTTGATGACACTGGTATAAGTAGGCAAGGGCCGCCTCTCCACTCCAGTAGTCTCAGTCTCCAAGCAGCTGGAGAGGCAGTGAGCCTGTAGGTTAGAGCTCACTGGGCAACAACTGAGGAGAGTTTAGGTGGTGGTGTGAATTTTAAGGGGTTGAGTGGTGGTAGAAGGGCTGGTTTGCCTCCTTCTTCCCTCCTCTCTCTCCCTTCAGTCTGTGTGGGTTTTTTTCCTGTCACCCCCCCCCCCCCTTCACTACCTTTACTTCGGCAGTGTTGAGTGCACCGGAGGGGTTAGCCTCCCTGCTCTTGATCCCATGTTTACGGGTGAGGAGCAGGTGGAAGGCACGGCAGACGTGGGACCTGTCTTGTCGAGTGTTCAGAACGTCTCAGCACCGCAGCAGCGCCTCGCCTCTCCCTGTGCTGAAGCCACGTTTAAGGCTGAGCACGGGAGTTGGATTGAGGTGGCAGCCTTCGCAGCAAGGTAGGGTCCAACACAGCTCTTTGGACACAGGAGGCCTTGGCGGGTGTTCGGGGGCAGCAGAGCTGGGTCTTCCGTGGGGTTTTTAACAATTGCCCGAGGGTTTTGGGGCCCCGTTTAGGTGGGGGGCCACTTAGTTGAGGTTTGGGCAGCGTTTATGGGTAGTTTAAAGGTTGTTGTGGTTTTTTTTTTGTTTTGTTTTGTTTTGTTTTTTTATTTCTGGGGCAGTGCTGTACACAGTTGAAAGGTCATTGGTGTTCGCTTTTTGCTTGTTTGGTGTTTTTTCTGCTGGGGGACTTAGCCACTGGGCTAGGATGCCTTCTAGGCCACAGTGTTTAATTTGTGGCACTAGACGAGGGACAGTTTCTGACACGGGGGTGTGTAGAGGCTGCACGCAGGAGGCGGCTTTAATGGAGCATGTGCTGGAAGAGGTGGTGGAGGGGCAGAAGATTGTCCCCCAGGGTCAGCCGGAGGCCCTAGCCCCTGCTCTGTCTCTCCCGGAACTGATAGCTGGGCCATCCATGGCAACAGGGCCGGCGCCTCAGCAAGTGCAGGGTCAGGCAGTTGGGCCTTCCAAGGTCCCTCCTGATTTCTTTCTTTTACTTCATCAGGCTTTCTCTTTGCTACAGCCTGGGGTAGTAGCCTCTCCCACCGGGGTACAGGGAGATAAACGGCTGGGAACCCCGATTACAATGGGAGCTGGCGGTGCTCCTGCAAAGACAAAAAGGGTATTGGAAGAGGGGCTTGAGAGGCCAACGCCTTTAGATGGTTTAGAACTTGCAGACGGTGATCTCGATGAGGATTCATTAGAGGAGTTAGAGGAAGGTGAGCTAGCGGACCCGGAGCAGCAAGCTAGAGTAGTCAGAGTGTTTAGGTGGGAAGAGTTACCAGCACTGAGTGCTGAAACACTCACTCAAGGCTCTGAACATGCCTTCTGCTGTTCAGCAGCAGATGACACTTTTAGAAGACCCATTGTTACAGGCCGTGCATACTACGCAAAGGGTGTTTCCGATACACAGAGTGGTGCGGGACATGATTCAGGAGGAATGGAATCTGCCCGAGGTGGGCCTTAAGGGGCCTAGAGCAAAAGCCTGACTCTATCCCTTGTCAGATCAGGATAGGGATCTCTTTCGCTCTCCAAAGGTCGATGCAGCGGTGTCGGCTGTCACCAAGAAGACGATGATTCCGGTCCAGGGCAGTGCAGCTCTGAAGGATAGTCAGGATAGGAAATTGGATACGTTGTTGAAACAGATGTTTGTCATCAGTGCCCTGTCAATGCAGGCTTCTATCTCGGGTGCGTGGGTAGCTAGGGCCTGTCTTCATTTGTCATAGAGGCTACAGGTTGATCAGACAGGAGAACAGATCGAAGAGGTAGCCCGTTTGGAGTCAGGGGCTGCCTATTTGGTGGACATTCATTATGATCTTATCCGGGGTCTTTCGAAGAGTATGGCTTCGGTGGTGGCAGCTCGGCAATATTTGTGGTTGCACAGCTGGTCAGCGGACAGTTCTTCGAAGATTCGCCTGAGCAAGCTTCCATTTAGAGGGAAGCTTTTGTTTGGAGAGGATTTGGACAAGCTAGTCAAGGATCTTGGGGAATCCAAGGGGGGTCGTTTGCCTGAAGATAAGCCAAAGCAAAGCCGACCTAATCCGGTTCCCAAGGGGTCACAGAGAGAATTTCGAAGGTTTCGTTCACCCTGTTTCGGTCAGTTTCAGCAGGGCAGATTTCCAGTGCGGAACCAGGGATTTTGAGGTTTACGGGGTGCAGGCAGAGGATTCACGGCTGCCTCATCCTCGAATCTTAGAAAATCACAATGAGATGAGGGGGATTCAGGTGGGAAGCGAGCCTGTAGGAGGGTGGCTACGGGACTTTTATCCTGCCCGGGGCCTAATCACGTCAGACCAATGGGTGTTGGAAGTCATTTGAGAGGGCTATGCTCTGGAGTACCAACGGCCAGTGGTAAGCTCGTTTTGTTCAGTCCCCTTGCAAAGCGCAGATAAAGCGAGTTGCGGTTCAGGAAACATTAGACAGACTTCTGCAGCTCAAGGCAGTAGTGCCGGTGCTGCCAAAGCAGTGCGGGTGCGGTCGGTACTCCATATATTTCATGGTTCCAAAAAGACGGAGCTTTTCAGCCCATCTTGGATCTAAAAAGGGTAAATCGTTGTCTCAGAGTGGCTCATTTCCATATGGAGACCCTTTGGTGAAAGTAGCTGTCAGGGAAGGAGAGTTTCTTACTTCACTGGACCTGACGGAGGCTTATCTGCACATTCCGATTCGGCAGGAGCATCAGCAATTTCTTCAGTTTGTGGTACCCATGGGGCATTTTCAGTTACGGGCATTGTCGTTTGGTCTAGCCATGGCACCGAGGACCTTCACCAAGATAATAGTAGTGGTGGTGGCGGCAGCTCTCTGCAAGGAAGGAGTGTTAGTACACCCCTATTTGGACGACTGGTTGATTCGAGCAAAATCGAGGAGCGAGAGCGAGTCGGCCACAGCTCGGGTGGTGCAGCTGCTTCAGAGCCTGGGTTGGGTTGTCAACGTGGCCAAAAGCAGGCTTATTCCGTCAGTCTAGAATATCTGGGAGGTCGCTTCGATATGGCTCAGGGGGGAGTATTTCTTCCGGATCTTTGAGCGCAGGGCCTGAGGACACTTGTGTACAGCTTCCTGGTCGAGAGGGCTCCCACAGCTTGGCAGTATCTGCAGTTGCTCGGGACAGTGGCGGCCACACTCAAGCTAGTGCCATGGGCAGGAGCTCACATGAGGCCGTTGCAGAGGGCTCTACTACGGAGATGGTCCCATCAAACAGACTCGCTGTCTCGACTTCCCTGTCCACCAGAGGTGAGTCGAGACCTTCAATGGTGGTTACTTCCAGGGAGCCTGGAGAAGGGAATGCCATTGGAGGCCCCGGCCTGGAGACCATTAACAACGGATGCCAGTCTAGCCGGCTGGGGAGCGCATTTCGAAGGACGTTTGGCACAGGGTCAATGGACATTGATAGAGAAGGAGTGGTCCATCAACAGGCTAGAAATGAGGGCAGTAGCCTTAGCTGTCCAAGCGTTTCAGTCATGGTTGCGGCATGCAGTGGTTCTGGTGATTTCCAACAGTGCGACCACGGTGGCCTACATCAGTCCTCAAGGTGGTATGGGAAGTGTGGCCTTGGAGTTAGAGGCAGGTCAGCTGTTGGATTGGGCCGAGTAAAACCTGCTCGCTCTGTTGGCTCAGCATGTGGCAGGAGTGGACAATGTAGAGGCAGATTTAGGAGTGGGTGCTACACCCGGACGTGTTTGCGCTAATTACGAGGTGCTGGGGGACGCCGATTATGGATCTGATGGCGACGTTCTAGTCGGCAAAAGCCTCACGATTTTACAGCAGAAGGCGAGAGAGGATGTCGGAAGGCCTCGATGCTCTGATGCAAAGGTGGCCAGTGGAAGACCTCATATACGTGTCTCCGCCATGGGCTCTAATAGGGCGCATGGTTCAGCGCATAGAGGTTCACCAGAGCCTGGTGATTCTCATTGTGCCGGACTGGCCAGGAAGACCATGATATGCGGATCTGGTTCGACTTCTGGTGGACAATCCGTGGTGGCTGCCGTCACGGGAGGATCTGTTGATTCAGGGCCACTCTGCATGACGCAGGTGAGTTGGTTCTCGCTTATGACTTGGCTCTTGAAAGGGCACAGATAAGAGCCAGGGGATACTCGGCAGCTGTCATTTCAACGCTGTTGAAGGCCAGACGGAGATCTACGTCGTCAGCGTATGTGCGAGTCTGGCACATTTTTGAAGCATGGTGTGCGGACAGACAGGTGCATCCTTCTGCAGCTTCTATTTTGCAGATTCTTTCGTTTCTGCAGGATGGTTTTGAAAAGGGTCTGGCGGCCAGTTCTTTGAGTTCAGCTAGCAGTGCTTTCTTGTTATTGGGGTAAGATTCAAGGTGAAGCGTTGGATGTTAAAAGGTTTCTAAGGGCCGTGTAGCTCATTTGGCCGCCGTGCAGGTTGACTGTTCCTTCTTGGGATCTGAATCTGGTGCTGGAAGCGTTGATTAGGGAGCCTTTTGAGCCGTTGGATAAGGCTTCGTTAAAGGACCTGACTTTGAAAGCGGTGTTTGGTAGCAATTTGCTCGGCTCGTAGGATTTTGGAATTGCAGGCTTTGTCTTGTAAGGAGCCTCTTCTTTCTTTCTCTGATCAGAAGGTGGTTTTGCGCCCGATACCCGCTTTCCTGCCTAAGGTGGTTTCTGTTTTTCATGTCAACCAGGTGGTTTCGTTGCCGGTGTTCAATGAAGATGAGAAGGCGGCAGATGGGGGGGGGGGGGGGAGTTGCGTCTCTTGGATATTTGCCGGATACTGAGGAAGTACCTCCGTGGGACAGCGTCCTTCCGTAAGTCGGACAGTTGTTTGTATTATTTAGAGGACCTAGGAGAGGAGAAGCTGCAGCTAAGCCTTCTGTTTCCAGGTGGTTCAAAGAGGCCATTGTGACAGCTTATATTTTGAAAGGGAAGATGGTGCCGGAAGGTCTGAGGGCACACTCGACTAGGGCGCAGGCTGCTTCCTGGGCGGAATGTAGTTTGGTGCCGGCTGTGGATATTTGCAGGGCGGCGACTTGGTCATCTTTAAATTCCTTTGTCAAGCATTACCATCTGGATGTGCAGGCGGCAGGAGATGTCCGGTTTGGATCAGCGGTGCTTCAGGCTGGTCTAGCAGGTCCCTCCCATTGATATTTACTGCTCTGTTACATCCCCAGAGGTTCCGGGACTGGACTGAAGGGACAAAAGGGAAAGTGAAATTAGACTTACCTGCTAATTGTTCTTTGAGGAACTCCAGTCCAGTCCTGGATCCCTCCCTTGGTTGCTAATTTGGATTGCAGCCTGAAGCAGGTTAACTCTGAGATTAGGATAAAGGTTCCGTTTCTTGGGAGAGCAGTCCATTCGTTTACAGGTAGGGATATGGATAGGGTCACTGTCCTCAGGTGGAAAGATGGAGGCATACCGATGCAGCGGTATGCTACGACATAGTTTTCCTTCCAGGGAAGCTTAGTTAGCGTTTTAAGCCAAGGTTTTGGTTTAAACCAATTTGTTTAAAAAAACAACAAAAAATAAATAAATATATAAATAGAAATG
Organism: Ichthyophis bannanicus; assembly: GCA_033557465.1. NCBI lineage: Eukaryota > Metazoa > Chordata > Amphibia > Gymnophiona > Ichthyophiidae > Ichthyophis > Ichthyophis bannanicus. The sequence goes on along the minus strand of CM066038.1, from coordinate 324,097,806 downwards.
TTTTTGATTATACTGGCTACTTTATTTGTTGCTCTGGTGAGTATGCTTTGTCAATAGGTACTGGAGTGGAGAGGCGGTCCTTGCCTACTTATACCAGTGTCATCAAAAGAGATGATGTGCTCAGTCTCCAAAGCTGCTGGAGGAGGTGCTAAACCCCAGAGGTTCCGGGACTGGACTGGAGTTCCTCAAGGAACAACAATTAGCAGGTAAGTGTCTAATTTCACCTTCGCCCAATAATAAATAAAACAATTCCCTAGACAAGACAAACCCCAACTCATGTAGACCCATACCAAACATCCCATATGTAGCCAGACTGATAGAAAAAGTTGTACAAACACAACTGCAAGACCATATTGACCTAAATGCCCCCCCATGATCAACACCAATACAGGGTTCCGCGCCTTTCATGGAGTGGAAACCCTCCTACTAACCCTAACTGACAAACTCCTACGTGGAATGGACAACCCAAAACAAGCATTTATACTAGTTTTCCTTGACATTGCTTCAGCTTTTGACAGTGTCAATTACTCAAAACACTAGAACATATCTGCATAGCAGGAGCCACACTTCAGTGGTTTGCTTCTTACCTCCATAACCGCACTCAGATTGTTCAAGTTGGCTGAGAAACATCCCCTTGCTTTCAACAAGAACAAGGTATCCCTCAGGGCCCCACCCTCTCTGCACTTTTATTCAACTTGCATCTCCAACCAGTATGTAATATCTTCACAAGTTCAAAGAGGGATATCATATTTATGCAGATGATATTTATTTTATTTAGACAGTTCCTTAGCTTTCCTCCAGCTTAGTCCTCCACCTATGGGTAGTGCACCTCCTCCTGCAGCTTGAAGACTGGACCAATCAAATTTCAGCATCACTTGAGATAGCGTACTGGCATTCCTCTATAGCCCCAGTGTGTCCAGTCTTCATGCAGCTAGAGGACGTAGTGAGCCTAGGTCTGGGCTCACTAGGGAACCAGTTAAGGAGCAAGATAGTTAGCTAACCTTTTATTTTATTTAACTGTCATACTTTATTTCATTTCCCTCTATCCTAGGTGTTGGATCTGTTTCTTTAAAAAAAAAAAAAAGCATAGATTGGAACAGGCACGTTCCCCCCACCCCCCTCTGGTTCTGAGGGCTCCGGTGGAGGTTTCTCTCTCCTGCCTGGCCACAGCTATCGCATGGACTGCTGCTTCTGTGGGATCTATGGCCCCTGGGCTGTTAGGGGCAGAGCTCCTTGAGCCGTTTACCGGCAGCGAGATTTCTCCGGGGGGTGAGTCCTCGGTAGACGGAACAGCGCCTTGCTGCTCTTCATTTTCCGGGCTCTTGGCCGGCTGCCCGTTCTCTGCGTCGCAGCTAGTTTCGCTCTCTGCTTCTTGAGTCCGGAGCAGCAGAGCTACAACGCGGCGCATCCTGTCTTCACCTTTGTCTGTCTGGCGGTTCGGCTCGGGAGAGCGGGCAGGAGCAGCGCGCCAAAATGCTTTGAGAAGCCGTGGCCATTTTGAACACGCGACTTCCAAAGTTTGTTTCCAAAGTTGCTTTCTTGACACCAGCGGCCTCAGCGCGGCTCCCCGGAGCTGTGCTTTCCTCCGGTCCACGGTCAGGCCAGTTCTAGCAGGTATTTTGCTTTCTTTCATTTCGTTCTTTCTTTTTTGTTTTGGGGGTTTATTTTCCTTCACAGTTTTGGCGGGACATTGGGCGGCCTCGATGTTGCCTGTCAGCTGTTCTGCGGAGCTTTCCTTTAGTTGCAGGATCCCTCCGGTTACATCCTGCGGGGATTACATACTGCTATTTTCAGCTTATATCTATTTCACTAAGGGCCTAAACGGTATCAAGAAAAACAAAACAAAACAAAAAAAACAAACAAAAAAAAAAAGAGATAAAAGCAAAACGAGAAGAGGGGAAAGAAGGCCACCGTTGTGCTTGTGTGACAGGCCTTCGCTGTCTCCAGGGCCTGCTGCTTCCTGGTTTCAAGGGGCCCCAGGAGCCTTTCAGTTTTGGAGCATCCATGTCTTCAGGCTCCCAGTGCGTCATCTGCGGCTCTCGCAGCGGCGTGGGCACAGAGACAGGAATCTGTCAGCGCTGTGCATCCGTGTCCCTTAGCATGGAGCAGCAGTTAGAGGCTGGTGTTACCCCTGTTGATCAAACAGATCTCGCAGGACTGGAGAGTACTGGGCCGGTAGCGGGGCCTTCGGCTGCGGTAGCTGAGACCTCTTAAGGCGCCTCGGGTTTGCAGTCTGGGCTTGGTAGCCCGCTGCAGATGGACGATTTTTCTCCGGACTTTGTCTTGCTGATGCATCAAGCGTTTTGTCGCAGGCGGCAGGGGGTCGTGACGGGGTCCCTGCCCCTTCCTCCACCTAGCGCGCGGTCTACTATTGCGGAGCGTGACTCTGTGGGGCTCAAACCAGCCAAACGGCTGCGAGCGGTTGAGACGGTTCTCTCCGAGGCGGACTGGCAAGAAGGGGAAGAAGTCGACTTGGAGGCAGATGCTGAGCTGGAGGAGTTAGAGGAAGGAGAGATTCCTGAGCCTGAGGATCAGGCAAAGATCAATAGAGTATTTTGCCGAGAAGAACTGCCGGCCCTGATTGCGGAGGCTCTTCAAACGCTTCGGCTTTCTACTGAGCAGCCAACCGAGGACGAGGATGGCGCGGATCCCATCATTCAAGCAGTCCGTCAGACGCAGGTGATTTTCCCTATCCATAAGGTTATTGATCAGATGATCCATACTGAATGGGATACTCCCGAATCCGGTCTTAAGGGGATAAAGATCATGAACTCCCACCAGACATTCGAGCCATAGCAGACCTGACCCAATTCAGGAAGGCAATCAAACATCACCTCTTCCTCCAATACTACCCAACCAGCGATGAATTTAGTTAGCACCACCTAAGAATCACCGCCCTTTTGCAGCACATACTCACAAGGTCTCAAGTATTCAAAACGGATTCATCATTTATTGAGCAATTCAACTATGTTATAGGAATTTTACCTCATGTATATAGCATATTTCATGTAAATAGTTCATGTATATAGTTCAGCCCCTGTTATCCAAGTTTATATTCCTGTTCGATGTAAAACCAAACAGAATGTGTGTATTGGTCACTTTGTTATACTGTAAACCGCGCTGATGCCGAATAGTGCGGTATATAAGCAACTGTAATAAATAATAAAATAAATAAATAAATGAACAAGCTGTACCCTCTGGCGGATAAAGATAAGGACAAGTTTCGTTCCCCAAAGATTGACGCTGCAGTCTCGGCGGTCACAAAAAAGACCACGATCCCAGTGGAAGGAAGTGGGGCTTTGAAAGAGGTGCAAGATACGAAAATGGACGGCTTGCTGAAGCAATCCTTTGAGGCGGACGCAGTGGCATTGCAGGCCTCCATCTGTGGGGCTTGAGTTGCTCGGGCCTGTCTTCGCTGGGTCCAGCACCTGCGGCAGTCTGCCGCCTTTCCGCCCGACGAGGTGCGGGAGCTCCAGCGCTTGGAGTCTGGCTCTGCTTATTTGGCTGATGTGCAATATGATCTCATCAGGGCCCTCTCCAATAGTATGGCCTCCTTGGTAGCGGCACGTCGGTCTCTTTGGCTAAAAAATTGGGCGGCGGATGGATCGTCTAAGTCGCGTCTTGGCAGGCTTCCGTTTAAGGGGAAGTTCTTGTTTGGCGAAGATTTTGACAAGTTAGTTAAGGAGTTGGGTGACTCCAAAGGCGGCAGATTGCCCAAGGATAGACCTAAGCGGGGTAAACCTGCTGGGTCCTTTAGGGGACAGTCTCGAGACTTTCAGAGGTTTCGATCGCCCCGTTTCGCGGGGTCCCAAAGGGGACGCTATGTGTCTAGGGCCCAGGGTTTTCGGGGGTTTCGCGGTGCAAGTAGAGGCTTCTCAACGCCGGCCCCCGCAGCCCTTCAGAAGTCCCAATGAAGGGCGGCGGGTCCCGGCAGATTTGCAACCGATCGGAGGTCGTCTTTGGGGGTTCCTGTCTGCCTGGACCCATATCACGTCCGATCAGTGGGTCTTGGAGATCATTCGCGAGGGATATGCGTTAGATCTTGCGAGACCGGTGCTCGACTCCTTTGTAAGTTCCCCTTGCGATGGCCTCAGAAGGTGCTTCAGGTACGGCAGACGCTGGACCGCCTCTGCGCTTAGGTGCGGTCATTCCAGTTCCGCCGGCAGAATACGGCATGGGGCGGTATTCCATTTATTTCGTGGTGTCAAAGAAGGATGGCACTCTTCGCCCCATTCTGGATCTCAAGGGCGTGAATCGCTGTCTCAGGGTACCACATTTTCATATGGGGACCCTACGTTCGGTCATTGTCGCGGTTCGGGAAGGCAAATTTTTGACGTCTCTCGATCTCACCGAAGCTTATCTCCATATCCCCATCAGAGAGTCCCATCAGAAGTTTCTGCGCTTCGCGCTTCCTTGGGGGCACTTTCAGTTCCAGGCCCTGCCCTTCGGGTTGGCGACGGCGCCACGCGTCTTCACCAAGATAATGATGGTGGTAGTGGCAGCGTTGCGCAAAGAAGGAGTCTTAGTACATCCATATCTGGACGATTGGCTGATCCGCGCAAAGTCCCCAGCCGAGAGCGTGCTCGCCACAGGGAAGGTCGTCGATCTTCTGCAGTCCCTGGACTGGGTGGTCAACCCGGCCAAGAGTCATCTGGAGCCGACAGTCTCTCGAGTACTTGGGAGTGCTTTTCAATACTCGAAAAGGCTCGGTGTTCCTTCCGGAGCGCAAAGTCATGGCGCTTCAGGGCCTGGTGCGGAGCTTCCGGAAGATCGCAGCCCCGTCCGCGTGGAAGTATCTTCAGGTGTTGGGGACGATGGCGGCGACGTTGGAAGTAGTCCCTTGGGCAAGGTTTCACATGAGATCATTGGACCAGCGGCGAAGCAGAGCCCGCTGCAATCAGTTTGATTCGCTGAGCATGCGACTTCCGTGCCCGCCGGGGGTCAGGCGGAAGCTGCAGTGGTGGCTGCGGCCAGCCTGTCTTCAGGCGGGCATGCCCTTGGAGCAGCCGGAGTGGATTCCGCTATTGACAGATGCCAGTCTAACGGGCTGGGGAGCTCATTGCGGAGTGGACTTCACGCAGGGTCTCTGGTCTCTGGAGGAGAGCGGTTGGGCCATCAACCGCTTGGAGTTGCGAGCGGTGTTCTTGGCGCTACAGAGCTTCGAAGGACAGGTCACGCACTGGGCAGTACGGGTACTGTCCGACAATGCCGCGACCGTAGCCTACATCAATCAGGGGCGGTCCAAGGGGGGTGTGGGGCCATGTGCGGAGACTCGGTGCGGGGCCTCATTTGCATAAGGGGCCTCATTTGCATAAATATTTGCATAATGTTACCATATACTAACTTTTAGTAAACGTGCCTCTTAATGAGTGTATGGATAAAGAAAGACTAAAAGATTTCTACATTACTATAATCCAGTGCCAACTGCCAGACACATTAGGAACTACTACAAACACTGCCCATTTAGAACCCATAGCAAACCCGCCGTATCCTAACAGCGCTACCAGGACTCACAAAGCACCATACTCTACCAATCAAAAGGCAACACTGCAAATATTAAACCAATACATTTCAGAGAACAACAATACATGACCTACTGGGGAAAGAGAACAAGTGGCAATGTCAAATAGGAATTATATAAACAGAACACCTCAGCTCAGTTACACATGCAGAACATAGACCATCACCAAACAAGTAATCACAATTTAGAAACAGGAAGACAATAATTAAACTGGGAATCCCAAAAGCCAAACTTGGAATGTACAACACTGTAGAAATAAAACTATACATTAATTTGCTCTTGTACTAAACAAAGCGCAGACGTTAATGATGCACATTTACCAGAGCTGACATATTCCAATTAATAAATTCAAAATAAAGAGAGATTTTTCTACCTTTTTTGTGCATTTGTTTTCAGCTGCAATTGCTCCAGCCACTTTCTTCTGGTTTCTTCGTGTCTTCTGCTAACTCTCCATCGTCTGCTGTCCATTTGTCCTTTCTTCTCTCCTAGTTTTTTTCCATTCTCTCTCTACATCTGCTTTAACATACTAATCTTTCTCCTTTTGCTCTTTCCTCATTCCTATTTCATCCACTCAAATTTTATCCCTCCATCCTCAATCCCCACTTACTCTCCCAATACCCGGCCAATTGTAGATTTTTTATCCCTCCCACACAATATTTTAATCTTCTCCATTTTACTCTTCCAGCCCCATCCCATTCTAATTCTCCCCCAACATCAGCTCCCTTCTAGTTCCAGCCTCACCCAGCATCCATTCCCTTCTAGTCCCTGCATCAGCCCATTTCCAGTCCTAGCCACCCATCAGCCCATTTCCAGTCCTAACCCCATCAACCCCTTTCCAGTCAGCCCCCCATAGCCCATTGCCAGTCCTAACCCCCTCCCCCATCAGCCCACAGCCTATTACCAGTCCTAACCCCATCAGCCCACCTCCAGTCTTAACCCCCCCAGCCCATTTCCAGTCCTAGCCCCCCCCTAGCCCATTACCATTCCTACCCCCCATCAGCTCAAGTAAAATTAAATTTAAAAAAAAAAACGCTGGCTGCTACCGCTGCCGTTGCGGCAGCGGCAGAATGGACTGTCCCACGGGGCCCCCTCTGCCCGGCTGAATCCCTCCCTCCCTCCACGACGGCTGAGCCCCTCCGTGCTGGCTTTGAGAGTCGCGAAGGGAGAGTGTCTCCCTCGCGTCTCTGTTAAGCCCGCAGGGGCTGATGGGAAATTTCCCATCTGCCCCTGCATGCTTGACAGAGATACGAGGGAGACACTCTCCCTTCGCGACTCTCAAAGCCGGCACGGAGAGGCTCAGCTGTCACGGAGGGAGGGAGGGAGGGATTCAGCCGGGCAGAGGGGGCCCCACGGGACAGTCCATTCTGCCGCCGCGGCAGCAGCAGCGGTAGCAGCCAACTTTTTTTTTTTTAAATCTAATTTTGAAAAAAGAAGAATGTTCTTTGCGCGGGGCCCCCTGAAATGCGGGGCCTTGTGCAAAAAACATTCTTGCTCAATGGACGGGCCGTCCCTGACATCAATCAACAAGGCGGGACTGGCAGCGCGGGCATAGAAGAGGAATCTCGGCAGCTGTTCACCTGGATAGAACCGCGCTTGCAGGCGATATCAGCAGCGCACATAGCAGGAAAAGACAATGACGGCAGATTTCCTCAGCAGGGTGCGAGTGGATGCAGGGGAATGGGAGCTGCATCCCTCGGTGTTCGCGCAACTAGTGCGTCGGTGGGGGACACCGGTCATGGATCTCATGGCGACCTTTCTATCCGCGAAGGTGTCACGGTTTTTCAGCAGGAGACGGGAACCCATGTCGGAGGGACTCGACACCCTCCTGCAACCGTAGCCCTCATCGGGCCTTCTCTACGTCTTTCCTCCGTGGGCGCTAATCGGATGGGTGATTCAGCGCATAGAAGCACACACGGGTTGGGTGCTGTTGATAGTGCCAGATTGGCCCAGGCAACCGTGGTATGCGGATCTGGTGAGATTGCTAGACGGGGTTCCGTGGTGTCTCCCGTTGCTTCCGGAGCTGCTGATTCAGGGTCCGCTCCTTATGCCGCGAGTGGAGAGATTCTCACTTACGGCTTGGCCATTGAAAGGGCGCGGCTAAAGAAAAAAGGTTATTCTAGGTCCGTCGTGGCGACTTTGCTTCAGGCGCGCAAACGATCAACCTCTCTGGCTTACGTCCGCGTCTGGCGAATCTTCGAGGACTGGTGTTTGCGGCGCCAGGTACGCGCCGCTACGGCTTCGGTTCCAGTAGTGCTGGAGTTTTTGCAGGATGGCTTTGTTAAGGGGCTAGCGGCCAGTTCCTTAAGAGTGCAGTTGGCAGCTCTGGCCTGTTACCGAGGGAAAGTCCAAGGAGTGGCCCTCGGGGAGCACACCGATGTTGCGCGGTTTCTGAAAGCGGTTTCCAGGTTACGTCCGGCACGTTGTATTTCCGTTCCGCCATGGGATCTCAACTTGGTGTTGCGGGCGCTTGGCAGAGCTCCGTTTGAGCCGCTCTCCCAGGTTTCGGTGAAGGGCTTGACCCTTAAAACCGTCTTTCTGGTGGCGATTGCTTCAGCGCGGTGTATTTCGGAGCTTCAAGCACTTTCCTGTAGGGAACCTTTCCTCTGTTTTTTCGGACCAGAAAGTGGTTCTCCGGCCGGCGCCTTCCTTTCTACAGAAGGTGTCTTCTTCCTTTCATGTGAATAAGGCGATATCTCTTCCTGTACTGCAGGCATCGGAGGGGCAGGCTTCTGATCGGGGCCTTAGTCGCTTGGACATTAAGAGAGTGTTGCGTCGTTATTTGAAGGTCACGCAGTCCTTTCGCAAGTCAGATCGGTTGTTTGTGCTGTTCGGCGGTCCCAGGAAAGGGGAGGCCGCAGCAAAAGCATCTATTTCCAGATGGGTTAAAGAGGCAATTATCTCAGCTTACCTGTTGCAGGGGCGTCCGGCTCCGGTGGGTCTCAGGGCTCATTCTACTAGAGCGCAAGCAGCGTCCTGGGTGGAGCACAGTATGGTCCCACCGGTAGAAATTTGTAAAGCAGCGACGTGGTCATCCTTGCATACTTTCAGTAAGCACTATTGGCTAGATGTGCTGGCGGCAGGGGATGCCTGTTTTGGTTCGGCTGTCTTGCGTGCCGCCTGGCAGGGTCTCTCCCGTTAATACTGCTCTGCTACATCCCATAGGTGGAGGACTAAGCTGGAGGAATGCTAAGGAAATAGTAATTACACTTACCTGGTAATTGTAGTTCCTTGAGTGACGACAGCTTAGTCCTCCGTCCCGCCCTTGGTTTGACAGTTGGGCGCGGCACACGATCAGTCCGGGCAGCCGTTTGTTTAGGTGAGTATTTCAGGTGCAACATGTGCTCTGCTTCTCTTTTGTGTCCTGTTCTTTCTCTCGCTACCTGGTTGTGGCTAGGCAGGCGGGGAAACCTTTGCCTTTGGGAGTAATTCCTTTTTTGATAGGGGGAAGTTTCCAGTTTTCTTGTCATCGTTAAAATACTGTTAAAATATTGTATAAGGTTAGCTAGCTGTTATTACCTTTTGTTTTGTTGAGTCTGCTTTGTCAATAGTTCACTGGGGCTATAGAGGAATGCCAGTACGCTATCTCAAATGATGCTGAAATTTGATTGGTTCCAGTCTTCAAGCTGCAGGAGGAGGTGCACTACCCATAGGTGGAGGACTAAGCTGTCGTCACTCAAGGAACTACAATTACCAGGTAAGTGTAATTACTATTTTTGTATACCACCTTATCCTTCAATCAAAGTGGTCAACGAAATCATGCTTTATATTCCCATTGACACCAAGAATCCAAACCAACATATACTCGTTTCATGCATCAAAGAAGCACAATCTTGGTTATCCACAATGAACCTCTGGATAAACTTCATTAAAACAAATTCTCTACACTACCAGGAATCAAAATTTCATCCCTCCAATAAAGCTTTCAATTGGAAAAACGGACCTTCCCACCAGCAAAGAAGTAAAATATTTAGGAATCACTTTAGATCAAACACTTAGCATGAACTCCCAAGTAAAACGAACCACAAGAAGTATACAGGGTGGCCCAAAAAAAAGTGAGAACATCTCGTAGCATATAAGTTATTTAAAAATTCAAAAAGACAGATGTAAACGATTGACAAACTTAAAAAAAAAATATGGCGACCTGAAATTGTCAAAACAAAGACGTTATATAGCTAAAAAAGGTAAATAACTATCTATTTAAGCTTTTAATTTACGAGATGTTCTCACTTTTTTGGGCCACCCTGTATATCATAAACTCCAAACCTTACAACATCTGAGACCATTACTAGACCCTTATGACTTTAGATTGATAGTACAGGCACTGGTTACACCTCACATTGATTTCTGCAACAGCCTATTCCAAGGATTGCCTAAAAAACCACCAATCAACTTCAAATTGCTTAAAATGTCACAGCCAGAATTATATGCAAAGCTCCCCTATCTGACCATATTGCCCCCATTTTACACATGCTCCACTGGCTTCTGGTCGTCAGCAGAACCAAATATAAAATATTAATGACCACCTTCAAACTCATTAACAATATCTTCCCCTCTTACCTTTCTACACTAATCCACCCAGCTGTTGAAACCTAGAAAAAAAAGAGGATGTCACCGAAACACCATCAAACACCCACATAACTTCCGCAAAGCCAAACAAACCAGTAGTAATAGAGCCTTCTTGCACATAGCCTCCCAAACATATTAAGATCCATTAAAGACCTTCAGTCATTCAGAAAGCACATCAAAACTCACCTATTTGCTGTTGTCTTTTCCAAAATGTTCTATAATCATCCTATATAACAATCCCCGCCCTACTACGCATACTCTACTCACTCAACCCAACCTTCCTCATCCCACTCCCCCTATGAAAGTGAAATACTGCATTGTATTTAGAACACCCTGTACATAGTTAAAGATGTTCTTTACTCCACTTGTACCCCCAACCTAGTTTGATGTTCACCAATGTTTAATTTGTTATGTTTATTGTAAACCTCCCTGATCTCAGGAAGGAGCAGTATTATACACTAAGTGCACTGAAATTAAATAAATAAATAAAAAGGCCTGGCATATCTTGGAAATATAGAGCATTTTCCCTATTATGAATAGAGTTCTTAACGTGTCCACACACTTACAACAGGTAGGGCATGAAAGGATCCCCTAAACACTTCTCCCCAGTTTTCAAAGGCACTTTAAAGATCCTTTGAGCGATTCCAACCCATTGTCTGGCTGATTCCTGGCACAACTCTTTAATTGACACTAACTGGGAGGCATAAAGGTCTCTCTTTAGATCAGGATCCCCTACACCCCCCTCCCCTCTTTCTTTAATGTTGTCGCCCTATGGGATATTCTTGGGGGCCTGTGTCTCTAAATGTATCTAGAAACCTGTTTAGTGCTTGCAGGTCTTTATCAGGGATAGCAATAGGTAAGGATACCATATTTTTTGCAGGCAAATTTGGGACACTTAGCCGAAAAGTATGTGTGTTGGGGGGGGGGGGGGTGAGATATCTTAGTTCCAAGTTTGAGCAACAAGGCATGGAGGAGGGAAGTGGAGTCATTAGCCTGCCCCCCCCCCCAATCCATTCCATGATATCACTTCCAAGCAGACAAACCCAACAGAGAAACAGAAACAGTGATGTATTTTCCCCATGCTGTGCAAAATATAAAGATAATGTATATAAATTCTTCTACTACTACTACTACTACTAAGCATTTGTATAGCGCTGCAAGTTGTACGCAGCGCTGCACAAACATGTAAGACAGTCCCTGCTCATCAGAGCTTACAATCTAGTCAAGACGGACATCACAGAAGGTGTATTCAGGGATAAAACAAGGGGGAAAGGGAAAGAAACAAGGATATCAGGTGAGTCAAGATCCAAAAGCAGTAGTTAAATTCTGATATATTCAAATCACTGAAATTGAAAAAAAATTCTACCCCCTCCCTCCATTGCTGGAATTGGGACAAGTCTGCCAAACAGGTGGGAGTTGGGGGCACAGCTCTAGAATCTGGGACAATCCTTGAAAATTGGGGACATCTGGTAAACTTAGCAATAGGCAATACCTGAAAAAAAGAGAAGAACATAATATATCCCATATTGGATCAGACCACATATCCATCAAGTCCAGTATACTTTCCAACAGCAGCCAATCCAGGTCACAAGTACCTGTCAGGTTTTCAAAAAGGTCACAGATTCCACATTGCTTATCCCTGGATTTCCTTGGTTCTCTTTAATGATGGTTTATAGACTTTTCTTCCAGGAACTTGTCCAAACCTTTTTTTAAACCCAGCTACACTAACAGCTTTTACTACATCCTCTGGTAATTATGCATTGAGTGAAAAATATTTTTTCTCCAGTTAGTCTTAAATGGGCTATATTGTAGCTTCAGCGCTGTCTTCTAATCTTTCTGCTTTTTGAAAGAGTGAACAACCGATCTACGTTTACTCGTTCCTCTCCATTCATTAATTTTATAGAGCTCTATCATATCTCATCTCAGCCATCTCCTTTCCAAGTTAAAGTGCCGTAGTCTTTAAGCCTTTCCTTGTAGAGGTATCCTTCCATTCCCCTTTATCATTTTGGTTGCTCTTCTCTGTACCTTTTCTAATTCCTCTATCCTTTTTAAGATATAGTGACCAGAATTGCACACAACATTCATGGTGCAGTCGCACCATGGGACAATACAGAGGCAGCATAATATCCTTGGTTTAATTCTCCAATACTTTCTTTATGCTTCATAGCATTCTGTTGCTTCCTTGGCTGCCACTGCACACTTGGCAGCGAGTTTCAACATATTATTCCTGATGACGCCTAGATCCTTTTCCTAGGTGGTGACTCCTAATGTGAAACCTTGCATTGTATAGCTGTGGTTTGGGATGTTTTTCTCTAACTGCATAACTTTGCACTTGTCCACATTAAATTTCATCTGCCATTTGGACGCCCAGTTTCCCAATTTTTCAAGGTAGAGAAGGCATGGGCAATTTTAAAGGGGTGGTGGGCTTATTAAAGGAGGATGAGGGGAAGTTTAGGACATGGGATGGGAGTGCTTAGGGGGATTGGTGAAGGGAGTAGAATTTGTAAGGATTTATTTAATTAACGTTTTTTATATACCGGCTTTCTACAATTCAAGACGGTTTACATGGAACTCATAAATAAGTGTGGATACATCTGTTTTACATAGAAGAATTTAGAGAACACAAAGATAACAGTTGGTTATAATGCCAGAAGAGGCAACTATGTACATTGATAGGGGAAGAAGGGTGGGGAGGAAGGATGCAGGGAAAAGGGGGATATTGAATGGAGGGTAGAGGGTTAGCTAAGTCTAGGTGGCATTTGGTAGCAATGTTCCGTCTAATTTTCTGTAGGCTGTGTGCGCATAAAAGATCAGCTGTGTGCAGCTTTTGAAGGAAGGTTAAATTTTTGTGCGCCACATAATGACACTCGGAGTTATATACTTTAAAATTTGACTACACGTCAGAATACAGTATGTACACCACATTGATTTTAATCAAATTAAATGAAAATAGACGATTACTAAATGAAGCGGGAAATTTCTAGTAATTACAATCATAACTTTTACATTTTAAGACGTCTGTTTTGTTTTCTATCAGAATCAGAGCTGTAATTTTTGTGCACTCTGTTGTAAAGTATGTGCGCTCGCTCGGTGAGGTGTGTGCGCGCGCACAAGCGCACAGCTTAGAGGGAACAGTGTTTGGTAGGCTGTTGCTTTTGTGGGGTGGTACTATAGTAATCTCCAGGAACAAGCAGGCATGTAGTCTTCACATATGGGCATCGTCAGTACCGGCGGAGCCTGCGCGGGAACGCTCCCTAACGTCCAATAGGAACGTTTTTGGGAGCATCCCACAGCGCCTGCGTGCTGCCTTCCTGCCTTTTCTTACTGTCCCTCTCCATTTCTTCATTTTCCGTGGAGCCGACAGGTCCCATACCCTGTCACCACAGAAACATTTTGTCTTAAATCTTTTTTTTTTGTGGTCGTATCTGCCTTCCCTCGACGCTATACGGCGACCTCTGGTTCATTCTTCTTTCTTCTTAAAAAAAAAAACCTATAGTTTCTGAGCTATTTTACTTCAGAAACTTTTTTCCTTTGTGCTAGGTGCTATTTTGGGCAGTAGGCACAATTTTTCCTTAAAAATGGAAAAACCAACATCTGGTTTTATGTTTAATCTGTTTTTTATTCAAATCACCAAAAGGTAACAACAGCTTACAAACAAAATATGTCTCAACAGCAACGTGCAGGAAGACAAGTGCCCAGTACCACATTTAAGATCTCAACTACAATCCCCCCTTTTTTTCCCCCCCTCTCCCCTGCCCATTACCCCCCCCCTACGTGTACTCCTTCTCCCCCCTTCCCTCCCACCACCCACCGGGGCCACTTCCCAACATACCCATCAAGGACAGTGAGGAGTAGAAAAACAGGAGTAAGACCAACAGGCCCAGGGTGGACTCTGCTCCCGAGCCCGCCAGAGAGTGAACCACTAACTACTAGCCTATCCCCACTATCTCTCCGAACTGCCGAACCTACCCCAATATTCCCCGCCCATCCCTCCTCCCCCCCTTTCTACCCCAACTCCTCCCATACCTAATAGACAGACAATTCTCATTCAATCAATCTGGGCTTGCAGACATCCCGGGGTGGACGGAACACCCACCTGCGGGGACCTTCATGGTCCGCTCAAGACCCTACTGCGGTCCTTCCAGGATAATGATTGCAGATGGGGTCCCCAACCTTCCATAACAACATCTGGTTTTAAAAAATGTTCTAAGTGTGCCAGTACCATTTCTGTCACCGACACCCATGATTGGTGTCTCAAATGTTTAGGTCCTGACCACTCTATTTCAGAGTGCCTGTCATGTGGAATGATGTCAAAAAGGGGCCGGCAGAACTGAGCTGCAAAGCTTAGCACCCTTTTTCCCTCAGATGCGGTGTCTGTTGCATCGACGTCCTCCAGGGCCTCATCTTCCTCCATGGATCTCAGGTAACTAAATATAAATCTAGCCGGTCCTCAAAGGGTAGATCTCCTAAGTATCGAGATGACACTGGTGTTGCCCTTGAGGAATTTTCACCGGCAAAACTGCCCCGGCGGGAGGCTTCGGCTTCAAAAGCATCAACGGGGCTCCAGGATGTTCTTGAGGCCTCAACCTCGGCAGAACTACTGGCGCCATGCTCTGGGGTTCTGGCCGCTTCTACCATACCGACACCCAAGCATCAGCAGTGTTGATAGACCAGAGATTTCTTGCTATCGAACGCGGTCTAGCGGCTCTTCTCATGGCTTCGGTACCGTTGAAACCGTTTCAGACACCTCAACCGATACTGGTACCGACGGCATCGACGTCAATGGGTATGCCACCCATACCGAGTCATGCATCTGTCTCCGGCATCGACAGATCGGTACCGGAGCAACCCGATACCGACTTCGATTAATACTGATACCGTGCGCTGCGCGATCACCAGGATCAGAGGTATTTTGAATTCTCTGAGTCTGAGTCCGAAGACTCTGCTGATACAAGGGTACTTCTCCCAGAGGATTCCTCTTCTCCTCAGCACAGAATGTCTCCGCCAGAGGATATGTCCTTTCAGGATTTTATCCATGATGTGGCCAGAGGCCCTTCCATCACAGTAGCTCCTGAAAAAGAGCCTAGGGCAAAGGAGTTGGAGATTTTCCAATACCCTAAGGCTCCCAAACAGGCAACTACTCTGCCTATTCATGAGATCTTACATGATCTTATGCTAAGAATGTGGGAAACACCTCTAACCACATCTCCTCATTCTCAGAGACTCGCTACTATGAAACTCCGATACTATGTATCGAGTTCCACCTTGTCCTGGCTTTCAAAAAACTCAATTACCACACCATTCAATGGTAGTGGAATCAGCCATGCGTAGGATGAAAAGTGCAAAGAGACATGCATCCAATCCTCCAGGTCGTAAATGCAGGACTCTCGATGCCTTTGGGCATCGATGCTTTCAAGCTTCCATGCTCTCAGCTAGGATCAGTTCCTATATCTTGTATATGGGAATGTTCCTTAAAGAGGTCACAGGAGACTTGGAGCTTATGAGCCCCCTTCTTCCTGATGACAAAAGACAGGACTATCTTACTCTTGTCAAACATGCCCAGGATGTTTCCAAGTTTGTAAATCGTGCAGCCTTTGACTGTTTTGAGTGCATAAGCAGAACCTCTGCTATTGCCATTGGTGCATGTCGGATTGCCTGGCTTCAGGCATCTGACTTGGAAATTTGGGTACAGGATAAATTAGGAAACATTCCTTGCACAGGAGAAAATCTTTGACAAGAATTGGCAGGAGAAGGCTAATGAGATAGATGCTGACAATATCACTTTGGATAGATTGTCCAAATCTACAGCCGATCCTGCAAGGAAAAGATCCTCTAAAAAACCCCATTTTTCAATAAGAAAAAAGTTTTATCCTTCCTATACCCAACAGGGACACCGTCCATGTCAGCCTGCCCTAAAGGGACAAAAGCAACAACCTAGACAACAAAAGAAGCCAAAAGCTGTAAAACCTCAGCCAGCTCAGCAGGCTCAGCCTGCTCAGGGGCTTTGACTCCTTTCTAGAGAACTTCGCCTTCCTGCCCATGAAGGGTCCAGAACCCTTGGACATCCCAGGCAGGTAATCTCATTTTGCCCACAGATGGTACCAAACAGCAGCAGAAAATTTGACTCTGTCCATTGTACGAGAGGGGTACAAGCTTCATTTTCACAGCATGCCCCCTCCTACAATGGTAAGACAGTTCAATTCTCAGAACTCTCTCGACAATCTCTTAGGTGAAGAAGTCACAACACTCCTTGAGCAAGGAGCAATAGAGGAAGTACCCATTCCGCAACAGGATACAGGGTTCTACTCCCTCTATTTTCTTATTCTAAAGAAAACAGGAGGATACAGGCCCATTTTAGACCTCAGAGAACTGAACAAATATCTGTTCCGAGAGACGTTCAAAATGGTCTCTCTAGGAACTCTGCTGCCATGCCTTCAAAGTCAGGATTGGCTTTGTTCTCTAGAACTCAAGGATGCGTATACTCATATTCTCAGCCATCCAAATCGCAGAAGATTCCTCCGATTCCTGTTTCAATGAAAGCACTTCCAGTACAGGGTTCTTCCCTTTTGGCCTGGCTTCTGCACCAAGAGTATTCACAAAATGCATGGCTGTGGTAGCTGCATTTCTCCACACTCTGGTAATATTTGTCTTCCCCTACTTAGACGACTGGCTCATTCGAGCCCCTACAGTGCCAGAAGCCAGCTCTGCTTTGTTTCGCACAATGCAAATCCTTCAGTATTTGGGACTAGTCATAAACTTCCCAAAATCCAATCTTGCTCCCACTTAATCCCAGGAGCTCATATGGATACCAGATAGACAAGGGCTTTCCTTTTGCAGCCCCGCTGTCTTCGCATAATACAGCTAACTTCCCAAGCAGTGCTCAAACCTTATCTCACGGCTCGAGAAATGCTACATCTGCCGTGCCAAATGGCGTCCGTGCATGTGGTTCCTTATGCTCGCCTCCACATGTGAGCAGCCTAGTGGACTTTATGCACTCAGTGGACACAGGCCTCAGGTTGCCTGTTGGACAAAATAACATACTCGGACCGTCTTATTTCGTCCTTCCAGTGGTGGCAATTGCTCAAAAATCTTCGCGTGGGGTCTCCTTTCCAGCAACCCCTATTCCAAGCCACCTTAACAGATGTATCTCAGGTGGGATGGGGAGCCCACCTGCACGATCTCTCTACCCAGGGTACCTGGACTCCACAGGAGGCCTGCCTTCACATCAACCTCCTGGAACTCGGAGCAATCTTCCTTGCTCTTCGAGTATTTCACGCCCAACTCAGCTACAAGACGGTCCTAGATCAAACGGACAATCAGGTAGCCATGTTCTTTGTGAACAAGCAGGGCGGAACAGGCTCTCTGTCACTATGCAATGAAGCTTTGCGACTATGGGCCCTCGCCAGAGAGCATCATATTCATCTCCTTGCGGTGTATCTTCCAGGCATTCAAAACTCTTGGGCAGACAAACTCAGTCGAGTTCTGCTACCACACAAATGGTCTCTCCATGCAGACCAGATTGCCCAAATATTTCAGATTTTGGGGAACCCCGGACATAGACCTTTTTTCAAGTCCGCTGAATGCCAAACTTCCCCGGTTCTGTTCCAGAATCCTGGCTCGAGCTTGTCAGGCAAAGGACGCCTTTCTCCTTGACTGGAAAGTCGTCTTCCTCATTGCAATCACATCAGCACATCGCATCAGTGAATTGCAAGAATTAGTGGCTGATCCACCTTACAAAAGGTTCCACCATGATAAGGTAGTTCTTAGGACTCATCCACACTTTATGCCAAAGGTGGTTTCGCCTTTCCATTTAAACCAAGCGGTTTACTTTCCTGTATTCTTTCCGAGGCCTCATGCCTCCAGTGCAGAAAGGAACCTTCATAGTTTGGACTGTAAAAGAGCTTTAGCCTTTTACTTGCAGAGGACACAGTAACATCGAAAATCTTCTCAACTCTTTGTTGCTTGTGATGCTAGTCATTTAGGGCTTCCATTCTCCAAAAGAACTCTATCTAACTGAATTGCACAATGCATATCCTTTGCCTATGAGAGTAAGAACCTTCCTCTTGAAGGCCATGTCACAGCTCGCAATGTGAGAGCCATGGCAGCCTCAATGGCTTATCTTCACTGTGTGTCTATCGACGACATCTGTCGAGCAGCTACTTGGGCTTCGGTACATAACTTCACGGCCCATTACTGCTTAGACAAGGACTCCCGCTGGGATACCTTGTTTGGTCAGGCTGTTCAACACCTTTTTCAGACTTAATCAACTCCTACCAACCATCCCTGGTAGAATGCCAGAGATCCATGGGGGGAAGCATAGCCCTTTCACAAGGGCTGACAACTTCCTGGGGCCATCTCCCTGGCATCTGCAGCTAGGGAGTCCCCATATGTGAAGACTACATTCCTGCTTGTTCCTGGAGATAGCGTAGTTAGTCACCTGTAACAGGTGATCTCCGGGAACAGCAGGAACTTAGTCTTCACAACCAGCCCACCTCCCCTAGCAGATGTCTCTCTCTCTTTGGTCTCCGCTATAAACTCAACTGGAGAGGGACAGTTGGGAAGGCAGCACGCAGGCACTGTGGGATGCTCCCAAAAGCTTTCCTATTGGACGCTGGGGAGCGTTCCCACGCAGGCTCTGTCGGTACCGATGATACCCATATGTAAAGACTCATTTCCTGCTGTTCCCGTAGATCACCTGTTACAGGTGAGTAACTGCGCTATCCTGGAAAAGAGTGTGTTAAGCTTTTTGCGGAATTCTGCATGATCAGAGCAGTCTCAAAGGTCAGGAGGGAGGGCATTCCATTCTGTGGGGGCATAGAGGGAGAAAGTACGATTGCAGGTAGCTTGTGAGCTTTTTAGTTTTTGGACCGAGGTGTGTTGTAGGTTTGCGGAGTTAGGTCTGTGAGATCTGGAGCTGGACGACTTGGTTAGGAGTGTGCGAAGGCAAGGGGCAGATTCATTATGGCTAACTTTGTGAATTAGGGGAGGGTTTTAAATTTTATTCTAGTTAGGATAGGGAGCCAGTGGAGTTGAAGTATGGGGGTAATGTGAGATCTTCTGGAGGTCTTGGAGTTTAGACATGCTATTGTGTTCTGGACTAATTGGAAGGGGTGGATACTTTGCTTTGAGAGGCCATGGCATATGAGGTTGCAGTAGCCAAGGGTAGGGGTAGTAAGAGTTTGGCAACTGTATGGAAGGAGTCTGGGTTTAATAGAGGGCGAAGGTTTCTCAGTGTTCTGACCTTAAAGTAAATTGAATGAGTTGTTTTACGTATGTGTTTGTGGAAGGTGAGATGCTGATCAAGTATTACGCCTAGGTATTTAACTTCAGTTTTTTATGGCGATTGTATAATCATCTAGGACAGTGGTTCGCAGCCCTTTTTTGTACTTTGACCCCTTTTACCATTGGTCAACTTGTGGTGACCCCCAATGATAAAATCAAATGCGTCTCTCTTCCTTTACCGTTAACGCATTGTCGCTGTAATCATTTGTTGAATTATATATTATAGGCCTTTGCAATATGTTTTTATTTATAAAATTTACTTATTTAAACCACAATAATTAATCACAATAACAAGTAACAATATTTGATTTCAAAATTATGATGATTTTGTAGTCAAATCACTAATATGAAATGAAATTATTTTTTTCTACCTTTGTTGTCTGACCAATTTATTCTCTGATCATGCTGATCCTGATCTGAGGCTTCTGCTTTCCTGTCTTCTCTTAGCTCTCTTTCTGTGGTCTGTGGTCCATCTGCCATTTCTTATCTCTTCTTTTGTTTTCTTCACTTCTTTCCATCAGCCTATTTCCAGTCCCAGTAACCCTCCCCAGTATCAGCCCCTTTCCAGTCCTCACTCTCAGTACCTTCCAGTGTCAACTTGCATTCCCATGACTGCCACTGGTGTCCAGTCCCTTCTAGTACCATGGCAGCCTTTCTCGGACCCACTCCCTTCCAGTTCCATTCTCCCATCCCCTCGTATCGGCTCATTTGTAGCCTTAGTCCCCAGTTTTCTTCCAGGGCCAGCAGCTCTATCCTCCCCGCCCCCCAATCAGCTCACTTCCAGTGCTAGTCCCCCCTCAAACCCATTACCAGTGCTAGCCTCCCCTAATCAGCCCATTACCAGTCCTATCCCCCCATCAGCCCATTTCCAGTCGTAACCTCCCGATCAGCTCATTACCAGTCCTAGCCTCCCCTAATCAGCTAATTTCCAGTGCTAGTCCCTCCTCAACCCCATTGCCAGTGCTAGCCTCCCCTAATCAGCCCATTACCAGTCCTACCCCCCATCAGCCCATTTACAGTCGTAACCTCCCGATCAGCTCATTTCCAATACTAGCCCCCCATCAGTCCATTACCAGTCCCAACCCCCCCCTTGATCAGTCCATTCCCAGTCCTAGCCTTCCCTAATCAACCCATTACCAGTCCTAGCCCCCCCATCTGCCCATTATAATCCTAACCCACACTGTCTCTCCCCTCTGTCCAACATTTATCCTCCGTCTGTCCAGTACGTCCCCCTGTCTCTTCCCTTTGTCCATGTCAACCCCCTTTCCTCCTTGTCAGCCCCCTCCCTCCATCCATCCCTCCATGTTAGTCCCCCCCCTTTTGTCCATGTTAGCCCTCCCTTCATGTCAGCCCCCTCCCTCCATCCATTCATGTCAGCCCCGTTGCAGGTTCCCTGCTCCCCTCTCCCCATGTCTGCCTCCTTTTTCTGCAGCCGCGGCTCCCTGTCTCTTAGGGAACCGCGGCTATGCCTGTAAAACCGTTGTGGAGCCTTTCTGTCTCTAAACGTTCTCTGTGCAGCATTGTCCCGCCTCCAAAGGAAGTGGTAAATAACTTCCTTTGGAGGCGGGACAATGCTGTGCAGAGCCCGTCGAGAGAGAGGCAGGAAGGCTCCACAATGGTTTTACAGGCATAGCCACGTTCCCTAAGAGGCAGGGAACTGCGACTGCAGAAGATTGGAGTCTGTGAGTTTGCCGCTGCCGAGAAGCGGCTCGGCAGCAAATTGTGCACTTTTTTTTTTTTTTTTTTTGTTTAACGGCGGAGTGAGGCGACCCTATTATATCCTGTGGCAACCCCCGTGGGGGTCGCGACCCACAGGTTGAGAACCGCTGATCTAGGACCAGGTAAGGAGGGGGGTGTAAGATGGGTCAGTAAATAGGTGGAGGGCTTCTGTTTTGGTTAGGTTGATGAACAGATTGTGTTGCTGGAGCCAATGTCTAATTTGCTTGAAGCAATTGCCTATATTGGTGAAGTCGGGCTTTGTGATGTTAAATGGGGTGAAGAACATAATGTTGTCCGCGTAGAGCTGATATTGGATTTTGTAATCTTGGAAAATTTTACATATAGGCTGGAGAAAGATAGACTGGAACCCTGAGGAGCGCCTTGCAATTGAATGAATGTTTGGGAGGTCTTTTTGCCCATTCGTACCTGCTGTATTCTGTGGTTTAAGTAATAACAGAACCAGTCGAGGGTGGTACTCCTAAGGCCGATGTCATAGAGCCTGTCAAGCAGTTGATTGTGAGGAAGAGAGTTGAAGGCTGAAGATATATCTAGAAAAATTAGTAGACATCCCTGTGTGAATTTTGAATGTATGGGATTACTGTATCTAGAAGGGAAATAAATAGGGTTTCCACCCCATGGTTCCTTTTTGAAACTATATTGAAAAGGTTCAAGGGGGAGTATGGTCATCCAATGAAGTTTTGGAGTTGAGTTTGGACGATCTTTTCTGTTATCTTTGTGAGTAGGGGGATGCTTGATATCGGTCTGTATGATGTGGGAGTGGTGGGTCAAGCTTGGACCCTTTTAGTATGGGTCGGATTGAGGTCATCTTCAGGGGGTTGGCATGATCCCAGTGTGGAGGGAAGCTTGTACTATGTTGCGTATGTATTGGGCAAGAGTTTCTTTGGTGGCTTTTACCCATGAGACTGGTCAGGGGTCTAGTGCTGATGTAGAGGCATTGAGGTTTGCTATGGTGGTAGTTATGTTGTCTAGGGAAGGCAGATCAAATGTTTCCCAGGTTATTTTAGAGGTAACATTGGTAGGTGAGTGAGCAATGTGTTGGGATGATGGTGGTTGGGTTGTGAGGAATTTTAGAGCAAAGGTAGTCAGCTATAGCCTGTGGGGTTATTTTATCTACAGCTACCTGTTTGATTTAGGAGGGATTTAGCTACTGAAAATAGTTCCCTGGGTTTATTTATTGAGTGCAGCATGATCTCATTGTAATCTCTTATGTTTTGGGGTTTCAGTGCGATAGGCTTGGAACTTCTAAGAATATGAGTTGTAAAGAGCTGGATCTCTTGAACGTCTCCAGTTATGTTACAACCGTCAGGTCTTTCTTCAGATTATGTAACGATATTGAGAACCAAGGAGCTCGCTTGCAGTGTTTATTAATTGATGGTCTTGGTGCTTGAGCTGCAGAGGCCATGGTTTCATTCCATCCTTTGATTTGGGTGGTGAGATCTGAGTGGTTACTATTGAGAAGGTCTAAGTTGAGGATAACCTGCTTGAGGAATAGGCTAATGTCAAATTGCTTACATTTGTGGGTCATCTGGTGGGTTGGTGCAGGTGACTGGGTTTGATTGTATCTGCTGGGGATGGAGAAGAGAATCGGTGAATGATCAGACCATGGTACTGGGAGGATAGAATGAGAGGACTGGTTGTTTAGTATGTTGGATTGAGGCAAGAATAGTAGGTTGAGCATATTACGTTTGGCGTGAGTTGGGGTTTTTAGAATTTTGGAGAATTATAGCGCATCCATAGCATCTAAGAAAGAGGAGGCCTGTTTCTGGTTAGTTGAGGAGAGGTTAAAATCACCTAGGAGTATGAGGTAGTGAAAGGGTGTTTGTGTGGTGCATGCCAAGTCAAGGATTGTGGAGAGGTCGTGGGCCTCTGATTTTGGTGCACAGTATAGTAGACACAGTGAGAGAGCCTTATTGGAAACTTTAAGGGAATACATTCCCAAGGTAGAGGTGGTTTTGGTGACAGAAAAGATTTAGTTCCTGTTTGGAAATTAAACATACTCCACCTCCTCTGCTAGACGTAAGATTGCAACTGTGGATAATGTAGGTAGGAGGGCATAGTTGATTCATAAGTACAGAATCTGTGTCTTGGAACCATGCTTCTGTGAGGCAAAGAATGTCTAGCTTGTAATCCAGTTATTAGATTGGCAAGCAGGGGGGAACTTGTTCCTGGCCGTACGAGTGTTAATTAAGGCACAATTGAGGGGGGGGGGTGTGATTGGATTTAGGTGCAGGTGGGGCAGATGCAGTAGGAAAGGTGTTTATCCTAGTTAGTCTGCACTTCCGAGGGGGGGTGTGATGAATATAGATATGAGGTGATTGGTTAGAGGAGGTGAGCCAGCAGGAGAGGGGAGATAAGAATGCCAAGTGTTGCCAAAAGGTGTGCAGCCCACCTCCACATCGGCATCCAATCTCCACCGCATACATGCACCCCACCAACACAAAGGTACCCACCATCGCATCCCACGTACAGACAGGCACACCACTGTTGCACCACACACACCTACAGACATTTAATATCTAATGCTATAACTGTTACCTTTATTTTTGTCTAAAGATGCCGCATGGTATAGAAACTAGCACTGGTCATGAGACTTGAGAACATGAGACCAGCGCAAGAAACAATGAGGAGGGGGTACAAGGATGGCACAAGGATGGCTCCTAAGATATTGGCCTGGCTTCTAAAGCCACACAATTTGTCAAAGCCTATATTAATATATGATCTCCTGTTTACTCCTTTCTTTTTTTTTTAAATTAACCTTAGTGACTTATTGAAACAAAGCCCTGATTATAGTTGAGTGGAATGAATGTAGCATCTTGTATGTATGAAAGTATTTGGTACCTATTCATTAGCTTGATTTTTATCACGTTGGGTCAGTGATGTACAGTATAGATTCTGAATACCCTATAAATCTTGACGAATTTGATAAAGTGATAACCTGCAAACATCTTGCAGATCCCAGCTGTTTTCTCTTATAGCACTGTTTTCCTTATTCTGCACTTTGTTTCCTCTTTCCCCTCAGAAAGAACGACAGAGGTAGGACGGTTGGTGGGCTCCTACTTGGAGAAGAAAGTTAATCTGGAGGATCACACAGTGCACCTGTTGTTCTCTGCCAACCGCTGGGAGCATGTGTAAGAAGCTTTATTGTGCAATAGATAAAAGTTAAAAAAGACGCAAAACTCAAAATGGCAAAATGTATTTAAATTCTGTGATCAATATGTCTTCATGAGGAAGGTTCTTTTTATGGAAACAGAACACTTGACTATGGAGTTTAATTGATTATTCCTTATCTTCCTGCTAGACCAGTCCAGACAACCTATTACACCCACCTTATTTCTTCCTTTCCCAACTCTGCTTGCCAACTGTATTCTGTTCTTGCATCCAGCACTGCCTCAGACTGTCCCCCTCAGTTGTTCCTCCTGCTTCTGATCTTCTTGCTCACCATTTTCAGCAGAAAGTTCTCTCTCTCCATGTCACTTTCAGAAATTGCCATCCTCACCTACCTTGCCTGATTCTCTACCCCCTGTGACCCTCCCTCTTCCCTCACACCTGGTCTTCTGTATGATTGTCATCTGAACTCCTCAAGGTTATTTTCTCCTCCCATAAGACCACCTGTCCCTCCGATTCCATCCCCTCCTCCTGGCTCACTGAACCTTTCTGGCCCTGCTACCTCCAATTATGTCCATTCTTAATAACAGTTTGTCTGCACTTCTCTCCCTCGGGAAGCATGCTCTCATTTGGCCCATTTTGAAGAACTTGTCACTTGACCCTTCTATGCCTGCTCACGATCGTCCCGTCTCCACTCTTTTCTCTCCAAGATACTTGAAAAATTAGTTTTCTCAGCTTTCTGCTCACCTTGACTCCATGCACACCCTTCATCCCCGTCAATCTGGTTTTTGCACTGGTCACAGCACTGAGACTATTCTACTTTCAGAGTGAAATTTTTGAGTCTCATGATCATGGTAGCATCTCTATTGCTGTCTCCTTGAATCTCTTGTCTGCTTTTGACTTTGTTGATCATGCTTCTTTCCCGTCTCTACTACTTTGGCTTACACGGCATGATGCTTCATTGGTTCTGCTCTTTTCTCTCCCACAGATCTTTTTCTGTGCTTTCCTGCTGCGTGGCTTCCTCATCCCTCCCACTTCCCTGCAGTGTCCCCAGGGTTCTATTTTAGCTCCTCTACTCTTCAACGCCTTTTTGGTCCCTCTCACTCGTCTGGTGCAGTAGCATGGTGTCAGCATATTATGCCGATGATATCATTGTCGTCCACCATACAGGTCCTTCTGCCCTGACCTTCTTCCACTGAACATCTGTTTCTCCCATATCTTCACCTGGATGTCCAAGAACTATTTCCATCTTAACTCTTCAAAGACTGCTGCCATCTGGATCTCCAGGAACAAGCAGGAATGTAGTCTTCACATATGGGTGACGGTACCGACGGAGCCAGCGCAGGAACGCTCCCCAGCATCCAATAGGAAAGCTTTTGGAAGCATCTCACTGCGCCTGCTTTGCTGCCTTCCTGCCTTCCCAACTCTCCCTCCTCGATTCTTTATTTTCTGCAGAGCCAGCAGGAAGCAAATCCTGTCACTGCGGAAAATTTGTTAATTCTATTTCGTCACATCAACCTCCTGGAACTCGGAGCAATCTTCCTTGCTTTTCGAGTATTTCACACCCAGCTCAGCTACAAGACAGTCCTAGTTCAAACGGACAATCAGGCAGCCATGTTCTATGTGAACAAGCAGGGCGGAACAGGCTCTCTGTCGCTGTGCAATGAAGCTTTGCGACTATGGGCCCTCGCCAGAGAGCATCAGATTCATCTCCTTGCGGTGTATCTTCCAGGCATTCAAAACTCTTGGGCAGACAAACTCAGTCGAGTTCTGCTACCACACAAATGGTCTCTCCATGCAGACCAGCTTGCCCAAATATTTCAGATTTGGGGAACCCTGGACATAGACCTCTTTGCAAGTCTGCTGAATGCCAAACTTCCCCTGTTCTGTTCCAGAATCCCAGCTCGACCTTGTCAGGCAAGGGACGCCTTCCTCCTTCACTAGGGTCAGGACTTCCTTTATGCCTTCCCACCCATTCCCCTCATCCCCAAAACCCTATTCAAGCTTCAGAGAGACAGAGGTCATATGATTTTCATAGCTCCACGTTGGCCACGGCAAACATGGTACCCTCTGCTTCTACATCTCTCTCTGCTGGATTTTCTGACATTTCTGTTTGGATGTCTCGCCGCTGCTTGAAATTGAACATGGCCAAAACTGCGCTTCTTATTTTTCCCCCTAAACCTTCCTTTCCCCTTCCTCCTTTCTCAGGCTCTGTGAATAATGCTCTACACCTCCTTGTCGCCTCAGCTTGCAACCTTGGTCGACTTTGACTTCTCTCTTTCTTTCCTTCACACACATTCAACTGATAGCTAAAACCTTCTGTTCCTTCTCTACAGCATTAACAAAATTCACTCATTCCTTTCTGAACACACTACTAAGACACTTATTCACTCCTTAGTCATCTTCCGTCTAGACTATTGTAACCTGCTCCTTGCTGGTCTCCCTCTGAGTTATCGCTCTCCCCTTCAGTCTGTTCAACACTCTACTGCGCGGTTAATCTTCCGCTAGCATTGTTATGCTCATATCACCCCTCTTAAGTCTCTTCATTGGCTTCCCATCCGTTTCTGCATCCAGTTCAAACTTCTCCTGCTGACCTATAAGTGCATTCACTCTGCAGCTCCTCACTACCTCTCCTTTTATCTATCTACACCCCTCCTCGGGAACTCCACTCTTCTGGAAAATTGTTCCTATTTGTGCTCTTCTATTGCCAACTCCAGGCTTCGCTCGTTTCACCTTGCTGCTCCTTATGCCTGGAACAAACTACCTGAGTCTGTGCGTCAGGTGCTTTTCTCTGATCTTTTTCAAATCCAGGCTGAAAACTCACCTCACCTCTTCGCTGCCGCTTTCAGATCTTGACTCATCTGATGTTTCTGTGTTTCCTTACCATTCCCCCTAGCTGTATCATGTCTACAGCTACTGTGATCTCCAGGAACAAGCAGGAATGAGTCTTCACATATGGGTATCGTCGGTACCGACGGAGCCTGCGCGGGAACGCTCCCCAGCGTCCTAAAGGAAAGCTTTTGGGAGCATTCCACAGCGCCTGCGCACTGCCTTCCCGCCTTTCCTAACCGCCTCTCTCCAGTTCTTCTTTTTCTGTGGAGCCAGCAGGTCATGTTTCCTGTCACCGCTGAAGAATTTCTTATTTTTTCTTTTATTTCTTTAGTCGCGTGTCTGCCTTCTCGACTCCGGACCGGTACCGCCGGTTTTTTCTTTCTTTCTAAAAAAAAACAAAAAAAAACCTACTCTTTTCTACTTCAGTGCATTTTTTTTTTCTGTGGTGTTAGGCCTGCAGAAAATTTTTCCTCATGGAAAAGCCCGCCTCCGGGTTCAAAAAGTGCACGAAGTGCAGTAGCACTATTTCTGTCACCGACACCCACGACTGGTGTCTTAAATGTTTAGGTCCTGACCATTCCATCGCGGACTGTGAGTCCTGTTCCATGTCTAAAAGAGGTTTACAGAATCAAGCAGCCAAGCTCAGTACCCTGTTTCCCTCTGATGCAGCTTCTGTGGCATCGACGTCTTCCAGGGCTGCTTCTTCCTCCCATGGATCTCAGGTAACCAAACTTAAATCTGGCCGGTCCTCGAAGAGTACATCTCCCTCTAAGTATCGAGATTCCCCCGGGCTTGCTCTCGAGGAATCCACACCGGCAAAATTACCCCGGCGGGAGGCTCCGGCTTCCAAAGCTTTTATCTATGGGGTCACAGGTTGACATTGATGGCTCGGCCTCGACTGATCACCTGTTACAATGTTCTGGGGTACCGTCAGTTCACACCGGTACCGACATCCAGACATTGGTGGCGTCGATGGATCAGAATATTCTGCCCATGCAGCGTGCCATCACAGCATTCATACAAGCTGCGACGCCTTCGGTACTGCAACAAACTCCGTTGTCGGTACCGATTCCGCTGCCGGTACCGATTGCATCGACGTCGATGGCAGCGGTACACTATCCTGTGATGCCCGTTGGTACCGAACCGGTACCGAGTACTCCCGATGTCGATACCCCCCGGTATGCGTATCGGGCTCTGCGAGAGCATCCAGACAGGCGATACTTCGATTCCTCTGAGGATTCTGATGAATCAGAGGCCTCTATCGAAGCATCGGAGATCCTTCCTCAGGAACCCTCTTCTCCAAAAAGGAGAATGTCTCCTCCAGAGGACTTGTCTTTTCAAGACTTTATCAGGGAGGTGGCCAGGGGCCTTTCCATCTCAGTGGCCTCTGAGACAGAGCCTAGAGCCAAAAAATTAGATATTTTACAATATCCTAAGGCTCCCAAAGAGGCAGCCACTTTACCAATACATGAGATTCTCTATGATCACATGTTGGGCATATGGGAGACTCCTCTTACCACCTCCCCTCATTCTCGTAGGTTGGACACCATGTATCGTGTTCCTCCTTGTCCTGGTTTTCATAAGACTCAGCTTCCTCACCACTCCATTGTGGTGGAGTCTGCTATGAAAAGATCAAGAGTACAAAGAGGCACTCTTCTACTCCTCCAGGAAGAGAATGCAGAACCTTAGATGCCTTTGGCAGGAGAATTTTCCAGGCCAGTATGCTTGTAGCCAGAATCAACTCCTATAGTCTCTATATGGGGATGTTTCTAAAGGAAGTTACAGATCATCTGCAAATCTTATCTCCTTTTATGTCAGAAAATAAAAGGGAAGAGTTTCTCAACTGGCTTAAACATGCCCAGGATATTTCCAAGTTTTCCAACCGTGCAGCCTTTGACTCTTTTGAAGGTGCCAGCAGAGCCTCGGCTATTGCCATAGGTGCACGCAGAGTTGCTTGGTTACAAGCCTCTGATTTGGAATCCTGGGTTCAGAATGGACTAGGTAACCTTCCTTGTACAGGTGAAAACCTGTTTGGCAAAGATTGGCAAGCAAAGGCCAACCAGATGGATGCTGAAAATTCTGCTTTAGATAGACTTTCAAAGTCTACTTCTGCTCCTTTCAAAAAGAGATTGTTCAAAAAAGGATTTTTCCCAAAAAAAGGGAAATATTCTTCTGTTTATGGTCAGGCCTCTTCTTCAGGTCGTTTTGCTACAAAGAGTGAACAACAACCAAAACAGGCCAAGCCTAAGGCTGCGAGGCCTGCTACGGCCCAACAGCCTCAGCTTCCTCAGGGCCTTTGACTTACCACTAGGGAACTTAGCCTTTCTGGCTCTAGAACATCCAGAGTCTCTCACCATCCCAGGAAGGTTAGCTCATTTTGCTCACAGATGGGAACAAATCACAACAGAGCAATGGACCCTCTCTATCATAAGAGACAGGTACAAGCTTCACTTCTTAAACCTTCCTCCTCACACTATGGTGAAACAGTTCAATTCTCCAACATTTCTCCTCAACCTTCTAGGTCAAGAGATTGCCACCCTTCTTGCCCAAGGGGCAATAGAAGAAGTACCCCTTCTTCAACAGGGCTCAGGGTTCTACTCCCCCTATTTTCTCATTCCAAAGAAAACAGGTGGCTACAGACCCATTTTAGATCTCAGAGAATTGAACAAGTTTCTATGCAAGGAGAAATTCAAGATGACTTCTCTCGGAACTCTCCTTCCATACCTCCAGAGTCAGGACTGGCTTTGTCCTCTAGATCTCAAGGATGCGTACACCCGTGTCCTCATCCATCCAACATACAGAAGGTTCCTTCGGTTCCTTTACCAAGGAAAGCACTACCAATACAAGATGCTTCCTTTCGGTCTAGCCTCTGCACCAAGAGTGTTCACCAAATGCATGGCAATAGTAGCTGCATTTCTACGCATTCTAGGGATATTCGTATTCCCATATCTGGACGACTGGCTCATCCGAGCTCCATCCCAGTCAGAGGCCCAGGCTTCCCTGGCCTGCACAAGGTGTGTTCTTCAGTATCTGGGACTGGTAATAAACATTCCAAAATCCCATCTCACCCCTACTCAATCTCTAGAGTTCATAGGGGCCTTAAAGGATACCACAACTGCAAGGGCCTATCTCCCCCAGGCCCGTTGCCTACGCTTGGTGCAGTTAGCCTCACAGATTCAGTTAAAATCCCATTTAACTGCTCGAGAGATGTTACAACTGTTAGGCCACATGGCATCCACCGTGCATGTGGTGCCTTATGCTCGCCTTCACATGAGAGCAGCTCAATGGACTTTGTCCACCCAATGGACCCAGGCATCAGGGTGCCTGTCAGACAAGATAGCGACCTCCAGTCGCCTCTTTTCCTCACTCCATTGGTGGAAGTCCACGCAAAATCTGTTGCTGGGGTCCCCCTTTCAACAGGTGTTACCCCAAGCAACCCTTACCACAGATGCCTCTCCAAAGGATTGGGGAGCTCATCTACAAGATCTCTCCACCCAAGGCATCTGGTCTCCACAGGAGACATCTCTACATATCAACCTCTTAGAGCTCAGAGCAATCTTTCTGGCTCTCAGAATCTTCCACACCCTGCTCAGCTACAAGACAGTCCTCATCCACACGGACAACCAAGTAGCCATGTTCTACGTGAACAAGCAGGGGGGGACTGGCTCTCTGTCGCTTTGCAACGAAGCTCTGAGATTGTGGGCCTTCGCCAGAGAGCATCAAATCCATCTCATGGCAGTGTATCTTCCAGGGGTTCAAAACTCTTGGGCAGACAGACTCAGTCGAGTTCTGCTTCCACACGAATGGTCCCTCCATGGGGACCAGATAGCCAGGATCTTTCGAATTTGGGGAACCCCAGACATAGACCTGTTTGCAAGTCCGTGGAATGCCAAACTTCCCCGGTTCTGTTCCAGGATTCCGTGTCAGGGAGTTCAGGCCAGGGATGCCTTCCTCCTTCATTGGGGGCAAGGCTTCCTCTATGCCTTTCCACCTATTCCCCTCATTCCCAAGACACTGTTCAAGTTTCAGAGAGACAAGGGGTCTATGATCCTCATAGCACCACGTTGGCCACGCCAAGTGTGGTACCCTCTACTTCTTCATCTCTCTCAAGCTCCCTCCCTGGACTTGGGGTCTGCTCCAGATCTCCTCTCCCAAGAGGAGGGAATGTTGTGGCACCCAAATCCCCAGTCTCCATCTCAGAGCCTGGTTGCTGAAGGCTTAGACCTTCAGGATTTACACCTTTCTCAGCAAGTGAAGGATATCTTTAATGCTTCCAGAAAGCTTTCCACCAGACGTTCCTATGCTTTTAAATGGAAAAGGTTTACCATTTGGTGTGCAGAGAAGGGTCTTAACCCTCTTGCAATACCTCTGAATTCTTTACTAGAGTATTTGCTGCATTTATCCCATGCAGGCCTTAAAACGAATTCAGTTAGAGTCCATTTGAGTGCTATTGCAGCATCCCTTAAGCCTGTCAATGGACATCCTATTTCCTCTCATCCGCTGATAGCGAGATTCATGAGAGGCCTTCTTTTGACTAAACCTCCCATTAAACCACCTCCAGTGGCATGGGATTTGAATCTGGTTCTTGGCCAGCTTATGAAGCCACCCTTTGAACCCTTAGCCACTACCTCCTTGAAATTCCTTTCCTGGAAGGTTATTTTTCTCATTGCAGTCACCTCAGCTCGCCGTATCAGTGAGTTGCAAGCCTTAGTGGGTAATCCTCCTTATACAAGGTTCCATCATGACATGGTAGTCCTCAGAACTAATCCACACTTTATGCCTAAAGTGATCTCACCTTTTCATCTGAACCAGGAGGTGTATTTACCTGTCTTTTTTCCAGGACCTCACGCATCAAGTGCAGAGAGGAATCTTCATACCCTGGATTGTAAAAGAGCACTTGCTTTTTACTTACAAAGGACACAGCAACATAGAAAGTCCTCTCAACTTTTTATTGCTTTTGATCCCTCTCATTTAGGACTTCCAGTCTCTAAGAGAACTCTGTCCAATTGGATTGCCCAGTGTATTTCTTTCGCCTACCAGTGTAAGAACCTTTCTCTGGAGGGCCATGTCACAGCTCACAATGTGAGAGCCATGGCAGCCTCTATGGCTCATCTAAACTCTGTGTC
Source organism: Ichthyophis bannanicus (assembly GCA_033557465.1). Lineage (NCBI taxonomy): Eukaryota > Metazoa > Chordata > Amphibia > Gymnophiona > Ichthyophiidae > Ichthyophis > Ichthyophis bannanicus. Next base: position 324,065,634 of record CM066038.1, on the reverse strand, counting down.
CATCGACCAAATCTGTTGAGCGGCCACCTGGGCCTCGGTTCATACCTTTTACAGCCCATTACTGCTTGGACAAGGACTCCCGCCGGGATGCCTTGTTTGGTCAGGCTGTTCTTAAACACCTGTTCCATACTTAATCAACTCCTACCCTCCATCCCTGACTGGATGCCTGAGATTCATAGGTGGAGGTAGAGCCCTTCCCAGGGACTCACAACCTGGATGATCTCCCAGGCATCTCTAGCTGGGGAGTCCCCATATGTGAAGACTCATTCCTGCTTGTTCCTGGAGATAGCACAGTTACTTACCTGTAACAGGTGATCTCTGGGAACAGCAGGAATAAGTCTTCACAACCCACCCACCTCCCCTAGGAGTTGTATCTCTCTATCTATCTTTCCTTTCCTCTCTCTCTCTTTGTCTCAGCTTTAAAACTCGAACTGGAGAGAGGCGGTTAGGAAAGGCGGGAAGGCAGTGCACAGGCGCTGTGGGATGCTCCCAAAAGCTTTCCTTTTGGACGCTGGTGAGTGTTCCCGCGCAGGCCCCGTCGGTACCGACGATACCCATATGTGAAGACTTATTCCTGCTGTTCACAGAGATCACCTATTACAGGTAAGTAACTGTGCTTTGTCTGTCTCAACTAGATTGTAAGCTCGGATGAGCAGGAACCATCTTTTACATGTGCAGTGCTGTCTACACCTTGTAGCATTATACAAATGTTCAGTAGTAGTAGTAGCATGTAGGGAGAGATAAGAAGGGAAAGGTAGTATGGAGCAGCAGAATGAGTGCACCTTTAGGCCACAGTCATGAAAAGGGCATACATTGGTTGCTCAGCAATATTATGCACTCTTTGGAGAACTGCAATGTTAATTTTGGGTTTGGTGCACTTGGTATGGGTCCATCCTTTGCAGTTTAAAGCATATTTGTAGGAATGATCAAGGCAGTAATCAATGGGGCCGCTTCCTGCTGCCAGGTACCATTTGATGCAGGGTATACCCTGACATACTACTTCATATTTTACAGTCTCATACCATATTAGGGTGCACTGGGATTACCTAGCACTTTTCAGGGCCTGTAGAGGACTGGTATGTGGTCTAGGTTGCAGCAGCAGTCATTTCCCATTAGTATTTGCCTAGTTTGCATCAGCACACTACTGTCGGTGTGAAGGGCAACTCAGGAGATGCACGGTTTTTCCGAGGGGTGTGGATACATCACGGAGAAGGGCAGGATCTGAAACGTGTAACTTTTTTCAGAATACGGTGGGCATGGGGATGTCCAAAACGTTCACCTGTGTCTGATCATATTGACAGGGGACATGTTTCTCCATTATATTGCATGGACCGACGTGTAGGCCACACACCAGATGCATGCACACGCTAGCTGAATAGTGCTGTGCCTGTGCTGTATACGTCTTCCTCCTTGATTCTGGACCCTTGAGCATGTCTAGACCCGTGGATGCAGAATTAGGTTCAATGGGGCCCGTTTGATTTAGATGTGTCCGCGAGCCTGACTTGTATGTTATGGAATTGGGCTCTAAGGGAAAATTTTGATAACTATAGGTAATTAAGTAGCCACTGTTAAGGCTAGATTGAAGACCTAAACACCAGCTTTTTAGACTGCTGGGACTTCAGTCCTAAATGAGAGCCTTCTTTTACATCATAGTAAAATAGTACAGTAAATGACAGCAGACCAGCCTGGCCCATCCAGTCTGCATTTAGGGTTGTAACTGCTGTTCCCTGTAGGTTACCTCTGTCATAAAATGGAGGTGATGCAAAATATGCTGAAAATTAAGAATTTCTGTTTCCTCAAATTTCCCTATACTTGATACCACCAGAAATACTTTTGATGAGTGATTTCAAGTCCTGAATATCCCCAGTGCTGATTCTATTTCCTTTTCTAAATGTTACTATATATCTAAAAATGTGTGCTAATAAAGTTTAAGAAAGGGCTGAAGACTTACTATTTTGAACTTGCCTATAAACAGTCACCTAACCCCTAATCCACTGGTGTTATTGGGGGATGAAACGACAGTTATAGCCCCCATTCACATTTTCCCTTTGCCCTGATATTGTAACCTTCCCTTTTTCTGTTCCTGCAGTTTGCTCTTCTCTTTTATGATCTTCTTTTTTTTAACATTACATTAAGAATCTCATTTTATTTGTAAACTGCCCTGATTCAAAGTGATAGGGCAGTATTTCAAGTTTTAAATAAAAGGAGGATGAGCTCTATGTAACCAGTTCTCTTGACAAGCTTTTTCAAAACATCTCAGAATATATGTGTGTGCTTTGTTTTTTGTAAGGTTCCCCTGTAAGTTCCTCATTAATTTTCAGGGTAGCATCTCTGTATCTGGAGAGGTTTATTCTTTCTTTTTTTTATTTTTCCAACAACGCTTTCCATTTACAAATATTCACAACTTCTAGTTACATTCCATACTTTCCCTTCTTTAGTATACATTACAAAACCATACCTTTTTATATAAGTACCTACATTGTCACATTCCCATACCCTCCCCCTCCCTCGTAGTCTCTGTATCCCCCTCTATATCCTTCCCTCTTCTCCCCCTTCTTCCCTTTTCCCTCCACCCTTACTACCATTATTACTACCAACCTCCCTCCCCTTCCCCCTTTACCTTCCCTTGTCCTCCTCCTCCCCCCTCCCTTCTCTCCCCGTTACCCCCCCACTAAGACCCCCTCTACTTCCCTGTTTGCCATTCCATATACCATTTCCATATCTCTATATTTTAGTGCTGTGTTTGAATGTTGCAATTTCACACATATACCTCAACCTTTCCATCACAGCCTGTATGTTTGATGCAGCCTCTTGCCTCTACTGTGCCATAATAGCCCCTCTTGCCGCCCCAATCCAATACCCCAAGAACATTTGCAGGTTCCTGTCTCCCTCCTCTTGCAACTCATTTAAAATCACCATTGGGGGCTTCAGCAGTATTTTTACCTTAGTTATTTCATACAACTTATCTTCTACCTCCCCCCACAATACTTGTATTTTCGTACAATCCCACAACACATGCTTTAAGTCTCCTCGCCCTCCACATCCCCTTCAACATTCCCCCTTTCCCTCCTTATTACACTGCCAATCATTCTGGTGTCCAATACACTTGATATCTTACTTTCAAGCTATTCTCTAAATATATTGCACCTGGGGCTATCTTTCTTGCCCATGTGTATATTCTTTGCCACCTCTTTCTGTCCTAATTTCCTCCCAGTTGCTGTTCCCACTTTTGTTGACCTTTGATCTCCCCCCTCTCTACCCCCAACAATTCCACAAATATTTTTGATATCAAGCCCTTCCTCTCATTCTTTTTTCCTATTATTTTCAAAGCCTGTCAGTTCCCGTGCCAGATCTGCTCTCATTACCGTACTTTGGATATAGTGTGTCAACTGCAAATATGCATAATAGTCTGTCTCACCCAACCCATACTCCTCTCTGAAGGCTTCCAAACTCCCGGAGCTCCCCTTTCCTATTGACGAGTTGTCCCACCCTCCACAACCCTTTACACCCCCATTCCCTGAATCTCCCCCCTTCCCTACCCGGCTTAAAATCTCCCAGCCCCATTATGTGGGTCTCTTTAGAGTACCTCTTCCCTGCCATTAACTTCCTCTTAACCCTTAACCATAAATCCTTGGTAAGCGCCATCGGGCGCAAACAAGACCACCCGCCTCACCAGCAAGCTCCCCCGAACGCGATCATGGTGGAGCAGGAGAGCCGCAGTTTCCCGCCGGCAGCTATTTAAAGCAAGTGCCATCGGGCGCGCCCATGCCTGAGGGCCTCAGGCGCGGACCAAGTAACGGCCAAAGATTCATGGTCCCGGGCCCTCCTCCACGCACTTTGGATCTATCTGCCCCAGTGCGAATCCTGTTACCTTGCCTGGACAGTCCATTGCTTGTAGTTTAATTGCATAGGTCATACTACCCATTGTTTGCACTCTAAAACAACTCACGCGGCATAACCTAACAACTCTAGCAACCCCATTACTACTTCATAGCTAAGACTTCTAACCAACCACAAGTAACACAACACACGAAATAAAAACACCACTACCATTGTAGAAATACACGTATAGTACCCACAGAATTACACCTATATGACCCAGCTCAAGTTGAACACAGGTCAGTAAACCACAAGCCCAATCCCAGGTCAGTAAAATACAAAATACAAATCACAAAATGCATGCCACTACCCACTACCTCATCGTCTACGTCACACTCCTACATATGTTCGCACCCTGCACACACAACATCAGACTCAACGAGCAAATCCCCTTGCTCAACCTACATGCCACCCTGCCCAGATGCACACCAGCATCAAACCTATCCAAAGAACGCCAACAACAAAAGCATACAGCCCACAAACCATACAATGCCACATGTCATACAACCACACACCACACAAATAACGAACATACAAACCCAATCATAACAAACACCAGGTGTGCTCTTCTAAACGCCAGATCTATCAGGAACAAACCAAATACTATCCTTGACCTAATCCACGACAAGAAGCTTGATATAATATGCATCACAGAGACCTGGCTAGACGATTCAGACCAGGTCATACTAAACCAAGTAACCCCAACAGGATACTCGGCATTCAACTGCATCAGAGCACAAAGGCTAGGAGGAGGAGTATTAATATTTACCAGAAAAGAATACAGATTCAAAACAATCGCAACCACTAACACAATTGAATCTAACACACTCACTATAGCCAACAAGTACCTAAGCATCTCCCTCACATACAGACCACCTGGAACCACAACTGAACACCTATCCACAGTAATCGAAACAATATGCGCACATAACAGAAGAGACAAACCTCTCATTGCACTAGAGACTACAACCTAACATCTGCACCCACCAGAGAAACCGCAACGTTCTTAAAAGCCATGGAGTCATTAAAATACTGCCAGACAATTAACACACCAACATGGTACAACGCCGGACATTGTCTTCATGCCAATGCAACTAGTGGAACAGAACAACACCACAAAACCAACAATCACGCCAGTCCCCTGGTCAGACCACCATGTGATTGAATTCACCATGACCCTGAATAACCCTGCCCAACATAAAGATGATGAAAGAATAACTAGACAGTTCAAAACATTTAACAGAGACTCATTCATAAACGAAATCACTCCACAACTTCAACAGGAACACGACACCCTAGACCTAAACATAGAAGAATGGAACACAATAATATCCAATGCAGCATCTACCCCAGCTACCAAAAAACCACAAACATTCAAGAGATCCAAGACCCCATGGTACTCACATGAAATCAGAGTCGCAAAACGCACACTCAGAAGACTGGAGAGGAAATGGAGATGGAACAAATCACACAACCTCCTAACTCAATACAGAGACAAACAGCAGGAATATAACAATCTAATAAATGACCGTAGACAGCAACACCATACCAACCTAATTATGAAATCTACTAATAGACCAAGAAAACTCTTTAGCATTGTCCAAAAGCTCACCAAGGATGACATGCAACAAAGTACCCACCAGCTTGACCCACAAAAATATGCAGACTACATGAAGTCAAACACCAACCAAACATGCCATACTACACTACAAACAAATGTTTGTTTGTTAAAACATTTTTTATACCGCCCAATACCAGTGGCATCTGGGCGGTTCACAATTGTTAAAATAACATTAAAATTACAGGCTGCTAAGAAACTGAAAAGAACGCCAGTTAAAAATAAAAGCGACAGAGGAGAGACAAAGGATAGAAGAACAAAGCAAGCAGAGAAGGGGGAGGGAGACAAGGACGGGGAAGGGAGATCATATGCCAGACTAAAAAGATGGGTTTTGAGTTGCTTTTTGAAGGCTTGGTAGGATTGCTCTGAGCGGAGGGAAGGGGGAAGTGAATTCCAAAGTCTAGGACCCAGAAAATAGAAAGCCGAGGAGCGAGTGGATTCAAGGTGGGCTTGGGAAGGGGAAGGGAGGGACATACGATTAACGTGAATAGAATGGAGCAAACGATGAGGGGTACGGAAATGAATCAGGTCAGCAAGATAGAGAGGGGTACCTGTGTGAATTACCCTATGTGCAAATGTGAGAATCTTGTACTGAATGTGAAACGAGACCGGTAACCAATGATGGTGCAGAAGAAGGGGAGTGACGTGGTCGTAGCGAGAAGCACAAGACAGAACACGGACCGCAGCATTCTGAATGCGTTGTAAACGGGAGAGTTGAGATTGTGGTAAGCCAGCTAAGGAAACATTACAGTAATCAAGACGGGACATTACAAAAGAGAGAATAAGTGTAGCTAAAGCAGAAGGTGAGAGTAAAGGGCGTACAGCCCGAAGCTGTTTAAGGGAGAGAAAAGAACACTGAACTATTGAAGAGATATGTTCCTTGAATGAGAGAGAGGAGTCAAGAATAACACCAAGATACCTGAGAGAAGAAACAAGAGGAATGGGCTGGGAGGAAAAAGAAGGGGCACAGTGGGGGAAGGACTCCCAAGGGTGAACCAGATGGCGAAAGACTTAGCAGGGTTTACATGGAGAAAATTAGAGGTGAACCAAGAGGCAACAGCAGTGAGGCAAAGGTTAAGGGGAGAGATATCGGGCACAAGGGAATCAGTATGGTGCAAGAGAATGATATTATCCGCGTAATAGTACGCGGAGATACCAAAACTGCTGGATTAATAGAGCAAGAGGGGCTAGGAAGACATTAAAGAGGAGGGGAGCAAGGACAGATCCCTGAGGCACACCACAGGAAAGAGGGGTGGGAGCTGAAGAAGAGGACCCAACCACTACAGAAAAGGAGCGACAGGAGAGAAAAGAACAAAACCAATGAAGAACCATACCAGAAAGGCCAGCGTCTTGAAGACAAACGAGAAGAGTGCGATGGTCCACCAAATCGAAAGCTGCAGAAAGATCAAGAGAGACAGCAAGAGTGAGAAGACCACGATCGTGAGCAGCATGCAATTCGTTGAGAAGAGAGTGAAGGATAGACTCCGTGCTATGACCGGGACGAAAACCAGACTGCCGAGGGTGGAGAACAAGAGAGGCTTCGAGGTGGGCAGAGAGCTGAAGGAAGACAAGTTTCTCAAGAAATTTGGACAGGAATAGGAGATTAGAGACAGGGCGCCAGTTGGAGAGGACAGTGGGGTCGGAGGTGCGGGATTTCAGGATTGGACGAACAATGGCGTGCTTCCAAGGTGTAGGGAAGATACCAGAGGATAGACTAGAGTTGAAGAGAGAGAGAATATAAGGGGAGAGGGATAGAGAAGGTTCCAGGAGCCAACGGGAGGGAATGGGATCAGCTGGGCAAGTTGTTTTGCGGATGGAAAGAAAAGTGTTTTGGAGAACAACTGGGGAGACCATCTCAAAAGAGGACCAGGAGTGAGATAAGATAGGGGTAGTAGGGGAAGGAGAAAGAAAGGTGAACGGGGAAGACACGGCTAAAGGAGCGAGGGGGGGAGGACAGGAGGGGAAGGACTGACGCAGGGTTTGGACCTTGGAGACAAAGAAGGAGGCAAGGGAAAAAGGGTCATTAGAGGCAGAAGAGGGAGGGGGAAGGAGAGGTAAGGCGGAATGGGATGTCGTGAGGGAATGAAAAATAGAATATAATTGCCGGGAGGAATTCGAAGAGGAAGAAATAAGCTTGGAATAATAGTCACGTTTCGCTGAGTGGAGGAGGGTACGGAAGTGACCATGACAAGATCGGAAATTGAGGAGAGTAGTGGAGGACGGGCGCTTACGCCAAAGGCGTTCCGCTCGACGAAGATATTTCCGATGCAGGAGAAGGCCAGGATGAAACCAGGGATGCCGGGGGCAGCAGCAGGGGGGTAGGCAAAAACGAAGAGGGGCAATATCATCAAGGGCAGAGGACAAAGAAGAATGCCAAAGATGGGCTTGAGCATCAACAGAGAGTGAAGCAAAGTCGCTGGGGAATATGGAAGCAGAAGGAGGGAATTGAAGGAGCGTATCAGCTGTAAGCTTATGGGTTGGTACTGAAGAGGTAAAGCCAGAATTGGAGGCATTGTTTGGGAGCACTGAGGAAGGGTCTGAAGAATCTGTCGAAGAAGGCCAGACGGGAATAGAAAAAAGAAGGCAGAAATGATCGGACCAGGGAAGGGGTAGGGAGGAAAGAGAAGAGGGAGGGATGGAGGAGGAGTTGGAGGTAATAAGGAGATCCAGGGAATGACCTGCAACATGGGTGGGGAAGGAGACAAATTGGCGTAGGGACATATCAGATAGAAAAGTGAGAAAAGAGAGGTCCCTTGTCGAAGAAGGTAAATCGACGTGGACGTTGAAATCTCCTAGGATCAGAAGATTAGGATAAAGGAGCGAGGCCTCAGAAATAGTAGCCAGAAGAGAATCCCACAGAGATGTGGAAAGAGAGGGAGGAGCATAAATGAGAAGAAAATAGCAGGGGTGGGAGGAGGAATTTAACCGGAGAAGCAGAGATTCTGGGTAGAGCAGAGAAGAAGAGGTGGGGAGTTCCGAGAGAGGGAGGGAGGAACGATACACGACCGCAACGCCCCCTCTGCTTCTACCCCGACGAGATGTGGACAGAAATGAGTAACCAGGTGGGAGACAGCGATTAAGGAAAGATTCCTCGCCCTCTCTCAACCAGGTCTCTGTTAGGAAAAAGAGGTCCAAGGCGTGGTGAGAGATTAGATCATTGACCAGAAGTGTCTTGGAGCGGAGTGAACGACAGTTTAACAGAGCAAGCTGCAAAAACACAAGGGAGGACGGGGACGGGGAAGGGGACAACGGGCGTGGCGGTGCCTGTGAACAGTATGTTAGATTTGAAAGTTGACGAACCAAAGAACCAGGAGGAGCAATGTCAGGCACAGCAGGGCGCCAGCCCCAGTGAACAGGGATGACTGACATGACGAAAGGAAAAAGCAGAAACAGGTAACAGAGAAGCGCCTTAAAACCCTTAGTCCTTCCTCCGTGAAACAAAGCACCCAGAGGAGGACAAGGGGAACCAAAGTGGGAAAGGTTTAAAAATGGGGCCAAGGAGCGCACCTTAGGTGACGCGAAACGAGTAGAGGTCTTGGAATTCTCGCCCCGTCCCTCGCCCCAAGGAGCTCGCACAAGGAGCAGGTCTTATGCACGGTGAGCCCCTGCGTCACTTCCGGTGGGACGGACCAGGAAGGAGGGAGCGTAGCCGGTACTTGGGGAGACAGGGAGACACAACAAGGACACTGCAGAATGGCGATACAGCAAGGAGCAGGCAGCAAGCAGGCAACAGCAACAGCAGACAGATCACATGATAAAAAAAAATCAAACATGGGAAAGCTTCTACATATCAACAAAACAGCAAATAGAAGACATTATATCTGGACTAAACACAACATCACCAGCAGACCCATGCCCAGTGACGTGGCTCAAAGCTACAAAAAGCCAACTCTCTCATCACATTCAAAAAATCGGCAAAGATTCACTCCAACAAGGATACATGCCGCAACCCCTAAAGCACGCAATAAGACCAATACTTAAAAGTAGCAATCTGAGCCCCTCCAAACCAAAATCATACCGTCCCATCTCCAGCCTGCCAGTCCTTGTGAAAATCGTGGAAAAGGCAGTGCAAAGGCAACTTCAGGATCATATTGATATAGATGCCCCACTGGACATAAATCAGCATGGATTTAAGCCCCAGCACGGTGTGGAAACACTACTAACCTCCCTCTTTGACACTCTCCTAAGAGGCATGGACAGCATAAAAAAACGGCTTCCTGCTAGTGTTCATGGACATCTCTGCAGCCTTCAACACTGTGTCCCACACCAAGCTATTGCAATGCTTACAACAGATAGGACTATGCAAGAATATCCTGAAGTGGTTTACATCATACTTGGAAAGGCGAACGCAATAAGTCAAATGTGACCAAAAGAAATCGCTACAATTCCCCATCACGCAGGTAATACCTCAAGGCTCAGCCCTATCATCAATGCTCTTTAACATCTACATACAGCCCATATGCAACTTCATCAAACACCACAAACTTCACTATCACATTTATGCTGACGATATTATGGTGTACGCTCCAATCAACCTACTAGCATTAAACACCACAACAATAACCAAATGCCTCGAAGACATGAATGACTAGCTCACAGCCAACAACTTGACGGTCAACTACGATAAAACTACGCCAGATCTATCAAGCAATGTTCATCACCAGGAACCCCACCTTCATACCTCCACAAGCTATCAGCATCCTAGACAAACACATAGTAGTCAAAGAAGTCAAGTATCTGGACATCACACTAGATAGAGCTCTAAACCTCAAATCCCACATCACCAAAACTACAAACAAGGCCTATCAATGATTGAAAATAATCCAGATAAATCAAACCAATGCTCCGTCAGGACCACTTCCGTACAGTGTGCCAAGCACTAATTACACCACTGCTTGATTACGGAAACTCACTATATCAAGGCCTACCCCAGCAGACACTCCACCCACTACAGATGGTACAAAACACCACAGCACGCATCATTACAGACACACCAAGGACCGAGCACATCACTCCCGTCCTACAGCAACTGCACTGGCTCCCAATGATAAGAGCTAAATACAAGACAATCATGATCATCTTCAAAGTCATTCACCAACTGTCAGCAGACGCACTCCAAAACGTCATAACAAGGGATATCAGCAATAGACCAAGAAGAAACAATAATGACAGCATGATCGGCACACCTGCAAGCTATCACAAAACCAAACAATCAACTTCAAAAAGAGCACCATCACTACTGGCATCCACACTATGGAACTCCCTCCCAACGAGCCTGAGAGCATTAGATGACCTCACATAATTCCGCAAAGACCTCAAAACATTTCTGTTTATAGAAACATATGAGCATCCAGGCAACATCCCATACCCATACTGAAATACCACTTACGCTGACAACTAAGCACACACCCATCCTATCCACACACACACAAGTTTATCATACCACATTACTAAATACCTTCATGTTATGTTACCTTTTAATTATACTGTCTAAATGCTGTTATGTAACTGTACTGTCTAAATATTTACACGTACCCTAATGTTAAATGTAACCCTGCAATTGTGATGTGACATGACGTGACCACCTTGATTGAAGGATAAAGTGGCATACAAATCTGTCTGTCTAAATAAATAAATAAATATAAGGATTTCCCTCCCTATCCTTTTCTTTCCCCGCCTGTGGGTCCCACACCCATTCCTCTAAACTATACCCCCTATGCCCTTCCATTTCCATATGTACCCAACTGGGTGTCTCACCTTCCCCCTTCCACGTTTGCACTGCTTTCAACTGTGCTGCCAGATAGTATTTTTCAACGCACAGTACTCCCAGCCCGCCCTCCCTCCTGCTGAGAAACATTGTATACCTATTTACTCTTGATGCTTCCCCCCCCACCCCGCATATAAAAGCCGTTATCATATTTTGAATTTGCTTCAGATATCCTCTAGGTACCCTACAAGGAAGCGAGCTAAACAAGAATAATATCCTGGGAAGAATATTCATTTTTATCACTGCTATTCTCCCTAACCATGAGAGAGACATCCCTTTCCGCTTCTGTATACCCTTCCTCATCTCCCTTACCAATGGGCCATAATTCCACTCCCTTAAATGTTGAATATCCCTTCCCAAGTGAATCCCCGATAAGTTTTCTTTACCCATTTAAACAGAAAACTCTTTTGTAGACCTTACATTACGCCGTCTGGGAAATTAAAACCCCAAATTTCTGTTTTTTCCTGATTTATTTTATATCCTGCCACCTTACTATATTGCCGGATTTCCTCCCATTAAAATCGGCAAAGAGCGGATAGGTTCCCGCACCGTGAAAATCATGTCATCCGCAAATAATGCTATTTTTGACACCCCTACTCCCATTTGTATTCCCTTAATGTCCCCTTGCTGCCTTACCCTTTCTGCCAAAGCAAATAACAGAGGCGACAGCAGACACCCCTGCCTATTCCCCCTCCCTAGCTTAAAGGGTGCCGAATAACTGCCATTCACCCTTATCCAGGCAGTAGATTCAACGTATAGTGCCCCTATCCACCTTAGAAATGTATCCCCTAACCCCATTTTTTCCAATACTTGCATCATGAACGACCACACCACTCTATCAAATGCTTTTTCTGCATCTGCAGTAATAAACACCGCTTATGCCCCTTCCTCTGCACTTCCCAAGTCAAATTACAAATTTTCCTAAAGTTGTCCCCTCCCTGTCTTCCCCCTACAAACCCCGTTTGATCTTTATGAACTAACCTTTGTACTACCCTCTGCAATCTATTGGCTAATATTTTTGCCAATAGCTTGACATCCACATTCAGTAATGAGATGGGTCTATAAGAGCCACACACCATGGGGTCTCTCCCTGGTTTTGGTAGGACAACTATGCCCGCTTCCGCCATTGATTTTGGAAGCTGATAGGAACCCCTCACTCCATTAAACACCTCAACCAGCGTTGTACAAATTGTTTCTTGGAACACCTTATAGAATTTACCCATTAACCCATCTAACCACAGTACTTTGCCCCCTTAAGAGTCTTAATCACTTCAGCCACCTCCCCTTCACTTATTGACCTGTCTATCCACTCTGCTTCTCCTTGCTCTAGCTTACTTAAGTGGCACCCTGATATGTATCTAGCACCCACCTCACTTCCTTGCATTATCTCACTACTATATAACTTATTGTACAGTACTACTCCTTAAACACCTGTCTAATTTCATTATTCCCATTTACCAACTCCCCTCTGTTATTCCTGATGCTTCTAATACTACTTTGTTGTACTCACAATTTAATTCTATTTGCCAGGACCCACCCTGCCCTATTCCCCCCCCCAAACATATATTCTGTTTAAGAATATTTAACACGTGCTATTTTGCTTGCCCTTAACTGCCCCAATTGCCCTCTTAACCATTGTAGTTCCCTCAGCACTTCCACTTTCCTGTCACATTGATGGCTGGTCTCTAATTTCTTTATTTTCTCCAAAATTTGTCGCGCTGTATCCCCTTTTCCCCTCCTAATTCTTACTGCCCTCTTACCATTGCTTTCAGCCCATCCCACACTGTCCCAAGGGTCATTTCCCCATTTCGATTGAACTCCAAGTACTCCTGAATCACTTGCTTTATCTTCCCCACTACCTCCAGTTCTTCCAGGATAGATTCATTAAGTCCCCAAAATTTTATTCCTGTATCCATGTACCCTAAGTTGAAAGTCACACTCACTGGAGCATGATCCTTCCATGTTATCTGGCCTTGTTCCACTTCTACCACTCTTGGCATCCACTCCCCACCAACCTATATCATATCTATCCTACTATATGTATTGTGTGGATTTGAATAGAAAGTATATTTACGCTGCCCCGGGTTTTTACGCTGCCATGCGTCTGAGTCCCAATCTTTCTTTCAATTTCAACAAGCCTACCCTATCCTTTCTCTTCCCCATCCCATTCCCCCACTGTTATCCAAACATGGGTTCACTGTCAAATAAAAATCCCCTCCTACAATTATTGGTGTGTCCCCGAGTGATTCCATTTCCTCCACCATACGCTCATAGAACTCCCTTTGTTTTTCATTTGGCCCATACAAACTCAAAATCCACACCTCCTCCTTTGCCAGTTTAATCTTAACTCCTACACATCTTCCCCCCCCCCTTTATTCTGGTATTCCCCTATCACTCTATCCTGCATATTTGCACTCACCATCACCCCCACCCCTTGGCTCCACTCTCTGCTCTGCCAGAATCACTTTTGGATATTTCTTTGATTGCAGCATCTGCTCCTGTCCCACTTTTAAGTGAGTCTCCTGTATATAGATAATATCAGCCCTTAATCTACTTCCCTCCTTTTCTAATAGCCTTCTTTTATTCCATGTTCTCAGGCCCTTCACATTTATTGTAGCAATTGTTAACTTCTGGTCCCCCCCGCCCCCACCTTACCCCTCCCTTCCCCCCCCCCCCCCCCCGGGTATCGCTCCCTCCTGAGGTCACCTTTAGAGTAGTGGCCATCCCTCTACCTGGAGCCCCTTGTCCTTCTACCCCGCGCTCTCCCCCTCCCCCTCCCCCCCATTTACCTTATTCCCTCCCCCTCACATAGCTTCCCTATCTTTACGAGTTACTGCAGCCTGCCCTCCTTTTTCAATGCAAAAACATCATATATCACGCTCCTTTTTTTTTGTTTTGTTTTGTTTATAGAACCGTTACAATCAACAATCTCTTTAACACTGCAACTTAACAACCATTATCAAACTTATACTCTATATTCACTCGTCCATACTATGTGTGGTATTACTATAATAAATTTCAGTTCCATTTCCACTTTTCAACCATCATCTCTCTGTCTGGTGATCCAATCTCACAGACCCCTAGACCACTTCAGGTTGGCCATTCTCTAGGTCTCCCCAACTGTCCTCATCTCCAGGAACAAGCAGGAATGAGTCTTCACATATGGGTACGTCGGTACCGACGGAGTCTGTGCGGGAACGCTTCCCAGCATCCAGTCAAAGAGCTTTTGGAAGCATCCCACCACGCCTGCGTGCTGCCTTCCCGCCTTTCCCAACTGCCTCTCCTCAGTTTTCGTTTTTCCGCGGAGCCGGCAGGACGTCCTCCTGTCACCGCAGAAAATTGTTCTTTTAATTCTTTAGTTTTCTTGTGGTCGCGGCTGTCTTCCCCGACGCCACAGGTACCGCTGGTATTTCTTTTTTCTTTTCTTGTAAATTTTTCCCTTTAAGGGAATATTTTTTCTTCTGAGTGTCTTACGGTTTTTCAGGCCTTCTAGGCCTCTCCATGTCCCTCATGGAACTGCCAGCCACTTTCTCCAAGAAATGTTCAAACTGTGGCGGTACAACTTTATTTTTAGACTCCCAAAATTGGTGTCTAACCTGTTTGGGTCCTGACCTTTTTCCTCCGGAGCCCTCGAGCTACAGTATTGTGAGAAGAGGTTTTCAACATCAAGTTTCCCTCGATATGAGGTTCCCTTCCAACTTCAGGGCACCGACCATTTCTTCTTCTACACAGGATCAGGTAACCCACAAACAGTCTGTTAGACTAGCCAACCCTCGAGTGGTAGATCTCATGCACAGCATGTAGACGGCTCCGGCCTTGCCCTCGAGGGCCCATTGGCTTCAAAACCCTGGCGGGAGGCTTTGGCCTCCAAAGCCTATGTGGGGTTTCGGGTAGTTCCTGGGACTCACCCCTCACAGAACATACCTGAGCCATGCCCGGTGGTGGCATCCGCTTCGAGTGGTACCGATAGCCCGGCATCGGCACTGGTGTTGGATGTAACACTCCTCACCAGGGATCGTCGTCTGGCGTCCTCGGTACCTACGGGGACCGGTGGATACGTTCCAGACTGACTTTCCAGTATCGGTACCGGCACCGATACTACCACCGACGTCGGTACCCTCCAGACCTGCATCGATAGACTCGCTTCCTTCGATGCCGAGTCTGGAATCAATCTCTAGTCTGGAAGACTGGGTACCGACACGTCTTGGTACCGACACCTATCGGTACCGAACGCTCGGTACCGAGGGTGACTGCCGAAGGCTTTCGGTTACCTCGGTACCGATTGGGCTGTCACCGATTGCTGCTCCGATGTCGGTGTCGGGTTCGGTTCCGACAGCGGTATCGGTACTGGTATCCACAGTAGCATCGTGGCCAGCTCCTTCCATGCTTCTTTCAACAGGATCGCTCCCTTCTATACCAAGTTTGGAGTCGATACCTGGCATGGACGATGTGGTACTGACTGTCGTTGGTCCTGACCTCCAGTACCAGCATCCATCCGTTAAGGATCCCATACTGCACCGTGCAGGATCTTATATTCCTATATACTCAGATCCTTCGGTGCCCAGACTAGTTCTTCAGATCTAGCCTGTCCAGGGGAGGTTCTCTTTGGAGATCCTTCTTTTCAGAGTTTCCTCCTGGATATGGCAAGATCACTTGCTATTCCTATCCCTGGCCATGATCCTACACAAGGCTCTGTTTCTACCGAAGCAAAGGAGAACATAATGCTTCCTTTGCATCATTCCTTGCAGGATCTTCTTCTAGGAATGTGGGAAGCACCTTTAAGGGTACCCCCACCTTCCAGAGCAACTGATCTCCTATATCAGGTGCCCCCCTCTCCAGGGTTTCAAAAGACTCAACTTCCTCATCATTCCATTGTAGTGGAATCAGCAATGAGGCGGGTGAAGAGTAAGAAAAAGCACTCTTCTTATCCGCCAGGTCGTGAGTCTAAGACACTAGATGCCTTTGCACGTCAAACCTTCCAGACATCCATGCTTTCAGCAAGAATTCTCTCATATATTTTTATATGAGTCTATCTCTTGAGGAGGTCACAAAGAAATTACATCTTTTGACTCCTTTTCTTTCAGAGCCCAAGAGTGCAGACTATTCCTCACTGCTTAGTCATATTCAAAATATCTCTTGGTTTCTTACTCGTGCTTCCCTAGACTCATTTGAGTCTGTTAGCAGAACTTCTGCTATAGCTATAGGGGCACGACGTAGAGCCTGGCTCCAAGCTTCAGACTTAGACAAATGGGCACAACAAAGACTGGGTAATACTCCTTGCACTGGAGAAAATCTCTTCAATAAGGAGTCTTTACGTCAGGTTACTCGGTGGTCCACTGACTTACCTGTTTCTAAGGGCTGTTCTACGCCGCCTTCTTTCCCAGTAGGTAGGAAATGTCCTACCAAACTTTCTTCCCCTAGGGGGAGAAGGTTTTATTCATCTTCTGCCCATCATACAGATGTTCCCAAACACGGGAAACATCGCCCTGGTCTGAAGAATCCAAACTCTCACCAGGCTCAGCAAACCCAGCAACCGCAGGGTTTCTGATTAATCATCATCATATTTTTGCGCCTCTTGGGGTTTAGAACCTGAAGTTGGCTTCTCAGTAGAAGCCTTCCACTGTTTTCATTCTAAACTCTAGGCATGGATCTCTTTTCACAAGACATCCATTTTTTCTCTGTATACGAGCTCTTAGGATATTTATGCCTATAGGTCACAGGTTTCTCCTCTTCTTCCTGCTAGGGAAAGAGGTTTAACAACTATCAAATGATAGTTTTCTGTACCAGCATGAGTTTTTCCTTTCTACAGACTTACCACATTGTAAGTCTCCATTCAGCTCCATCTTCTCTACCCTCTTACCAATCCTTTCCTCTGTAAGAGTGGTACTATTACACTGGAGGGCTTCTTCAGCCCCTCTAGTTTTTGTCACTATTCCAGTGTGGCGTTTTCCTCTCTGAGTTAACTCCCTTCTTCATTTTTGCTTTGGGGCAGCTTTTCAGACAGGTCCAGAGTTTTCTTTCTGTTGTCTTACCAGCAGCTGCCCATGCAGGAGCCCTAGTGATTGGACCACTGGTTCTTCTCTACAAGCATCCAGAGTTGTCCTCCACTACATTCATTCTGGCCTTAGTAGTGACTCCAAGACAGTGGATTCATCTTTCTTGGGAAACCTTATCACTACAGGCTTCTCGGATTGTCTTCTATTCTTGCCATCTCCAATTCCCTTGGGTTTGGCAGCATAGTTGACGTAGGTACTGGCTTTTCCAGCAGCCAGTTCTATCTCCTAATTCTCCTGCATTATGCTCTCTGCAATTCTACAGAGAAGCTTTCCACCATGGGCCTTTGCTAGAGAGCATTAGGTTTTCCTCAAACAGCTGTCCTAGATGGTTGGAAACGGCTCCCTCAGTCATGCCTCTCATGACTGGAAGGGTTCTTCCTACCCTACTATCTCCTTTTTAAAACAAAGGACGTGGGCCTTCTCTTACGTGAAAGCTTAAAGAGTTGTTCAATTCCCTGGTGTGGTCCTCAGGATTCCCACCGGGAATATGCTCTTTTTTTTCCTTACAGCTCGTCCTCATGGTATCCTAATCCCTCATGGACAGCGCATATTTAGCTAAAGAACGCATGATACCCTTTTTGCCCCTCAAGTAGGTCAACTTGGTATCTCATTCCTATGCGTCTTCTGTCCATTTTCCATGCTAGAGTTCTGGAGGACTCGGGACTTGCTGCCTGCAGACTGATATTATCCTCTGCTTTTCACGTAACCATCCTGGTTATTTCACTAGCTAGCATTTCTGCAGTAATCTAGTCTGTTCCTTGTCAGGGAGATTTTTCCCCTGACTCCTTCCATCATAACCAGGGGGAATAGATTCTCTATATATCTTCTCAAGTAGGTTCCACCTTCTTGTGAAGAGGAAAGATTCATCCAACAACATCTCCTATGTGAATATACTTTCTATAGGCATATCTCTGTCTGCTTAATTGCAGACATCTATATATAGGCCTATATATTCATATCTATATATATATCTGTATACATCTCTATAGATATATATGTCATTTGTGTGTGTTTTAAGCTATGCCCTTCTATATCTCACTATAGATATATATTCTATAAGTCTATATATCTATATGTGTATATATATCTATATCTGTATATATGTGTATCTGTCGAGATATTCATTATAGGTAGATATGTATTTACATACTTATCTATCTGACTGTCTATGCTCATATAGATATATATGTCTCTATATGATTCTGACAGTTGGGCTCTACCCATACTCATGCTGTTCCAGCATGTTTGGGGTGCTACACACACAACCACTCCCGTGGTAGTTAACAGCTTTTCTACCATAATCCTAAGGGTTAGGTACCCCTGAAGCTCTCCATGTTCCAGTATCTTTCCTAGCTACCACCAGTTAGGAAAGACATGGCGGATCTTCAGTAAATCTGAGGCTCTAACGCCTCAGACACCTGTCCTTTCTTTTTGGGATACAAGGTTTTTTCCATACCCCTTCTTCCCTCAAGGACTAGGCCGGTTTGTCCAAATCGGTCAGCCTTTCCTCTTTTTGCTCCTAAGAGCACTCTGCAGCCAAAAGAGTTTCGGCTTTTTCCATAAAGCCTTCTGCTGAAGGCCTACCGTTTTTGTACTACCCAAGTTGATCCCTGGGGTTACCTCTCACCTTTCAGGATTCTGACCTCCACTGTTTGTCCTACAGGTTTATTACCTCTACTTGAGGTTCCTCTACTGGATTTCCCAGTAGATTCCATGAAGCTCTATACTTTCCTGCAATCCTGTTGGAGATCCATATTGCAATATTTCATTTCAATATATTTGATGATAATTATCATCCACACAAGGACTCCTTGCCTGCAGTCCTATGCTAGGTTGGCTGTCTTTACAGCACTTTTCTGTTTCAACTCCTACCCTCCATCCTGAGGATGCCTGGCAATATGAAGTGTAGCATGTTCCAATCTATAACATGCTGGGACTCCAGGCATCTTAGCTTGGGAGTCCCCATATGTGAAGACTCATTCCTGCTTGTTCCTGGAGATAGCACAGTTACTTACCTGTAACAGGTGATTTCTGGGAACAGCAGGAATAAGTCTTCACAACCCACCCACCTCCTCAGGAGTTGTATCTCTCTATCTTTCCTTTCCTCTCTCTCTCTCTTTGTCTCAGCTTTAAAACTTAACTGAGGAGAGGCAGTTGGGAAAGGCGGGAAGGCAGCATGCAGGCGTGGTGGGATGCTTCCAAAAGCTCTTTGATTGGATGCTGGGAAGCGTTCCCGCGCAGACTCCGTCGGTACCGACGTACCCATATGTGAGACTTATTCCTGCAGTTTCCAGAGATCACCTGTTACAGGTAAGTAACTGTGCTTTCTCGGAGTACGTCCTCTTTCCTTCCACTCTGGTCACTCCTGCTCCTCTGACTCTGGTTGACCCTTGGGTTCCCCATAGAGTCCTGCCTCCTCCAGCGCCTTACGCGCCTCTTCTCTGTTTTTTACTCTCCAGCTTTTGTCTCCCCTATTAAACAGCAGGCAAATGGGTACATCCACCTATACTTCACTCCCTCCTTTTGCAGTACCCTTGTAGAAAATTGCATCTCCCTCCGTCGTTGCAATGTCCCTGCTGCCAAATCTGCATACACTTCAATTTTATATCCTTGCCACATGAGGTCACGGGTCTTTCGCATCTTTTTTGCAATCTGCTCCTTAACCACATAGTCCTTTATGCAGATCACTATCTCTCTGGGTCTGTTTGTTCGGCTAGGGCCCAATGCCCTGCGTGCCCTGTCCAGTGCCACTTTTGCCCTTTCCTCTGACGTACCTTCTTTCTGAAGAATCGCTGTACACACCGCTTCCGCCACTCTCCTGCTGTCCCGGAACTCTGGTTCCTCTGGAATCCCCCTTACCCGTAGGTTGTTTCTCCTCATTCTATTCTCCAAGTCTTCAATTTTATATAATAACTGATCTTTCCACCTTTCAAAGTCTTTCATTCCTTTCTCCAACACTTTGCTTCGGCATTATTTGCTCTTTACGCTGATCTTGCTCCTCCACTTTCTGTGCCAGCTCTCCCACTTCCCCTCTTAATTCTCCACATACCTCTCCCACCTCCGCCTTCACTGCTGCCAACTCCACCTTCAGTTCGTTAAACCAGGCTTTCAGTTCCTCTCTAGTCACCTTCTGCACCACCATTTCGCCGGCCTCTGATTCCACACTTTTTCCTCTCCGTTCACGCTCTGTGTTTTTGCCGCTCCCTGCACTCACTGCCACCATTTTCTGCTCTGCTCCGTCCGCATGGCTGCTAATAAAGCAAACTCCCTAAGGTCCGCCGCCTTTTTCCTTGTGGTTATATGTCTCCCTCACACTTCTACCACCTCTCTCCACTCCTTGCACGCACTTTATATTCACTCTGGGTGAAGTTTTATCCACTTCCACCGGGTTTAGCTCCGGAGCTCTCTCCTCAGGCTTCCATCCAGGCAGATGTCACTTCCTCTCCAGAGTTTTATTCTTAATAAAAAAAAAAAAAAGCCCCAAAACTTTAAGGTGATATGGGCAATGGGTAATATGGGATACTTAATCCAAACTTACTATCTAATTATTTATTCTCCAGGACCAAGCAGGAAGTCAGTCCTCACATATGGGTGACGTCGGTGCCGACGGAGCCCTCGCGGAGCAATTTTCCCCAGCTTTCAAAGAAAGCCTTTGGGAATTGCAGCGCGCAGGCGCGGACCTCTTCCCGCCCAAGGGTGCCATCTTGCTCAGTCTTCTTTTTTCCGCGGAGCCCTACAGACGTTGTTTGTAATTCCCCGCTAGAAAAGTTGATTTTATTTGTCTTTTTTCTCGGTTCGACGCCGGTTCTTTTCCCGCCCGGACCCGCGACGCCGGTTGCGAGTCCGTTCTTTATTTTTCGGTTTTTTGTCCTTCGTGACAGATTTCGCGCCTTTTTTTCTTTTTCACTGGCAGCCCTGTCGTTTGACCTCGCAGGGGCCCTTTTTCCCCCGATGGCTGCCAGCGGGTTTAAGAAGTGTGATCGGTGTAAGAAGCTCATGTCTCTTACCGACACACACGACTACTGCCTCCGCTGCCTCGGACCCGATCATGACCCGATGATCTGTGGTCCGTGTGGCAAAATGTCCTCAAAAGCGTTGAGTCGACAGCATCAGCGGGAACGTATCTTCTCTGACTCCGGCCGGGCCCGGACCTCGTCAGAGGCTTCGACGTCTCGGGACTCTGGTCCTGAGCATCGTCGAAGTTCCTCTGAACGGGGGTCTCCTACCCGGGAACTTCATCGGAAGAAGAAACCCGCGAGGGCGGGGTCGGTGGACGCCCCTGGTTCCTCGAGGGCCAGGTCGCATAGCCCCGATTCCCGTCCCGGGTCCTCGGAGATGGAGAGGCCTTCCAAACATCCTCGTCTCGAGATGGACTCGCCCGCTCACGTGAGTACTGTTGTCCTCGTGGACTCGCCTCCGAAGGAGCCAACGTCGGGCCCTGCTGGGTCTCCTGAGCTCGGACTCAGGTTGACGGCCTTGGAGAGCAGTCTGACTGCCTTCATGGACCAGCAGCGGGCATTGATCGCTGGCCTCGCTGGTGCTTTTGCCCTGACCACCGGGACGTCGACGTCCAAGTCGACCCCGGAGACCGAGCCGATCCTCGAGTCCATGAGGGCTCGAGTCGATCCTCGGTCACGGTCTCCTTCGGCCTCCCGTTCGGGACCGAGGTCGTCGACGCCGACTCCCTCAGCGTCGGGGCGGACGGCATCGATGCCCGCCCGACCGGAGCCGCTCGACTCCTCCTCCGAGGAGTCAGCCTGGGAATCCGAGGACGAAGAGTCACCTGGTTCTTTTTGGACTCGGTGTGTCCCATCGGACTCCCCCGAGTCCGAACCTCGGAGACGGTCCCCCCCGGAGGATACCCGGTTCTCGGACTTCGTGCGGGATATGGCCAAAGCCTTGGCCTTCCCCGCGGATCCCAAGGAGGAGCCTCGAGTCGAAGAGCTCGATGCCCTCCAATATGACTCTCCCCCAAAGGAGGCCTTTCTTGTACCGGTTCCTCCGATGCTGGAACGACTTCTCTTCCGCATGTGGGAGAGCCCGGCGTCGTCGCCGGTGTTAAGCAAGCGGGTCGATTCCATTTATCGAGTCCGCAAGAGCTCCGGGTTCCAAAAGGCACAACTACCGCACCATTCCATGGTGGTGGAATCGGCCATGCATAGACTTAAGAGTCAGAAAATGCACTCCTCGGTGCCTCCCGGTCGGGAGGCTCGAAGCCTGGATGCCCTCGGTAGGAAGTGTTTCCAGGGCTCTATGCTTGCTTGTCGAGTCCAGACCTACCAGCTCTATATGGGCATGTATCTCCGAGACCTGGCTAAAGAAATAGCCGGGTTCTCTGCTGGTCTCTCCGAGGAACCTTTGCAGAGGTTCCAAGCCTTGTCAACTGGTATTCGGGAGTGCTCAAAGTTATCTCTCGAGCAGCCTACGATGGCTTTGAAGCCTCGGCTCGAGTAGCCGCAGCCGGCATCGGTGGCCGCCGACAGGCTTGGCTTCAGTCATCCGACCTCGAGCCATGGGTGCAGGACAAGTTGGTCGATGTCCCCTGCAGAGGTGAAAACCTCTTTGGCAAGCCCATGGATGAGAAGGCTGCACAAATCGAGACCGAGACTCTCACCAGGACTCGTCTCTCAAGGAAGACCTCTGCCTCTTCTCAGAAGAAGAAGGGCTCGGGGAAAAAGCCCTTTTACCCGAGGAAGGCGGCTGCCTATCACCACTACCCTCATTGTCAGGCCTCGGTAGCTCCCCAACAGGGTAAGCAAGCCAAGGGACGGGGTAATGGGTCCCGTAGGCAGCAAGCCCCCAAGCTTGCACCACCGGTCCCTGCTCAGCAGGGTGGGGGTTTTTGACTTCATCAGCATAGCCTCTCCCCCTCAGCTGATTTCTCTCAGCACAGGAGGCCGGCTGGTCCACTTTGCCCACAGGTGGTCCAACATCACTACAGATACCTGGGTGCTTCACATAGTCCGAGAGGGCTATCTTCTGCACTTCCACCAGGTACCTCCCTCCTACTTTCCGGGGGAGCCTCTCAGACTCCCTCTGCACAGGGACTTACTCCTTCAGGAGTTAGCAAGTCTACTTCAGGTACAGGCTGTGGAACCGGTGCCCCACCACCTGAGAGGTCAAGGTTTTTACTCCAGGTACTTTCTGATACCAAAAAGAACAGGAGGCCTCCGACCCATCCTGGACTTGCGGAACCTCAACAAGTTCCTCGCAAAGGAAAAGTTCAAGATGCTTACCCTTGGAATCCTGCTGCCCTACCTCCAGCAGGGAGACTGGCTATGCTCCTTGGATCAAAAGGATGCCTACACTCACATCCTCATCCACCCCAGCCACAGACAATATCTCAGGTTTGTTGTGGGGGGCAATCATTACCAGTACAGAGTACTACCCTTTGGCCTATCCTCCGCACCAAGGGTGTTCACCAAATGTCTAGCTGTGGTGGCGGCTTATCTGAGACTTCACGGCCTCTTTGTATTTCCATACATGGACGACTGGCTCATCAGAGCACAGTCTTCCCAAGAGGCTACTCACGCCACGCACCGCACTGTGGCTCTGCTCCAGCACTTGGGCTTTGTCATAAACTTCGCAAAGTCCACTTTGCTCCCCTCTCAGGATCTCGAGTTCATCGGCGCAAGATTAAACATGCTTCAGGCGCGTGCCTTTCTGCCTCTCGACAGGGCAAACAGGCTCATGGATCTTGCCAGTCACTTTCACAGCAATTCCCTGGTCTCTGCCAGGCAATTTCTGAGACTGCTCGGCCATATGGCTTCCACAGTCCATGTGACCCCCAATGCCCGCCTGAACATGCGGCCTGCTCAATGGTGCCTTCGCACACAATGGCATCAGGCCACTGGGAGCCTTGCGGACTCCGTACAGATCTCCGACCCGCTGGTCTCTTCTCTGCAATGGTGGCTTCATCTGCCAAACCTAGTGCTCGGAATGGCTTTTCAGTCTCCTCCGCCTTCTCAGGTCCTGACGACCGATGCTTCTCTCCTGGGTTGGGGAGCACATTGCCAAGGGACATGTACTCAGGGCCTCTGGACTCCTTGGGAGTCGGCCCAGCAGATCAACTTCCTGGAGCTCAGAGCTATCCGCCTAGCTTTGAGGGCATTCTCCCACCTCACTTCTCACCAGTCTGTGCTGGTCCAGACGGACAATCAAGTTGCGATGTTCTACGTAAACAAACAAGGGGGCACAGGCTCCTTCCTTCTCTGTCGGGAAGCACAAAAGCTGTGCTCTTGGGCCGTCAGCCGCGGCATCCTCCTCAAAGCTGTTTATCTCCCGGGTCAAGAAAATTGCCTGGCAGACAAACTGAGCAGAATCCTCCAGCCACACGAGTGGAGGTTGGATCCGTTAGTGCTCCAGCGCATCTTTCTCAAATGGGGCCTACCCACCATGGATCTCTTTGCCAGTCCTCTCAACCGGCAACTTCCCCGATTCTGCTCTCGACAACCGCATCCTCACAGAGTAGCGGCGGATGCTTTTCTTCTCTCCTGGTCCACAGGCCTTCTGTATGCCTTTCCTCCCATGCCACTGGTGTCTCGGACGCTCTTCAAGGTTCTCCGGGACAAAGCCTCAATGATCCTCGTGGCTCCCCGGTGGCCGAGACAGCCCTGGTTCCCGCTTCTGATGCAGCTGGCGGTGGACACTCCTCTCCTTCTGGGGTTTCAGCCCGATCTCCTGACCCAGGATCACGGGACTCTCCTACACCCCAACCTCCGGTCCCTTCATCTGATGGCCTGGCTGCTGAAAGGGTAGTCCTGGCTCCCTTCCTGCTGCCTCCAGATGTGGAGGAAGTCGTCTTGGCCTCCAGGCGACCCTCCACCCGGAAGTCCCTACGCTCTGAAATGGCGTCGGTTCTCCGTCTGGTGTGCTCAGCAGTCTCAAGATCCCTTCTCCTGTTCGATATCAGTAGTCTTGCAGTACTTGCTTTGCCTCTCTGATCTTGGACTTAAGTCCAACTCGGTCAGGGTCCACCTCAGTGCTCTTTCTGCGCATCACATGCCGGTGGATGGCAGGCCTCTTTCCAGCCACCCTCTAGTGGCTCGTTTCCTCAGAGGCCTCCTTCTCCTTAAACCACCTTTGCGCCCACCAGCCCCTGACTGGGATCTGAATGTGGTTTTACAGCGGATTACCTGTCCGCCTTTTGAACCTATGGCTACCTGTCCTCTTCGTTTTCTTTCTTGGAAAACCTTATTCTTGGTAGCCCTCACTTCTGCTAGACGCGTTAGTGAGCTTCAGGCCCTAGTCTCTGATCCTCCTTACACTAGGTTCTACAAGAATAGAGTAGTCCTCTGGACTCACCCTAAGTTTCTTCCTAAAGTGGTTTCCCCTTTTCACATCAACCAGGAGGTGGTACTTCCGACCTTCTTTCCCAGGCCACACTCCAGCCGAGCTGAAATGGTCCTGCATACCCTGGACTGTAGGAGGGCGTTAACCTTCTACTTTGACCGTACGCGGGAGCACCGAAGGGCTGTTCAGCTCTTCGTGTCTTATGACCCCAATAAATTGGGGCTCCCTGTCTCCAAGCGTACTCTGTCCATCGGGATTGCTGACTGTATCGCTTGGGCTTATGAGGCAGCCGGCCTCTCGTTGGAAAGTCGAGTCACGGCTCATCGTGTTAGGGCGAAGGCTGCGTCAGTAGCTTACCTCCGCTCTGTTCCATTGGCAGACATCTGCCGGGCCGCTACTTGGTCTTCAAGCCAGACTTTTGCAGCCCATTACTGCCTGGAGAGGGAGTCCCGCAGGGACAGTGCTTTCGGACAGGCAGTCCTCCGTAATCTCTTTGAGGTATAGGCAACTCCTGCCCTCCGTCCCGGATGTTGGGCTACCGGTTGGGGCGTACTCAGAGAAGATTCCTTCCTTCTGTGCTACTGAGCTTGAGGGAGCTCCTTTTTTGTGCTTAGGGTCTCCGGTAGCCTTAAGCTTGGGAGTCCCATATGTGAGGACTGACTTCCTGCTTGGTCCTGGAGAAAGAGTAGTTACTCACCTGTAACAGGTGTTCTCCAGGAGCAGCAGGAATCAGTCCTCACAACCCTCCCTCCTCCCCTTGGAGTTGCAGTTCTATGATTTCGTTTTTGCTAATTTTTTTGCTGTCTTTTAGCTATGTCATCAGACTGAGCAAGATGGCACCCTTGGGCGGGAAGAGGACCGCGCATGTGCGCTGCAATTCCCAAAGGCTTTCTTTGAAAGCTGGGGAAAATTGCTCCGCGAGGGCTCCGTCGGCGCCGACGTCACCCATATGTGAGGACTGATTCCTGCTGCTCCTGGATAACACCTGTTACAGGTGAGTAACTACTCTTTCTACCCAGGGGTGGCTCTATAATGAGGCCTAGTGAGGTGGTTGCCTCAGGTGGCAACTTTTGGGGGCTGCAAAAAATGCCCCCAAAAAAGGCCGCCTCACTCTGCCTTCAAAATTTAAACAAAAAAAAAAGGGGTGGACAAGCTGCTGCTGCTTCTTGGCAGCTGCAGAATCAACTACTCCACGCCCCCCACCCTGCTGCCCCAGAAGAGCCCTGCACTTGCCTGATTGGTGCCCCGGCTCACCCTTGTAGAGCCGCGAAAAGCAACAGTGTTTCCCTTCTTTCCCATGGCTCTGTTAAAGTTGAGCCCACTGGCACAGGTCACAAGTACCTGGCAGATTCCCAAAAAGGCACACAGGTTCCACAATGCTTGTCCCAGGGCAAACAGTGGATTTCCCAGGTACTCTTTAATAATAGTTTATGGACCTTTCCTCCAGGAACTTGTCCAAACTTTTTTTTAAACCCAGCTACACTAACAGCTTTTACTGCATCCTCTGGAAACTAATTCCAGAGTTTGATTATGCAGGGCCATAGGCTAACTGCAGGGAGGCATTTACATCCCCCTGCAGTTACTGCATTTCAGCATGGCAAAACAGCTGCTAGTGCAAATGAG
The DNA here is from genome assembly GCA_033557465.1 of Ichthyophis bannanicus. NCBI lineage: Eukaryota > Metazoa > Chordata > Amphibia > Gymnophiona > Ichthyophiidae > Ichthyophis > Ichthyophis bannanicus. The sequence continues at coordinate 324,038,399 of CM066038.1, read as the reverse complement.
GCAACCCACTGAGATGGCATTAGTTGCACTCACGCTACTTGTGATGAAACATTGTTAGCTTCTGCTGACTATGCAGACCCATAGCAAGCATACCAATGCTTGCAAAAATAATGGAAAAGATAGTTCAGAGACAAATACAAGATCACATTGATTCCAATGCACCACTGGATCCATGCCAGCATGGATTTAGAGAATCTCACGGGGTCGAGACCCTTCTTACCACACTCTTCAGCAACATAATATCAGGCATCGACAATACCCGCCAAAGCTTTGTCCTTGTCTTCCTTGACATCGCGGCAGCGTTTGATTCCGTTAGCATGAGCGCCTCCTAGAACGCCTCAAAGAAAAAGGAATCTCCGGTAAAGCACTCGAGTGGTGCAGGTCCTACCTCTCGGACAGATGGCAGCAGGTAAGATCCAGAAACACATCATCAGAACCATTCCACCAAAGCCAAGGTGTCCCACAAGGATCCTCCCTCTCCGCCTTACTATTCAATATATACATGCAACCTCTCTGCAACCTGATCCGGTCTTTCAACATTAACTGCATGATATACGCAGATGATGTGCTATTATACACGCCTTTTGCAACAGAAAACCCAGACCTCGAACCAATAACATGCTGCATAAACGAAATATCCAATTGGCTACAATCCCAAAACCTCCGGATTCAACACAAGAAGACGGAGGTGATGTTCATTACAAGGAACCGTAACTTCACTGCCCCAACAGTACTGAAAGTGAAGGAAGCAGACCTCCAGACCAAATCCGCGATCAGATACCTCGGCATCACACTAGACCAGAACCTAAATATGCAGGCTCATATAAGTAACACTGTAAGGGCGATATATCATAAAATTAGATCCCTTAGATACCTAAGATCTCTGCTGGAGCCAGATGATTTCAGGACTATCTATCAGGCACTAATTATCCCGCATTTTGATTATGCAAATGCAATACTTCAAGGTCTCCCCCAAACCACCCTAAACCCACTGCAAATGGCAATGAACACTGCAGCAAGAGTACTGCACGGAGCATCCAGGAAAGACCATGTCACACCTATAATGAAACAACTCCACTGGCTCCCGATTCAAGGTAGAATTACATTCAAGACCTTGCTGCTCACCTTCAAAGCCACCAAAGGTCTCTCGTCAACTTCACTAACTGAGCTAATCCAGATGACACCCCACAACAGAGACAGAAGGTCAGTAGCTCAAAACACCTTGATAGTCCCAAGATCTATAACTCAATGCACCAAGTCAACATCCAGCAGGACTTTCAAACTTTATGCACCAGTGATCTGGAATAACCTCCCTCACAACATCAGATCAATCCCAGACATATTCCAATTCAGGAAGGCCGTGAAACACTACCTCTTCCTCATACATTACCCTGAAACCAATAGAAACTCAGCACCATTTGCCGAAACCACCCAAATCACCACTGTCTAAAACCATACAAACACATGATCAGCCTACAAATTGTATATATTGTATATATTGTGGTTGTACATAGTTACCCTGTTAGCCAAGTTGAATATCCTGTTCATATGTAAACACAAAGTACTATTGGAAATGTGTATGTTCACTGTTTATTGTAAACCGCGCTGATGCTGAATAGCGCGGTATAAAAGAGACTTTAAATAAATAAATAAATAAATAAATAAATGTAAGTTATTTCTCTCACCTCACTCTGCAGTAAAGTATAATTTTGGAAAAGAAATCCTGTAAACCTAACAGTAATGGGTAAAAGCATTTTTTTTTTTTACTACATATGTCTGTTTGTACTAATAGATCTTCACGAAGTAGGGAATATATCTCAGTTCTGCATATGTGTGACTGAGGCTATATGTTCTGTTAGCATGGAGTTTCTATGCAGGGAGCTGTAATAATCTGGCTTGTTAAGTTTTCTGAATAGGAATATGGATGTTCTAGGACCCACTGCAATATTTATGTTGCTGCCTTTTTCTGGGTTCGCTCTATATTATGAGTTTTGGAAGTTAGTGCTGTTATGGAATAGTAGATTTGCTCTATGGGTCTTGTACTCTGGGTTCTTGGTGAGGTCAACTGTAGGGTGTTGGTTTGGGGGAAGGGGGTACTGGAATATGTATTGTGTTTGAGATTTGCAGTTTTGCGTTTTTTATACTGCCAGACTGAAATTTAAAATTTTGTCAGTTCAGATTCAAGGAAATTTGAAATTTTAAGGGAACGTCTCAGTTTAAATTTGGTTTAGTAGCCTGATAGTTTCACTGCTGCTGAATTCTGGACTTTTCCAGCTCTAGCACAATCCAATCCAGCATTTTAATTCATGGCTGCCAGGATTAGTTTCTCATTTTATATCTTCCCTCCTCATCAATAAGCTGGTTATAGTAAATACATCTGATGTGCAGATACTTATAATGGTTTGATTGGGGGGGCCGTGTAAGTGGCTTTTCTTTAATCAAATGTAATGTTTTATTATAACATCTGTTATACTAAATTGCATGTGTATGTTTAGAAGCCACCTAGGATTTTAGATGGGTGGCATATACAGTACATTTAAAAATAAAGTATACTATACTAAAAGAGGCTGTGGTGACTTCCGGTTTGGGCAATGAGCTGATCGGACGACTCACGATCAGCTCCGGGTAATCGCCCCACATTACTGCTACAAATCAGCTTTAAAACCTCCTAGATCCCACCTGCATTAACTCGCCCCTGTTGGGGCCTTGATCCTCCGGCGCTGAACCGGCTCGCGGCTGTCCTTGCACGGCTGGGGGGAGTTCCTCAACGAAGCTGAGAGGGTGCAGAGGCCCATCGCACAATTCCCTCACCGCCACTGTTGACTTCCCCTTCGCTGGGACACGGTGCCCGAGGACCTAAGGAACTCTGCGGCGGCTTCTACCCGACGGAGGGGATCGTTGGCTGGCCCTCAAGTAAGTCGGGGGCACGATCGGGAGGTGCGGCCACTGTCGGGATCCGTGCTGCCTGCACGTGGTGGTGTGACCCCGGCGGGAGGGGAAGAGCGGCCTCTTCGCCTGAATTCAGCGGGCAGCTTCCTTTAACGAAGAGCGGGAAGCGGTGCACCCGAATACCTTCCTGCTATTGCTAGCAGTGTTGCAGTCACGGAGGGCTGAACCCTCCGAAACAAGGAGATCGGCGTCTATCTGACCAGGCAGGGACTGCGGAGGAGGGGCATCGGTACAACTTCTCACCCGCGGCTGCGGCTGGCTCTATAGAGCGGTGCTGCTTCTCCGGTGGAGCCGGGGCCTGTGACTCCCTTTGTTCGCTGGGGGGAGAACAGCCGCTGGTGACAGTGGGAGGGACCAGACACCCTTCCCATCGAGGCAACAGCGCTTTCCACAACTGTTGAAGGGCCTTGGAAGATGGGGGGAGCTGCGGCCTTTCCTGCCTGACAACAGCGGACACTGAGGTACAAAAAGAGGGGAAGAGAAGAAGACAAAAAAATAAATAAATAAATAAATAAATAAATAACAAAAATAAAAAGAAAAGAGGGAAAAAAGAAAAGGAGCGCCAAGCTGTGGTTGGATATCTCTCTGATCGCCCCCTCTATCAAGTGGCTTTCGGGGTGTAGCCCCGCGGTTGTTCCTGCCTGGCCTGTGCAGATAAAACCCCTACACAGTGGCTTCCAACCCCCGCAGTGGGGATTTTCAACTGCACAATTTTACTTCCACTATCCCACTAGAATAGTGCCGGGAGTGGGACGTGGTATACGTAACACTGCTAACCTGATGGCATCTAAAGCACCTAGAAAAGAGAGACCCCGAACTGCGGAGGGGAAAATGGCGGACGGCTCACCACCCAGCCCGAAACCAGGTAGCACGCCAGATTTAGTGGCCGAGGTCAGCGCCGCAGTGGTGCAGGCGCTCAGCACACGTTTCCAAGACCTGGTGGAGCAGATTCAAACGCTTGGACAACGTTTCACGGCAGTGGAGGAGAGGATGGAGCAAGTGGAGACAAGGGTGTCTGATGTGGAAGACACGCAACAATCAGTAGTGGCCAAAGTGGCCGCCCTAGAGACTTTGGTGAAACAACAAGGGGACAAACTCGATGAACTGGAGAACCGAGGTCGGCGGAAAAACTTGCGTTTTGTCGGCATTCCTGAAAGTGTCGCTGACAGTGTCCTACTTGAATATCTACAAACTTGGATTGGGAACCTCCTGCCAAACCTGAGAGACGAATCTGTCAAAATAGAGCGGGTACATCGGCTGGGCCAAAGAAGAGAGCAGGCCCGGAATCCACGTGCAGTGATCGCCCGCTTTCTCGATTACAGACAGAAAGAGGAGGTGCTGAGAGTGGCAAGGAGCCGACGGAGACATCAACAAGGCACCGAGCCGATCTTAGTATTCCAGGACTATTTGGTGATCGTAAGCCAGCAACGCAGGGCTTTTTCGGGAGTTTGTTCCCAGTTGTATAACCGCGGCATTCGTTTCTCACTTCTGTACCCGGCTCGACTGCGGATCAACCATCAAGGCCACACTCGCACACTAGCGACCCTGGAAGAGGCGACTACTTTTCTGGACTCCCTGCCTGCTCAATTGGCCCCTTAATCGCTAACTGACCTATTGGAAGTGGGGTGCATCTCCCCGTGGGCAGTATGGTGACCTGGAGCCCCCCGGGGCCGAGCACTTCCTGACAGACTTTCAGCAGTATCTACTGTCATAGGAGAACTCTTGGTTTTGCCTTCCTGTGGAGTATGAGGCTGAGATACAACGTCTCATGGAATTGGTAACATCTATAATGCCAAGGGGGACATTGTATCCTTGTTACTATGTTACATTTGTTATTTTGTTTTAATTGTTGCTGCTCTGCTGGTTCCCTGACTATCTCCCTCCTTGCCCTGTTTCTGCCCCTGTATTCCTGCTTGAATCTCTCCCTTCCCTCCCCTTCTTTATCCTATTACAGGTGAGGCTCGGACGCAGAGCAGGGGGGGTAGGCGGCGATTAATTTGGGGGAATGCAGGGGTTATTGTCTTTGATAAGGGAGGAGGACAGAGGAGATGGGAGGTAATTTGGGTGGTTGTGGGGAGAGATAATTCAAGAATAGCTGAGTGGCGGGCGCTAGCGCCCACTGGGGGAGACACACTGTAGAGGTTTGTAACGGAGATTTTGTGCCTTCCTTTTTTCTTTTCTTCTCTTTAAATTAATTGCTAGGGAGGGGGGAATATCGGAGGGGTGAACCCGTCTGTCGTAGGAAGTAGATCCGGCTATGGCTGGACGGGAGAGTTTGGAGAAGAGGGGTGATGGGGGGGAGGGGAGGGGAGGGATGGGAGGGAAAAGGAGGAGGGAGGGGCAGGGGGAGGGGAGGGGGTACACTCCATTGAATTTAAATGGCTGGGATAATTGCCTCCTAGAAGACAGGGGGGGGTACCAGGCTGGGGGTGTCCCTCTGGAGTATTCAGTAATGATCTTGGGGTGGCATCTTGGCACTGCCCTGGCGCTTTGAAAATAATCACTTGGAATGTCTGTGGGCTGGGAAACCCTATTAAGAGGCATAAGGTATTGCAAGCACTGGCTCGACATAAATGTGACATTGCTTTTCTCCAAGAAACCCACCAGACGGCTGTCGAGCATAGCAAACTCTGCCGGAGTTGGGTGGGCCAAGTGTGGGGATCCCCCGCCCAGGGGCATAAGGGAGGTGTAGCGATTCTAATCCATAAACGCATACGTTTCGTGGAGGAGACGGTCCTGGCTGATAATATTGGTCGATCCCTGTTGCTCTATGGTCAATTAGATGGAAAACCGGTGATCCTGGGAAATCTTTATGGGCCAAACGTGGCTGACCCAGGGTTTTATAATGGTCTGGCATCAAGAGTGGAACAGCTTCCAGAGTGCCCGGTGATCTTGGGTGGGGACTTTAATGGAGTCCTGGATGTGGACCTGGATACTTCTAGGAGAGGAGGTGGCCGGGAGAGGGTAGGGCCCTCCCAGCTACTGTTGCGGTTCTGCCGAAGACTAGGTATAATTGATCCTTGGCGGGTACTGCACCCCTCCGAAAGAGACTATACCCATCAATCTCGAGCACATGGTACTAGCGCCCGAATCGATTATGTAATGATCTCGGGGACTTTGTTTACACACACTGAGGATGCACAGATTGGTCCCTCCGAAATCTCAGACCACGCAATGGTGTGGCTGGATTTACATTGGGGGCGAGACATGAATCAGTCACGCTTGTGGAGATTTCCTCTAGAGCTTTATTCGGATGAGCAATTTCGCCAGTTTATACGCCAGAGATGGGAGGACTTCCTTGGCCACCACCGGGTCCATATAGACGACCCCGAATTAGTCTGGGAAACGGCAAAGGTGGTTCTTCGAGGGAACATCATAGGGTACGCCGCGAGAAGACGCCGGCTGATGGCAGAACGTATTGTACTACTTGAACGTCGAGTCACCACACTACGGCGGAGATGTGCTCACACGCCAACAATGCCCAATAAAAAGTTGTTCTGGGAAACCCAGACTGAGCTTAATGAGCTACTACATCAGCGAGCAAAGAAATCGGTTCTGTATTATCGGTTTCGTTTGCACTGCTATGGTGACAAACCTGGCAAGTTGCTGGCGCGCTGTCTGCGGGCCCGACGGGGTCCTGCTCACATAGCGGCACTGAATGCAGGCCCGGGACGGGTGCATAAGGGAAACAAGGAAATCGCAGAGATTTTTCGTACTTTTTTTCAAAACTTATACAGAACCACGGCTGGTCCCCCTGAGGGGCTGCAGGACTATCTTGAGGTCTTGGAGTTGCCTCAACTTACGTCAGCCCAGCGGGATGCTCTAGATCTCCCTATTACTATACAAGAAATACAATCCGCAATATCTGCGGCCCAGTGTTATAAAACGCCGGGGCCCGATGGATTCGGGGCCGAGATTTATAAGATCCTAGGGGACGGGGTGAGTCCTCTGCTACGAGAGGTCTTTGTCACCAGAACGGAGCAGGGGGCATTCCGCTGGGGGCGCAACCACGCATATATCACCCTGATCCCGAAGCCGGGTAAAGACCCGCTGCAGGCAGCTTCATATCGACCTATCTCCCTATTGAACTTTGATCTTAAACTTTTGGCGAAAGTTCTAGCTGACCGCCTAGCAGGGGTATTGGATTACTTAATTCATGAGGCACAAGTGGGCTTTGTGAAAGGCCGCCACGCTGTACGCAACCTTCGGAAGATTCTGGCCTCTTTGGAGTGGGTGCATGCCCACAATACTCCGTCGCTATTGATAAGCTTCGATGCGGAGAAGGCCTTTGATAGGGTAGACTGGCACTATCTTTGGAGGCTGCTGCCGCGCTACGGCATGGGGGAGGGTTTTTGTAAAATGGTGCAAAGTTTGTACGTTTCGCCGACAGCAGGCATATTGTGCAATGGCTTCCTCTCCGATGACCTCACGTTGGGGAGGGGTACAAGACAGGGCTGTCCTCTTTCGCCCTTGCTCTTTGTGCTCTCCTTGGACCCGCTGATTCGTACCATCGTAAATTCGGGGAGAATACAGGGAGTGCGGCTGCGGTCGCAAACTTTCCTTATATCGGCTTTTGCTGACGACTTGTTAGTCCATTTGACGACACTGGCCACATCCCTACAACCGCTATTAGACGAATTCTGGCGGTTCGGAGCATTTGCCGGCTTGCGTATTAATAAAGAGAAGTCTGAAGTAGTGGATGTTTTGGGGCGGGTCTGCGGTTCCTGGAGGGGACCCTTCCCTTTACGGTGGGCAGATAAAGAATTCATCTATTTGGGCATAACATTGACTGGAAACCCCCAGGAGTTATACCGGCGTAACCTAGACCGGATACTGCGGCATTTGGCAGTGCAGCTAAGTGCATGGGGACCCCTCCCGCTGTCTCTGGCAGGGAGGATAGCAGCAGTACAGATGATCGTTTTACCCAGAATCTTGTATTGGCTGCAGACCCTGCCAGTCTGGTTGCTTCGACGTGACCTGAATAGAATAGAGGCTCTGATTAAGCGCTTTCTTTGGCGGGGGCAGCGAGCACGGGTCCCGTGGCATCGGCTGCTTGGGAAATGGCGAGAGGGAGGTATGGGCCTACCAGACTTGAAGTCCTACGCATTGGCCTGTCAAGCTAGACACCTGGGAGATTGGCTGGGGGGGACAGAAATATACACGCCTAGGTCCTTAGAGGAGTGTCTGGTGGCTCCTGCGACTCTCCTGGGGACTTTGCACGGCACTCATAAAGCCCTCATAGATTCTAGTTGGCAGAGTCCATTGGTGGACTCTGTCAGACGCACATGGCAACAACTTAACATATATTGGCAGGAACCGTGGAAGGTGTCTTGTTGGTTGCCACTGCAGGGCAATGCCCACTTTACTCCAGGGTCCGAGACTGCGGTATTTCGGGACTGGTGGACACGTGGCATCCGGATGGTAGGGCACGTAGTAGACCAAGCGGGAAGCTGTAAATCATTTCGAATGCTCAGTCGGGAGTATGAGCTACCCGACACGCATTGTTTTGCCTATATACAACTCTCCCACTATGTGGCCGCCCTGCCGCGCACTGCGCTGCAGGCAGAGCGCTCAGCCTGTATTTTAGAGTTTTTCCAGCTGGGAGAGGAGCGCACGCCGTCAATCTCTGGTTTGAAACGTAGTTTGGAGCCTTACCGCCCCCTCCCTGATTATAGTGGAGTTGAAAGAGCTTGGGCGACTGAATTGGGAGAAGCCGTACAGCCGGGATCGGTACTGATGGCATTGAAACGGATCAGACGATTGGTACAAGGAATGCGCTGGCGTGAGATCCAATTTAAATGCGTGACTAGGGCCCATTTCTCGCCGAGGCGAGCACTGCGTAGTTGTCTGGACACGGATGGCTCCTGCCCGCGCTGTTCGGAACCCTCGGCAACTCTCCTACATATGTGGTGGGGCTGTCGGGGAATACGGACGTATTGGGCACGGATATGCAGCTTCCTCTGCACACTGCTTCAGCGTAGGATTCGTTGGACAGGCCTCTTTGTCACACTTGACCAGTTGCCGACCCCTGGACCAGTGAAAGCTGGTGAGAGTTTGCTTGTGCGGAAGGCCTGTCTGGTGGGTAAAGGGCCGATTCTTAGATTATGGAGGGAAGGCCAACTGCCCACTTTTAGTGAATGGCGGAATAGCTTTCATCAATTAATGTTGACAGAGCGTTGGTTGGCGCGGGGCAGTGCCAAGCGTTGGACAGTTTTTCTGTCAATCTGGGAGCCATATATTCAGCAGTTGGGGCCCCACAGCCGTAACGCCACTCTCCAAGGGGGGAGTTGATTATATATGGATTTGAGGAATGGGTTGGAGGGAGCTGCTTTATAGTCCCAGACGATAATTGGTGTACAAAGCTGGTAATGGAGTGAGGGTGGGTTGGTGGGTGAGGGGAGAGGGGTGGGAGAAGGGGGGTGGGGATATAATGTAAAATGACCACCTACTGTGTTATCTTTCTGTTGGCTACCGGGGGGGAGAAGAATAAACCCTCCCCGTGGTGCCGTTTGTTGATGTGTTGTTTGGATTGTATGGTGGACTTAAATAAAGTTTAAAAAAAAAAAAAATAAATAAAGTATACTAAATATCTCCAGGAACAAGCAGGAATGTAGTCTTCACATATGGGTATTGTCGGTACCGACGGAGCCCGCGCGGGAACGCTCCCCAGCGTCCAATTAGAAAGCTTTTGGGAGCATCCCACAGCGCCTGCGTGCTGCCTTCCCACCTTTCCCAACTGTCTCTCTCCAGTTCTTCGTTTTCCGCGGAGCCAGCAGGTCGCACTTCCTGTCACCGCAGAAAATATCCCTTTTGTTTCTCTTTTTTGTGGTTGCATCTGCCTTCCTTCGACGCTACACCGATACCACCGGTTCTTTCTTTCTTTTCCTTGTAAAAAAAAAAAAAAAAAACTCTTGGAGTCTTCCAGCTTTTTTCTCCTCTAGTGCCACGCGCCATTTTGGGCACTTGGCCAACTTTCTTCTATAATGGAAAAACCCGCCTCGGGTTTTAAAAAGTGTTCCAAGTGTGGCGGTACCATCTCCGTCACCGACACCCATGAGTGGTGCCTCAAATGTTTAGGTCCTGACCACTCTATCTCCGAGTGTGTTGCCTGTGGGATGATGTCGAAGAGGGGTCGGCAAAACCGAGCTGCTAAACTTAGCACCCTTTTTCCCTCCGATGCAGCTTCTGTGGCATCAACATCTTCCAGGGCTTCGTCTTCCTCCCATGGATCTCAGGTAACTAAACATAACTCTAGCCGGTCCTCAAAGGGTAAATCTCCTTCTAAGTATCGAGATGCCTCTGGCGTTGCCCTTGAGGGACTCACACCGGCAAAATTGTCCCAGCGGGAGGCTTCGGCTTCCAAAGCATCATCGGGGCTCCAGGATGTTCTCGAGGCCCCAACCTCGGCAGAACTGCTGGTGCCATGCTCTGGGGTACCAGCCGCTTCGTCTGGTACCGATACCCAGGCATCGGCGGTGTCGATAGACCAGAGATTCTTGGCTATTGAACGCAGTCTGGCGGCTCTTCTCTCGGCATCCATGCCCCCGAAACCGCTTCAGAAAATTCAACCGGTACCTGTACCGACATCGGTACCGGGGCCAACTGCATCAACGTCGGCAGGTGAATTACCGGTGCCGACGCAGGCTATGCCCTCCGGTACTGACAAGTCTGTACCGGACCCTGTCGATACCGACTTCAATCGGTACCGGTATCGTGCGATGCACGATTACCCGGATAGGAGATACTTTGAATCCTCAGAGTCTGAAGACTCTGACAGTTCTGTCGATACCAAAGTACTTCTTCCTGAGGATTCTTCCTCTCCTAAACGTAGGATGTCCCCTCCAGAGGATATATCCTTCCAGGATTTTATCCAAGATGTGGCTCGAGGTCTTTCCATCATAGTGGCTCTTGAAACAGAGCCTAGTGCAAAGGAATTGGAGATTTTACAGTATCCTAAAGCTCCCAAAGAGGCAGCTACTTTGCCTATTTATTTATTTATTTATTATTTATTACAATCTCTTATATACCGCGCTATTTGGCATCAGCGCGGTTTACATTATAACACAACGACCATAACAACATGCTGTTTGGTTTTACATCGAACAGGTGATCAAACTTGGATAACAGGGGTAACTATATACATGAGATATTTACATGGTGAGGAGTAACTTGTATAACAGGGGTCAATTATTCATGGGATCTTGCATGATCTCATGCTAAGGATGTGGGAAACACCTCTTACCACTTCTCCTCATTCTCGTAGGCTCGATACCATGTATCGAGTTCCTCCCTGGAAAACCAAAGAACACACAAGAGGAGCCCCTCTCGCAGACACTAGGAGAACCACACAAACAGCGAGAAGTATATGGTGGTCACTAAACCTTATTAAATTGAAAGAACGCCCCTACGCGTTTCGGCACAGCCTTCGTCAGGGGGCTGAGAACTGCAAGACAACATAATAATAAATAACAAATATATCAATTACATATGCTATAAAAAATGTGACAAATTTTTTGCATAATTGTGTGACCAGGTGGCCAAAATTTTCCAATTTTGGGGAACCCCGGACATAGAACTCTTTGCAAGTCCGCTGAATGTCAAACTTCCCCGGTTCTGTTCCAGAATTCTGGCTCAGGGTTCTCAGGCCAGGGATGCCTTCCTCCTCGGGACTTTCTGTATGTCTTCCCACCCTTTCCTCTAATTCCCAGAACTCTATTCAAGCTTCAGAGAGACAGAGGCCATATGATTCTCATAGCCCCACATTGGCCACGACAAGTGTGGTACCCTCTGCTCTTACATCTCTCTCAAGCTCCATCTCTGGAGTTAGGATCTGCTCCAGATCTCCTATCCCAGGAGGACGGGATGCTGTGGCATCCCAATCCCCAGTCTCTACATCTCAGGGCCTGGTTGCTGAAAGCCTAGAACTTCATGGTCTTAACCTTTCTCAGCAAGTAAAGGATATCCTTTATGCTTCCAGGAAACCATCCACAAGACGCTCTTATGCTTTCAAATGGAAAAGGTTTACCATATGGTGTTCGCAGAAGGGTCTTAATCCTCTTGCAATACCTCTGGAATCATTACTGGAATATCTCCTTCATTTGTCTAATGCAGGGCTTAAGACCAATTCAGTGAGAGTTTGAGTGCTATTGCAGCTTCTCTCAAACCTTTAAATGGGCAACCTATTTCCTCTCATCCTATCATAGCGAGATTTATGAGAGGCCTTCTTTTAACTAAGCCTCCCGTTAAGCCACCACCAGTGGCATGGGATTTAAATCTGGTTCTTGGCCAGCTCATGAAGCCGCCTTTTGAACCATTGGCTACTACCTCTTTAAAATTTCTTTCCTGGAAGGTTATTTTTCTTATTGGAATCACATCAGCACGTCGCATCAGTGAGTTGCAAGCATTGGTGGCTGATCCTCCTTATACAAGGTTCCATCATGATAAGGTAGTCCTTAGGACTCAGCCTCACTTTATGCCAAAGGTGGTTTCACCTTTTCATTTAAACCAAGCAGTTTACCTTCCTGTTTTTTTTTCCCCAAGGCCTCATGCCTCTAATGCAGAAAGTAATCTTCATACTTTGTACTGTAAAAGAGCTTTGGCTTTTTACTTGCAAAGGACGCAGCAACATAGAAAGTCCTCTCAACTCTTTGTTGCTTTTGATCCCAGTCATTTAGGGCTTCCAGTCTCCAAAAGGACACTGTCCAATTGGATTGCACAGTGTATTTCTTTTGCCTATCGGAGTAAGAACCTTCCTCTTGAAGGCCATGTCACAGCGCACAATGTGAGAGCCATGGCAGCCTCTATGGCTCATCTTCACTCTGTGTCTATCGACGACATCTGTCGAGCAGCTACCTGGGCCTCGGTTCATACCTTCACAGCCCATTACTGCTTAGACAAGGACTCCCACCGAGATGCCTTGTTTGGTCAGGCTGTTCAACACCTGTTCCATACTTAATCAACTCCTACCCACCATCCCTGGTAGGATGCCAGAGATTCAGGGGGGAAATGGAGCCCTTTCAAAAGGGCACACAACTTCTGGGGTTTCTCCCTGGCATCTGTAGCTAGGGAGTCCCCATATGTGAAGACTACATTCCTGCTTGTTCCTGGAGATAGCATAGTTTCTCCAGGACCAAGCAGGAAGTCAGTCCTCACATATGGGTGACATTGACATCGATGGAGCCCCTGCGGAGCATTTCCCCAGCTTTCTATGAAAGCCTTTGGGAATACTGCACGCATGCGTGGTCCCCTTCCCACCTAAAGGTGCCATCTTGCTCAGTCTCTCTTTTTCTTCAATTCCTTGCGATTTCTTTGCGTGTTTTTCTCCGGTTCGACGCCGGTTCCCCTTCTCGCCGGGTTCGGTACACCGGTATTGAGCCTGATCTTATTTTTCGGTTTTTGCCCTTCGTAGCTGGCATTCGCACCCTTTTTTTCCCTTTTCCCTGGAAGGCCGGTCCTTTGACCTCGCGTGGACTCTTTTCCCCGATGGCTTCCATTGGTTTTAAGAAGTATGATCAGTGCAAGAAACTAATGTCTCTCACCGTCACACACGACTGCTGCCTTCGGTGCCTCGGTCCTGATCATGATCCTAAGATATGTGGACCGTGTGGGAAAATGTCCACTAAGGCACTATGAAGTCGTCAGCACCAAAAGGAAAGGCTGTAATCCGATTCGGCCTCCGGCCGGGCCCGGACCTCGTCTGAGGCCTCGACGTCTCGGGAGTCTGACCCCGAGCATCGTCGGGGTTCCTCGGAGAGAGGGTCCCCCGAGCGGGAGCGAAAGAGGAAGAAGCGGTTCACGAGGGCGGCGGCGGAGGAGGTCCCTGGCTCCTCGAGGGCTAGGTCTCAGACCCCCGACCGCCGTCCCGGGCCCGTGGAACAGGAGAAGCCGTCAAAAGTACCTCGGGTGGAGCCGGAGTCTGCTGGACACGTAAGTCCTGTTGTCCTCGGACTCTCCTCCCAGGGAGCCGACGTCGGGCCCAGCGCCGCCAGGGCTTGAGTCGGTGGCTGCTGAGTCTCCTGAGCTGGGTCTCAGGCTGACAGCCTTGGAGTGCAGACTGTCTGTCTGCCTTCATGGATCAGCAGCGGGTGCTGATGGCCAGCCTCGCTGGCGCATCTACCCCGACCACCAGGACATCGACGTCAAAGTCGACCCCGGAGACCGAGCCGATACTTGAGACCATGAAGGCTCGAGGTCGTCCTCGGTCGCGGTCACCCTCGACCTCCCGGCCGGGACCGAGGGTGTCGACGCCAGTGCCTTTGGCATCGGGGCGGGTGCGGCCGGGCCCCGCGCGGTCGGAGCCCGACTCTTCGGACGAGTCCGCCTGGGAGACGACGGATGAGGAGTTCCCCGATACCTTCAAGACTCGGTACGTCCCGTCGGACTCACCGCAGTCTGAACCCCGGAGTAGGTCCTCTCCGGAGGATACCCGGTTCTTGGAGTTCGTGCGGGATATGGCCTCTGCTTTGGCGATCCCGGCGGATCCTGAGGAGGAGCCTTGAGCCGAAGAGCTCGAGGCCCTCCAGTATGACTCTCCTCTGAAGGAGGCCTTTACTGTGCCGGTTCCTCCGATGCTTGAACGGCTCCTCTTCTGGATGTGGGAGGCACCGGCCTCGGCGCCGGTTCTGAGCAAGCGGGTCGATTTCCATTTATCGACTCCGTAAGAGCCTTGGTTTTCAAAAGGCGCAGCTACCGCACCATTCCATGGTGGTGGAATCGGCCATGCATCGTCTGAAAAGTCAGAAGATGCACTCTGCAGTGCCCCCTGGCAGGGAGGCCCGGAACCTGGATGCGTTCGGTAGAAAGTGCTTCCAGGGCTCGATGCTTGTTTGCCGTGTCCAGTCTTACCAGCTGTACATGGGCATGTACTTGCGGGACCTGGCAAAGGAGCTTGCTGGTCTCTCCAGGGAACCTTTGCAGAGGTTCAATCCTTGTCTTTGGGGATCCGGGAATGCTCTAAGTTCATGTCCCGAGCGGCCTACAATGGCTTCGAGGCTTCGGCCCGAGTTGCGGCTGCCGGCATCGCGGCTCGACGCCAGGCATGGCTGCAGTCATCGGACCTCGAGCCATGGGTTCAGGACAAGTTGGTCGATGTCCCTTGCCGAGGTGAGAACCTTTTTGGCAAGCCCATGGCCGAGAAGGCTGCTGAGCTTGAGACCGAGCACCTCACGAGGACAAGGCTGTCTCGAAAGACTTCTGCCCCTTCACACAAGAAGAAGGGCTTGGGTAAAAAGTCCTTTTACCCGAGGAAGGCGACTGCCTACAAACAGTTCCCACCTTACCAGGCCTCCCCCGCTCCCCCACAGGGTCAGCAGGCCAAGGGGCAGGGATATGGGCCCCGTAGGCAGAAGGCCCCCAAGCCTCCGGCTCCTGCTCCCACTCAGCAGGGTGGGGGTTTTTGACTCCCAAGGCATAGCCTTTCCATCTCTGCTGTCCCATCCCTGCACAGGAGGTCGACTAGCCCTGTTTACCCACCGGTGGCCACCCATTACAGGGTACAACTGGGTCTTAAGCATAGTCCACAAGGGCTACCTGCTTCATTTTCATCAGTTGCCTCCTCCCTATTTTCCAGGAGAGCCTCCAAGGCCTCCTTTCCATACAGCCCTCCTGCAGGAGCTTCAGGGTCTGTTACGAGACCAGGTGGTGGAGCCTGTGCCTCCCCACCTACAAGGTCACGGTTTCTACTCCAGGTACTTCCTAGTACCAAAGAGAACAGGGGATCTCGGGCCTATTCTCGACCTCAGAAATCTCAACAAGTTCTTACAGAAGGAGAAGTTCAAGATGCTTACTCTTGGAACACTTCTGCCCTACCTCCAGCAGGGAGATTGGCTATGCTCTTTAGATCTAAAAGATGCATACACTCACATCCTCATTCATCCAGACCACAGAAAGTACCTCAGGTTCATTGTGGGAGGAAACCATTGTCAGTACAGAGTACTGCCATTTGGCCTCACCTCCGCCCCCAGGGTCTTTACCAAATGCCTGGAAGTGGTGGCGGCCTACTTAAGGAATCAGGGTATCTTTGTCTTCCCCTATCTGGACGACTGGCTCATCAGGGGTCAGACGTGCCAGGAGGCCAGGCAAGCCACCCTCCGAACGATTTCTCTACTCCAACATCTGGGGTTTGTCATAAACTTTGCAAAGTCCACTTTGCTCCCCTCCCAAAACTTGGGAGTTCATAGGGGCAAGGCTAGACTCTCTGCAGGCAAAAGCTTTCTTGCCAGAGGACAGAGCCCAAAGACTGATGACCTTGGCAAACCAGTTTCTCAGCAGGTCACTGGTCTCCGCCAAGCTCTGCCTGAGGCTTCTTGGCCACATGGCTTCGACAGTACACGTGACTCCCAATGCCAGGCTTCATATGAGGACTGCGCAATGGTGTCTCGGGAATCGGTGATCGCAGGCCACAGGGAGCCTCAGCGACAGAGTAAGGGTGTCCAGACCATTCCTGCACTCCCTCCATTGTTGGCTGCATCCCCCCAACTTATTGAAAGGGATGCCTTTTCAGCCACCTGGGTCCACAGTGGTATTGACCACCGATGCCTCCCTGCAGGGCTGGGGTGCACACTGTGTGGGCAAGTGCACCCAGGGCCTGTGGTCTCCCTGGGAGGTCCAGCAGCAGATCACTCTACTGGAACTATGGGCTATTCGCTTAGCCCTCAAGACTTTCTCTCAAACCCTGGCCCGCCAGTCTGTTTTAATACAAACAGACAACCAGGTAGCCATGTCTTATGTGAACAAACGGAGGCACTGGGTCCAGGCTCCTTTGTCAGGAGGCGCAGGACCTTTGTTTGTTTGCGTTCAGGCACAACATGTTGCTCAGGGCTGTTTATCTCCCTGGCCAGGAAAATTACCTGGCAGACAGGTTGAGCAGGATTCTGCAGCCCCACGAATGGCAGCTCCATCCCTTGGTAGTTCAGAAGATCTTCCTGAGATGGGGACTTCCATCCATAGATCTCTTTACCAGTCCCCTGAACAGACAGCTGCCCAGGTTCTGCTCCAGGCAACCGCATCCTCTGAGACTAGCAGCAGATGCTTTTCTGATTTCCTGGTCCCAGGGCCTCCTGTATGCGTTTCCTCCCACGCCTCTGGTGGCTCGAACCCTGTTCAAGATTCTAAAGGACCAGGCCTTGGTCCTTCTGGTAGACCCCAGGTGGCCGAGGCAGCCTTGGTTCCCACTTCTGCTTCAACTAGCAGTGGACACTCCACTACCTCTAGGGTTGCAGCCCGACCTTCTTTCTCAGGACCAGGGGTCTCTTCTGCACCCCAATCTCAAATCTCGCAATTTGATGGCCTGGAAGCTGCAAGGGTAGTTTTGGCTCCTTGGGGCCTACCTCCTGAAGTTGAAGAGGTCGTCCTGGCCTCTAGGAAGCAGTCCACTAGAAAAACCTATGCCCTGAAGTGGAAGAGGGTTTTCTGTGTGGTGTCAGCTGCGTACAGAGGATCCTTTCTCTTGTGCTGTACCAGTGGTGCTTCAGTACCTGCTGCACTTATCCAATCAGGGCCTTAAGTCCAATTCTGTTGGGGTCCACCTTTCAGCTCTAGCAGCTCACCACTCACTGGTGGAAGGACACTGTCGGTTCACCCCTTGGTGTCACGGATTCTCAGAGGTTTGCTCTTGCTCAAGCCTCCTGTCCGTCCTCCAGCTCCTGAGTGGGAGTTGAATGTGGTCTTGCAGCAACTGACGCGCCCACCTTTTGAGCCGATGGCTACTTGTCCTCTCCGCTTCCTTTCCTGGAAGACACTCTTCCTAGTAGCCTTAACCTCGGCCAGACGGGTGAGTGAGCTTCAGGCCCTGGTCTGTGACAGGCCTTACACCCGCTTCTATAGGAACAGGGTAGTCCTTAGGACTCATCCAAAGTTTCTCCCTAAAGTTGTCTCCTCTTTCCACCTCAACCAGGAGGTGGTTCTTCCAACATTCTTCCCTAGGCCTCATGCAAGCCCGGCTGAAGCGGTTCTGCATACCCTGGACTGTAGGAAGGCCTTATCCTTCTACCTTGACAAGGACATAGAAGGGCTACTCAGCTCTTCATCTCTTTTGACCCTAATAATTTGGGGTTAGCTGTGTCCAAACGTACCTTGTCCATATGGGTGGCTGACTGTATCACCTGGGCTTACAGGGCGGCTGACCTTCCCTTGCAGGGTCGGGTCACGGCCCACCGTGTCAGGGCTATGGCTGCCTCAGTAGCTCATCTCCGCTCTGTACCGTTGGCAGACATCTGCAGGGCTGCAACTTGGTCCTCAAGCCAGACTTTTCGGCCCATTACTGCCTGGAGAGGGAGTCCCGTAGGGACAGTGCTTTTGGCCAGGCAGTACTCTGGAATCACTTTGAGGTTTAGGCAACTCCTGCCCTCCAGCCCTCCGTTGGGCTACCGGTGGAGGTTCTTTCAGTGAAAAGCTTTTCTTTGATGCTGGGACTAGAGGGAGTTCTCTTGTTCAGCCTGGGTTCCTTGGTAGCCCAGAGCTTGGGAGTCACCCATATGTGAGGACTGACTTCCTGCTTGGTCCTGGAGAAAGAGTAGTTACTCACCTGTAACAGGTGTTCTCCAGGAGCAGCAGGAATCAGTCCTCACAACCCTCCCTCCTCCCCTGGGAGTTGCAGTTGTACATAGTTTATTTTAAATTTTTGTGTGCTATTTTTTAGCTATGTCATTTGACTGAGCAAGATGGCATCTTTAGGCGGGAAGGGGACCGCGCATGCGTGCAGTATTCCCAAAGGCTTTCATAGAAAGCTGGGGAAATGCTCCGCAAGGGCTCCATCGACGTCGATGTCACCCATATGTGAGGACTGATTCCTGCTGCTCCTGTAGAACACCTGTTACAGGTGAGTAACTACTCTTACTCACCTGTAACAGGTGATCTCCGGGAACAGCAGGAATTTAGTCTTCACAACCCACCCACCTCCCCTAGGAGTTGTATCTCTCTATCTCTCTCTTTTCTCTTTCCCTCTCTCTCTTTGTCTCAGCTTTACACTCAACTGGAGAGAGACAGTTGGAAAAGGCGGTAAGGCAGCATGCAGGCGCTGTGGGATGCTCCCAAAAGCTTTCTAATTGGACACAGGGGGCGTTCCCGCGCAGGCTCCGTCGGTACCGACAATACTCATATGTGAAGACTAAATTCCTGCTGTTTCCGGAGATCACCTGTTACAGGTGAGTAACTTAATGCGGCATCATGTGCATAAAGCATAGTCTCCGCACATGGCCCTGCGTCATTGGGAGATAGAGGAAAGCAGAAACTTCAGATTGGGACCTACATGATCAGAGAATAAAATGGTCAAACAAAATTCAAAGAGAATTTTATTTTCAATGTATCTGACTTGGTGCTATCTTTGTATTTTATACAGTACGTGGAAATGCATCTCTTTTTATTTCTCTGGTATTGCACTGTAAGCAGAATCTGGCTGCTTGGGATTGCAGTTTAATTTTTTATCTACATGTGTTTATTTTTAGGTTATGGTCACTTATTCAGTACTTGGTGTAGGTTATGGTCACTTATTCAGTACTTGGTGAGGGTCTGTGTTCTGAGTGTGCGACCAAGACCAGGTGTTCTGTTAACATGGAGTTTGTATGTAGGGATCTGTACTGTAGTAATATGAATTGTTCAGCTTTTCAGATAGGTGGTTGGATGTTCAGGGCCCACTGTAGTATTTACAGTGATGCTTTTTTTGGATGGCTCCTTTACGTGAGTTTTGGAAGTTAGTGCCTGTATGGTATGGTAGTTTTGCTCTAGAGATACTCGGTGACTTTGTAGGGTTTTGTATTAGTTCACAATATGTCTGGTATAGGAGAATGTTTGTTAGTGAGATGATTAGGTTTTTTTCCCCAGATATTGAGTTCTGTGGGTGAATGTCCTGGTTCTGCTCTGCACCCACTGTTGAAGGGGGTTCTGTGGATGCAAAATATATGTTCAAAAAGAAAAAGCAAGAACCATAATGCGGTTTATAACAACAAAATAAAAATGAGTTATACTTTAGTTTTATAAACTGTGTGCTGTGGTTCTCGCTCTTTTAGTTCTTGGTGTGCAACATCCTTGCATTTTCTTAATATAATCTAATCATCTTTTTGGTTTAATTCATTCCCTGATTGGCGTTTTGAGAAAAGCCCCTTCCCCCCTCTACAGGGGGGCTGACATATCATGCTTCGCCTTGGGCAGCAGATTGCCTTGAGCCGCCCCTGATTCTACCCATTTTTCCTAGATCTTCTTTTTTCTCACGATTAATGTTCACTCTTTCCATATGATGTGGGCTGTATTTCATTAGTTGTTACCTTCAAATGTTATGGTTCATTTTCTTTATTGGGTTAAATTTCTGGATTTCCTTATTCCACTTGTTTGTTATTTTAATGTGTAAAAATGTAAAAAAAAAACCCCATATACAAATAATATACATATATACACATATATAACCACTTGATGAAATTTCCCATGTGTTTGAGCTAAGTATATCTGATATGTAAACCTGTGCAGCCAAGGGCTGTATTCTGATTGTCTAATTGTCTAGAATCTTGTACCCATTATAATCATTGTATCTCAAGGAACAGGCAGGAATATAGCCATCACATATACCATGACAATACCTCTAGCGGAATATCTCGTTCAAAGCACCGAGACCCCTCTGGTGGATCGACCTCCTAAACAGCCCCAGCAGGAAGCCCTGTCCTCCAAAGCCATCAAGGGCCCCAGGATGCTCCCGAGGCCTCGACCTTTGGAGAGCTACTGGTGCCATGCTCTGGGACAGTAGCGCAAATACCTATCACCAAAACCCAGGCAGCCTTGATAGACCAGCGTATACTGGCCATCGAGCGGAGCTTGGCAGCCTTCCTTGAAGCCTTGGTACCGAGTAAAACCCTTAGCTACAGGAACTGCTCAGTCGATACCTGTTACGGTACCAACATAGACACTGGTTCCAGGCACGGCATCAGGGCTGCTGCAGATGGCATCAACATTGCTCCCACCCTTGCCCTTCCTTGAAACCCCTACTAATACCGGTGCCAAACCAAAGCGGCTCATCAAGGCTGATATCTCAGAGCATCAGTACTGGCTTCCAGCGAACACCGGACTCGTCGATACTTCGAGTCCTCAGATTCTGATTCCCCAGTTTCAGATGCAGAGTTTTGGGGCCCCGGGACCTACCTTCGGACCCTTCCCCGCCTCAACAGCGGCGCATACTGCCTCCAGAAGACATATCCTTCCAAGAACTCATTCGAAACCTAGTCAAGGGTCTCTGTCATGGTAACATCTGAGGAGGAGTCAAGAGCGGAGGAACTGGAGATCCTCCAATACCCAACAGCACTCAAAGTGGCAGCCATCTTACCGGTGCACCACATCTTTCATAACCTTACTCTGGATGTGGGAGACGCCCTTCATGGTCTCACCTCAAAGTTGATATCTCAATACCATGTACTGGGTACCAGAGTGTTCCAGCTTCAAAAAGTCGCAGCTTCCCCACCACTCCATGGTGGTTGAATCGGCGATGCGCCATATCAAAAGCTCAAAGACTCGCTACTTTAATCCTCCAAGCAGAGAATTGAGAACTCTTGACGCATTTGGGCATCAGTGCTTCCAAGCATCCATGCTCTCGGCTAGAATTAACTCCCATGTCCTCTACATGGGAATGTTCCTGAAAGATCTCCAGGGATCTCGAGGCCTTTGCCCCTTTCCTCCTAGATGACAAAAGGGCAGATTATCTTGCCCTAGTTAAGCATAGCCAAAATGTCTCGAAGTTTATCAA
Organism: Ichthyophis bannanicus; assembly: GCA_033557465.1. Taxonomy (NCBI): domain Eukaryota; kingdom Metazoa; phylum Chordata; class Amphibia; order Gymnophiona; family Ichthyophiidae; genus Ichthyophis; species Ichthyophis bannanicus. Next base: position 324,016,729 of record CM066038.1, on the reverse strand, counting down.
TAGGGCTACCTTTGATGCTTTTGAATGAACAAGTCAAGCCTCAGCAATATGCATTGGTGCATGTCAAATTGCATGGCTTCAGGCCTCAGATCTTGAACAGTGGGTTCAAGATAAGACCTTGCACAAGAGACAACCTCTTTGGTAAAAACTGGCAAGATAAGGCTTCTCAATTAGTCAGAAAATACTACTGTAAAGAGACTGTCCAGAGTAACAGCTGACCCTGCTAGGAAAAATACTTATTTACAGGTGTCTTTCTACAATAATAAGACATTTTTCTCAGTACCAGGGTCAAGCGCCACAGAAGAGACAGCAGCCTTCTAAGCAACAAAAGAAGCCACAGGTGACTAAATCACAACCAGCTCCACAGCCACAGTCTGTACATGGTTTCTGACTCTTTTTAGAGAACATTGCCACCCTGCCTCTGGAGGATCCCCACCCCCTTCACATAGCAGGCAGACTGTCACTATGCCCAGAGTGGACATTCACCATAGTCCAGAAAGGATACAGACTTCATCTACAAACTCTGCCCTCTCCACTTTCACAGGGGAATATCAAACGCAACCCCCACTCATTGCCCTCCTGCAGGACAAGGTGTCCTGTCTCAGGGTGCCATAGAAGATGTCCCAACATTCTAACAGGGAATGGGCTTCTACTCTCTGTACTTTCTCATTCCAAAGAAAACCTGAGGGTACTGGCCCATTCTGGACCTCAAATCTCAATAAGTTTCTAGTCCATGAAAAGTTCAAGATGTTCTCTCTTGGACTCTTCTTCCCTACCTGCCCTGCCCTACCCTACCCTACCTTCCCTACCCTACCCTACCTTCTTTTAGAGTCTCTAAATCTAAAAGAAGCATACATAGATACATACCCTCATCCATCCAGGACACAGGAAGTATCTACGCTTCAGCTTTCAAGGAAAACATTATCAATGCAGAGTCCTTCCCTTCAGACTTGCCTCTGTCCCAAGAGTCTTCAAAGTGCATGGTGGTCGTAGCTGCTTATCTAAGATCTCTGGGGATATTAGTCTTCCTTTATTTAGACAACTGGCTAATGAAAGCCAGTACTGCTTTCTTTACATCTTACCATCGTAGTACTACAACACTTGGGATTTGTGTGAAACTTCCCAAAATCCCAGCTCACTCCAACTCAAACTAGATTTCATCAGAGCCCTTCTAGAGACCCAGGGCATTTCTGCCCCTGCTTCATTGTGCCCGTCTAGACGAACTAATGTCCCAGACACTCCTGCAAGACCATCTGAGCGCCCAACAGATACTGCAGCTTCTAGGGCACATGGCCTCTACAGTAGATGTCGTTCCATATGCCCAACTACATATGCAGACAGTCTAGTGGGCTCTAGCCTCCCAGTGGAAGCAGGCCTTGGGCTCTCTTCGGGACAGGATCCAAATCACTGCCTGTCTAACCATGTCCCTTCAGTGATGGTGCTGTCCAGAAAATCTGCTTGTAGGGTCATCTTTTCAGATACCTCCACTTCAATGCACCCTGATGATGGATGCCTCCAAACTGAGTTGGGGAGCCCATCTGGGCAACGCAAGAGTCACAATTCCAGATCAATCTCCTGGAATTTCGTGCTATCTCGAATGCCCTCCGGGTGTTTCAACACCATCTCAGAGCACAAGTCCTAGTCAGTCAGGACAGGACAATCAGGTTGCCATGTTCTATGTGAACAAGCAGGGAGGAACAGGCTCTTGGGCCCTCTGTGAGGAGGCACTGCACGTAGTACTTTGCCATTGCTCATCAAATAAATCTCCAAGTGGTGTTCCTCCCCGGGAGAGTCCAATGTCTGGCAGACTGACTGACTCGCATCCTTCTTCCTCACGAATGGTCTCTTCATCCGGACACAATGTTGTACATCTTCCAGACCTGGGGAACTCCAGACATTAGGTCTTTTTGCGACTCTGCAAAATGCCAAACTTCCTTGCTTCTGCACAAGAACTCCAACATCCACCAACTAACAGGTGGATGCCTTCAACCTACACTGGGGTCAGTGTCTGCTTTGTTTTCTCTCCTATACCCCTCATTCCTAAGATGCTTTTCATGCTTCAGTCCGACAAGGGCTCCATGATTCTCATAGCCCCTCACTGGCCGTGGCAACTGTGGTTTTCACTGCTACTATGTCTGACTCAGCCTCTGCAATTGGGATATGCGTCAGGTCTCCTTTCCCAGGATGACAGCTCACTACTACATCCCAATCCACAGTCTCTCCGCCTCACAATTTGGCAGCTGAGAGCATAGCTTTACAAGGCTTTGACCTTACTCAAGAGGTTAAGGAGATCCTTTTGGCTTCCAGACATTCATACACTTTTAAGTGCCGTAGATTCTCTGTCTGGTGTTCCCAGAAAGATATCAATCCTTTTTCTGCTCCAATGGAGTCACTCCCCAGTATCTCCTCCATCTGTCCTTGACAGGTCTAAAAGCAAACTCGGTGAGAATCCACCTCACTGCCATTGCAGCCTCTCACCGCCTACTGGATGGACAGCACATCTCCATGCAGTCGCTAGTAGCACATTTCATGAGAGGTCTCCTACTATTCAAACCGCCCATTAAACCACCTCCAGTATGTATATTTATTTATTTAAAGTCTTTTCTATACCGCATTTTTTAAAATCAGCTCTGTTTACAGTCAACAACAAATTTGTACAGTCCCGGCAGGGCCGGTGCTGTACTTACAATGAACAGGATTTGCAACTTGGATTAACTGGGGTAACTATGTACAGGCTGCACAGCTAGGGAGTGTGGCAGCTCTTTTAAGTAACTATATAAAGGTTAAGCAGTCGGGCGGTGGCGACAGGGGCCGCTTGGCCACTGTTTACACAATTAGGTGACTGTAAGTGTATACCTGGGTGTCTGTTAGTGCTGTTGTGCCGGGCTGGGTCTGTGTATTGTGGGTTGTGTTGGGGGGGTTGTCTTGGTGGTTGAGTGTGACTGATTGTCGTGTGTCCTCTTTGTGAGAGTAGTGCTGGAGGAAGAGGTGGTGGTTCAGGGCCTTCTTGAATTGGGCAATGTTGGTGATGGACCAGATGGTGGGCGGGAGGGCATTCCAGCATGTGGGTGCATAGTACATGAAGGCTCTGTTTCTTGTTGCTTGAGAGCACTTTGTAATTTTGCTGGGGATTCTCAGTGTGTTGGCGGCGACTGGCTTTCTGACTCTGTGTGGGGAAGGGGGGAGGACGAGGTCAGTGATGGATGTGGCGGTGAGGCCATTGATGGCGTTGAAGGTTAGCAGTAGAATTTTAAAGGAGTCTGCAGTGGACCAGCAGCCAATGAAGGTGTTTCAGGATTGATGTTATATTGTCTCTTTTGGCGGCTCCGTGTAGTATTCTGGCGTCTGCATTCATTGCAAGCTGAAGTGGGTTCAGCGTGTTTTTTGGAAGTCCTTGTAGGATTGCATTGGCATAATCGAAGTGGGGTATTATCAAGGCTTGATTGTGCGGAAGTCGTCTGGCTCAAGTAAGGGTGGTAGATGCCGGACTGTCCATATTTTGTGGTATATTGCCTTGACAATGTTCTTTATGTGGGCTTTCATATCCAGCTGTTGGTCTAGTGTGACCCCTAGGTAGCAGATCGTGGACTTGCTTTGGAGCTTGGCACATCTTACTTTTAGTGATGGGGGGGGGGAGGGGTGTAAGCTTGGTTCCTGGTAATGAATAGTGCCTCAGTTTTCTTGAAGTTTCTAGAAGCAGGTTGTTAGTGGTGAAAAGTCCGGCTGGTCAGTTGAGAATGGCATGTAGAGTAGTACGTCGTCGGCGTATACCAGGAAGCGACGTTGAAGGAGCGGGTGATTGCAAAGATGGGCTGCATATATATGTTGAAGTACAGGGCCGAGAGCGAGGAGCCCTGTGGCATGCCCTGTTCCTGTTGGAACAGTTTGGAAGTCGTGGGGCAGGTCCGTACCTGTTGCCATCTGTCTGTCAGGTATGATTTACATCAGCTTAAGGCTGTGCCCTGGATCCCTTTCTCTGCGAGGCATGCCAGGAGCAGTTCGTGGTTGACGGAGTCGAATGCCGCAGCGATATCCAAGAAGATTAGGGCATATCCTTGTCTGATGTTGTCCAATCTGGTAATTAATGTGCTGAAGAGGGTGGTCAGGAGCGTCTCGACTCCATGCGACTCCCTGAATCCGTGTTGACATGGGTCGATGGGAGAGGTGGTCTCAAAGTGGTGTTGGATCTGGCGTTGGACGACTTATTCGATTATTTTGGCCATTAGCGGGATGCTTGAGATTGGTCTGTATGAATCTACCTTCTGGGGGTCGAGTTTGCTGTATTTTAGGAGTTGTCTAATGGAAGTTTGCTTCAAGCTGCTTGGGAATGACCCTGCTGAGAAGGATAGATCCATGAGTTTGGTCAGGAATGGGCTAAATTCCTTGCGTAGTGTAGCTTAGAATCTCAGTGTCGTTCCAGTGCAGTTTCTCAAGTCGCCCTTTGAACCATTAGCCACGACCTCACTTAAGTTCCTCTTGTGGAAGGTAACACAGGTACACTAAAAAAAATTTTTTTTTTAAACTGCCTCTAATGTTTCGATTGATTTTTACGTTTTTTGGTGCGCTGAATCCAAATCTGGTAACCAATTTGCTCCATCACGTACAGATTTTTTGCTACATTGGGTTAGCAGTTTGAGGTGAACGTTTCAGATTGAGTGCGATCGAGATAAAAGTTTCTTGGATGAATTCTTTATACTAATTGTTTAGTAGTTATTCAAATAAGAATAAAGAAAATTGTAACAAGGCAGCACATAAGAATAGAGTAATGTCAACAAAACACACTGTGATGGTAGCAAAATTGTCTGCACTTAAAACAGCCACATACATGTGCACAAACATTGAGCATATAAGAGCGAGGTTAGACACAAAGCAAAGCAAAGAAATGTGCAAAAAATGTTGTACAGGTATGTATGTAAGAATAGAAAACGCAAACCGCACCATTGCAATACATGAAGACAAACACCCGATGGTGTGAAAATAAAATTCTAATAAATGAGATCCGACACTGTGGTAATAACTAGCAAATTTTTATTTCAAAGTTTAGTAAAAACACGATATTTGTCAACACAGTTTAGATTTTAAAGTCATTCTTGGGTCAATCAATCTCCTGATGGGCCCGTTTCTTCTTCCCCCGAATGCTTCTCTTGGTGCGCTGCTTGGCGTATTTTTCATCTGGGGTTTCCCGCAGCAGCAACCAGCAGAAATCAGCCATCATAGTGGTGTTCCATCTTCCTTGGTACCTTCTCTCTGCGTCCTTGATGTCCTGGTGAAACCTTTCACCTTGTTCTTCACTGTACGCCCCCAAGTTTTCGGGAAAGTAGTTCACATGGGAGTGCAAGAAATGGACTTTCAGGCTCATGTTACAGCCTTGTTCTTTGAAGGCATTGAGCATCCTGGCAACAATATCCTTATAGTTCTCATCCCGCCTGTTCCCCAAGAATTTGAGAACAACATCCTTGAAGGAATCCCAGGCTTCTTTTTCCTTCTCAGACATCGTTTCAGCGAATGCTCCATCTGAAATGAGTTTCCTTATATCAGGGCCAACAAACACTCCTTCCTTTAGATTTGCTTCAGAAAGTCGGGGGAACTTTGAGCAAAGGTACCGAAAGCACTCACCATCTTTTGGAAGGGACTTGATGAATTGCTTAATGAGACCCAACTTAATGTGGAGAGGTGGTAATAGAATTTTATCACGAGGTATCAAGCTCTCATGAAGAACATTTTTCTCACCGGGTCTCAAATACTCCCGAATTGGCCAGTCTTTTTTCCCCCAGTGTAGGTCGCGGGCCCGGCTATCCCACAAGCAAAGGAAGCAGGGATATTTGGTGAAACCGGATTGCTGCCCTAATAGCATGGATTAGAATTTTAAAGTCTCCACAAATCATCCACTTATGCTCATCATAACGAATCTTCTGAAGAATCAGGGCCAAATTCTCGTATTTTTCTTGGAGAATAACAGAGTGACCAATAGGAACTGAAGCGAATGTGTTGCCATTATGAAGAAGAACACCTTTTATGCTGTCTTTTGACGAATCAATGAACAGCCGCCATTCAGCAGGATCATACTTGAGTTTAAACTTTTCCATCACTCCGTATATATCGTTGCAAAATACCAAATCTTCCTCTTTGCTGAAATACTTCAAAAATTGTGTCTCGCGGTTGCGGTACCAATAAAAAGTTGTTCCTGGTGACAATAGATTTTTCTGTTTAAGCCGAGAACCTAGCAGTTGGGCAGCATCTTTTGGGAGTCCTAAATCCCGGACTAAATCATTCAATTCAGCTTGAGAGAAAAGTTCAGGTTTCGGATCTGGTTCAGTTTCAAACTCGGAAGTACTGGACTCATCGGGAAAAGCCATCTGATGAGTCTCATCATGATCAGAACCGTCCACACAAATATGATCCAAAGATTTTGGTGGTTCAGGCACAGGTACTTCGTTGCTATGAGGCATAGGCCTAATTGCTGAGGGAAGGTTGGGGTAACTTATTACGTTCTTATTTTTTAAGTTGTATCCCTTCACAATGCAAGAGCAAAAATAGCAGTCACTGCTGTGGTCTCTTTGTTCATGCCACATCATAGGTATTCCGAAACGAAATGCTTGTTTTTTACCTTTCATCCATAAGCGTAGATCTTCCTCACATGTCTTGCACACTTTGTGAGGAGCCCACGGTTTGTCTTGATCGCCTAACTTCAAACCGAAATAGGCGAAATATACTTTTTTAATAAATGCAGAAATGTTCCTCTGCCGCTTTTTCACGGTATATTCCCCACAAATAAAACAAAAACTGTCCGGAGAGTTGACGCAACCTCTGACTCTGTGAGCCATCACAAATACACAGCACTGCAAACTACAACTGTAGTGAACCACTTCGGAATAAAGCTGGATTACGACTGAGCAAACAAAAGGTAATAATGAACTTGCAAGAAACTGAAATTTGACAGGAACGTTCATGTCGCAACCACCGTGTTTGAGCGAGCGAGCGAACGAGGCGAGGCGAACAGGAAAGAACATGCGCCAGCGCGAGTACTGGATTTAGCCCCCCGCCTCCCAATTGTCCTGTTAATGTATAAAGTGAATACAAAACACTCTAAAATATCATGAGGGAGTGTTTCTAGTTAGTTAACCATTACAACCTCTATTTTGGGCCAAGAAAATAAACTGCAGTCGGCTAAAAAGAAATTATGTGAACATTCCTTATATGGGTAAGAAATCTAATTTTGCAAGAAAACGTGACGTGATGGAACATTTTGGCTATTTTTCCTGGATTCAGCACCCCAAAATCTATAGGAATCAGTTGCAAAACTGGAGGCAGTTTTTTGGTAGTGTACCTGTGTAATCTTTCTAATTGCTCTCACTTCAGCTAAGACGCATTAGTGAACTTCAGGCTTTGGTGGCGGATCCTCCTTATACCTGAAATTTGTGAAGCGGTAACTTGATCTTCTGTCCATACCTTTTGCTGCCCGTTATTGTCTGGACAAGGGCTCCCGTCGGGATGCCATGTTTGGTCAAGCTGTACTCCAGCACCTCTTTCAGACTTAGATGCAATTCCTGCCTTCCATCCTGGACTTTGAAGATACCAGAAATCCATGTGGGATCCATGACCTCATCATGCTTACTCTTAGGCGAACCTCTACCAGTTCTGAGGTCACTTAATCCAGCAAGTCCCATATGTGAAGACTGCATTCCTGCTTGTTCCTGGAGATAGTGTAGATCTCCAGGAACAAGCAGGAATGTAGTCTTCACATATGGGTATCGTCGGTACTGACGGAGCCTGCGTGGGAACGCTCCCCAGCATCCAATAGGAAAGCTTTTGGGAGCATCCCACAGCGCCTGCGTGCTGCCTTCCCACCTTTCCAACTGTCCCTATCCAGTTCTTCGTTTTCCGCGGAGCCGATAGGTCACATAACCTGTCACCGCAGAAAATGTTGTCTTTAATCTTTGTTTTTGTGGTCGCGTCTGCTTTCCCTCGACACTATACCGGTACCGCCGGTTCTTTCTTCTTCTAAAACAACCCCCCCCCCCAAAAAAAACCCTATAGTTTCTGAAGTGGTTTACTTCAGGAACTTTTTTTCTTTGGTGCTAGGCGCCATTTTGGGCACTAGGCCCAATTTTTCCTTAAAAATGGAAAAGCCTACTTCAGGTTTTAAGAAATGTTCTAAATGTGGCGGTACCATTTCTGTCAGACACCCATGATTGGTGTCTCAAATGTTTAGGTCCTGACCACTCTATTTCAGAGTGCCTCTCCTGTGGAATGATGTCAAAAAAGGGCCCGCAGAACCGAGCTGTTAAACTTAGCACCCTTTTTTCCCTGAGACGCAGCGTCTGTTGCATCGACGTCCTCCAGGGCTTCATCTTCCTCCCATGGATCTCAGGTAACTAAACATAAATCTAGCCGGTCTTCAAAGGGTAGATCTCCTAAGTATTGAGATGCCCCTGGTGTTGCCGTTTAGGAATTTTCACCGGCAAAACTGCCCCGGCGGGAGGCTTCGGCTTCCAAAGCATTAACGGGGCTCCAGGATATTCTCGAGGCCTCAATCTCTGCAGAACTACTGGTGCCATGATCTGGGGTTCCGGCTGCTTCTACTGGTACCGACACCCAAGCATCAGCAGCGTTGATAGACCAGAGATTCCTTGATATCGAACGCAGTCTAGTGGCTCTTTTCACGGCTTCGGTACCGTTGAAACCACTTCAGACACCTCTGGTACCAGTACCGACTGCATCAACATCGGTGGCTATGCCACCTGTACCGAGTCATGTCTCTGTCTCCGGCATCGACAGATCTGTACCTGAACAAACAGATACCGACTTTGATCGATACCAGTACCGTGCTTTTATCACCAGGATCGGAGATATTTTGAATCCTCAAATGAGTCTGAAAACTCAGAAGACTCTGCCTATACCAGAGTACTTCTCCCCGAGGATTCCTCTTCTCCTCAGAGCAGAATGTCTCCGCCAGAGGATATGTCCTTTCAGGACTTATCCGTTATGTGGCCCAAGGCCTTTCCATCACAGTAGCTCCTGAAAGAGCCTAGGGCAAAGGAGTTGGAAATCCTCCAATACCCTAAGGCTCCTAAAGAGGCAGCTACTCTGCCTATTCATGAGATCTTACATGATCTTATGCTAAAGATGTGGGAAACACCTTTAACCACATCTCCTCGTTCTCAAAGACTCGATACCATGTCCACCTTGTCCTGGCTTTCAAAAAACTCAATTACCACACCATTGAATGGTGGTGGAATCATCCATGAGAAGGATGAAAAGTGCAGAGAGACATGCATCCAATCCTCCAGGTCGTGAATGTAGGACTCTTGATGCCTTTGGGTGTCGATGATCCTAACTGTGAGCATGGAAGCAGTTCCTATATCTTGTATATGGGAATGCTCCTTAAAGAGGTCACAGGGGACTTGGAGCTTATGAGCCCCCCTCTTCCTGATGACAAAAGACAAGACTATCTCACTCTTGTCAAACATGCTCAGGATGTTTCCAAGTTTGTTAATCGTGCAGCCTTTGACTGTTTTGAGTGCATAAGCAGAACCTCTGCTATTGCCTTTGGTGCACGTCGGATCACCTGGCTTCAGGCATCTGACTTGGAAATTTGGGTACAGGATAAATTAGGAAACATTCTTTGCACAGGAGAAAATCTCTTTGGCAAGAATTGGCAGGAGAAGGCTAATGAAATAGATGCTGACAATATCACATTGGATAGATTGTCCAAATCTACAGCCGATCCTGCAAAGATCCTTTAAGAAACCATTTTTCAATAAGAAAAAAGTTTTATCCTTCCTATACCCAACAGGGACACCGTCCAGGTCAGCCCAAAAGGGACAGCACAACAACCTAGACAACAAAAGAAGCCAAAAGCTGCAAAACCTCAGCAGGCTCAGCCTCCTCAGGGGCTTTGACTCCTTTCTAGAGAACTTTGCCTTCCTGCCCCTGAAGGGTCTAGAACACTTAACCATCCCAAGCAGGTTATGTCATTTTGCCCAAATAACAGAAAATTGGACTCTGTCCATTGTAAGAGAGGGGTAAAAGCTTCATTTTCATAGCCTGCCCCCTCCTACAATTATAACAGTTCAATTCTCGGACCTCTCTCAAATCTCTTAGGTCAAGAAGTCGCAATGCTCCTTGCTCAAGGAGCAATAGAGGAAGTACCAATTCCCCATCAGGGTACAGGGTTCTACTCCCCCTATTTCCTTATTCCAAAGAAAACGGGAGGACACAGACCCATTTTAGACCTCTGAGAATTGAACAAATATCTGTTCCAAGAGACGTTCAAAATGGTCTCTCTAGGAACTCTGCTGCCATGCCTTCAAAGTCATGATTGGCTTTGTTCTCTAGATCTCAAGGATGCATATACTCATATTCTCATCCATCCAAATTGCAGGAGATTCCTCTGATTCCTGTTTCAAGGAAAGCACTACCAATACAAGGTTCTTCCCTTTTGGCCTGGCTTCTGCACCAAGAGTGTTCACAAAATGCATGGCTGTGGTAGCAGCATTTCTCTGCACTCTGTGAATATTCAGTCTTCCCTTACTTAGACGACTGGCTCATCCGAGCCCCTACAGTGCCAGAAGCCAGCTCTGCTCTGTCTCGCACAGTGCGAATCCTTCAGTATTTGGGACTGGTCATAAACCTCCCAAAATCCAATCTTGCTCCCACTCAGCCCTAGAGTTCATAGGAGCTCATCTGGATTCCAGACAGACAAGGGCTTTCCTTCCGCAGCCCCGCTATCTTCGCATAGTACAACTAGCTTCCCAAGCAGTGCTCAAACCATGTCTCACTGCTCAGGAAATGCTACAATTGCTAGGCCACATGGCATCCACTGTGCATGTGGTTCCTTATGCTCGCCTCCATATGCGAGCAGCCCAGTGGACACAGGCCTCAGGTTGCCTGTCGGACAAAATAACAAACTCAGACCGTCTTATTTTGTCCCTCCAATGGTGGCAATCGCCCAGAAACCTTCTGGTATGGTCTCCTTACCAGCAACCCCTATCCCAAGCCACCCTAACAGATGCTTCACAGGTGGGATGGGGGAGCCCACCTGCATGATCTCTCTACCCAGGGTACCTGGACTCCACAGGAGGCCTGTCGTCACATCAACCTCCTGGAGCTCAGAGCAATCTTCCTTGATCTTCGAGTATTTCACGCCCAGCTCAGCTACAAGACAGTCCTAGTTCAAACGGACAATCAGGTAGCCATGTTCTATGTGAACAAGCAGGGCAGAACAGGCTCTCTGTCGCTATGCAATGAAGCTTTGCGACTATGGGCCCTCGCCAGAGCCAGTGGGAGGAGTGGCCTAGTGGTTAGGACAAGGTACTTCAGGCCGGAGGGCCGGGGGTTCAAGTCCCACCTGGGGACAGCAATCTCAGGCCGGAGGGACTGGGATTTCTAGTCCTATAGGCACTCCTTGTGGTCTTGGGCAAGCCACTTAACCCTCCATTGCCCATGTTCCCTGTAAGTATTAGCATATGTCTGTTATATCCCCTCGTGTTAAATGTATCTCCCAATTGACCGCTTTGACCCGGTGAAAAGCGGGATATAAATACAGCTAAATAAATAAATAAATCAGATTCATCTCCTTGTGGTGTATCTTCCAGGCATTCAAAACTCTTGGGCAGACAAACTCAGTCGAGTTCTGCTTCCACACGAATAGTCTCTGCATGCAGACCAGGTTGCCCTAATATTTCAGATTTGGGGAACCGCGGACATAGACCTCTTTGCAAGTCCGCTGAATGCCAAACTTCCCCCAGTTCTGTTCCAGAATTCCGGATCGATGTTGTCAGGCAAGGGATGCCTTCCTTCTTCACTGGGGTCAGGACTTCTTATATGCCTTCCCACCCAATCCCCTCATCCCCAAAACCCTATTCAAGCTTCAGAGAGACAGAGGTCATATGATCCTCATATCTCCACGTAGGCCACAGCAAATGTGGTACCCTCTGCTCCTACATCTCTCTCAAGCTCCGCCTATGGAGTTGGGATCCGCTCCAGATCTTCTCTCCCAAGAGGATGGGATGCTGTGGCATTCTAATCCCCAGTCTCTGCATCTCAGGGCCTGGTTGCTGAAAGCCTCGAACTTCAGGATCTTAACGTTTCCCAACAGGTAAAGGATATCCTTCATGCTTCTAGGAAACCCTCCACAAGACGCTCGTATGCCTTTAAGTGGAAAAGGTTTACCATATGGTGCTCGCAGAAGGGTCTTAACCCTCTTGCAATACCTCTGGAATTGATACTGGAGTATCTCCTTCATTTGTCAAATGCGGGTCTCAAGACAAATTCAGTAAGAGTCCATCATAGTGCTATTGCAGCTTCTTACAAGCCTCTAAGTGGACAACCTATTTCCTCTCATCCTCTCATAGCGAGATTTATGAGAGGCCTTCTTTTAACAAAGCCTCCCATTAAGCCACCACCGGTGGCATGGGACTTAAATCTGGTGCTCGGGCAGCTCATGAAACCGCCCTTTGAACCATTAGCCACTACATCTTTGAAATTCCTTTCCTGGAAAGTCATCTTCCTCATTGCAATCACATCAGTACGTCGCATCAGTGAATTGCAAGCGTTAGTGGCTGATCCTCCTTATACAACGTTCCACCATAAGTTAGTTCTTAGGACTCATCTACACTTTATGCCAAAGGTGGTTTTGCCTTTCCATTTAAACCAAGCGGTTTACCTTCCTGTATTCTTTCCGAGGCCTCATGCCTCCAGTGCAGAAAGGAACCTTCATACCTTGGACTGTAAAAGAGCTTTGGCCTTTTACTTGCAAAGGACACAGCAACATAGAAAATCTTCTCAACTCTTTGTTGCTTTTGATCCTAGTCATTTGGGACTTCCAGTTTCAAAAGGAACACTGTCCAACTGGATTGCACAGTGCATATCCTTTGCCTGTGAGAATAAGAACCTTCCTCTTGAAGGCCATGTCACCGCTCACAATGTGAGAGCCATGGCAGCCTCAGTGGCTCATTTTCACTCTGTGTCTATCAATGACATCTGTCGAGCAGCTACTTGGGCTTCGGTACATACCTTCACAGCCCACTACTGCTTAAACAAGGTTAGACAAGGACTCCCACCGGGATGCCTTTTTTGGCCAAGCTGTTCAACACCTTTTTCAGACTTAATCAACTCCTACCCACCGTCCCTGGTAGGATGCCAGAGATCCATGGGGGGAAGTGGGGCCCTTTCGCAAGGGCTGACAACTTCCTGGGGCCATCTCCATGACATCTGCAGCTAGGGAGTCCCCATATGTGAAGACTACATTCCTGCTTGTTCTTGGAGATAGTGTAGTTACATACCTGTAATAGGTGATCTCTGGGAACAGCAGGAATTTAATCTTCACAACCCGCCCACCTCCCCTAGGAGTTCTCTCTCTCTCTCTCTCGTCTATAAACTGAGCTGGAGAGGGACAGTTGGAAAGGCGGGAAGGCAGCACGCAGGTGCTGTGGGATGCTCCCAAAAGCTTTCCTATTGGACGCTGTGGAGCGTTCCCGCGCAGGCTCCGTCGGTACAGATGATACCCATATGTGAAGACTAAATTCCTGCTGTTCCTGGAGATCACCTGTTACAGGTAGATAACTATGCTTTATTAATCCAAGCAAAACAGAAGTTTGAGTGAGAAAGTCAATAGATGAGAATCTGGGATGTGTGATGTCAGTAATGATTTTCTCTTCTCACTTTAGGCCATTGATTAAGGAGAAGTTAAACAATGGAATCACATTGATAGTAGACAGATATGCCTTTTCTGGTGTGGCCTTCACAAGTGCAAAGGAGGTTTGTGATTTCTCTTGTATGATTTATAGCACTAATGGTGTACTCTGTGTTGTGTACTTATTGCAGAGGGCACTTTGAGCTGGTTATGCTTTTAATAAATATGATTTTAAAAATGTCAGATTTTTGTTCTAGCTGCTGTTTTTTTTAGGCATTAAGCTCAGTCAGAGCTAATCACTACTGGGCAACAATGCCACAAGGCTAATTTTTATAATATGTCATGCAGAAGGGGGGGCTTAGTAGCCTCTTTTGGGGCTATTTTTATAAAGACATTATCTGCACCTCTGTCTTTATAAGTATACCAACACAAAACCTTGAAGACATTTGTGACTGTTCACTCTCTACCCCTAAAATGTCTACAGCTGGGTTAAAGTACTGCTTCTTGTCATTGCTTTTACTTTTATATGGGGGTAATTTTATAAGAGGCCTCTTACATGCAAAAAAGCCCTTAACATTTCTTAACAGCATTTGCTGCTAAGCCACGAGACCCGTTCCTTCTTTGATTGTAAAGCTAGAAATTCATGAATTACTTTACATTATCCCTGTTTCAGTAATGACATGGCCCCATTTCACTTATGCCAAACAGATATATTTTATTTATGTGAAACATTTGGTATACTGCCATTGGCACAATAAATGGCATTATAGCAGTCTACAATCAGATCAATGGTTGTCAGATAACAAAAAAATAGACAATTAGATCCAGTATGGTAAGGGGAAGCTGTAGCACAACACTCATCCAAAAACCAATTAAGCGGAAAACAATAGGGCGAATACCCAGTACAAAAACCAAATCGCTGTCAGATAAAAGCTGCATAGGATTTCTGTTAAAGTCAAATCTTCAATGTTTTCTTGAACTTCTGATGGGACGATTTAGAACAAATATCTGGAGGGAGTGAATTCCAGAGGGTAGGAGCATAATATGCAAAAGTCTTTGACCAGATCCATTTGTGTCCAAGTTCCTGAGCGGTCCTCCAGTTTAGTCCTCCACATCCGGGTAGTGCACCTCCTCCTGCAGCACGGAGACTGGACCGATCAGAATCTTGCTCTCATGAAGTATCCTGCTGGAGCTCCCATCAGCCCCCCAGTGTGTCCAGTCTCCGTGCAGCAGGAGGACTTGTGAGCCTGGTGCTGGGCTCACTTAGTGACTTTGAGGCAACACTTGTTAGATTTCCTTGGGGTTTCTTGTTTATTTCCTTCTATATATTTTTCTTTTCTTTTGGTGGCTGTCCCTTTAAATTTCTTGCTCAGCTATCTAAAGGGGGGGCCATTTGAGGAGCCGAGTCTGCCCGCTTCTTCTCCCAGCGTCTGTGGGTGAGCTGCAGGCAGCAAGTGACTGTAGATCTCCCTCCTAGACAGTACGGGGGTGAGATCTGGTCTGTGCAGCCCCGTTGCTCCTTGTCACGCCGGCCGTATGATTTTCACGGCGGTGGCTGACTTCTACTTTTAGTGAGCTTTTCTTCATGATCGGGGCTGTCACGCGGTGCTGCATCCGCTCAGCGGTTCTTCAGCGTTCAGCTTCCTGGCAGCCAGCGGTGAGTCACAGAGCACCGGCAGTGCTTTAAAGTGGCGTTATTTCTTTCTTTTGGGTTTTTTGTCGAGCTGCTGATCGCACGGTTTACTTTATTATTTTCTTTTTCCTGCCGTTTTTTTACTTCAGCCGTCGGTGCCGGCGGCCATTTTAACGCACCGGCGTCCTTTTCATTTTCCCGCGTTTTTCTCGTTGGGGCTGCTGCGGGTGTCCCATCCCAATTTCGTTGTTTTTGTTTGTCAGGCCTGAGGCACTGCTCTCAATAGGCTCCCTTTCTCCTACCAGTGGAAAAAAAAAAAAAAAAAAGATAAAACAAAAGACACTTTGTGTAGGCCTTTCCTACTGTTTGACCTGCTGGCTTCTGGCTTCGATGTCGGCAAGGCCACAATGTTTAGTCTGCGGTTCTCACAGAGGGGCTGTATCGGAGTCTGGGGTTTGTAAGGGCTGTGCGTCAGTCTCCTCTGACCTTGAACTCCAGATGGAAGGCAAGGCTTTGTTGGACCCGGGAAGTCCGGCCCGGCAGCCTGACCGGGTGCCGTCTCCAGGCTCTCAGACCCCAGTCTCTCCTGTGGCGTCCAAGGGGCAGGGAGTTCCCTTGCCCGAGGCTCCGTCGGGCTCTTCCTCGATGGATTTTTCGCCAGATTTTGTTCTGTTGATGCATCAGGCTTTCCGCCTGGGCTGTCTGGGCAAGCTGCCAGAGGCCGGGGCCTCTCCGTTGTCTCTCCCCTCCCGTTTAGGTGAGGAGGGTCAGCGGACTGTCTCTAAGCCAGCTAAACGCTCTCGCTTATCTTTTGAGAGTGAGGACTTTGACTGGCCGGAGCCTGACCTGGCGATGGAGACCGAAGACATCGGTGAGGAATTGGAGGAAGGGGAAATTCCGGATCCCGAGGATCAGGCACGGATCATTCAGGTGTTTCGGAGAGAGGAGTTGACTCCGTTGATTACGGAGTCTCTTCAAACGCTCAATCTGTCCTCAGTTCCTTCGATGGAGGAGGAGGGCCTGGAAGATCCCCTCATTCAAGCCGTGCGAGACTCTCAGGTGGTTTTTCCAGTGCATCGCATGGTGGCTCAAATGATTCAGACTGAATGGGATCAGCCCGAGTCCGGTCTAAAGGGCATTCGTACGATGAACCGGTTATATCCTCTAGCTGACAAGGACAAGTTTAGATCTCCGCGAGTTGACGCCCTGGTATCGGCAGTCACCAAGAAGACTACGATTCCAGTCGAAGGCAGTGCGGCTTTGAAGGATACGGAGGACAGGAAGGTAGATGGTTTGTTAAAGCAGGCCTTTGAAACTAATGCCTTGTCTCTGCAAGCCTCTATTTGTGGAGCCTGGGTGGCTAGAGCCTGTTTAAGATGGGCTCAACGTTTAGGACAAGACTCCAACTTCGACCAGCAGAAGTTGTTAGAAGTGACCCGTTTGGAGTCTGGATCGGCTTACTTGGCGGATGTTCATTATGATTTGATTTGAACATTGGCTAATAGTATGGCTTCCTTGGTTGCGGCGCGCAGATCTATTTGGTTGAGGAATTGGGCTGCGGACCGTTCCTCTAAGTCGCGCCTCAGTAAATTACCTTTTAAAGGGAAGTTATTGTTTGGGGAGGATTTGGATAAGTTGGTGAAAGATTTAGGAGACTCGAAAGGTGGTAGACTGCCGGAAGATAAGCCTAAGCTCGGCAGGACTTCGTCGGTCCCGCGAGGTCCATCTCGGGACTTTCACAGATTTCGATCGTCCCGTTTGTGGAGTTCCCAGCGTGGTCGCTTTGGGTACCGCTCTCAAGGATTTTGCGGCTTCCGGGGAGCAGGCAGGGGATTTGCCCCTGCAGCCTCTTCGTCTTCCTCCTCCTTCTCTCGCAAGCCGCAATGATGCCAGGCAGTTTCCGGAGGGGTGTCCAGTTATCAGGGGTCGTCTTCGGAACTTCTTGCCGGCCTGGACCCGGATAACATCCGATCAATGGGTGTTGGAGGTCATCCGAGAAGGCTATGCCCTCGAGTTTGCCTGTCCCCTTCGGGATTCCTTCGTTTTGTCTCCCAGCAAAGGACCACACAAGGAGCAAGCACTTCGCTTGACGTTAGATCGGCTTATCGCCTTGGGGGCGGTGGTTCCCGTTCCGGCTGCAGAGCACGGTCTGGGACTTTACTCTATTTATTTCGTGGTGCCAAAGAAAGGCGGTTCCCTACGACCTATTCTGGATCTCAAAGGCGTCAATCGTTGTCTCCGCATACCTCATTTCTGCATGGAAACCCTCCGGTCCATCATTGTGGCGGTCCGTCAAGGGGAGTTCCTCACCTCTCTGGATTTGTCCGAGGCTTATTTGCACATTCCTATCCGATCGGTCCACCAGCGTTTCCTGCGGTTCGCGTTCCCTTGGGGGCACTTTCAGTTTCAGGCTCTGCCCTTCGGGTTGGCGACGGCTCCGCGTACTTTCACCAAGATAATGGTGGTGGTGGCCGCGGCTTTGCGACGGGACGGCGTCCTGGTCCACCCTTATCTGGACGACTGGTTGATTCGTGCAAAGTCCAAAGAAGAGAGCTTGCGGGCTACAGAAAAGGTGGTGACTCTCCTGCAATCTCTCGGCTGGGTGGTAAATGCGCAGAAGAGCCAGTTGGTGCCGACACAGTGTCTCGAGTATCTCAGAGTTCAGTTCGACATGGCGAGAGGGTTGGTTTGCTTACCGCTACGGCGTGTTCAGGCCTTGCGGAATCTGGTGCGCACTTTCCTCGGGATGTCCGCTCCTTCTGCTTGGTGGTACCTGCGCGTCTTGGGGACGATGGCAGCTACTCTGGAGGTTGTTCCCTGGGCCCGGTTTCACATGCGTCCCCTCCAGAGAGCCCTCTTGCGGCGTTGGTCGAACCAGTCGGAGTCGCTCAACAAGCGGTTGCCTTGCCTGCTCCGTGTTCGTCAGGCTCTGCGGTGGTGGAGGTGCTCCCGGACGTTGCATGCGGGGCAGCCCCTGGAACAGCCTTGGTGGATTCCGGTGATAACAGATGCCAGTCTCCTCGGCTGGGGTGCCCACTGCGAGGGTTGTTTCGCGCAGGGGACATGGTCGGCCCAGGAAGCCTCCTGGTCGATCAATCGGCTCGAACTTCGCGCGGTGCGGAGAGCGCTGGAAGCCTTCGAATCAGCTCTGCAGGGCAGAGCGGTCCGAGTGCTCTCGGACAATTCAGCGGCGGTAGCATACATCAACCGGCAGGGCGGCACGGGAAGTGTGGCCTTGGAAGCAGAGGCGGAAGCGTTGTTCCAATGGGTCGAGCTCCGTCTGTCGCATTGTCGGCAGCACATATCGCAGGAAAAGACAATGTCATGGCGGATTTTCTCAGCAGGGTGCATGTGGATCCCAGAGAGTGGGAACTGCACCCACAGGTCTACGCACAGATAGTTCGCCGGTGGGGTCCTCCGCTGATGGACCTCATGGCAACGTTTCAGTCGGCCAAGACAGGCCGCTTCTTCAGCAGACGGAGGGAACCCATGTCCGAGGAAATAGACGCCCTCATTCAGCCGTGGCCGGGGGATGGTCTTCTCTATATCTTTCCGCCGTGGGCGTTGATCGGCAGAGTCATCCAGCGCATCGAGGCGCATTGCAGTCAGGTGTTACTTGTGGCTCCGGATTGGCCCAGGCGTCCCTGGTACGCCGATCTGGTACGTCTGATCAACGGGCTTCCCTGGAGGCTTCCAGTTCAGCCGGATCTGCTGCTTCAGGGACCGCTGCAGATGCCTCAGGTGGCTCAATTCTCGCTTACGGTTTGGCCATTGAAAGGGCTCGCTTGAGGAAGAAGGGCTATTCTTCAGCAGTTATTTCTACTCTGCTGCGGGCTCGCAAATCTTCCACCTCCCTCGCTTATGTGCGCGTTTGGCGCATTTTTGAGGACTGGTTTTCGCGTCGTGGGATCCGTGCGGCGACGGCTTCCATTTCCATGATTCTCAATTTTTTGCAGGACGGCTTTGATAAGGGACTGGCCGCCAGTTCCTTAAAGGTTCAGCTGGCGGCTCTCGCCTGCTACAGAGGCAAGGTGCTGGGGGTCTTGCTGGGGATGCACGCGGACGTCCGATGTTTTCTGAAGGTAGTATTCCGGCTGCGGCCTTCGCGCAGGATTGTTCCTCCTTGGGATTTGAACTTTTTCTTGCAAGCCTTGGCTCGTTGGCCCTTTGAACCGTTGCGTCGGTTAAGGATCTGACTCTGAAAACTGTTTTTCTTGTAGCCATTTGTTCAGCGCGGCGTATTTTGGAGTTGCAGGCGCTCTCGTGCCGGGATCCGTTTCTATCTTTTTCTAGAGATCAAGTGGTTTTGCGGCCGGTACCATCCTTTCTTCCGAAGGTGGTCTCTCCTTTTCATCTGAATCAGTCCGTCTTTCTTCCAGTGTTTCACTCTAACGCAGCAGGTGATTCGGTGGCCGGATTGCATTCCTTGGATGTCTGGCGGGTACTGCGTCGGTATTTGAAGGTTTCGTAAACCTTTCATAAGTCGGATTGCTTGTTTGTACTCTTTGGCGGGCTGCGCAAAGGCGAAGCTGCGGCGAAGTCGTCTATTTCTCGGTGGATTAAGGAAGCGATTGCCTCCGCTTATCTTGTGCAAGGGCGTGAGGTCCCGTTGGAGTTACGTGCTCACTCTACTAGGGCGCAAGCGACGTCATGGGCAGAACATGCTTTGGTTCCGCCGGTGGAGATTTGCAAAGCGGCTACTTGGTCGTCCCTCCATGCTTTCAGTAAGCACTACCGCTTGGACGTGTCGGCCGCTCGGGATTCTTGCTTTGGGTCGGCGGTTTTGCGCGCCAGTTTGCAGGTTCCCGCCCGTTCCTAACTGCTCTGTTACATCCCGGATGTGGAGGATTAAACTGGAGGACCGCTCAGGAAATGGAAATTACGCTTACCTGGTAATTGTAGTTCCCGAAGGGTCCAGTTTAATCCTCCTTCCCTCCCTTCTCTCTCTCTCATTTCTGTTACTGTTGGCGCGCTTGCTACTGGGCATCGGTGAGTCCTATCAGACATTTTTTGGGGAACTCTTCTGTTGGGGGTTCCTAGGGCTTTTCCGTATTGCCGTGCCATGTCAGTTCCTTTTTATCGCTTGCTGCCTGTGGTGTCAGATGGGCAGCAGACGCGGTGCAGAGTCTTGGCTTCCTCATTTGGGGAGGGGGTCATTGTAACTGTTCAGGGATTTCATTGGGATATAGTTACTATTTTTACTTTGTCTGCTTTGTTAATAGTTCACCGGGGGGCTGATGGGAGCTCCAGCAGGATACTTCATGAGAGCAAGATTCTGATTGGTCCAGTCTCCGTGCTGCAGGAGGAGGTGCACTACCCGGATGTGGAGGACTAAACCGGACCCTTCAGGAACTACAATTACCAGGTAAGTGTAATTTCCATTTGCTTATACATAGGAACCACTTATAACTGGGTCCAAGACAAGCAGAGGGAATGGGAAGGAACATATGGAATAAGACAACTTGACAGATAAAGTTGGAGTCTAGAATAGAAGGCTCTGTGGGCCAGCATCAAAATTTTAAATTTGATGCAGCTAGCAATGGGGAGCCAGTGTTTTCCGGGAAGTCAGCCCTCACATATGGGTGACGTCGGCACTGACGGAGCCTGCGCAGGGAACACTCCCCAGCTTTCACAGAAAGCCTCTGAGAGCTAGACCATGTGTGTGCGGTCACCTTCCCGCCCAAGGGTGTCCTTCTTATCTCAGGCTTCTTTTTTCCCCCCGAGTCCATCGGTCGTTTCGTCTGAACCCCGGAAAACGTTTGCAGGTTTTTTTTCGTCTTTGGGGTTTTTTTTTCTTTATTCTTTCATCCGGTCACGTACTGTCACCTTCTCAGTTCCCAGAATCACTGCCGCCTTGGCGTCTCGTTTTTTCCTGCATACATTTTTGTTTTTTCCCTGTTCTTCGATGCGTGGGATTTTTCTCGTATCCTCCCTAACCAGGACCTTGGAGTTTCATCTCGCGGGTACCATTTTCTTTACTGTTTTCTTGGTTAGTGGATTTTAAGTAGTGTGGCCATTGCAGGCACACCATATGCCACACGGATCCCCATGACGGCTTCCTGCGGTGCCTCAGAGCCTATCATGATGCCTCTGCCTGCTCGCTCTGTCTTCAGGTGATGAGCAAGGGTCACAGGAATCATGAAAGGCAGCAGGAGATGCCGTTTGGCCACAAGACCTCCTCTTTGGCTCAGGCTTCGAGCTCGGAATCGACGCCCTCTGAGGCTGCCGCAGAGGCCTCAGCCTCACCTGGCGGCTGGGCCCACTCGAAACCCCGAGGTCGTGGGGCATCAGACCAGGGATTGTCCGTCGAGGGCCATCCATGGAAGGACCAGACCCTGCCTGTGGCGGCATTGAAGGACAATGCTAGAACCAGAGGGTAAGACTTGGAGTCCTCGGCGCAATGCTGAGAGCAATGGCTGGAAGCGGCCTTCGAAGCTGCCCTGGCAGGAGGAGACTCCAGTGGTATCAGGGGATCGGAATCTGTTCTCCAAAGCCGCCATCATCATGGAAACCCCTTCGACAGAGCCAGCGTCGGGACCGATACCCTCTGTGCCTGTGCCAGCAGCTGCGGAGCTTTCTGGCCTTGAGGTATAATCCAGTAGTATACAAAAGTATACACCCTGTAAATAGTTTTAACAACTTACTGTTCTGTTTTATGTAAAAAGTTAAAAAGTTTTATATGTAAAAAAGTTAAAAAGTTCTTGTTCTATGTAATGTTATACGAATGTATACAATTGTTCCATGTAAACCGCCCCTGATCTCTGGAAGGGGCGGTATAGAAGAAATAGATAAATAAATAAATAAATAAAATGGTGGCTTTGGAATGCAGCCTTGCTGCCTTCTTGGCCCAGCAGCAGGGCCCAATGCCCAGTTCCTCATCGCCCGAGGAAATCCAGCTGTTGCTGGAGCATCAAAGGCTTTGAGCTGATTCCTGGCAATGCTCCTGGTCCTGTTCAAGGACTCGGGTGTCTCCCATGAGTGCCTCCGGTTCGGAGCGTCAGGGCCCCGGGATCCTGTCACTGCCTCCGGCTGGGCGCATGAACAAGCCCCGCCATGTTCTCAAGGTCTCTTCTGATTCCAACTGAGACCGATGAGTCCCTAGATATCTGGCAACACAGACAGACCCATCTTCTCTGCAGGAGTGCCGGCTGTCCCCACCAGAAGACCTCTCCTTCCTTGACTTTGTCCCGGATATGGCAAAGGTCCTGGCCTTCACCATAGAGTCCGAGGAGAAGCCTTGGGCAGAGGACTTAGAGATCCTGCAGTATGAGGCCCCTCCCAAGGAGGCACTCACGGTGACCGTTTCTCCGTCCCCCTCCCCCATTTTGGAACATTTGTTGTTCAGGATGTGGAAGTCGCCTGTTACATGGAATCGAGCCGCTTGCTCACAATGGGAATTGTATCAAGTCTGCAAGGGCTCTTTATTCCAAAAGACACAGCTGCCACACCATTCCATGGTGGTGAAGTCGGCCATGTGCAGGTTCAAAAGCCAGAAGACACACTCTTCAGTGTCCCCTGGCAAGGAGGCGTGCATCATGGATGGATTTGGTAAAATGTATTACTAGGGTCTGATTCTCGTGGCCCGTATCCAGGCTTACCAGCTTTACATGACCATGTACCTGA
The DNA here is from genome assembly GCA_033557465.1 of Ichthyophis bannanicus. Lineage (NCBI taxonomy): Eukaryota > Metazoa > Chordata > Amphibia > Gymnophiona > Ichthyophiidae > Ichthyophis > Ichthyophis bannanicus. The sequence continues at coordinate 323,993,837 of CM066038.1, read as the reverse complement.
GGGACCTGGCAAAGGAGCTTGCTGGGTTCTCAGCTGGATTGTCCGAGGAACTTCTTCAGCGATTCCGGACCCTCGTATTGATGGTCAAGGAACGCTCCAAATATATCACTCGAGTGGCCTATGATGGCTTTCAGTCCATGGCTAGAGTAGCTGCAGTGGGCATTAGTGCCTGCTGCCTGGCATGGCTACAGTCCTCAGACCTGGAGCAATGGGTTCAGGAGAAATTGGTTGATGTCCCGTGCTGAAGGGAGAACCTCTTTGGCAAGCCTATGACAGACAAGGCCACACAGCTGGAGTCAGAGTATATGACCAGAACCAGGCTCTCCTGGAAGACTGCTGACCCCTCCCAATGGAAGGCTTCAGGGAAAAAGTCCTTCTGCCTGAAGAAGAGGAAGGCTTACAGAACTTACCCCCAGTATTTATTTATTTAACTTTATTTATGTATCGCCTTTCACCGGGTCAAGTTGGTTTACATAGAACAAATGCAAGTACATTGTTAACAGTTGCATGAAACTGTACACAATATGCAATCAAGACCCAGAGGGGTTCTTAACATTACTGATGTACATAGTCTGAAATGTATATAGTTATCTATCATGTTTTGTTCTTTATGAGGGAGGGGGTTATGTGGTTGTGTTGAAATGTTCATGAATAGATGTGTTTTCGAAAAGTCTTGAGGTCAATGATGATCTGAGCTTGTCCGGTAGTTTGTTTCATATCGAGGGTGTGTATAACTGGAATGCTCTTTTACATGCTTATTGGTTTGATTTGGTACTAGTGTAAGGAATTACCAGGGTGTTTTATTGTGGATGTTCATCTAGTTCTTTTTGTGTTTGGGAAGGTTGCAGAAGTGAGCTGGGGGGGGGGGGGAGTGCCCAAGTGGATGGCTTTATGGGTTAGCATTATTTGTTTTATGTCTAATCCGGCTCTGCAGCAGCAGCCAGTGGAGCTGTATCCAGCCTACCCAGCTCCCCTCAGGGTCATCAGGGCAGGGGCACAGCCCTCGTAAGCCTAAGGCCCCCAAACCCCAGCCTGTGCCACAGCTACAACATGGGGGGGGGAGGCTTTTGACTCCTTGGGCATGACTTCTCTTCCCTGAAGGGTCGAGGGCCGCAGCAAACAGGGGGCATCTGACATTCTTCCCCGACCAGTGGATTCCAATAACCACTGACACCCGAGTCCTCCAGGTGGTGAGGGAGCAGATGCCCCCTCCGTTCTTCCCCAGAGAACTTCCCATGACTCCTCTTCACCAAGATCTTCTGCAGCAGGAACTCGAGGGTCTCCTCATTTGGATCTCTTTACCAGCCCCCAGCAAAGGCCAGTTGCTGTGCTTCTGCTCCAGGATGTTGGTGGCCGATGCGTTCCTCATCTCATGGATGGAGGGACAAATCTGTGTACCCTCTTACCCCCCTGATCTCAAAGACTCTTCTCAAGGCTCAGCTCGACCAGACCGCTATAATCCTTATATCTCCCTCTGCTTCTCTGTCTTTCCCAAGCACCCTCTGTTCCCCTGGGCCGCACTCCGGACTTGATCTTGCAGGAGGACAACATTCTCCTGCATCTCAACTTTAAAGCCCTCGCCCTGACTGCTTGGCCGCTGAGAGGGTAGCCTGCTATGGTTCCACTTGCCCTGGGATGTAGAGGAGATCTTGCTAGCATCCTGCAAGGATTCCACCAGATGGGTGTACACCTTCAAGTGGCGAGGTTCTCGGTCTGATTGAGATACAACCCCTATCCATCCATCCTCTCGTGGGCTGCGGCAGCATGGGATTTGAATGTGGTTCTTGGGACTATGAAGCAGTTTCACATATATATTCTGTATAAGCTGCAGTCGCCGAATCACGTTTTGAGGTCTCTGCACTGGAACTTGAGATGGTGGTAAGTGCTTATGCTGAAAATATTTGGGGCCATTACTCTGTTTTATAGTTAGTCCAGTCTGGAGTATACTGACCAATGATGAATCTGTCTTGCAAGGATGGAGTATGGATGGCTGACTATATTCTCTGCTATGAACAGCAGAAGTCAGGTGGCCTTCATTGTTTTCTCTTTAACCAGTTTGTGCCTAATAGAGTCCCTAGATCAGCCTCTATTTTATTTTCAGTCCCTACTCTGTCTCCTTTCATGCCAGATTTCTTTGTCCTGTTCAGTGTTTGATATTATATTCTCTTCTACACAGAACTTCTCCCTGGAATGGTGTAAACAGCCTGATGTGGGCCTCCCCAAACCAGACTTGATCCTTTTCCTACAGCTGAGTCCAATGGAGGCCACACAGCGAGGTGACTTTGGCAACGAACGTTATGAAAACAGCTCTTTTCAGGAGAGAGTTCTGCATCGCTTTTTCCAGCTTATGGAAGATAAGACTTTAAACTGGAAAGTGAGTGAGAATAAAGGCAACACATTTTAATTTATGATTTTATCATCTGTACAGTACCTCATTAACTCCTTACCTGGGGAAGCTGAGTTAACTCGTCCTCCTATAGCCATTGCACAAATGGGGAAGCAGTTAAATCGCACCCTACCGACACCTCTCTGGATGCGGGGACCAATCGTGTCCGGGTGCATTCCGCTCTTTTTTGCAACTGTGCTGCTGCCTTTCGGTATTCTGGGCATTGCGGGTCCTCGGGACAAAGATGGGACACCCCCCACCCCCTTGCCTAAACAGAAGCAGCCTGGCCACACATGGAGTCACAGTTGCACTTGCTCGAGCAGTGCGGCTGAGCTGCTCAAGAAGGTGCAGTCACAACCTTGTGCAGCCAGACCACTCCGGTTTAGGCAGGGGGGTTTGCATCTTTGTCCCAAGGACCCATGATGCCCAGAACACTGAAAAATGGCAGCACCCAGCTGGCGATATTTATGGCAAAACAGAGCAGCAGTCACTCGGACACAATCCGTCCTGCAGGCCCTGCATCCAGAGGGACGTCTGAGAGTCCTTCCCGGCAGGCCATGCTGAAAGGCAAAAGGTAAGAAAAAGGGCCTTTGTGGGCCCCAGCTGGACACCAGCCACTGCTGTCCTCCTTTAAATTAATTCCTCAGGCAGTGATTGACTCTGGGTGCTACTGTTTTCCCCAGTTAAGAGGTTAAGGCTGAAAAGAACATTGCTAAATCATAGAAATACCCAATATTAAACATAAACCATAATCCATGGTAGGCTAGAGGTAGCATAACATTAAAGCACAAACAGCATAGCTCTAAGATTAAAATACATTGAAAAGTAAACTATTTAAGACTAATAAAAGAAAATATTTTTTCACTCAACGTGTAATCAAACTCTGGAATTTGTTACTGGAGGATGTAGTAAAGGCTGTTAGTGTAGCTGGGTTTAAAAAAGGTTTGGACAAGTTCCTGGAGGAAAGGTCCATAAACCATTATTAAAAAGGGACCCAGGATATCAATAATTGAACCAATACAAGCATTGTGGAACCTGTGTCTCTTGGGGAAACTGCTAGGTACATATGACCTAGATTGGCCACTGTTGGAAACAGAATACTGGGCTTGATGGACCTTGGTCTGACCCAGTATGGCATATCTTATGTTCTTAAGTTAGTATGTATATAATACTCCAGACCTGAATATCCAATTCCCCAAACTCTGCCTTCCTCATTGTCCCTTTAGTCTTAGAGTTCTCCACCTTAGCTGTGATTGTCGGTGCTGTTTAAAAAAACAACAACAAAAAAAAAACACCACGAGGAGAGATTGGCTGGTGCTTTCACTTTGTGATCCTTGTTGGTCTCAGACTGCATACACGCGATTGTGTGGCCAGGTGTCTGATCAGTGCTTCCCCCACCTTTTATGCTGGCTGGCTTGCTTCAGGAGGTCAGGTAAGTACCATTTTTGCTGCGCTGACCTGCCCATGCGTATGTCAGGTCACCGGAAGACTGCTTCGGGCAATGCATGCTGTGTGCATTTCCTCACTGCATAGTCTGTGCGGTGAGCCATGGTTTGGCCAAAAACAGAGTGTACAGAGGCTGCTTGAGGGCAGGGCAAGACAGTGGAGGTAGTTTGTGGTTTTTTTTAGTTTATTTAAGTATTTATTCAACCATACATCATAATACAATAATAAATCCCCACCAACATTTTCTTGTTGTTCTTATCCCTCTTACTTCAATTACCCTGCTCCCCCCCCCTTCCCTTATGGCACGCCATAAGTCTCCCCAATCCACTTCAAACCTATCCACCTTTTGCCGCCTTGCAGCCGTTTCCTTTCCATAAGGACCATATGCCTAAGTCTCCCCTCAGTTCGCAACAGAGGGAGCCTCCTGTTTCCACGCTGCTGCCAGCTCACACCAAGCTGCACTTAAACATGCCATTACCATTGCCCCCCACCCCCTGCTGCTGGCCACCACCCCACCAAGGTAATATAAAGTTCTCCAGGACCAAGCAGGAAGTCAGTCCTCACATATGAGTGACGTCGGCGCCGACGGAGCCCTCGCGGAGCAATTTTCCCCAGCTTTCAAAGAAAGCCTTTGGGAATTGCAGTGCGCATGCGCGGTCCCCTTCCCGCCCAAGGGTGCCATCTTAGCCAGTCTTCTTTTTTCCGCGGAGCCCTACAGACGTGCCCGTCTTGTCCCCGCTGAAAAAGTTGATTTTTCGTGATTTATCTCACTTTTCTCTATCGGTTCGACGCCGGTCCTTTTCCTGCCCGGACTCGCGACGCCGTTGCGAGTCCTTCTGTTATTTTTCGGTTTTTCTGATTTTCTGTCAGTTTCGTTTTCGGTTCTTCACTGGCAGCCCGGTCCTTTGACCTTGCAGGGGCCCTTTTTCCCCCGATGGCTGCCAGTGGTTTCAAGCGGTGTGTTCAGTGTGACAGAAATATGTCACTCACTGACACACATGATAATTGCCTCCGCTGCCTTGGCCCGGATCACGAGGAACTGATCTGTGGGGCCTGCAGCAAGATGTCCTCCAAAGCGTTAAGGAGTCGGCGGCATCAGCGGGAACGAATCTTCGCTGATCCCGCCCGTACCCGGACCTCGTCGGAGGCCTCGGCGTCCAGAGGTTCCAGCTCTGACCATCGCCGGAGTTCCTCCGACAGGGGTTCTCCCTCCGGGGACCATCATCGGAAGGTGAAACCCGCGAGGGCGTCGTCGGTGGACGCTCCTGGTTCCGCGAGGGCCAGGTCGCATAGCCCCGATAGCCGTCCCGGGTCTTTGGAGAAGGAGCATCTGCCGAAGCGACCTCGTCTGGAGTCGGAGTTGCCTGCTCGGGTAAGTCCTGTAGTCCTCCTGGACTCGCCTCCGAGGGGTCCGACGTCGGGGCCCGAGTCGGGGGCTGCTGGGTCACCTGAGGTCGGACTCAGGTTGACGGCCTTGGAGAGCAGACTCTCTGCCTTCATGGACCAGCAGCGTGCACTGATCGCTAGCCTCGCTGGCGCCTCTGCCCCGACCGCCGGGACGTCGACGTCTAAGTCGACCCCGGAGACCGAGCCGATCCTCGAGTCCATGCGGGCTCGAGTCGATCCTCGGTCGAGGTCACCCTCAGCCTCCCGTTCGGGACCGAGGTCGTCGACGCCGACTCCCTCGGCGTCGGGGCGGCCGACGCCTCCGCCCGCCCGGACCGACCCCACCGATTCCTCCTCGGAGTCGGCCTGGGAGTCTGAAGAGGAAGAGTCACCTGATTCATTTCGGACTCGGTGTGTCCCCTCGGACTCGCCTGAGTCCGAACCTCGGAAACAGTCCCCTCCGGAGGACGCCCGGTTCTCGGACTTCATCAGGGATATGGCCAAGGCTTTGGCCTTCCCTGCGGATCCCGAGGAGGAGCCCCGAGCCGAAGAGCTCGATGCCCTTCAGTACGACTCTCCCGCCAGGGAGCACTTTACTGTACCGGTTCCTCCCATGCTGGAACGACTACTCTTCCGCATGTGGGAGAGTCCGGCATCGTCGCCGGTATTAAGCAAGCGGGTCGATTCCATTTATCGAGTCCGCAAGAGCCCTGGCTTCCAAAAAGCACAGCTACCGCACCATTCCATGGTGGTGGAATCGGCCATGCATAGGCTTAAGAGCCAGAAGATGCACTCCTCGGTGCCTCCTGGCAGGGAGGCCCGCAACCTGGATGGCCTAGGTAAGAAGTGTTTCCAGGGCTCTATGCTTGCTTGTCGGGTCCAGACCTACCAGCTCTACATGGGCATGTATCTCAGAGACCTGGCTAAAGAGATAGCCGGATTCTCCGCTGGGCTATCCGAGGAACCTTTGCGGAGGTTCCTAGCCTTGACAACTGGTATTCGGGAATGCTCCAAATTCATGTCTCGAGCAGCCTATGATGGCTTTGAAGCATCGGCACGAGTGGCCGCAGCCGGCATCGGTGCCCGCCGACAGGCTTGGCTTCAGTCGTCTGACCTTGAACCCTGGGTGCAGGACAAGTTGGTCGATGTCCCCTGCCGAGGTGAGAACCTCTTTGGCAAGCCCATGGCTGAAAAGGCTGCCCAAATCGAGACGGAGACTCTCACCAGAACTAGGCTTTCTAGGAAGACCTCCGCCCCTTCCCAGAAGAAGAAGGGCTCGGGAAAGAAGTCCTTTTACCCGAGAAAGGCGGCTGCCTATAAACAATATCCTCAATATCAGGCCTCCGCAGCTCCCCAACAGGGTCAGCAGGTCAAGGGACGGGGTAACGGGTCCCGTAGGCAGCAAGCCCCCAAGCCTGCACCACCGGCCCCTGTTCAGCAGGGTGGGGGCTTTTGACTTCATCAGCATAGCCTCTCCCCCTCAGCTGGTTCCTCCCAGCACAGGAGGCCGGCTGGTTCACTTTGCCCACAGGTGGTCCACTGTCACCTCAGATGCCTGGGTGCTTCAGGTGGTGAGAGAAGGCTATCTTCTCCACTTCCACCAGGTCCCTCCCTCCTATTTCCCGGGAGAACCTCCACGACTCCCTCTGCACAGGGACTTACTCCTTCAGGAGTTAGCAAGTCTTCTTCAGGAACAGGCTGTGGAACCGGTGCCCCACCACCTGAGGGGTCAAGGCTTCTATTCCAGGTATTTCCTAATACCAAAGAGAACAGGCTGCCTCAGACCCATCCTGGACTTGCGCAACCTCAACAAGTTCCTCGTCAGGGAGAAGTTCAAGATGCTTACCCTTGGAATCCTTCTGCCCTACCTCCAGCAGGGAGATTGGCTATGCTCCTTGGATCTAAAGGATGCCTACACGCACATCCTCATCCACCCAAGCCACCGCCAATACCTAAGGTTTGTGGTGGCAGGACATCATTACCAGTACAGAGTACTGCCCTTTGGCCTATCCTCCGCACCACGAGTCTTCACAAAATGTCTCGCGGTGGTGGCGGCTTATCTCCGGCTTCACGGCCTCTGTCTTTCCGTACCTAGACGACTGGCTCATCAGAGCATCGTCCTCTCCAGAAGTCACAATAGCCACACACCGCACTGTGACTCTTCTGCAGTACTTGGGTTTTGTCATAAACTTCGCAAAGTCCACTTTGCTCCCCTCGCAAGATCTCGAGTTCATCGGCGCAAGATTGCACACTCTTCAGGCACGAGCTTTCCTGCCTCTCGACAGGGCTCAACGGCTCATGGACCTAGCCGGCCGCTTTCGCAGCCAGTCCCTGGTCTCCGCCAGGCGCTTCCTGAGACTACTCGGCCATATGGCTTCCACCGTCCACGTGACCCCCAATGCCCGCCTGAATATGCGGCCTGCTCAGTGGTGCCTTTGCAAGCAGTGGCAACAGGCCACGGGCGGCCTAGCCGACTTAGTGCGCATCTCCGACCCGCTGGCCTCTTCTCTACAGTGGTGGCTTCATCGGCCGAACCTGGTGCTCGGAATGCCTTTTCAGTCTCCTCCGCCGGCTCAAGTGCTGACGACCGATGCTTCTCTCCTAGGATGGGGAGCGCATTGCCAAGGGGCATGTACTCAAGGTCTCTGGACCACGTGGGAGTCTGCGCAGCAGATCAACTTCCTGGAGCTCAGAGCAATCCGTCTGGCTCTCAAGGCTTTCTCCCACCTGACTTCTCACCAGTCCGTCCTTGTCCAGACAGACAATCAAGTTGCCATGTTCTACGTGAACAAACAGGGAGGCACCGGCTCCTTCCTTCTCTGTCGAGAAGCACAGAGGCTCTGCTCTTGGGCCGTCAGCCACGGCATTCTTCTCAAGGCAGTTTATCTCCCAGGCCAAGAAAATTGCCTGGCGGACAAACTCAGCAGAATCCTCCAGCCGCACGAGTGGCGCCTGGATCCCTTGGTAGTTCAGAAACTTTTTCTGAAGTGGGGCCTCCCCACGATGGATCTCTTTGCCAGTCCTCTCAACCGGCAACTTCCTCGCTTCTGCTCTCGACAGCCGCATCCCCTTCGAGTAGCGGCGGATGCTTTTCTGCTCTCATGGTCGAAAAGCCTTCTGTGTGCCTTTCCTCCCATACCGCTAGTCTCCCGAACTCTTTTCAAGGTTCTCCGAGACAAAGCTTCCATGATCCTGATAGCTCCTCGCTGGCCCAGACAGCCATGGTTTCCACTCCTGCTGCAATTGGCGGTGGAGGATCCGTTCCCTCTGGGGTTTCAACCAGATCTCCTAACACAGGATCAGGGGTCCCTGCTACACCCCAACCTCAGATCTCTACATCTAATGGCCTGGCTGCTGAAAGGGTAGTCCTTGCTCCCCTTCTCTTGCCGGCAGAGGTGGAAGAGGTCGTCCTAGCTTCCCGGCGACCTTCTACCCGCAAATGCTACGCCCTTAAATGGCGTCGCTTTTCCGCTTGGTGTGCCCAGCAGTCTCAGGATCCCTTCTCCTGCTCGGTGTCAGTGATCTTGCAGTACTTGCTCTACCTCTCTAATCTGGGACTTAAGTCCAACTCCGTCAAAGTTCACCTCAGTGCTCTCTCAGCACATCATGTGCCGGTGGACGGCAGACCTCTTTCCAGCGACCCTCTCGTGGCGAGGTTTCTCCGAGGTCTCCTTCTACTTAAACCACCTCTGCGCCCGCCAGCACCTGACTGGGATCTGAATGTGGTTTTGCAGCGGATCACCTGTCCGCCTTTTGAACCTATGGCTACCTGTTCTCTACGTTTTCTTTCTTGGAAAACCTTATTTCTGATAGCCCTCACTTCCGCTAGACGCGTAAGTGAATTGCAGGCCCTCGTGTCTGATCCCCCTTACACTCGGTTCTACAAAAATAGGGTAGTCCTACGGACTCACCCAAAATTTCTTCCAAAAGTGGTCTCCCCTTTTCACATCAATCAGGAGGTGGTACTTCCGACCTTCTTTCCCAGGCCACACTCCAGCCGAGCTGAAATGGTCCTGCATACCCTGGACTGTAGAAGGGCATTGAACTTCTACCTTGACCGTACGCGGGAGCACCGTAAAGCTGCTCAGCTTTTTGTATCTTTTGACCCCAATAAATTGGGGCTCCCGGTCTCCAAGCGTACTCTGTCCATCTGGGTTGCTGACTGTATCGCTTGGGCTTATGGGGCAGCCGGACTCTCCTTAGAAAGTCGAGTCACGGCTCATTGTGTTCGGGCGAAGGCTACGTCAGTGGCTTACCTCCGCTCTGTTCCATTGGCAGACATCTGCCGGGCCGCTACTTGGTCTTCGAGCCAGACTTTTGCGGTCCATTACTGCCTCGAGAGGGAGTCCCGCAGGGACAGTGCTTTCGGACAGGCAGTCCTTCGAAATCTCTTCGAGGTTTGAGCAACTCCTACCCTCCATCCCGGATGGGGGCTACCGGTGGGTAATAATTCAGCGAAGATTCCTTCCTTCTGTACTGCTGAGCTAGAGGGAGCTCATTTTGTGCTTAGGGTCTCCGGTAGCCTTAAGCTTGGGAGTCCCATATGTGAGGACTGACTTCCTGCTTGGTCCTGGAGAAAGCGTAGTTACTCACCTGTAACAGGTGTTCTCCAGGAGCAGCAGGAATCAGTCCTCACAACCCTCCCTCCTCCCCTTGGAGTTGCAATTATCTGCTTTAGTGTTTTTGCAAATTTTTATGCTGTCTTTTAGCTATGTCATCTGACTGGCTAAGATGGCACCCTTGGGCGGGAAGGGGACCGCGCATGCGCGCTGCAATTCCCAAAGGCTTTCTTTGAAAGCTGGGGAAAATTGCTCCGCAAGGGCTCCGTCGGCGCCGACGTCACCCATATGTGAGGACTGATTCCTGCTGCTCCTGGAGAACACCTGTTACAGGTGAGTAACTACGCTATACCCAGTTTCAATTCCACCTCCACCCCTATATTCTGCTGTATCCACTTTTGAATCCTACCCCAATATGCTTGTATCTTTGCACACCCCCACCAAATGTGCCAAAATGAACCCACTTCCCCACACTCCAACAAGAAGACGCCACCCCAGGATACATCCTATGTAGCCTCTCCGGTGTGTAATACCATCTAAACAAAATTTTGTAACAATTTTCTCTAATGCTACTCGACCATGGCGCTCTTTTCACCAGGTCCCACACCTTCCTCCAATCTTTGGTTGACATTGTCTATCCTAACTCCGCCTCCCATTCTATCATATACCTAAATTTCCCCCCGTTGTCCTCTTACCCCTTTATATAATGCCGATATCAACCCTTTCGAACCCTTTTTCCCATGCCATAGTGCCTCTAATGCAGACAGACATTTCCCTATCCAGCCCATCTTTCCCCAGTACCCACTTAGGGAAGTGACCCACCTGTATATATGCAAATCCTATCCTTATCCTCCAGGCCATACTCCCTCCTTACCTCCTCAAATTCTTGACGCTCTCCCGCCTCCACCATTTGATAAAAACACTCAAGTCCTTTACTACGCCATTCATCAAAAATTCCCCCTTCCCAGCCTGGTTTAAGGGCTTTCCACCCTCTCCATGGCATCATCAAAAGGAGATAGAGCAGCTTTTAAACTAGATAATAGGGGAAAGCCGACAGTCGCCCAAGAGCGCATGGTTCGGAAGAATGTATCCTTGAAGGATACTACAAAAAGCAGAGAGGTTCCAAAAAAGAGTAAAGTAGCCCAAATGCCCTCGAGTATGGAGCAGACAGAACTTAAAGATCCCAAATTACCCATGTCTACCAATAGCCAAATTAATATGAATAAAATACAGTCTCTAAAATGCTTGTATGCAAATGCTAGAAGTCTACAAAACAAGATGGGAGAGTTAGAATATATAGCACTAAACGAGAGGTTAGATATGATTGGAATATCAGAGACATGGTGGAAGGAGGACAACCAGTGGGACACTGTGATACCTGGGTACAAACTATATCGTAATTATAGAGCTGACCAAATTGGTGGAGGGGTTGCGCTCTATGTTAGAGAGGGCATTGAGTCAGAAAGGATTAAAGTTTTGCAAGAAACAAAATTTGCTGTAGAATCTCTATGGATTGAAATTCCATGTAAAAAGGGGAAGGCGATGGCAGTGGGGGTGTACTATCGTCCGCCTGGCCAGAATGAACAAATGGATGATGAAATGCTCAAAGAAATCAAGGAAGCTAGCAAAAGTTACAGTGCAGTAATAATAATGGGTGATTTCAATTACCCCGGCATCGACTGGGTCAGTGTCACAACAGGACATGCTAGGGAGATAAAGTTCCTAGATGAAATAAATGACTGCTTCTTGGAGCAGCTGGTTCATGAACCAACCAGAGGGGAAGCAATATTAGACCTAGTCCTTAGTGGAACACCAGATGTAGTGCAAGAGATAAGGGTGTTGGGGCCACTTGGCAATAGTGATCATAGCATGATCACCTTTGATTTAATTAGTGGAGGAGGGATAGTAAGGAAATCCACAGTACTACCCTTTAACTTTCGAAAGGGAGACTATGATAAAATGAGGAAAACAGTTAAGAAAAAACTAAAAGGAGCAGTTGCAAAGGTTAAAGACGTACATCAAGCTTGGGTGTTGTTGAAAAATAATATCTTGGAAGCCCAGACCAGCTGTATTCCACGCTTTAAGAAAAGTGGAAGGAAGTCCAAAAAACTGCCAGCATGGTTTAAAGGTGAGGTCAGAGAGGCTGTTGCCAAAAAAGCATCTTTCAGGAAATGGAAAAAAGAGCCAAACGATGAAACCTGGAAACAGCACAAGCACTGGCAAGTCAAATGCAAGGCATTGATAAGGCAGGCAAAGAGAGAATTTGAGAAGAAGCTTGCTGCGGAAGCAAAAACGTGAAATAAAGACCTTTTCAAGTACATTCGTAGCAAAAAACCTGTGAGAGAGTCAGTTGGTCCATTAGATGATAAAGGGGTTAAAGGAGCACTAAGAGGCGACAAGGCGATAGCGGAGAGACTGAATGAATTCTTTGCTTCGGTCTTTACTGAGGAAGATGTAGGGATGTTACCCATGACTGAAGTGGTATTTAAAGGTGTGGAAGAACTGAAGGAAATATCGATACATCGGGAAGATGTCTTACAACTATTAGATAAACTGAAGAGTAGCAAATCACCTGGGCCGGATGGTATACATCCAAGGGTGTTGAAAGAACTGAAATTTGAGATTGCAGACCTGCTATCAGTAATCTGTGAACTATCATTAAAATCATCTCTAATACCTGAGGATTGGAGGATTGCCAATGTAACACCAATTTTTAAAAAGGGTTCGAGGGGTGATCCGGGAAACTACAGACCAGTAAGCCTGACATCAGTACCGGGAAAAATGGTAGAAACCATCATAAAGAATAAAATTACTCAGCATGTAGATAGTCACGACCTAATGGGAGACAGCCAACATGGCTTTAGACAAGGAAGATCTTGTCTTACTAATCTGTTATGTTTTTTTGAAGGAGTGAATAAACAGGTGGACAAAGGTGAGTCGGTTGATATTGTGTATCTGGACTTTCAGAAAGCCTTTGACAAGGTCCCTCATGAGAGACTTTTGGCAAAACTAAAGAGTCATGGGATAGGAGGCAGTGTACTACTGTGGATCAGGAACTGGTTAAAAGATAGAAAGCAGAGGGTAGGGCTAAATGGCCAATTTTCCCAATGGAGAAAGGTGAATAGTGGTGTACCCCAGGGATCTGTGCTGGGTCCACTGCTTTTTGACATATTCATAAATGACCTGGAAAGTGGAATAACGAGTGAGGTTATCAAATTTGCAGATGACACAAAACTATTTAAAGTTGTTAAAACCCAGGAGGATTGTGGAAAATTGCAAGAGGATCTTGATAAATTGGAAGACTGGGCATCAAAATGGCAGATGAAATTTAATGTGGACAAGTGCAAGGTTATGCACCTAGGGAAGAACAACCCAAACTATGGTTACACGATGCAAGGTTCCACATTAGGAACTACCACCCAGGAAAAAGATTTAGGCGTCATTGTGGATACCTTGTTAAAACCCTCGGCCCAGTGTGCAGCGGCGGCCAAGAGAGCAAATAGAATGCTAGGTATGATAAGGAAAGGAATGGAAAATAAAACAAAAGATATTATAATGCCTCTATATCGTTCCATGGTGAGACCGCACCTTGAATATTGTGTGCAATTCTGGTCGCCATATCTTAAAAAGGATATAGCGATTTTAGAAAAGGTTCAGAGAAGAGCCACCAAAATGGTAAAGGGGATGGAAGGCTACTCCTATGAAGAAAGGCTAAAAAGGTTGGGGCTCTTTAGCCTGGAGAAGAGACGGCTGAGGGGAGATATGATAGAAGTCTATAAATTAATGAACGGAGTGGAACGGGTAAACGTAGATCGATTGTTTACCTTATCAGAATATGGAAAGGCTAGGGGACATGCAATGAAGCTACAGGGTAAACTATTTAAGACTAATAAAAGAAAATATTTTTTCACTCAACGTGTAATCAAACTCTGGAATTTGTTACCGGAGGATGTAGTAAAGGCTGTTAGTGTAGCTGGGTTTAAAAAAGGTTTGGACAAGTTCCTGGAGGAAAGGTCCATAAACCATTATTAAGAAGGGACCCAGGATATCAATGCTTGAACCAGTACAAGCATTGTGGAACCTGTGTCCCTTGGGGAAACTGCTAGGTACGTATGACCTAGATTGGCCACTGTTGGAGGCGGAATGCTGGGCTTGATGGACCTTGGTCTGACCCAGTATGGCATATCTTATGTTCTTATCATCAAAGAGAACCAGCTACTCTGTTCTTTAATGTCCTGTGCTCTCACCCCATCCCACACCCCCACCACTTGTCTTATAGTCAGTGAGCCCACCCCATTTTTTTCCGTTCTTTCCAAGGTGCCCAGAGCCACGCCTCCAACCTACCTCCCTTAACCCGTGTTTTTTCCAGCGCCACCCAGGGTTTCACCCCTTTACTAAGCCTCCAATCCATTACGTGTCTGTCTTGAGCCGCTCTATAATAATCCTTAAAGTTGGTAACCCCCAATCCTCCCTCTTCTTTTGACACAAACATAACCTCCCTCACAGTCCTCGGGGGTTTCTTTTTCCAGATGTATTGGAACACCTTCCTCTGCAACGCTCGCATTGCTCCATTCGGCACTCCCACCGGCAGAGCCTGAAATAGATATAACAATCGAGGTAAAATATTCATTTTGACCCCTGCTATCTGACCTAGCCATGACACTTCATACCTCACCCACCCATCTAAGTCCTTATTAATTTCCCCCAATACTCTCGGATTGTTAACTTTATATACTTCCTCATATCTCGCCGGAATTTGGACCCCCAGATAGCTCAGGGATTTATTAACCCATCTCAAAGGATATTCCCTTTTCAATTTCTCTTCCACCGCCTTAGATACCTTCACATTCAATACTTCTGTCTTATCAATATTCATTTTAAAACCTGATACCTCCCCAAACCTATCTACCTCCCCCATTACTTCCGGGAGTGACAGCTGCGGTTTACCTATATATAATAGTATATCATCCTGCATATAATGAAATTTTATGGCTAACTCCCCTTCTTTCCATTCCCAGTATCTTATCATTCGCCCTTATCCTCTGCGCTAATGGTTCAACCACCATTGCGAACAGCAACAGTGACATCGGACACTCTTGCCTTGTCCCCCTCCCCAATCCAAAATCACCTGAATAACTTCCATTAATTTTAACTCATGCCCTAGGCCCAGCATATAAACCCCATATCCATTTTTCAAAGTTTGGCCCACATCCCATTTTCTTCATTACCCTCATTAAAAATTCCCAATGCACTCTATCAAATGCCTTCTCTGTGTCGATTGACATTAGTATAAATTCCTCCTCTCCCTGCCCCGCCTCCCATACCACCCCTACTGCCCTCTTCATATTATCAGCTGCTTTCCTCCCCATGATGAACCCTGTCTGGTCCTCCTTTATTACTCCTGTTAGCCACGGCGCCAACCTCCCAGCCAGGATCTTCGCTAATATTTTAACGTCTACATTAAGTAATGAAATTGGGCGATAGGAGCTACAATTCATAGGATCCTTCCCTGGCTTCAGTAGAATAGTTCTCATTTTAGCCAAATCTAACCTCAACTTATCTTCTACCATCTGTGAATCCCTAGATGACATGAACATCCTTAAGGTAGAAAATAAAGACATAGCGATCTGTCTGATTTATAGATCTCCATCTACAAACAATCAAAACCTAGCCACCATTCTAGAATATGCATGCAGCTCATCAATAAGAAAACCCCTTATTATGCTAGGTGATTTTAATCTACCTACATTATCTAATTCTCAAGAAACATCATTCATAGAAGCGATGGAAGAAATGGGTTTTAAACAAACAATTAATCACCCAACCCATATCAAAGGCAACATCCTTGACTTAATATTCATTCCAAAATATTACACCACATCACCATTTTATATCCCACCCTCTATATCACAGGTCCCCTGGTCCGACCACTTTATGATAAGGTTGTCGATGCAACATTCGCAGTCTAATAAAGTACATACTGACATTCCCTACCAAGGCCGGAAGTTTCGTCCGTTCAACAAAGACGCATTCCTTGAAACAGCCCTCACTAGGTTAAACCCTTATACCACTAACCTTGATGAAGCTATATCAAACTGGAATGCTATTATAGGTTATGCAGCTAAGCCATTTCCTTCTCAGAGACGCTATAAGCCTAGAATAAATGAAAAATGGTATACTGCCGAATTAGCAACATTAAGGAAAGGACTTAGGAAATGGAAAGTAACTGGAGGAAGAAGAAAACCACTGAACTCAGAATACAATATTTTTCACAGCTCAAAACATATAAAGAGGCAATTAATGCAGCCAAAAAACAATATCACTCTAAAGTATTATCTAAAGCCATAAACCGTCCTAGGGAACTATTCGAGATTGTTAAATCCCTAACCAAATCTCCAGTTAATGATACAGGCAAACTCTCTATTAACCCCTAAGTTCTAGCCGACCATTTCGCAAATAAACTTAAGCAAAATTGCCATTTCATGCCAGCCTCTCCTTTATTCATTTATTTATTTATTTATATTTCTTATATACCGCGCTCTTTTAATCAGTGCGGTTTACAAATGAACAAAATGTAAACACAATGACACAGTCAGCATTGGTTTTTTACAATGAACAGGGAACAAAAACTTGGCGGAAAAACACTCCAAGATGACCTCCACCTTGAATGGAAAGCCTTCCAGCCTATTACACGTAAGCAATTGCTTCAAACAATCTCCAATCTTAATACTACAACATCACTGTTAGACCCTTGCCAAGTAGCATGGATAAAGGCGACAAAAGCAGAACTTGCCCCAGACTTACTGAACATAGTGAATCAATCACTGCATCGGGGATATATAGCTGAAACCCTTAAAAAGTCGGCAATACGCCCACTACTAAAGAACAAAAAACTGGACAGCAACGACCCAACTTTCTTCCGTCCCATTGCAAGTATTCCATTTCTTGCTAAAATTATCGAAAAGGTTGTACAGATTCAATTGCAGGATTACATAGATTCATTTGCACCATTAGACGAACATCAATATGGTTTCCGTCCTCACCACGGTGTGGAAACCCTGCTACTAGCTTTATTTGATACTATTATCAGAGGTATCGATAACACAAAGCAAGCCTTCATTCTCATATTCCTTGATATCTCATCTGCCTTTGACAATGTAAACCATGCCACCCTCATCTCTAGACTTGCTCATATTGGCATTAAAGAAAAAACCCTCGACTGGTTTAAATCTTACTTCTCCAATAGAACCCAGTACGTTCAAATAGATCAAGTGGCATCAGCACCTTTCCCACAAGAACAGGGCATCCCTCAAGGCTCTGCTCTCTCAGCTCTATTATTTAATCTGTACCTGCAACCCATTTGTACAATTTTTAAACGCCATAAGATAAATTACCATATATATGCGGACGATATCATGTTATACTCACCTTTTGATGTGTCCAACCCCAACTATAACAATATATGTCAATGCCTATCAGAAGCAGAATTATGGTTGAAATCAATGAACATTAACTTCAAAAAAACAGAAGCAATATTTATAACTAGAAACTCGAACTTTACCCCTCCGTCTGAAATCAACACTGGAAAATCTTTTATACCAGTTAAAGATGAGATTAAATATTTAGGAGTCACACTTGACAGGACTCTCACCCTTTCACAACATATAAAACAGACTGTGAAAGCCATATATTTTAAGTTAAGAACTATCCAGCAGTTGCGACCTTTAATTGATAGCACCAACTTCAGATCAGTAGTCCAATCTCTAATAACACCCCATCTAGACTACTGCAATGGCATTCTTCAAGGCATCACTAAAAAAAAACCTACATACTTTACAATTAGCACAAAATGTTACAGCAAGAATCATTTTCAAAGCGAAAATATCTGACCACATTTCTCCTATTCTCTACTCCCTACACTGGCTTCCCGTGTCTTGTAGAATTATGTATAAAATATTGGTTACCACGTTCAAGATCTTTAACAAAATAGCTCCGTCCTTTCTGTCCACACTCATCATTGTCTCACATGAAAACAGATTAAGAAGAAGACCTAATTTACACATGCTACTAGTCCCGGATTCTTTTCGAAAAACAAATCAGAAGACAAGTAATTCTGCAGTTTCATTCACTGCACCAACGCTGTGGAACAACCTTCCTATCGAGCTCAGAGAAATAAGACCTCCAACTTTTTAGAAAGGAATTAAAAACTCACCTATTTACACTGCACTACCACAGCCTCCAGCATGACAATGTTCAGATTCCACAGGTTAGCACTGAACAAAAACCATACTGTGACCCTACCTAGATATAATCCTACAGCGCACTTCCATATTTCTTCTCGAGTAGCTAACTTGAAATTCAGTTGATTATTTCCATATGTAAATAATTTCATTTTAATTAATGTATATAGCTCTAGGTTATGGCAAGTGTTTAGCCGCATTTCTAATTTTTGTTCTAGTGCTTGACTCTGCGTTAAATGTTAAAAATGTTCTACATCTGTTATCTGTTATATTGTAAATTTAATAGTTTTCTATTATTAAGTTTCTAATGTTCATTGTAAAATAATAGTTTACTATTATTAAGTTTTAATGTTTCAATGTAAACCGCCACTGATCTCTGGAAGAGATGGTATAGAAAAATGTTTAAATAAATAAAATAAATAGTTATCCCTGCTGTCAGCATTTCATGTGTCAATTCACCCCCCTCCTCTAATATTCCGTTAAATACCCGTCTCAATACTTCCCCAGTCTCTACTAAGAATATCTTATAGAAGCTTCTTGGTAGCCCGTCTAATCACGGTGCCTTCCCCCCGTCCATCCCATTTACCACCCACTCCACTTCCTCTCCCTTGATTCCTTCCTTCTTCCAAGCCCTCTTGGGCCTCCTCCTGAAATTCTGACAATTGTATCTCATCTAGATACCTTTGGATTTGCTCCTCCCTAATCCCCTCCTCCCTCTTTTATATAGTTCCTGGTAGTACTGCACGAATCTATCTCTAATTTCCTTTTCTTCCCTACACACCTCTTCCCTGTTTCCCCCTTATTTGGTATATCATTGATGCAACCGTCCTCTGCCTCAACCTTCTGGCCAACAATCTACTTATTTTATTACCAAATTCGTAATACACCTGCTTTACCTGTCTCCTTTCAAAGGCTACTTGGTCTATTTGTAGTGCATGCAACTCCCCCCTCACCTTCTCTACCTCCTTCCTATCCCTCTTCGCCCCGTCCTCTGATACTCCAACTCTGCCTCCTTAAATATTCTACTCAACTCCTCTTCCTTCTGATATCTAGCTTTCATCAACTTCGCTCCCCACATAATAAACCTCCCCCGAATAAAGGCTTTCAATCCTTCCCATAAGATTACATCTCTCACCTCCCCATTTTCATTAAAGGAGAAATGTTCCTTTATTGCTCCTCTTATATCCGCCACTACCTCCTTACGCTTAAGCAAGCTCTCATTTAATCTCCAAAATTTGGCCCCCACTTGCCTCTGCCCCTTTATTGCCACTTCCACTGCCCCATGATCTGACCATGTTATTGGCTCTATGCCTCCTTCTTTAACCTCTAGCATCTATTCCTTATCTACTAGTATCATATCAGTCCTACTCCAGCTATTATGCGGCGCTGAAAAAAACGTGTAGTCCCCCCCTCTTAGGGTGCAATTCTCTCCAAACATCTACCAAATTATACTGTTGCATCAATTGTTTTAGCCCTCTCCTATTCCTCCTCCCCCCCCCATCTGATCCACCCGGGTGCCAGTCCAAACCTGGCTCTAATACTACATTGAAATTCTCCCTCCAACAACTTTCTCATTTCCCTCCAAAACGGGACCTGATTTCCATTTGGTCCGTAAACCGACAAAATGGTAATTTCCTCAATCCCCATTTTCCCCTTTATACCCACTGTTCTCCCTTCTGAGTCCCTAAAACCTTCCCTCACTTGAATCCCACTTCCCTCCCTCACCAATATAGCTACTCCCCCCCTCCCTTTACTCCTTCCTTATTAAATGAGTAGAATTGATCTGGGAACCACCCATTCCTCATCCTCCCCACATCCTTTCTTCTCAAATGGGTTTCTTGCACTAAGACCACATCCCACTGATTCTTCTGAACCTCCCGATACAACAGTCTACGTTTGTTGGGTGAATTCAGTCCCTTAACATTTACCGATCTGCACCATTTCCCTTTTTTCCTCTTCCTCCCCCTTTCATTCTCCCCTCCTTCCCCTCTATTGTACCCCCCTCCCCAGTCTCCCTATCACTCTTCTACCCTCCCCTGCCTTCCTTCCGTGTGTATCATGTCCTATCCCATTACCCGCCCCGTTCGTATACCCATCCACCTTGGAGATCAGACCCCCCTCCCCCCATTTGTATTCCCCTCTTCTGTCCCCTCTATTGCCACCTCCCACACCGTTCTACCCTTTATATCACCCCCACATGTACCCAATACAATACCCCAACTACATCCACCCCACACCCCCTTATACATCATACCCAACTGCCCCCCACCCACCCCGTCACCCCCCTCATTTTCCCTTACTCACCCCTTCCCTTAAACACAATTACCAATTCAAAATACAAGTTCCCCGACTATTACCATCTCCTACCCATCCCCCTCCCTCCTCCCCCCCCCATATTATCACTTCCCCTTAATGCCTTATAAATCCAGTGTCCGAGGGGCCCTACAGCCCTGTTCCTTGTGGCCTCTAACAATCTCACCACCACCTGCTGGTGTTTCTCATGTATCCTCAGTCTGCGTTGTCCTCTTTTCCTGGGAAAGTCTCTTTAATCTCTTCCTTTCTCTGCCACTCGCTGCCACTGAGTTATAGCTTGCGCCCTGCCTCCGGCACCTTTACTTTGTGATGTCCTTTCTCTCTCTGTTTTTGGCAGGTTCTCGCATCCCAACTCCTGCAGGACAGCCCACGCTTCTTCTGCCATCTTCACCTTCCTGGAGGCCCCATTTACTGTTAGCAAAAGTCCAAACGGGAGCATCCATCTGTACCTCAGCCCTTTTCCTCTCAGATAGGTTGTCACCTCCTTCAGACTCCTCTGCCGCTCCAAAGTGCCCCTGGAGAGATCATTAAAGATTTCCACGTCACAGCTCTCCCATGCAATCCGTCCATATTTCCTTGCCACATTCAGTATCTTTTCTTTGATTGGGAAACAGCTCAAGCACACTATAATATCGCGTGCCTGTTTCTCTCTCCACGGGCCCAAACTCCGGTGCACTCTCTCCACCCCCACGGTTGCCATCCGACTTTCTTCCCCCTCCTCCATTCTCAATATATGCATACATAAGCGTTGTACTACTTGCGCACAGTCTTTGTAAGTTTCTGTCTCTGGTATCCCTCTAATTCTGAAGTTACTCCACTGTGCTCTGTCCTCGATCTCTTCTAATTTCTCTCTCATTTCCTCCTGCTGGGCCTTGATTTTGCACTGCTCCGCCGCCATTTCCTGCAGCTCTCCAGCATGATTTTCCACGTTCTCTTCTAAGTCCTCCACACACTGCCCCAAGCATCCCAAATCTTTTTGTATGGTTAACAAAGTCTTTTTCAAATCCTTTCACATCTTTCAAATCTTCTTGTAGCTGTCTTTTAAAGGCTTGCAACTAGACTTTCATATTCGCCCCTTCTTGCTGCCTCTTGCTCATTACTATCTCCTCCGATCCTCCCGAATTCGTCACCGCTGCCGCCGCTTCCTTTTTCACATAAGCAGACTGAAAACCTATCCACCTTCGGGCCAACATGGCAAAAGCGGGGGCCTGACTCCCTTCTACCTTGCTACACGGGGATCAGCTTATTTCTATTATATTCTGTGGGACTTGGACGGAGCTCGGCTACACTGCTGCCATTAGCTCCGTGACGTCACCGGAAGTCTGGAGGTAGTTTTAAGCACTGCAGTGATGGATCAAGAATCGGGGCCAGCAGCATTGGGATCAGCTCCTGGTTCAGAATCTGTGGTTTTGACTGGAAACGCGGCCATATTGTTGCAGCCAGCCATTTCTTTATAAATAAATAAATAAATAAGAGATTGTAAATTGTCGGAGCAAACGCACACTGCTTGGTGAACCAGTCAAGCCTGGAAGATCTGGAGAGCCAGGAACACCGTCTGCATCTCCAGACAATTTATGGACCACGTTCTCTCCTCTGGTGACCACAATCCTTGCATGACCTGAGACTCTAAATGCACTTCCCCACCCTGTGAGGCTGGCAGTCATCAGCACCACCTATTCTGGCATTTCTAGGGGCATCCCCGCTGCCAGATGCTTCGTCTGCAACCACAATGTGAGTTGCGCCCTTATCTCAAGTGGGCAAATCAGTTTCCTTGAGAGTGGATGGCACTGAGGCAACCAGTGGGAAAGTAGGACCTGCTGGCAGAGGCCTCATATGTGCTTGAGGCCAAGGCACCAGATCCAAGGTTTGTGCCATCATGCCCAAGAACTTGCAAATTTGATGCTGAAGTTTCTGTCTTGTCGACTAGCAGGGAGACTTGACCCACATTGGTGTCTGACTGCGCTCCCAAGTAGACCAATCTCTAAACTGGCTGCAGGTGGCTCTTGGAAACATTGATCATCCAGACCAGACTGCACCACTCTCTCTGTGGCGGTCTGACTCTTGTCTTCAGACTTCGCTCTGATAAGCCAATTGTCTAGATAGGGGTGTACCATAACTCCCTCCTGCCGAAGCTCCGCTGCCACCACCAGCATTACCTTAGTAAAGATTAGTGGAGCTGTAGCCAGCCCAAAGGACAAAGCTTGCAACTGAAATGGCCCATGGGTATGGCGAAGCATAAAGATGAAACGGCCATATTGGGATATGCAGGTACACCTGTGAGATCCAGGGCAGTCAGATACTTGCCCTGCCTCACTGCCAGTATGACTGAGCACAGGGTCTCCATCTGGAAATTAAGGATTCTCAAAGACCGGTTTATGTACTTGAGGTCTAAAATGGGCCACAAAGACTCCTCCTCCTTGGGAACCATTAAATAAATGGAATATCAACGGAGTCTTTATTGGATGGACAGAACCGACACCACAGACTAAAGGTCCAGCAGACACGGCAGGGTGTCCTGCATGGCTTTCTTTTTCAAGGGGACTCAACAAGGGGATTATACAAAGGCCTTGGGGAGAAGGTGAGCAAAATCAAGCACACACATAAGAACATAAGATATGCCATACTGGGTCAGACCAAGGTCCATCAAGCCCAGTATTCTGTTTCCAACAGTGGCAAATCTAGGTCATATGTACTGTCAGACGGCCGCCTGGGTGAGAATGTTCACAGTCTTGGCAAAAGCATACCTCTATATGATTTGCAAGGATTTGTGGGTAATGTAGTCCATTCACACCAGACACAGCTGCTGACAATAATTTAGTTGTGCTCTTGGGTAAAGCCAATAAGATATTTATTTATGGGGTTATTTCTCCCAACACAGATATGCTTGGTAGCACATAAATTAGGTTACTTGCTTTCAGTGTTAACTTGGAAAAACAAAGTTAAAATCAGGAAAACAACAAATGAAAAGCCACAAAGCAAGAAACAAACTGTTCTTAACTTCTGATTACTTCCCACATAGATACAGAAGTGATTCTCTCCTAGCTCACAAGCAATTAGGTAAGGCTTAATTGCTAGCAGTTACCAGCTGAAACCCCTTAGCTGGCTTGCCTTCCACTGTGTGGGTCAAATCCTGCTTCAGGAGCTTTTCTGAGTAGATTAAAGAACAAATTTGTATTTCTTTGTGATGGTTGCTGTACTTTATAACAGAAAGTTACCAACGGAGTTTAGATAGAGAGCAGTCCATATAAACAGGATCCTCATCTGCTATTATTCCCCCTTGTTCAACAAGCATGGGTTCAATATCATGGATTGGCACAGATGAATCTCTCAATGGAGCATTTTCAGGAGAATACTTGTTTCCCTGCTGTCTTTCAAGGTTATAGCTAGGGCATAGATCAGTGTTCATACCTGAGCTTCCATTGCTGCTAGAGTTCCTCTCTATATAGCCTGGCCAGTATGTAGTCCAGTTCTTATGTCCAGCCTTCCAATCCAGATCCCTGGACACTGGATCTCTCTTCACATACCTTCTGGCACAGGTCTTAGGGTCCCTTCCACGTGCAGCCGTCTCCCTCACAGGTAGCCTCTGGTGATTCCTAGCTCTGCAGCACCATTCCTCTGGCTTTCCCCAGTCCAATGGTGTATGCTGGCCCTTGGAATACCTTCCAGTATACGTACTGCTTTGGACTCTTCTAGACCTCTCAAAGGCTTTTCTCTTCCTTCTTCCAAAGGGTCTCTTTCCCTCTCTGTCCGTCCGGTTTGGCTTCTGCTTCTGATGATCCTTCAGATGAAACTGATGATCAAACTCAAGCTGATTCTCAGGATACTGAGGACAATTCTCTGGATATCCAAGGTGATCATGAAGATGGTCATCTGTAGAATAAACTCTACTCTTATTCTGCTTAGATGAGTGCTCCTCCCTAACACAGCGCAGCTGTGCTGAATCAGGCCCTGCCCTTTGAGATGAGTGCTTAGGGATTACCTCATAGCCCTCCTGATTGAACACACTTTTCCCCACTTCAGCTCCTCTAATGGCTGTTGGAAACCTGGTGCATTCTGGGACTGGTAGTCTTTTATGGCAAAATTCTGTTTTCTTATTTTTACCAGAACTGACAGGTTGCTTGTTCAGAGTCACTTCACCTTTTCTATAGCTCCTTCCTGAGCTATGATAAGCTTCCTTATCACAGTACCCAGCAGTTTCCCCAAGAGACACAAGTTCCACAATGCTTGTACTGGGTCAAGCATTGATATCTTTGGTCACTTCTTAATAATGGTGTATGGACCTTTCCTCCAGGAACTTGTCCAAACCTTTTTTAAACCCAGCTACACTAACAGCCTTTACTACATCCTCCGGTAACAAATTCCAGAGTTTGATTACACGTTGAGTGAAAAAATATTTTCTTTTATTAGTCTTAAATAGTTTACCCTGTAGCTTCATTGCATGTCCCCTAGTCTTTCTATATTCTGATAACATAAACAATCGATCTACGTTTACCCGTTCCACTCCGTTCATTAATTTATAGACTTCTATCATATCTCCCCTCAGCCGTCTCTTTTCCAGGTTAAAGAGCCCTAACCTTTTTAGCCTTTCTTCATAGGAGTATCCTTCCATCCCCTTTACCATTTTGGTGGCTCTTCTCTGAACCTTTTCTAAAATCGCTATATCCTTTTTAAGATACGGCGACCAGAATTGCACACAATATTCAAGGTGCGGTCTCACCATGGAACGATATAGAGGCATTATAATATCTTTTGTTTTATTTTCCATTCCTTTCCTTATCATACCTAGCATTCTATTTGCTCTCTTGGCCGCCGCTGCACACTGGGCCGAGGGTTTTAACATGGTATCCACAATGACGCCTAAATCTCTTTCCTGGGTGGTGGTTCCTAATGTGGAACCTTGCATCGTGTAACCATAGTTTGGGTTGTTCTTCCCTAGGTGCATAACCTTGCACTTGTCCACATTAAATTTCATCTGCCATTTTGATGCCCAGTCTTCCAATTTATCAAGATCTTCTTGCAATTTTCACCATCCTCTTGGGTTTTAACAACTTTAAATAGTTTTGTGTCATCTGCAAATTTGATAACCTCACTCGTTATTCCACTTTCCAGGTCATTTATGAATATGTCAAAAAGCAGCGGACCCAGCACAGATCCCTGGGGTACACCACTATTCACCTTTCTCCATTGGGAAAATTGGCCATTTAGTCCTACCCTCTGCTTTCTATCTTTTAACCAGTTCCTGATCCACAATAGTACACTGCCTCCTATCCCATGACTCTTTAGTTTAGCCAAACGTCTCTGATGAGGAACGTTGTCAAAAGCTTTCTGAAAGTCCAGATACACAATATCAACCGACTCACCTTTGTCCACCTGTTTATTCACTCCTTCAAAAAAACATAACAGATTAGTAAGACAAGATCTTCCTTGTCTAAAGCCATGTTGGCTGTCTCCCATTAGGTCATGACTATCTACATGCTGAGTAATTTTATTCTTTATGATGGTTTCTACCATTGTTCCTGGTACTGACGTCAGGCTCACTGGTCTGTAGTTTCCCGGATCACCCCTCCCGGATCACGCCTCCCTCACGAACAATCTCTAACACCCACTGGTCGGTGGCGATACTGGCCCAGGCAGAGTAAAACCACTGTAAATGACCTATCGAAATTAACTCCCCCTGGGTCATTTTGGATTCACTGGGTTTTCTTAACAGGAGCAGCAGGGACGGAGTAGTAGCCCTATTGGCTCCCTGTTTCCCTGGTAACCTCGAAAGGACTGTCCCCTCTGAGGAAATCGACTCCACTGATAAGGCATAAAACAAGATGACTGGAACCTCCTGAAGTCCCTTGGCTGCCCCCAAGTCGTATTACCCTGCTTCGGCTCTTTCGGCCTATCCTCCAATAGACGGGCTCCCTTAGTTTCATCTAGGTCTTTTACCAATTTGTCTACTTCCGCCTCATAAAGCAATTTGACTTTAAAAGGAAGCTTGCTGAGCCACATCTTGGAGGAGACATCAGCCAACCAGTTACGGAGCCACAGGATACTGTGTGCCACTATAATCAAAGCCATGGGCTTAAAAGATGCTCGCACCAAATCATAAAAGGTGTCTGCCAAATAAGCTGATGCAGGCTAACTTAGCTACCTCAGACTGATTCTGGGCATGTCCTCCTCTGCTGGGACCAACCCTTGGAGCCATTGTATGGATGCTCTGGTCACGTAGGCCCCGTAAATTGAGGCCTGTAGGGTCAGTGCACGTGTGTCAAAAGCCTGTTTCAGGAAAGACTAACTTGCAGGCCTGTAAATCTTTCAACGCTGCCCCTCCTCGAAGACTTGGCCACGATACGTCTCGGGATCGGCCCCTGTCCCCTCCCGCGATGCAGAGCGGAGATCGTTGGCCACTGCCCTCCATCTGCCACGGAACCGCTTCAGTTGCCGGGGGCAGCGCTGCCCCCGGGTTCGAGGCCGATTCCGGTGGCTCCGGCGGCGCCATCGACCCCTTCGATGCCTAGCTTGGAATCAATTCCAGGAGCCGACGACGCCTGGTTGACCACCCCAGTCCGGGGCTGTTGGTCCCCTCCTCTGCCCAGCGGGCAGCAGCCCGAGAGGCTTCTCGATGCCCTGGCGGCCTCTCCCGCCACCGCCTCCCACGTCATAGCCCCTCCGGGAGAGCCGTCTTTTCAGAATTTCCTCCTTGACATGGAGAACTTGCTGGCCATCCCTATCCCGGACCTAACTCCAGGCCCTGCGGAACGGGCCGCTGTGATGCTTCCTCTGCATCCCTCCCTGCAGGATCTCCTGCTGGGGTCTTGGCGGTCGCCTTTGAGGGTTCTGGCACCGTCGACTGCGATGCATGCTCTGTATCGGGTGCCTCCCTCCCCGGGGTTTCGGCAGCACCAGCTTCCACATCATTCCATTGTGGTGGAATCGGTGCTGAGGAAGGCCGGAAGCAAGGAAAAGCATTCTTCTCGCCCTCCAGGCCGCGCCTCGAAGACGCTAGATACCCTAGGACGTCAAACCTTCCAAACGTCTATGCTGGCGTCCAGAATTATTTCATATATTTTTTATATGAGTCTGTCGCTCCGGGAGGTCACCGAGAGATTATCTCTGTTGTCTCCCTTCTTGTCTGCAACCAAGGCCTTTGAATATTCCTTGCTTCTTTATCACTGCAGGAATATCTCTGGGTTCCTTTCTCGTGCTCCTCTAGACTCCTTCCTGTCGGTCAGCAGATGCTCTGCTGTTGCCATTAGAGCACGCCGTACAGCATGGTTGCAGGCGTCCGAGTTGTGTAGACGGGCACAGCATAACCTGGGTAATTCTCCCTGTGACGGAGATCACCTCTTCAATAGCGAAGCCTTACGTCAGGTCGCGCAGTGCTTCGCTAACCTTCCCAGCGTTAGAAGCCATCCTAGGGCCCGGCTTCCCCCCGGCGGTGGTGCGCGCCTCACCAGGCCC
The DNA here is from genome assembly GCA_033557465.1 of Ichthyophis bannanicus. Lineage (NCBI taxonomy): Eukaryota > Metazoa > Chordata > Amphibia > Gymnophiona > Ichthyophiidae > Ichthyophis > Ichthyophis bannanicus. The sequence continues at coordinate 323,966,058 of CM066038.1, read as the reverse complement.
TCCTTCCCTAGGAAGAGGAAATGTCACCCCTCCGCCCAACCGCCAGGTGCGCCCAAGCAAGGGACCCCTCGCCCTGGGTTGAAGTCCCCGGGGCCGCACCAGAACTCTCATACCAAGCAGTTTTAGGCTCCGGTTGGCGGCTGCCTGCAATTTACCTTCTTACCAGAAGTTTACAATTGAGCTCTACTCTTGGGCTCGTTCAGTAGGGCAAATGGTTCGGGGGCTTATCCAGGGGTTCAGGTACTCTCCTTCCGTTGGTAGAGGGAGACCACCTCTACTCCATGATAGCTCTGGCCCACGGTCAGCTGGCTTACCCTTAGGTACATCCCCGAACCCTTCTCGGCAATATCCCCTGCTGATTGCTTCCATACCAGAATTTTCCTTCCAGCCGCTATAGTTCCCCTATGCTTACCAGGGGCTATGCCCTCATGTCCCCCGATTAATGCGGGGGGCGAGTTTCTGCGTGCAGGTCCTGGGGACACCTATAGGGCCTCGAGCCCCTGGTGTGTTCTTCCGGACTGATGCTATCCTCTGTCCTTCAAGCTACCGTTCGCCGATCTGCCCGTGTTCCACTGGAATAGATCCCTCTCCCGGACGGATCTTGACGCCACCTCCCCAGGTGGACGTTCTGTGGATCACTGGCAGGTCCGCCTTACCAGTGTTCTGCTCATGGAGGTAGGTTCCTCAGCGTATCTGCAATAGTGCTGGGGGGGGGGGCGTTCTCCACAGATATCGCCTGCTCGATAGGCGCGTTTTGGGGGATGCCCACAGTGCCTGTGTTCTGCCGCCTATTTTTTTCCCAATGTCCGGTACTCCCGCCCCCCCCCCCCCCCACCTCCGGAGTCCGGCCAGTCCGCCTGCCTATTCCTTAGATCGGTCCTCGGACTGGTTGTACTCTACTGCTGTGAAGTCAACAGCTTCTATTTTCAGTTATGCCCTCCTCCCGGAGGTTCAGACCCTTGTCTCCCTATCTCTTAGCTAGGGCAGGCTGTGTACTCCTTCTGCTCCGGGGTACACCCCTACTCTTCTCCGGAATAGGCTATCCAGATCGGCCAGTCTTCTACTGTTAGTCCTCTGAGTTATGGACTCTGCTCCTAAGGGAGTGCTCAGCTTTGCATAAAGCTTCCTTGAAGACCTGCCGTCCTTCTCCTGACCCAGCTGATTCCTGGATCTCCTGGCCTTCCGGATTTGGAACTTCCTCCTCGCTGCGGTGAAGTTCCCTTGAAGACCTCGCTACTGCGTCTACAGTACCTCCATCACAGTCCTACTTCTACAATTCAGTAGGTAAGCTCTACATCAGGGGTCTCAAACACGCGGCCCGCGAGACAACTTTGTGCGGCCCGCGACGGCGGAAAACCAAAAATCCCCCAAAACCCTGGCTTCTGCTGCTGCCGTTGCCGCCGTGGCAGCAGCAGAATCAATTGTCAAATTTAAAAAAAAAACTGACTTCTGCTGCTCAAGCAGCTGTCCTGCGGCCCCTTTCCCTCTGCCCGGAGATCCGACTCTGCTCTCAGCGGCGTGCTTTTCAAGCCGCGAAGAGAGTATTCCCCTCTCGCGCGGCTTGAAAAACCGCGCGAGAGGGGAATACTCTCGTCGCGGCTTGAAAAGCACGCCGCTGATAGAGCAGAGTCGGATCTCCGGGCAGAGGGAAAGGGGCCGCAGGACAGCTGCTTGAGCAGCAGAAGTCAGGTTTTTTTTTTAATTTGACAATTGATTCTGCTGCTGCCACGGCAGCAACGGCAGCAGCAGAAGCCAGGGTTTTGGGTTTTTTTTTGTTGGCCGGTAATGAGCTATGGAGGGGCTGACTGAACTGGAAGTGGGCTATTGGCAGAGGGGGGAGGGGGGGGTTATGACTGGTAATGGGCTGGGGGGGGGGTTATAACTGGTAATGGGCTATGGTGGGGGCTAGGACTGGAAATGGGCAGATGGGGGTTAGGACTGGAAGTGGGCTATTGGCAGGGGGGGTTATGACTGGTAATGGGCTGGGGGGGGGGGTTATAACTAGTAATGGGCTATGGTGGGGGCTAGGACTGGAAATGGGTAGATGGGGGTTAGGACTGGAAGTGGGCTATTGGCAGGGGGGGGTTATGACTGGTAATGGGCTATGGTGGGGGCTAGGACTGGAAATGGGCAGATGGTGGTTAGGACTGGAAGTGGGCTATCGGCAGGGGGGGTTATGACTGGTAATGGGCTATGGTGGGGGCTAGGACTGGAAATGGGCAGATGGTGGTTAGGACTGGAAGTGGGCTATCGGCAGGGGGGGGTTATGACTGGTAATGGGCTATGGTGGGGGCTAGGACTGGAAATGGGCAGATGGGGGTTAGGACTGGAAGTGGGCTATTGGCAGGGGGGGGGGGTTATGACTGGTAATGGGCTATGGTGGGGGCTAGGACTGAAAATGGGGTGATGGGGGTTAGGACAGGAGGTGGGCTGATTGGGGGGTTAGGACTGGTAATGGCCTATGAGGGGAGGTAAGACTGAAAATGGGGTGATGGGGGATACGACTGCAAGTGGGCTATGGGGGGGACTAGGACTGGTAATGGGCTATGCGGGGGGTAAGACTGAAAATGGGGTGATGGGGGGGTAAGACTGGAAGTGCGCTATGGGGAGGTTAGGACTGGTTATGGGCTATGGGGGGTCTAGGACTGGTAATGGGCTGGGGGGGTTGCTAGGACTGGAAATGGGCTGAGTGGAAGGGGGGCTTGAACTGCAAATGGCTGATGGGGAGGGGGGCTTGGAATGGAAATGGGCTGTGAGGGGAGGGAGCTAGGATTGGAAATGGGCTGATGGGGGGCTAGGATTGGAAATGGGCTGATGGTGAGGCTAGGATAGGACTGGAAATGGACTGATGCAGGGACTAGAAAGGAGCAGATGCTGGGTGGGGCTGGAACTAGAAGGGAGCTGATGTTGGGGGAGGATTAGAATGGGATGGAGCTGGGAAAGTGAAATGGAGAGGGGAAAAATATTTTGTCTGGAAGAGAAGACAAATCTACAATTGGCCAGGTATTGGGAGAGTAAGTGGGGATTGAGGATGGAGGGGTAAAATTTGAGTGGATGAAATAGGAATGAGGAAAGAGCAAAAGGAGAAAGATTAGTATGTTAAAGCAGATGTAGAGAGAGAGAATGGAAAAAAACTAGAAGAGAGAAGAAAGGACAAATGGACAGCAGACGATGGAGATAGCAGAAGACACGAAGAAACCAGAAGTGGCTGGAGCAATTGCAACTGAAAAAAAAATGCACAAAAGGTAGAAAAATATCTCTTTATTTTGAATTTATTAACTGGAATATGTCAGCTCTGGGAAATGTGCATCATTAATGTCTGTGCTTTGGTACAAGAAATTATTTATAGTTTTATTTCTACAGTGCTGAGGTATTCTGTGTAATTCCTATTTGACATTGCTACTTGTTCTCTTTTCCCAGTAGGTCATGTATTGTTCTCTGAAATGTATTGATTTAATATTTGCAGTGTTGCCTTTTGATAGGTAGGGTCTGGTGCTTTGTGAGTCCTGGTAGTGCTGTTATGATACGGGGGGTTTGCTATGGGTTCCAAATGGGCAGTGTTAGTAGTAGTTCCTAATGTGCCTGGCGGTTGGCACTGGATTATAGTAATATAGAAATTTTCTAGTCTTTCTTTATCCATGCACTCATTATGCAACATTATGCAAATATTTATGCAAATGAGGCCCCTTATGCAAATGAGGCCCGTGTCTTATGCGGCCCCCGGGTTACTTTACAAGTCCTCATTCGGCCCTCAAAGCAATTTGAGTTTGAGACCCCTGCTCTACATGGTACTAAGTCATTAATTCATTAATAACTTAATGATGCTTCCATGCATTCTAATGACTACTCTCCCTGTAGTCTTTGGATTTTGCTGTTCCTCTCTTCTCAACTCCTACCCTCCAGCCCTCGGGGGATGCCGGGGATTCAGATTGGGCAAATGCCATCCTGTCCTGGGCCGGGCTTACGGGATCTCCCCTGGGCATCCTCAGCTAGGGAGTCCCCATATGTGAAGACTCATTCCTGCTTGTTCCTGGAGATAGCACAGTTATTTACCTGTAACAGGTGATCTCCGGAACAGCAGGAATTAGTCTTCCCCTAGGAGTTGTATCTCTTTCTCTCTATTCCTTCCTCTCCTCTCCTTCTGGCTCAGCTATGAGACTCAACTGGGGAGAGGCAGTAGGAAGGGCGGGAAGCCACCGCGCAGGCACGGGGGATGCTCCCAAAGGCTTTCTGATTGGATGCTGGGGAGCATTCCCGTGCGGGCTCCGTCGGCGACGTCTCCCATATGTGAAGACTAATTCCTGCTGTTCCGGAGATCACCTGTTACAGGTAAGTAACTGTGCTTTCCTTACTATCCCTCCTCCACTAATTAAATCAAAGGCGATCATGCTATGATCACTATTGCCAAGTGGCCCCAACAACCTTATCTCTTGCACTAGATCTGGTGTTCCACTAAGGATTAGGTCTAATATGGCTTCCCCTCTGGTCGGTTCATGAACCAGCTGCTCCAAGAAGCAGTCATTTATTTCATCTAGGAACTTTATCTCCCTAGCATGTCCTGCCGTGACACTGACCCAGTTGATACCGGGGTAGTTGAAATCACCCATTATTATTACTGTGCTGTAACTTTTGTTAGCTTCCTTGATTTCTTTGAGCATTTCATCATCCATTTGGTCATTCTGGCCAGGCGCTCGATAGTACACCCCCACTGCCATTGCTTTCCCCCTTTTACATGGAATTTCAATCCATATAGATTCTACAGCAGATTTTGTTTCCTGCAAAGTTTTAATCCTTTCTGACTCAATGCCCTCTCTAACATAGAGAGCAACCCCTCCACCAATTTGATCAGCTCTATCATTACGATATAGTTTGTACCCAGGTATCACAGTGTCCCACTGGTTGTCCTCCTTCCACCATGTCTCTGATATTCCAATCATATCTAACCTTTCATTTAGTGCTATATATTCTAACTCTCCCATCTTATTTTTAGACTTCTAGCATTTGCATACAAGCATTTTAGAGAATGTATTTTATTCATATTAATTTGGCTATTGTTAGACATGGGTAATTTAGGATCTTTAAGCTCTTTCTGCTCCATACTTGAGGGCATTTGGGCTACTTTACTCTTTCTCTCTGCTTTTGGTAGTATCCTTCAAAGATACATTCTTCCGAACCATCCGCTCTTGGGCGACTGTCGGCTTTCCCCTAATATCTAGTTTAAAAGCTGCTCTATCTCCTTTTTAAAGGTTAATGCCAGCAGCCTGGTTCCATCCCAGTTAAGGTGAAGCCCATCCCTTCGGAAGAGCCACTCCTTTCCCCAGAATGTTCCCCAGTTCCTAACAAATCCAAAACCCTCATCTCTGCACCATTGTCTCATCCACGCATTGAGACTCCGGAGCTCTGCCTGCCTTTTGGGTCCTGCGCGTGGAACAGGAAGCATTTCAGAGAATGCTACCCTGGAAGTTCTGGATTTCAACTTCCTACCTAAAAGCCTAAATTTAGCCTCCTGAACCTCCCTACCACATTTTCCTATGTCATTGGTACCGACATGTACCAAGACAGCAGACTCCTCCCCAGCACTATCTAAGACCTTATCTAGGTGGCGTGTGAGGTGCGCTACCTTCGCACCAGGCAGGCATGTTACCAGGCGATCCTCACGTCCACCAACCACCCAGCTATCTACATGCCTAATGATCGAATCATCAACTATAACGGCTGTCCTAACCCTTCCCTCATGGGCACATGGCCCTGGAGAAACTTCCTCGGTGCGAGAGGGTTTTACATCACCTGGAGGACAGGTCCTGGTTACAGGATCACTTCCTGCCACACCAGGGTGATGCTCTCCTGTCACGTGACCTCTCTCCTCCATGGCAACAGGGATGCTGCCAGACTGGAGGTGGGACTTCAGGACTATATCCCTGTAGGTCTCGTCTATGTACCTCTCTGTCTGTCTTATGCTTTCCAAGTCTGCTACTTTAGCCTCTAGAGAACGGACTCGTTCCCTGAGAGCAAAGAGCTCCTTGCACCTAGTGCACACGTAAGACCTCTCACCAACTGGTAGAAAATTATACATGTGACACTCATTGCAAAAGACTGGAAAGCCCCCATCCCGCTGCTGGACTGCTGTCTGCATCTTAGTTTTAAGTTTGTGTTTAGATCTAAGTTCTTTACTTACTAAGGGTTGCTATGGATATTTATACTAATAAAACTGTACCTAATACGTGTAATATACCTTGTTCACCTGAAGCTTAACTAATCTCAGGTCCTTAGTGTATGACTGATTTGGGTAATGAGCTTCACCTGAGAGCACCTCCTGTCTTGTAAGATGTGTATGTACCTATAAAACTACGATTATCCCAGGGGAGGGAGGGAAATAACACTTATTAAAAGAGGGCTGCTACACAGTACCCTGTCTTGTGCTGCTGAGGTAAGCTATATTCTGATTTGATTTAAATTATAGCTCTTAGCTGCTGCTAGGCTCTAACTTCTTATGAAATGTAAACTACAAGCTCTCTGCTGGGTTCTAAATTTAACCAGAAAGCTCTCTTCTGTGTTTTAAATTTAAGCTAAAAGTACTTTGCTGATGCTAGGCCCTGAGTGACTATTAAAGTTAAACTACAAGCTCTCTGCCGGGTATGAAATGTAACCAGAAAGTTCTCCTCTGTGTTTTAAATTTAAACTTAAACTGCTGCTACTAGGCCCTGACTGATTTAACAAAAATAGTGGGTTCACAGATTAATTAGCTTTAATACAAAGAATTCCTTTTAGAAAATTACCAGAAGTATATACTCACAGTTGCAGATCTTTCTCCAGAAGTAACAGTCCCTTTTTCTAGTCCTTCAAGATGCTTTCCTGATTCCCTGGTCTCAGGACCTCCTGTATGCGTTTCCTCCTCCCACACCCTTGGTGGCCCGAACTCTGTTCAAGATTCTTCAGGACAAGGCCTCGGTCCTGCTGGTGGCTCCCAGGTGGCTGAGACAGCCTGGTTTCCACTTTTGCTTCAGCTGGCAGTGGATCCCCCACTGCCTCTGGGGTTGCAACCCGACCTTCTCTCTCAGGATCAGGGTTCCCTTCTGCACCCCAATCTCAAAGCTCTCAATTTGATGGCATGGAGGCTGCAAGGATAGTGCTGGCTCCCTGGGGCTTCCCTCAGGAAGTTGAGGAGGTTGTCCTAGCCTCTAGGAAACAGTCCACCAGGAAAACCTATGCTCTTAAATGGAAAAGATTTTCCGTGTGGTGTCACCTACGTACAGAGGATCCCTTCTCCTGTACTGTACCAGTAGTGCTTCAGTACTTACTGCACTTATCAAATCAAGGACTTAAGTCCAATTCTGTTCGAGTCCACCTCTCAGCTCTAGCAGCTCACCACTCACTGGTGGAAGGACATTCTCTATCGGTCCACCCCTTGGTGTCCCGGTTTCTCAGAGGCTTGCTCTTGCTCAAGCCTCCAATCTGTCCTCCTGCTCCTGAGTGGGAGTTGAATGTGGTCTTGCAGCAACTGACTCGCCCACCCTTTGAGCCGAAGGCTACTTGTCCTCTACGCTTCCTGTCCTGGAAGACACTCTTCCTGGTAGCCCTAACCTCGGCTAGACGAGTGAGTGAGCTTCAGGCCCTGGTCTGTGACAGGCCTTACACCAGATTCTATAAGAACAGGGTAGTCCTCAGGACTCATCCAAAGTTCCTCCCAAAGGTGTCTCCTCTTTCCACCTCAACCAGGAGGTGGTTCTTCCAACATTCTTCCCTAGGCCTCATGCAAGCTAGGCTGAAGCAGTTCTGCATACCCTGGACTGTAGGAGGGCCTTATCCTTCTACCTTGACCGTACGCAGGGGCACAGAAGGGCTACTCAGCTCTTCATATCTTTTGACCCTAATAATTTGAGGTTGGCTGTGTCCAAGCGTACTTTGTCCATCTGGGTGGCTGACTGTATCACCTGGGCTTACAGGGCAGCTGAACTTCCTTTGCAGGGTCGGGTCACGGCCCATCGTGTCAGGGCAATGGCTGCCTCAGTGGCTCATCTCCGCTTTGTACCGTTGGTAGACATCTGCAGGACTGCTACTTGGTCCTCAAGCCAGACTTTTGCGGCCCATTACTGTCTGGAAAGGGAGTCCCGTAGGGACAGTGCTTTTGGCCAGGCAGTACTCCGGAATCTCTTTGAGGTTTAGGCAACTCCTGCCCTCTGTTGGGCTACCGGTGGAGGTTCTGTCAGTGAAAAGCCTTTCTTTGATGCTGTGACTAGAGGGAGTTCTCTTGTTCAGCCTGGGTTCCTGGTAGCCCAGAGCTAGGGAGTCACTCATATGTGAGGACTGACTTCCTGCTTTGTTCTGGAGAAAGTAGTTACTCACCTGTAAAAGATGTTCTCCAGGAGCAGCAGGAATCAGTCCTCACAACCCTCCCTCCTCCCCTGGGAGTTGCAGTTGTACATAGTTTATTTTTACATTTTGTGTGCTGTTTTTAGCTATGTCATTTGACTGAGCAAGATGGCACCTTTAGGTGGGAAGGGAACCGCGCATGCGTGCCTGCATTCCCAAAGGCTTTCATGAAAAGCTGGGGAAATGCTCCGCAAGGGCTTCATCTACGTCGATGTCACCCATATGTGAGGACTGATTCCTGCTGCTCCTGGAGGACACCTGTTACAGGTAAGTAACTACTCTTTCTCTGTCAGACTCATGTAGAGGCTGACATTTTCCGTCTGTTCCGGAAGGGAGACCTGGAAGCTTTGATTGTTTGAGCTTTCTTCTGCCTGGTATGCGGCTGATGCGCCAAAGATGCTGCAGGTTTCCCACTAATATAGGTGGTGCAGATATTTACGGCAGTCTTCCAAACTTCCAGTCAGAGCGGATCTTAACATAACATAGTAACATAATATATGATGGCAGATAAAGACCATTCTCCAGGACCAAGCAGTAAGTCAGTCCTCACATATGAGTGACATTGACGTCGATGGAGCCCCCATGTGGAGCATTTCCCCAGCTTTCCAAGAAAGCCTTTGGGAATACACCCACGCATGCGCGGTCCCCTTCCCGCCCAAAGGTGCCATCTTGCTCAGTCTTTCTTTTTCCATGGAGCCCAACGGACGTGTGTCCGTGTAACCCGGAAAAGTTTGATTTTCTTTTCTGCAGTTTTTCGCTCTTTTTTCCGGTTCGACGCCGGTTCCCCTTCCCGCCTGGGTTCGGTACGCCGGTATCGACCCGATCTCTATTTTTCGTTTTTTTTGCGCTTCGTGGCACGCGTTCACGCTCTTTTTCTTTTTCCCTGGAGGACCGGTCTTTTGACCTCGTGGGGGCCCTTTTTTCCCCGATGGCCTCCAGTGGTTTTAAAAAGTGTGATCGTTGTAAGAAGCTTATGTCTCTTACCGACACACACGACTGCTGCCTGCGTTGCCTCGGGCCAGACCATGATCCCAAGGTCTGTGTCCCATGTGGCAAAATGTCCACTAAGGCACTCAGAAGCTGGCAGCATCAGAAGGAGAGGATTTTTTCTGACTCTGCCTCCAGACGAGCCCGAACCTCGTCAGAGGTCTCGACGTCTCGAGAGTCTGACCCTGAGCTTTGTCGGGGTTCCTCTGAAAGGGGGGTCCCCCAGTCGGGAGAATAAGAGGAAGAGAAAGCTCGTGAGGGCGGCGTCGGAGGAGTCCTCTGGTTCCTCAAAGACCAGGTCTCGGACCCCTGACCGCTGCCCCATGCCTTTAGAGCTGGAGAAGCCAACTAAAGTATCCCATGTAGAGCCGGAGTCCGTCGAGCACATAAGTCCTGTTGCCCTCGAGGACTCGCCTCCCAGGGAGCCGACGTCGGGCCCGGCGCTGCCGGGGCCCGAGTCTGTGGCTGCTGAGTCTCCTGAGCTTGGACTCAGGCTGACAGCCTTGGAGTGCGGACTATCTGCCTTCATGGATCTGCAGCGGGTGCTGATGGCCAGCCTGACTGGTGCATCTGCCCCGACCACCGGGACGTCGACGTCTAAGTTGACCCCGGAGACAGAGCCGGTTCTCGAAGCCATGAAGGTCTGAGTCTGGTCTCGGTCATGGTCTCCCTCGACCTCCCGTTTGGGACCGAGGGTGTCGACACCGATGGCCCTGGCGTCGGAGCCCCCCTACTTTTCCTCAGATGAGTCTGCATGGGAAATGGAGGACGAGGAGTTCCCCGATACCTTTCGGACTCGGTGTGTCCCTTCGGACTCGCTGCAGTCCGAGCCCCGGAGTAGGTCCCCACCGGTGGACACCCGGTTCTCAGAGTTTGTCAGGGACATGGCCAAGGCTTTGAATGTTCCTGCGGATCCCGAGGAGGAGCCTCGAGCCGAAGAGCTCGACGCCCTACAGTATGACTCTCCCCTGAGGGAGGCCTTTACTGTGCCAGTTCCTCCGATGCTGTAACGGCTCCTCTTCCGAATGTGGGAGGCACTGGCCTCGGCGCCGGTTTTGAGCAAGTGGATCGATTCCATGTATCGAGTCCGGAAGAGCCCTGGGTTCCAGAAGGTGCAGCTGCCGCACCATTCTATGGTTGTGGAATCGGCCATGCATCGTCTGAAGAGCCAGAAGATGCACTCTGCGGTGCCCCCCGGCAGGGAGGCCCGAAGCCTAGATGCCATCGGCAGAAAGTGCTTCCAGGACTCGATTGCTTGCTTGCCGTGTCCAGTCCTACCAGCTGTACATGGGCATGTACTTGCGGGACCTGGCTTGGGAGATAGCTGGGTTCTTGGCTGGCCTCTCCGGGGAACCTTTCCAGAGGTTCAAGTCCTTGTCCTCGGGGTCCATGAATGCTCCAAATTCATCTTTCGGGCTGCCTACAATGGCTTTGAGGCTTCGGCCCGCATAGCGGCGGCCGGCATCTGTGCTTGACGCCAGGCATGGCTACAGTCATCGGACCTCGAACCATGGGTACAGGACAAGTTGGTCGATGTCCCATGCCGGGGTGAAAACCTCTTCGGCAAGCCCATGGCTGAAAAGGCCGCTGAGCTCGAGACCGAGACTCTGACAAGGACAAGGTTGTCCAGGAAAACATTTGCCCCTTCTCATAAGAAGAAGGGCTCAGGGGAAAGAGACTTTTATCCGAGAAAGGCATCTGCCTACAAACCTTTCCCTCATTATCAGGCCTCCCCAGCTCCCCAGCAGGGTCAGCAGGCCAGGGGGCAGGGACATGGGCCCCGTAGGCAGAAAGCCTCCAGCTCCTGCTCCTACTCAGCAGTGAGGGGGTTTTTGACTCCCACTGCATAGCCTTTCCACCTCTGCTGGCCCATCTCAGCATGGGAGGTCGGTTGGCCCTGTTTGCCCACCAGTGGCCGCCCATCACAAGAGATGCTTGGGTACTGAGCATAGTCCAGAAAGGCTATCTGCTCCATTTCAATCAGGTACCCCCTCCTACTTTCCAGGGGAGCCTCCAAGGCCTACTCTGCATCAGGAACTCCTTCTCCAGGAACTGCAAGGTCTTCTTCAAGACAGGGCGGTGGAGCCTGTACTTCCCCACCTGCTGGGGCAGGGCTTCTACTCCAGGTACTTTCTTGTGCCAAAGAGAACTGGAGGTCTCCGGCCCATTCTGGACTTGAGGAATCTCAACAAATTCTTGGATGTGGTCTTGCAGCAGCTTACTCTCCCTCCCTTTGAGCCGATGGCTACGTGTCCTCTCCGCTTCCTTTCTTGGAAGGCTCTTTGCCTAGTGGCACTGACCTCGGCCAGACGAGTGAGTGAACGTCAAGCCCTGGTCTCTGACAGGTCATACACTCATTTCTATAGGAACAGGGTAGTCCTTAGGACTCACCCTAAGTTCCTCCCGAAGGTAGTCTCCTCTTTCCACCTCAATCAGGAGGTGGTTATTCCAACATTCTTCCCTAGGCCCCATGCCAGCCGGGCTGAGGAGGTCCTGCATACTCTGGACTGTAGAAGGGCCTTGTCTTTCTACCTTGAGCGTACTAAGGGTCATAGAAGAGCTACTCAGCTCTTCGTCTCCTTTGACCCAAGCAACTTGGGGTTGCCTGTCTCCAAGCGACCTTGTCCATATGGGTGGCGGACTGTATCACCTGGGCTTGCAGGGCAGCAGACCTTCCCTTGCAGGGTCGAGTCACAGCCTACCGTGTCCAGGCCATGGCTGCATCAGTAGCTCATCTCCGTTCTGTACCATTGGCAGACATCTGTAGGGCTGCAACATGGTCCTCAAGCCAGACTTTTGCAGCCCATTACTGCCTGGAGAGGGAGTCCCGTAGGGACAGTGCTTTTGGTCAGGCAGTACTCCGGAATCTCTTTGAGGTTTAGGCAACTCCTGCCCTCCAGCCCTCTTGTTGGGCTACCGGTGGGATCTCTTCTTAGTAAAATTCTTTCCCTGATGCTGAGGCTTCACAGAGGGAGCTCTATTTTTCAGCCTGGGTTCCTGGTAGCCCAGAGCTAGGGAGTCACCCATATGTGAAGACTGACTTCCTGCTTGGTCCTGGAGAAAGAGTAGTTACTCACCTGTAACAGGTGTTCTCCAGGAGCAGCAGGAATCAGTCCTCACAACACTCCTTCCTCCCCTGGGAGTTGCAGTTGTACATAGTTCATTTTGTTTTTTGTGCTGTCTTTTAGCTATGTCATCTGACAGAGCAAGATGGCACCTTTGGGCGGGAAGGGGACCACGCATGCATGGGTGTATTCCCGAAGGCTTTCTTAGAAAGTTGGGGAAATGCTCCGCATGGGGGCTCCATCGACATCGATGTCACCCATATGTGAGGACTTGATTCCTGCTGCTCCTGGAGAACACCTGTTACAGGTGAGTAACTACTCTGTATGGTCCATCCAGCAAGGTGGCAAGAGTAGGTGCACCTGCCGCTCCGTGCAGGTCACCCCTCCCCATGCTTTTTGTTTAGGGTTGTACCCACTTCTCTGTGTTGGTCACCCCTATTTGTTCAGATATAAGAGAGAGTGTGTTTATTTTGATTTTATCCTTTTGCTATAAAGGGATCCACTGTGTCTGTCCCATGCCATTTTGAATTCTGTCACTGTATTTGCCCCCACCACTTCCATCGGGAGGGCATTCCAAGCATCCACTACCCTTTCAGTGAAAAAGTATTTCCTGACATTGCCTTTCAGTTTTCCCCCTTTCAGCTTCATGTTATGCCCTCTAGTTTTGCAGCTTCCCAATCTTTGGAAGAGGTTTTTGTTCATTAATACTCTAAGTATTTAAAGGTCTGAATCATATCTCCCCTGTTCCTCCTCATGGTGTTGAAACCTGGCTCACCTCCTCATTTGATAATCTGATTAAAGGCATAAGTAGATCTAAACAGGGCTTCATCCTCATCTTCTTGGATATTGCCTCAGCTTTCGATACAGTCTGTCACAGCCTCTTACTTATTCAACTTCAACTTAAAGGCATTCAGGGTTCAGCACTAGATTGGTATTGCTCTTATCTATCAGATCGGCAACAACAGGTTCGCATAGGTACACTAACATCAACCATGTTTCACTAAACCCAAGGTGTACCACAGGGCTCTTCACTCTCTACCCTACTATTTAATATATATATATTCAGCCATTATGCACAATCATTCAATCTTTTTGGCATTCTTTACCATATCTATGCAGATGATGTGCTACTTTATGCCCCTTTCTCAATGGAGAACCCCACCTTTACTGGAATCACAGACTGCTTTAATGCAGTTTCTGACTGGTTAGGAGCCCACAACCTTAAAATGAACTACAGTAAAACAGACGTTCTGTTCATCATGAAGGATCCAACATCATACATCCAGCTACCCTACGTGTGAAGAACGCTGAGCTGAAGACTAATCATGAGATTAGATATCTAGGGGTCACCTTGGACCAACGTCTAAATTTGGAATCCCATATAAACAATATCACGAAAGCTGTCTGTCACAAAATTCACTCCCTCCACCAGCTCCGACCCTTATTAGAACCTACTGACTTCTGCTCGGTCTTCCAAGCACTTGTCACTCCACTCTTCGATTGTGCTATCATCCTCCTACATGGCTTACCTGCTTATGCGCTCCATTCTTTGAATACAGCTGCTCGAACCATTTATGGAGCTTCCAAATATGATCATGTATCACCTCTCCTAGTACAACTTCATTGGCTATCAATAAACAATTTTCTCAAGTACAGAGCCCTCCTATTGACATTTAAAATCCTTCACCAGCTATCCACATCTTCTCTGGAAGGTCTCCTGCATCGAACGCCCGACACCAGAACTAGAAGAGCAACTATGGAAAATACACTGATCATACCAGCCCTGACTAGCAAAAGCTCCCAATTACCAGGCACAGAGCCTTCGCCATCTTTGCCCCTCTGCTCTGGAACTCTCTTCCTGCTCCGATCCGTCTCATCACTGACCTATCAACCTTCCATAAAGCAATTAAGACACATCTATTCCAGGTATCATATGATCATGCACCATCGCTTTTCATGGTTTCCCTTTAATGCTAAGATCCCTACAGCTTGTATATAGTTTTGTTCACTATGATTAGTTTAGTTTATTTAATGTATTCAGTTATTGCATTAACTCATGTTTACTTGTGCATTATACATGTTCAATGTACTTTAACATGTTACTTGTAATGAGTTGTTCCTGATCGTCCCTCCAGTCTAGTCCCGGAATCCTTGGGGTTGTCAACCTCATCTAGCAGCTTTGGAGACTGAGAAACTTCACTGTTGTGATGTCACTGGTATATAAGCACTGGCTCCTCCTCTTCCCACCAGTTATCAGTCTCCAAAGCAGCTAGAGAGGTGGTGAGCCCAAGGGTTAAGGGCTCACTTGAGGAACAATTAAGAAGAGTTTATTTGAAAGGAAATACAAAGGGGTTTAGTTGGGAGTAATTGAAGTGGATCTGCCTTTTTGGGCATTTTTTCAGAGATAGCCATCGGTGCCTCGGGGCTCCTCAGATCCTCCCTCTTTAGAGTTAATTTATTACTTTCTTCTCTCCCTTCCTGGTAAATCGGGGCCTGCGGCTGAATAGAAGCAGGTCGGGAGGCTCCGAATCTGATTACCTGGTCTTCCGGTCCAGAAGCAGGAGTCAGAGAGGTCGTGGGGGCTCAGCGTGCAGATGCTTTGCCTGCTAACGCTTGGAGCCAGACTGCCCTTTGAAGACTGGGGTTGTGCTAAGTAAAGGGCAGCGTTTCAACGTGTGCGAGGCTGCCGGAGGGCAGAAGCGGCAGAAACCAACGGTGAGGAGCAGGCAGTCCTACGCCCGAGAGGTAAGGGTGTCTCATTTCACTGCTTTCATTTTCTAGCGGGGCACTGATGCGCCGCGTGTCATTCGCGCGGGAAACAGCTCCGTTTGCAATTTACAACTTCGGGGGCCTGTAGGAGGCTCCAGGAGCTTCGTTTTTTGATAATTTTCCTCAGGCTGAGGTCGGAGGGGGCAGCTTAGTATTTGGTGACCCAAAAAAAAAAAAAAATTTTGCATAAATTTTCTCTTGTGGTTCCCGCGGTGCGCCCATGCCAGCTAAGCAGCTGTGTCTTCTTTGTGGGGCAAGGAAGGGCTCCATATCCCCGGAGGGGGTGTGTAGGGGGTGTAGCCATGAGTCTGGCGCTCGAGATCTACCGTCAGAGGTAGGGCCAGACGGAGAGGGGGGCTCGCTAATGGGGGTTGAGCCGTCCTCTCCGCCCCTACCAATGCCTGAAGCGGGGCCCAGTACTTCGGGGGTTCAAGATACCCCACCGTCTCAGCTACCGGCCTCTGGCTCCTTGGCGGCTATTTTTTCCTCAGAGTTTTTATCTTTGATTCAGAAGGCATTAGGGAGTCCACAAGGGATTCCGGTAGTAGGACCGTCAGGGGATGGCCTTGGGGCGAAAAGGCCAGGCTCTCCTTTGCCGGTGGATGTGGCTGGCGGTCTGGTGAAGAGGGAGTGGCTGGACCAGTCGGTTCTATCGGAAGACATGCGAGAAGAAGAAGCGGACCTGGATGAGGGCCTCGAGGAGGACCTGGAGGAAGGTGAGATTAAGGATCAGGAAGAGCAAGCTAGAGTGGTCCGGGTATTTCGTAGGGAGGAATTGCCAGCCCTCATTGCTGAATCTCTTAAGACTCTTAACATGCCGGTGGGTGGTCCGGCGGAGGACTCTACGCTGGAAGACCCGTTGCTGCAGGCTGTTCGTAAGTCTCAGAGGGCCTTCCCGGTGCACAGAGTGTTTAAGGAGATGATTCAGGAAGAATGGGATATGCCGGAGGCCGTGCTCAAGGGCTCCAGAGTGATGTCCCGGCTTTATCCGCTGATGGATCAGGATCGGGAGCTCTTTAAAACTCCAAAGGTAGATGCGGCCGTCTCAGCGGTAACAAAAAAGACTACCATCCCAGTGGAAGGAGCGGCGGCACTCAAGGATGCGCAGGATCGCAAGCTAGAAATGTTGCTGAAGCAGGTGTTTGAGGCAAATGCATTGTCCCTGCAAGCGTCTATCTGTGGGGCTTGGGTAGCCAGAGCCTGTTTGCGATGGGCGCAGCGGCTTCAGGGGGCAAACTCCATGGAGGAGACCGAGGAGGCGGCCAGGTTAGAGTCAGGCGCGGCGTATTTTTTATTACAAGTTCTTATATACCGCACTATTCGGCATCAGCGCGGTTTACATTATAACATAAAGACCATAACAACAAGCTGTTTGGTTTACATCGAACAGGAGTACAAACTTGGAGAACCGGGGTAAACTATATACAAGAGATAATTACATAGAACAGAATAGAGTCTTAATAATATCAAGAACGGCATGGTGTGTTCATGAGTGGGTCACTTCCTCTGGTTCAATTGCTGGTAGGGTAGTATTGAAGGAAGAGGTGGTATTTGAGTGCCTTCCTGAACTGGAGTAGGTCAGTAATGGCCCTTATGTCGGAGGGTAGAGCGTTCCAGCATTTGGGTACATAGAAACTGAAGGCTCTGTTTGAGGTTGTCATGTTGCACTTTGTCAACGCCTTCGAGGTTGTCAGTAGGTTTACGGCTGATGTTCTTCTGGATCTGTTGGGGGGTACTGTGTGAATCAGATCTGTGAGTGAGGAGGATGAGATACCCTTGATTGCCTTGAATGATAGGACTAGGGTTTTAAAGATGATCCTCCCATGGATGGGGAGCCAGTGAAGCTGTTTAAGAATGGGAGTTACGTGGTCGCTTCTGGAGGCTCCGTAGAGGACTCTTGCTGCGGCATTCATGGCCATCTGTAATGGGCTAAGAGTGGATTGAGGGAGACCTTGTAATATGGCATTTGCAAAGTCGAAGTGTGGCAGGATTAGTGCTTGGTATATGGTTCGGAAGTCATCAGGGTCCAACATGGAGCGCATATGCCTAAGCGAGCGTATTTTGAAGTATACAGCTTTGACTATGTTATTTATGTGATGTTTCATATCCAGACGTTGGTCCAATGTAACTCCAAGGTATCTTATTGTTTCTTTAGCTTGTAGGTCAGCTTCCTTGACACTGACGTGGGCTGGAGGGGTGAAGTTGGGGTCTTTGGAGATGAAGAGCACCTCTGTTTTTTTATGTTGAATGCGAAGGTTTTGTGATTGGAGCCACTCTGAGACCGAATTGAGGCAGTCTACCAACGGTGCCAGGTCTAATTGAGTTGTGGAGAAAGGCATATATAAGAGAATGTCATCTGCGTATATCAAGCAGTTGACTTTGAAAGATCTTATGATGTCGCAGATGGGCTGCATGTATATGTTAAATAGTAGGGAAGACAATGAGGAACCTTGAGGCACACCTTGCTTTTGATGGAAGCGTTTTGACTCTTCTGTACCGGACTTCACATATTGCCATCTACCATCCAGGTAAGAGTTGCACCATTCTAATGCACTGTTGCAGATACCTTTCTCTTTCAGTCGACCGAGGAGAATTTCGTGGCTTACTGAGTCGAACGCCGCAGCGATGTCTAAGAAGACGAGTACAAATCCTTGTCGGATGTTGTTAATGCCTGTGATAATGTCGTTGAATAGGTTCGTGAGAAGGGTCTCGACCCCATGATATTCTCTGAACCCATGTTGGCAGTGATCTAGGGGCGCTGTGGTGTCTATATGATCTTGGATTTGCCGTTGTGCCTCCTTCTCAATTATCTTGGCTAAGAGGGGAATGCTAGCTATAGGCCTATAAGATTCGACCTTTTGCGGGTCTAGCTTGGGGTTTTTCAAAAGTGGCCTGATGGAAGTCTGCTTGAGTGCTGCAGGGAAGTACCCTGTTGTGAATGAGAGGTTCATTAGATTTGCAATGAAGGGGCTGAACGCACAACGTAGCTCCTTAATCCAAAAAGCTGGGCATGGGTCCGTTTGTGCAGTGGAGGTATTGAGAGATGCTATGGTGTCCTCGATGCATTTAGTGGATGGTGTAGAGAAGTTATTTAGTGGGGTTGCATTCGTTGGTTCTTGGAACGGGACTGTTGACACCTTGTTAGTTTGCACTATCTTGGATTGCATGTAGTCAGCGAATTTCTGTGGATGAATCTCACTGTGTTGTTCGGGAGAAGGTTCCTTTGAGAGGGATTTGACCAGGTTGAAGAGGTCACGTGGTTTATTCAGTGATCTCTTTAGGGTGTCTGTGTGATATTGTTTCATTGTGGTTGTGATTGCTTCACGGTGTGTGGAGAGGTGAGTACGGTAGGCGGTCTGATCTTCAGTGGAAAGTGATCTGCGCCAGCGGCGTTCCAGTCTGCGGAGTTGAGTCAGAGAGGCTCGCAATTCAGGAGAGAACCATGGGGCGGTGCTTCTTTTTCTCCTCTTTGTGTTATTGGAAATTGGAGGTTGTGATATGGCATGCAGATTGGAGTTCCAGGAGGTGATTAGTTCGTCGAGGTCTGGTGTGGTTTTGTTGAGGAGTGATTGGGTCTCAGCCAAGATGTGTTCTCTGTTAAATGGTCTAAATCTTCTTGTGGGCGTCCGTGATGTGCTGTGCATGTTTTGGCTTCTGTGCAGCTTCTCATTGATGATGGGGATCTGGAAAATGATCAGTTTGTGGTCTGACCAGGGTACATCAACGATTGATATTGGTAGGTTGTGGTTTTGTTGAATGACTGTCTGAGGAGCAAATACCAAATCCAGAATGTTTCCCTTTATATGAGTGGGTTTATTGATAATTTGCTTGAGTCCCAGGTCTTCCATAGCACCAAGGAAGGCAATTGCGTGGTTTTGGGATAACGATGGGAGATTGAAGTCACCCATTATCCAATTTGGTTTATTGGGATTGAGGGTGCTGGCAGTAAGGTCAATAATGGTTGGGAGGTCATCTGGAGACGTGGACGGTGTCCTGTATAAGAGGTTGAGGGAGATTTGCTGGTTTGTAATGGAGAGTATGTCTAGATTGCTTGAGCTAGAGGAATCTGTTATGTGGAAGTTAAGGTCCGATTTGGAGACTATGAGCACCCCTCCTCCTTTTTTGTTTTCTCTATGTCTTGTGTGTATGGCGAAATTGGGTGGTAGAAGTTGGTTGATGAGAACATTATCTTCAGCTGATAGCCAGGTTTCTGTGATCATGAGTATCTCTAGGTCATAGCGGGAAATTGTTTCAAGAACCACAGGCCACTTTTTGCGAATAGAACGCGCATTTATGATGGCACATCTTAGGGGTCGGTAGTTCGGAGGTTCTTCCTGGGTGGGTGTATTGGGCAGCTGGAGTGCTATGTGTATCAAATGGGAGCGGCGTGTGTAGGTGTCATTTCCTGGGTGGGAGTATGGAGGTCCAGACCACCTTTTTCCATGGCTATTTAAGATGGGGATATTTCCATGAGATATGTAAAGGGCTTGGGAGGTTCCAAGCCAGTGAGTCAGTAGGAAAAAGCTGATAAGGGCGAAGAGCTGGAGGGCCATTTTGCGAGTTCCTGTTGTGTGCGAAGTACTGTAGATATACTGCAGTATAGTGCAATAGCAGGACAGAGAGTACGGTAGTGAGACACAAAACAGTATGGCAATGGACAACGGTATATGATGCTACTGACAACAGTATAAGAAGCTATTGACCGTGTTATATAGTCTACTGACAACAGTATGAGTACTATCAACAATGTTATACAGTATAAGAAGCTATTGACAGTGTTATATAGGCTATTGACAATGGTATAGGTACTATCAACAAAGTTATATAGGCTACTGACAACAGTATATGAGGCTACAGATCATAGGATATGTGTGACCATAGGAGAATATTTATATTGGCTTAGATGGGTGTGCTGGAAGACTCATTTTAGCCAGTGTTTTAGAAGTGGTATACTTGCTGTGATCGGTAGGTGGCTTGGTTCAGTGTGAGAGCGAGGTCTGCCATGGGTGCGCTCCAGCTGGAGGTTTGAAGAAGACGGAGATCTTTTCAGATGATGTTAGTTTCAAGCCCGCCGGGCAGTCGGGATACTGCTGTGCTTATACGGGTTATCATAAATGACAGTCTATTTAGAGAATAGCTGGACTTGAGAGTGGCTGCTGGTTTTCGTTATGTTGCAGATTTCTTCATGGACTGTGATCAGCATAAACAATGGAGACGGTAACGATGACTGTAGTTGTGGACAAAGGGCTGTCTCGGTGCGGCGTCGTTTCTTTTCTATAGGCCTCTGTGACCTCAAACACAATAGCTTCTTGCACTTTGCTCAGCACTGATACGTGCCCCGCCTAAGGGCCACGCCAAAGGGCCCTCTGGCGAGGCCCTCAGGCGCGGGCCCGACCAGGCGCGGGCCCGCCTGGCAGCGGCTCCCTTTTAAGCCGGCCTGCTGCTCCTCCCCTCCTCCCACAGCCCCGAATGGGCCGGAGTTGCTGCTCGGGGGGGCAGGCTGGCCGGGTGCAGATCACAGCCCCGATTAGGGGAAGATGGTGGCTGCTTTGTTTTTCCCGCCGGCAGCGGCTCCCTTTTAAGCCGGCCTGCTGCTCCTCCCCTCCTCCCACAGCCCCGAATGGGCCGGAGTTGCTGCTCGGGGGGGCAGGCTGGCCGGGTGCAGATCACAGCCCCGATTAGGGGAAGATGGTGGCTGCTTTGTTTTTCCCGCCGGCAGCGGCTCCCTTTTAAGCCGGCCTGCTGCTCCTCCCCTCCTCCCACAGCCCCGAATGGGCCGGAGTTGCTGCTCGGGGGGGCAGGCTGGCCGGGTGCAGATCACAGCCCCGATTAGGGGAAGATGGTGGCTGCTTTTTGGCGGATATCCATTATGATCTGATCAGAGGGTTAGCGAAAAGTATGGCCTCGGTAGTAGCGGGAAGGCGGTGTCTGTGGCTCCGTAATTGGGCGGCAGATGGTTCTTCTAAGGCTAGGTTGAGTAGACTTCCTTTTCGCGGCAAGTTGCTTTTTGGTGAGGACTTGGAGAAGTTGGTCAAGGATTTAGGGGACTTCAAGGGCGGTAGGTTACCAGAGGATAAACAAAGGTTGGGAAGGTCCGGGCCCGGACTTCGGGGACAGCAGTGTGATTTTCAGCGTTTTCGGACCCCGAGATTTGGTCAGGTGCAGCGAGGGTGGTTTCCGGCCCGTAACCAAGGTTTTCGGGGGTTTCGAGGGGTGAGCAGGGGATTTACGCCTGCGTCCTCTTCCTCCACTTTCAGAAAGCCACAATGAAGTCAGGAGGACCCAGGGAGAGTTGATTCCCGTGGGAGGTCGGTTGCGGGAGTTCTACCCTGCCTGGGTCCGCCTCACTTCTGATCACTGGGTGTTAGAGGTGATTCGGGAAGGTTATGCGTTGGAGATGCAGTGGCCGGTTTCCGATTCTTTCGTTCAGTCTCCATGCAGGTCAAGCGCGAAGTACAGGGCGGTGCAGGAAACGGTGCAGCGGCTTCTGGACTTGAGGGCGGTTGTACCAGTTCCTGCCAGCCAGATAGGAAGCGGTCGATACTCGATTTACTTTGTCGTCCCAAAGAAAGGTCTTGGCGTCCCATTTTAGATCTAAAGAGAGTAAATCGTTGTCTTTGGGTGTCTCATTTTCGGATGGAGACCCTCAGGTCAGTTATCGTCGCTGTGCGAAAAGGGGAGTTTTTGACTTCGCTAGATCATATTCGTACGTTCATATTACGATCAGGCCGGAACATCAGAAATTCCTCAGGTTTGCGGTTCCGATGGGACATTTTCAGTTTCAGGCACTTCCGTTTGGCCTGACAACGGCGTCGCGTACATTCACCAAGGTGATGGTGGTGGTAGCGGCGGCCTTGCGCAGGGACGGCATGTTGGTGCACCGATATCTGGACAATTGGTTGATAAGGGCGAAGTCCCGGGAAGAGAGTGTGTCGGCTACAGCCAAAGTGGTGTCCTTGCTGCAGAGTCTCGGTTGGGTGGTAAACGTGGCAAAGAGCAAGTTGGAGCCATCTCAAGATCTGGAGTATCTGGGGGCTCGGTTCGACACCAGCGTCGGTCGGGTGTTTCTCCCCCCACAGCGGAGTGTGGCGCTGCAGCTGTTTGTTCGGTTTCTTGGCATGCGGAGTCCCAGCGCCTGGGAGTATCTAAGGGTTCTGGGGACGATGGCGGCAACTCTGGACTTGGTGCCGTGGGCACGGGCCCACATGCGACCGTTGCAGAGGGCATTGCTGCGGCGGTGGTCGCATGAAAGGGATGCCCTATCTCGGAAGTTGGTGTGTCCGCCTCAGACTCGCCAGGCCCTGCAATGGTGGTTGAGTCCGGGAAATCTGGTAAGGGGCATGCTGCTAGAGGTGCCTTCTTGGGTGGCACTCACTACAGATGCCAGTCTTCAGGGCTGGGGAGCCCATTGCCAGAGGCGCATAGTGCAGGGAGAGTGGTCCGCCCAAGAAAGGTCGTGGTCGATCAACAGGTTGGAGTTGAGAGCGGTAGCGTTGGCGTTACAGGAGTTTCATCCCTTTCTGCAGAGGAAGGCAGTTCGCGTGTTCTCGGACAACGCGACGGCGGTGACCTACATCAATCGGCAGGGCGGCACCAGCAGTCGGTCCCTGGAGGCCGAGGCAGACAGTTTTTTCGAATGGGCAGAGCAGAATTTGAAGGCCGTGTTGGCGGCGCACGTAGCAGGAGTGGACAATGTGCAGGCCGACTTCCTGAGTCGAGTGAGGGTAGACCCCGGGGAATGGGTTCTTCATCCCGACGTTTTTGCGAGTCTAGTTCAGCGCTGGGGAACGCCGGTCATGGATCTCATGGCGACCTTTCAGTCGGCAAAGGTAGACAGCTTCTTCAGCAGGAGAAGAGAGTGAATGTCTGAGGGGCTGGACGCGCTGATTCAAGTTTGGCCGCAGGAGCAACTTCTGTATGTGTTTCCTCCGTGGGTGTTAATCGGAAGAGTGTTACAGCGCATCGAGGGGCACAAGGGGCGAGTGATCCTCATTGCTCCGGATTGGCCACGGCGACCGTGGTACGCGGACTTGGTGAGACTGCTAGTGGCAGTTCCCTGGAGGCTTCTGGTGCGCACGGATCTTTTGACGCAGGGTCCTCTGTGCATGCCCCAGGTGGATCGATTCTCGCTTACGGCCTGGCTATTGAGCGGGATAGGTTGAAGTCGAGTGGTTATTCAAGCGCAGTGATAGCGACCCTGCTGAAAGCGAGACGGAGGTCGACTTCGCTGGCGTATGTTAGAGTGTGGCATATTTTTGAGGTCTGGTGTGCGGATATTACGGTGGTACCCCTTAAAGCATCTGTGCCGCATGTCCTAGCTTTCTTACAGGACGGATTTCAGAAGGGCTTAGCGGCGGCGTAATTGAAAGTGCAGTTGGCAGCTCTGGCCTGTTACAGGGGGAAGGTGCAGGGCTCTTCCCTGGCTAGTCATGCGGATGTGAAACATTTTTTGAAGGCAGTGGCGTTGCTGAGACCGCCGCGGCGGCGAGTGGTTCCGTTCTGGGACCTGCCTTTGGTCTTGTAGGTGTTGCGGAAGGCGCCTTTTGAGCCGTTGGCTAGGGCGACGTTGAAGGATTTGACCCTAAAGGTGTTTTTTCTGGTAGCTATAGCGTCGGCGCGGCGCGTGTCTGAGTTGCAGCCTCTGTCCTGTAGAAAGCCCTTTCTGACCTTCTCAGAGTCTAAGGTGGTTTTGCGAACGGTACCTTCCTTTTTACCGAAAGTGGTTTCGGGTTTTCATATGAACCAGGTGGTGTCGTTGCCGGTGTTCCCATCTAGCGGATCCGACCGGGTTGCGGAGCAGCTGCATCGCTTAGACATTAAGAGGGCGTTGCAAAAGTATTTGGCCAGGACGGCTAGTTTTCGTAAGTTGGACAGATTGTTCGTTCTGTTTGCAGGTGCTCGAAAAGGTGAGGCAGTGTCTAAGGGTTCGATTGCTCGATGGTTGAAGGAGGCGATCGCGTCGGCGTATCTCTTGCGGGGCTGTTTGGTTCCGGCCGAGCTGAGGGCTCATTCCACTAGGGCGCAAGCCGCATATTGGGCGGAATGTAGCTTGGTGCCAGTGGAGGAGATATGTAAAGCAGCAACGTGGGCTTCGACTCACTCCTTTGTGAAGCATTACCGCCTTGATGTGCAGGCGGACAGAGATACTTGGTTTGGTTCAGCAGTGCTTCAGGCAGGGCTAGCAGGGCCCTCCCGTTGATTGTTTCACTGCTCTGTTACATCCCCAAGGATTCCGGGACTAGACTGGAGGGGACGATCAGGAAGGTTAAATTAGACTTACCTGCTAATTGTAGTTCCTGGAGTAGCTCCAGTCTAGTCCCGGGTCCCACCCGAATTGGATGGTGCTAGGTGGCCTGAAGCAAGCGCGTGGTTACAGGTAAGCTGGGTCTCCCTTCTTTTCCTGGGGAGGGAAGATCTCCTGGCGCAGTCGGTAAGTTAACTTAAAAAAAATAAAAATAAAAATTCTGTGTATAGTTGGATCTTTTCTTGTTCGGGCGGCATGTTTGCCCGGGTAATTTCTATAGCTACTTACTTGTTGCTCCGGTGAGTCTGCTTTGTCAATAGGTTAACTGGTGGGAAGAGGAGGAGCCAGTGCTTATATACCAGTGACATCACAACAGTGAAGTTTCTCAGTCTCCAAAGCTGCTAAATGAGGTTGACAACACCAAGGATTCCGGGACTAGACTGGAGCTACTCCAGGAACTACAATTAGCAGGTAAGTCTAATTTAACCTTCCTATGTAAACCATACGGATTATAAAAAGTGCAGTATATAAAATAAAATAAATGCCCTCTAGTTTTACAACTTCCCCGTCTTTGAAAGAGGTTGGTTTGTTCATTAATTCTCTTTAAGTGTTTAAAGGTCTGAATCATATCTCTCCTATCCCTCCTCTCCTCCATAGTGTACATATTTAGGTCTTCAAGTCTCTTCTCATAAGGCTTCTGATGCATCCTCCAAATCATTTTGGTCGCCTTCCTTTGAACCTTTCCAGTCTTTTTATATTCTTTGCGATATGGTCTCCAAAACTGAACACAGTATTCCAAGTGAGGCCTCACCAGTGACTTATACAGTGGCATTAGTACCTCTTCCTTTCTGCTAGTAATTCCTCTTTATATGCAGCCCAACATCCTCCTGGCTTTTGCCACTGCCTTGTCGCACTGTTTTGCCACCTTGAGATCCTCAGAAATAATCACACCCAGGTCCTTCTAGTCCGTGCACACCAACCTCTCGCCCCCTTTCGCTTACATTTACCTTGGATTTCTGCTTCCCAAGTGCATGACACTGCACTTCTTTGCATTAAATCTTAACTGCCAAGCATTAGACCATTCTTCCAGCTTTTGTAGATCTTTCCTCATGTTATCCACTCCCTCAGGGAAGTCCACTCTGTTGTAAATTTTCATGTCATCTGCAAAAAACTTTTCCATTCAGTCCTTCAGCAATATCACTCACAAATACATTGAATAGTGCTGGGCCCAGGACCGACCCCTGGGGCACCCCGCTAATCACCCTCCTTTCATCCGAGTGAGTTCCATTTACCATCACCTTCTGTCTGTCAGTCAACCAATTTCTGATCCAGTTCACCACCTTTGGACCCATCCCCAAACTATTAGTTTATTGATAAGCCTCCTATGAGGAACAGTATCAAAGGCTTTGCTGAAATCCAAGTAGATGACATCCATCGCATGCCCCTGATATAGTTCTCTGGTCACCCAGTCAAAGAACTCAATCAGATTTGTTTGGCAAGATTGTCCTTTGGTAAAACTGTGTTGCCTTGGACCATGCAACCTGTTGGTTTTGAGAAAGTCCACTATTCGCTCTTTTAGGAGAGCCTCCATTACTTTTCTTGCCACCAAGGTAAGGCTCATGGGCCTGTAGTTTGTCACTTCTTCCCTGTCACCACTTTTGTGAAGAGGTACCATATTAGTCCTTCTCCAGTCCTGAGGAACTTCTCCTGTTTCAAAGGATCTGTTGAAAACATCCTTTAACAGCCCTGCAAGAATCTCTGAGCTCTTTCAGTATCCTGGGATGTATCCCATTCGGTCCCTTGGCCTTGTCCACGTTCAGTTTTGCAAGTTGTTCTAACACATCATCTCCAGGAACAAGCAGGAATGGGTCTTCACATATGGGTATCGTCGGTACCGACGGAGCCTGCGCGGGAATGCTCCCCAGCGTCCAGTAAGAAAGCTTTTGGGAGCATCCCACAGCACCTGCGCGCTGCCTTCCCGCCTTTCCTAACCGCCTCTCTCCAGTTCTTCTTTTCCGCGGAGCCAGCAGGTCAGGTTCCTGTCACTGCTGAAGAAGTTCTTTATTTTTCTTTCTTTGGTCGCGTGTCTGCCTTCTTCGACGTCGGACCGGTACCGCCGGTCTTTCTTTCTTTCTTCTTTAAAAAAAAAAAAATCTACCGTTTTTCCACTTCTGTGCAATTTTGTCTTTTGGGCCTTGGGCCTACAAGATTTTTCCTCATGGAAAAGCCCGCTTCCGGGTTTAAAAAGTGCACGAAGTGCAGCGGTACTCTTTCTATCACCGACACCCATGACTGGTGTCTAAAATGTTTGGGTCCTGACCACTCCATCACCGATTGTGAGTCCTGTTCCATGATGTCTAAAAGAGGTCGACAGAATCGAGCAGCAAAGCTCAGTACCCTGTTTCCCTCTGATGCAGCTTCAGTGGCATCGACATCTTCCAGGGCTTCGTCTTCTTCCGATGGATCTCAGGTAACCAAACATAAGTCCAGCCGGTCCTCGAAGGGTAGATCTCCCTCTAAGTATCGAGATGCCTCTGGGCTTGCCCTCGAGGATCCTGCACCGGCAAAATTACCCCAGCGGGAGGCTCCGGCTTCCAAAGCTTCATCTATGGGGTCACAGGTTGACATCGATGGCGTGGCCTCGACCGATCACCTGTTGCCATGTTCTGGGGTACCGGTGGTCTCCACGTACCGACATCCAGACATTGGTTGCGTCGATGGATCAGAATATTCTGACCATGCAGCGTGCCATCACGGCATTCATACAAGCTGCGACGCCTCCGGTACCGCAACAAACTCCATTGGCGGTACCGGTTCCGGCACCGATATCGGTACCGGTGCTGGTACCGATTGCATCGACATCGACATCGGCATCGCTGTCGACTGCAGCGGTACCCTGTCCTGTGATGCCCATCGGTACCGATCACTCCCGATGTCGATACCACTCGGTACGCATATCGGTCCCTGCAAGAGCATCCAGATAGGCGATACTTCGATTCTTCTGAGGACTCTGATGAATCAGAGGCTTCTGTCGAAGCATCGGTACTCCTTCCTCAGGAGCCCTCTTCTCCAAAAAGAAGAATGTCTCCTCCAGAAGACTTGTCTTTTCAAGACTTCATTAGGGAAGTGGCCAGGGGCCTCTCTATTTCTATTTCAGTGGCCCCTGAACCAGAGCCTAGAGCCAAATAATTAGATATTTTACAATATCCTAAGGCTCCTAAAGAGGCAGCTACTTTACCAATTCCTGAGATCCTTTATGATCACATGTTGGGCATATGGGAGACACCTCTTACTACTTCCCTTCATTCTCGCAGGTTGGACACCATGTACCGTGTTCCTCCTTGTCCTGGCTTTCATAAAACTCAGCTTCCTCACCACTCTATTGTGGTGGAGTCTGCTATGAAAAAGATAGTGCTAAAAGACACTCATCTAATCCTCCAGGAAGAGAATGCAGAACCTTAGATGCTTTTGGCAGGAGAATTTTCCAGGCCAATATGCTTACTGCCAGAATCAACTCCTATAGTCTCTATATGGGGATGTTTCTAAAAGAAGTTACAGATCATCTGCTAACTTTATCTCCTTTTATCTCAGAAGATAAAAAGGAAGAGTTTCTTACCTGGCTTAAACATGCCCAGGATGTGTCCAAATTCTCCAACCGTGCAGCCTTTGACTCTTTTGAGTGTGCCAGCAGAGCCTCGGCTATTGCCATAGGGGCACGCAGACTTGCTTGTTTGCAAGCTTCTGATTTGGAACCCTGGGTCCAGGATGGATTAGAAAATCTTCCTTGTACAGGTGAAAACCTTTTTGGTAAGGATTGGCAAGCAAAGGCCACTCAGATGGATGCTGAAAATTCTGCCTTAGACTTTCAAAGTCTACTTCTGCTCCTGCTAGAAAAAGGTTATTCAAAAAGACTTTCTTTCCCAAAAAAGGGAAATATTATCCTGGTTATGGTCTCCAGGCATCTTCTACAGGTCGTTTTGCTGCAAAGCGTCAGCAACAACCTAAACAAGCCAAGCCTAAGGCTACAAGGACTGCTACGGCCCAACAGCCTCAGCCTCCTCAGGGCCTTTGACTTACAACTAGAGAACTTAGCCTTTCTGGCTCTAGAAGAACCAGAGCCTCTCACCATTCCAGGAAGGTTAGCTCATTTTGCTCTCAGATGGGAACAAATCACAGCAGAGCAATGGACCCTCTCCATCATAAGGGAGGGGTACAAGCTTCATTTCTTAAACCTTCCTCCTCACACTATGGTGAGACAGTTCAATTCTCCAACATCTCTCCTCGACCTTCTGGGCCAGGAGATTGCTACCCTTCTTGCCCAAAGGGCAATAGAAGAAGTATCCCTTCTTCAACAGGGTTCAGGGTTCTACTCCCCCTATTTTCTTATCCCAAAGAAAACAGGGGGCTACAGACCCATATTAGATCTCAGAGAATTGAACAAGTTTCTATGCAAGGAGAAATTCAAGATGATTTCTCTCGGTGCTCTCCTTCCATACCTTCAGAGTCAGGATTGGCTTTGTTCTCTAGATCTCAAGGATGCGTACACCCATGTCCTCATCCATCCAACACACAGAAGGTTCCTTCGGTTCCTTTATCAGGGAAAGCACTACCAATACAGAGTGCTCCCTTTCGGTCTGGCCTCTGCTCCAAGAGTGTTCACAAAATGCATGGCAGTAGTAGCTGCATTTCTACGCACTCTAGGAATATTTGTATTCCCATATCTGGACGACTGGCTCATCCAAGCACCATCCCAGTCAGAGGCCCAGACTTCCCTAGCCTGCACAAGGCGTGTTCTTCAGTATCTGGGACTTGTGATTAAACATCTCAAAATCACAACTCGCCCCTACTCAGTCATTGGAGTTCATAGGGGCCTTGCTAGATACCACAACTGCAAGGGCCTATCTTCCCCAGGCCCGTTGCCTACGCTTGGTGCAGTTTGCCTCTCAAATTCAGTTAAAATCCCATTTAACTGCTCGAGAGATGTTACAACTGTTAGGCCACATGGTATCCACCGTGCATGTGGTTCCTTATGCTTGCCTTCACATGAGGGCAGCTCAGTGGACTCTGTCCACCCAATGGACCCAGGCATCAGGTTGCCTGTCAGACAAAATAGCAACCTCCAGTCGCCTCTTTTGGTCCCTCCAGTGGTGGAGGTCCACTCAAAATCTGTTGCCGGGGTCCCCCTTTCAACAGTTGCTACCCCAAGCAACCCTCACAACAGATGCCTCCCCAAAGGGTTGGGGAGCTCATCTACAAGATCTCTCCACCCAGGGCATCTGGTCTCCACAGGAGACATCTCTACATATCAACCTCTTAGAGCTCAGAGCAATTCTTCTAGCTCTCAGTCTTCCACACCCTGCTCAGCTACAAGACAGTCCTCATCCATATGGACAACCAAGAAGCCATGTTCTACGTGAACAAGCAGGGCGGGACTGGCTCTCTGTCGCTTTGCAACGAAGCTTTGAGATTGTGGGCCTTCGCCAGAGAGCATCAGATTCATCTCATGGCAGTGTATCTTCCAGGGGTTCAAAACTCTTGGGCAGACAGACTCAGTCGAGTTCTGCTTCCACACGAATGGTTCCTCCATGGGGACCAGATAGCCAGGATCTTTCGAATTTGGGGAACCCCAGACATAGACTTGTTTGCAAGTCCGTGGAATGCCAAACTTCCCCGGTTCTGTTCCAGGATTCCGTGTCACGGAGTTCAGGCCAGGGATGCCTTCCTCCTCCACTGGGGGCAAGACTTCCTCTATGCCTTTCCACCCATTCCCCTAATTTCCAAGACACTGTTCAAGCTTCAGAGAGACAAGGGGTCTATGATCCTCATAGCTCCACGTTGGCCACGCCAAGTGTGGTACCCTCTACTTCTTCATCTCTCTCAAGCTCCCTCCCTGGACTTGGGATCTGCTCCAGACCTCCTGTCCCAGGAGGAGGGAACGTTATGGCACCCAAATCCCCAGTCTCTTCATCTCAGAGCCTGGTTGCTGAAGGCCTAGACCTTCAAGATTGGCATCTGTCTCAGCAAGTGAAGGATATCCTTCATGCTTCCAGAAAGCTTTCCACTAGACGTTCCTATGCTTTTAAATGGAAAAGGTTTACCATTTGGTGTGCAGAGAAGGGTCTTAACCCTCTTGCAATACCTCTGAATTCTTTTACTAGAGTATTTGCTGCATTTATCCCATGCAGGCCTCAAAACGAATTCAGTAAGAGTCCATTTGAGTGCTATTGCAGCGAACCTTAAGCCTCTCAATGGACATCCTATTTCCTCTCATCCTCTTATTGCAAGATTCATGAGAGGCCTTCTTTTAACTAAACCTCCCATTAGACCACCTCCAGTGGCATGGGATTTGAATTTGGTTCTTGGCCAGCTTATGCAGCCGCCTTTTGATCCCTTCGCCACTACCTCCTTGAAATTCCTTTCCTGGAAGGTTATTTTTCTCATTGCAGTCACCTCAGCTCGCTGCATCAGTGAGCTGCAAGCCCTGGTGGCTAATCCTCCTTATACAAGGTTCCATCATGACAAGGTAGTCCTCAGAACTAATCCACACTTTATGCCTAAAGTGGTCTCACCTTTTCATTTGAACTAGGAGGTTTATTTACCTGTCTTTTTTCCAGGACCTCATGCTTCAAGTGCAGAGAGGAATCTTCATACCCTGGATTGTAAAAGAGCTCTTGCTTTTTACTTACAAAGGACACAGCAACATAGAAAGTCCTCTCAACTCTTTGTTGCTTTTGATCCCTCTCATTTAGGACTTCCAGTCTCTAAGAGAACTCTGTCCAATTGGATTGCTCAGTGTATTTCTTTCGCCTACCAGAGTAGGAACCTTTCTCTGGAGGGCCATGTCACAGCTCACAATGTAAGGGCCATGGCAGCCTCTATGGCTCATCTAAACTCTGTGTCCATCGACCAGATCTGTCGAGCGGCCATCTGGGCCTCGGTTCATACCTTTACAGCCCATTACTGCTTGGACAAGGACTCCCGCCGGGATGCCTTGTTTGGTCAGGCTTTTCTCAAACACCTGTTCCATACCTAACCAACTCCTACCCTCCATCCCTGGCTAGATGCCTGAGATTCATGGGTGGAGGGAGAGCCCTTCCCAGGGACTCGCAACCTGGGTGATCTCCCAGGCGTCTCTAGCTGGGGAGTCCCCATATGTGAAGACTCATTCCTGCTTGTTCCTGGAGATAGCACAGTTACTTACCTGTAACAGGTGATCTCTGGGAACAGCAGGAATAAGTCTTCACAACCCACCCACCTCCCCTAGGAGTTGTATCTCTCTATCTTTCTTTCCTTTCCTCACTCTCTCTTTGTCTCAGCTTTAAAACTCGAACTGGAGAGAGGCGGTTAGGGAAGGCAGCGCACAGGTGCTGTGGGATGCTCCCAAAAGCTTTCCTTTTGGACACTGGGGAGCGTTCCCGCGCAGGCTCCGTCGGTACCGACGATACCCATATGTGAAGACTTATTCCTGCTGTTCCTAGGGATCCCCTGTTACAGGTAAGTAACTGTGCTTTCCTGTTATTCCAAAGTATGGCGTTTGAATAATAGATTATAGCTTTTGAGTTTTTCAGTCTTGCTTACTTCTCGGAGTGTCATGGCTTCTCTTGGAGGATATACCAAGTGATATCACTGAAAGTTGCTCAAGTTTACCTCCGTCTGCTGGCTGGGGAGCATAACCCGCTCATCTGGATTGGTCTAATAGGACTTAAGGAAAGAAACTAATCAGGCATGTAAAATTTCTGTTATTTGGTATATCTGTTGGTGTAGCACTGAGAGAAGCCAGTATTTATCTGCCTTCAGCAGGAGGGAAAGTGTCTGGACTGGTGCGGCGGTGCAAATTAGGCTAAGGGAGACAGACCTGACCATGGTCTTGTGGCCTGTGTGACTGAGACCTGTAGGCCCAATGTTTTCTGGGAGCTTGGGTAAGCCCTGGTCTCCTGGAGCCCACAATTTGCCCTGAATCTAGTACTGCTACCCATGAGTTCATAGTACTTGGTGGGCTGGAAAGCAGACAGGAGGACCCCCCATAGGTACCCTGAAGGAATGGTAAGTTTTGAGCCCGAGCCCCTCTTGATGTCCTATCTGCTTGCTGAGCTGCACTTAATTTTTTAGGAATTCTTTGTCTTTAGACATTTTCAATTGGCTATATTTGGCTCTTTGTTGCTTGGAATAAAGCAGTTTCAAATTTATTATTATTGTTAAGTAAGGCCACCTTTGTTCTCCAGGAACAAGCAGGAAGTCAGTCCTTGCATATGGATAATGTCGGCACCGACGGAGCATTCCCCAGTTTTCAAAGAAAACCTTTGGGAATGCCACCATGCATGTGTGGTCCCCTTCCCGCCCAAAGGTGCCATCTTACTCAGTCTCCCTTTTTCTGTGGAGCCCTTTGGACGTGCATCTCATCCCCAGAAAATGTTTCTCTGTTTCCAACCAGTTTTTGCTCTCCGGCCTTTGCCGTTCCTCTTCCCGCCTCTCGAGCACCTCTGCTTCGGTCCTGGTCTCAGGGTTTTTTTTCCTTTTTCCTTTTTTGTTTTTACCATGCTTTTGTGCCCTTTTTAACCACTGGCCGCTTCGAGGATCTTTGACCTCACAGAGGTCCTTTTTCCCCTAATGGCCTCACATTAAGAAATGTGATAGGTGTTCAAAAAACATGTTGCTCACGGACACCCATGACTGTTGTCTTAAGTGTCTAGGAGCCGACCATGACCCGGAGCTATGCTCCCTCTGTAAGATGTCCTCCAAGGCCACCCGGAGTAATAAGCAGAAGCTGGATGATCTCTTCTGTAAGGCAGCCCTGGTATCCCTGGTAGCCTCACGTTCTTTGGCCCCGCAACCTCTGAAGTCTCCCAAGACTCCTCCCTGAGCCCAGTGGCACTCTGACTAGGGGTTGCCCGAACACGAGAAGAAAGCCGCGAGGACTGTCGGGGGTGCCAGACAGGCGTGAGAAGTCACACGCCCGGGGTTGGAGAGGGAGCAGTCCAGTAAGGTACCTCGAACCGATAAGGAGGCCTCCGGCGAATGCGCCCAGTCTCCCGAGGGTCGTCCTGGTGAGGACCTCCTAGACATCCGACCCGGTCAACCCGGTGTCGATGTTGCAGGGCTCCACTCCCGAGTGGGAGGCCAAATGCTGGCCTTGGAACGCAGCATTTCTGCGTTCCTTGCTGCTCAGCAGGCTCTGATGCCAGGTCCCGTTGGCACACGCCTTGAGACTGCAGGGACCTCTACCTCAGACTCCCCGGGCCTCCTCAGTGACTCCCAAGAGCCAGAAGCCTCATGAGGATCCTTGGTGCGGGTCTCTATCTCCATCCAGTTCCTCAGGCGCGAGATATTCTCGGGTGAGCGCCTCCACTCCGGGCAAGTTTTGGTTTCTGAGATCCAGCACGGGTCACTGACCCATCTTGAGTTGCCCAACCCAGAGTTCTTCATGGACTACTCAGAGTGGGAGTCTGACAAGGAAACTTCCCTGGAGACTCTGTACCACAGAGATCTCCTTCCGACCCCTCCCTGCTGATTCAGAGGCGGCGGTCACCATCTAAGGACACCTTCTTTCTGGAGTTCGTCCAGGACATGGTGCGGGCCCTGGTGCTCGCTACCGAGTTGTAGGAGGAGCCCCGTGCTGAGGAGCTTGATAATCTGAAATTAGAAGCCTCTCCGAAAGAGGCTCTCTTGGTGCCGGTTCCTCTCATCTTGAACAGACTCTTCCTCCACATGTGGGAGATGCCGGCCTCTGTCCCGATCGTGAGCAAGCGCCTGACGCTATGTATAGAGTTCAGCGAGGCCTGGGGTTTCGGAAAGCCCAGCTTCCCTACACCTCAATGGTGGTCTAATCAGCCATGCGGAAGCTAAAGAGCCTGAAGACTGATTCGTCGGTCCCGCCAGGCAGAGAGTCTCGTACCCTCAACTCCCTTGGGCGCAAAGCTTATCAGGGCTCCATGCTATCATGCCGCATCCAAGTTTACCAATTATACATTGGGATGTTTCTCCATGACCTCGCTAGAGAGCTCGGAGGCTTTGTGGTGGGCCTGGACAGAGACCATCCCCAGCGTTTTCAGGCCCTCTCAAAGTCCATCGGAGAATGCTCGAAGTATCTCTCATGAGCAGTGTACGGCTTTGAGTTTTCTGCCCCGGTGGCAGCCGCTGGCATCTGAGCCTGTCGGCAGGCTTGGCTCCAGTCCTCAGACCTGGAACAGTGGGTCCAGGAGAAGCTGCTGGATGTCCCTTGCCTCGTGGAGCAACTATTCGGCAAGCCCATGGAGGATAAGGCAGTGGAGATTGAGACCGAGTACGTGACTCGTACTTGCCTCTCCCAGAAAACTTCCTTCCTCCCCAGGAAGAAGCACCAGAGCAAGAAACCTTTCTTCCATCGGAAGGGGCTCCCGTACAGGTGGTGTTGACCCCTGTTCAGGGTGGTCAGGGCAAGACCACAGTCCATGACCCCATGTTATCCAAGTTTGATACTCCTGTTATATGTAATACCAAACAGCCTGTTGTTCTGGTTTCTTTCTGTTATTTGTAAACCGCGCTGATGTCAAAGAGTGCGGTATATAAGAAGTTGAAATAAATAAAATAAATAAATAAGCCAAAAGGTCCCAAGACCCAACCCCCAGTGCTGGCTCAGCCACCCTTGGGGTTTTGACGCCATCAGCATAGCCTCTCATCCTCTGGCATGGCAGCTGTCTGTCAGGGGACATCTGGTCCATTTCTCCCACAGGTGAGTCCATCTCCACTGATGCCTGGGTCCTCCAGGTTGTTTGGGAGGGCTGTCTTCTCCATCTGGACCAGGCCCCTCCTCCATACTTCCCCGGGGAGCCATGTCAGCTGCCCCAGCACCTGGCCCTCCTGAGTCAGGAGCTTGCAGGCCTCCTCGAGGATAGCACAGTAGAACCAGTCCCACCGCACTTCAGAGGACGGGGGTTTTACTCCAGAAACTTCCTCGTCCCGAAGTGGAGAGGAAGCCTTCGGCCTATCCTCGAACTGTGGAACCTAAACAAGTTCCTGGTGCGGGAGACGTTCAAGATGCTCTCCCTTGGAATGTTACTGCCCTACCTCCAGCAGGGCGATTGGCTATGCTCTTTGGACTTAAAGGATGCTTACACTTGCATCCTCATCCATCCCAAACACAGAAAGCACCTCCGCTTCATGCTTCAGGGAAACCACAACCAGTACATGGTACTTCCTTTGGCCTTGCGTCTGCCATACGGGTCTTAACGAAGTGCCTGGCAATGGCTGCGGCCCACCTACGGCTGCAGGGCACCTTCGTCTATCCATATTTAGATGACTGCTCGTAACAGGGGGCACAGCCTCCGAAGCCAGGCGAGCCATGGATCGCACCATTTACCTCCTGGAGCATCTGGGGTTCATGATCAATTACCCAAAGTCCCACCTCACTCCATTTCTGTACCTGGAGTTCATTGGGGCTTGCTTGGACACACTTCGGGCCATGGCTTTTCTTCCTCGGGACAGAGCAGACCACCTCGTGTCCCTGGTGTCAAGTGCGGTGCCACAGCGCCGTCTGAGCCCAGACAGTGCTTCGCCTTCTCAGCCACATGGCCTCTACAGTCCATGCTGTGCCCAATGTCCATCTCAACATGCGGTCAGCACAGTGGTGCCTCCAAGCGCAACGGGTGCAGTCGACTGGCAGCCTCTGAGACCCCATCTCAGTCTCTCCCAGCATGGTGGAGTCTCTTGATTGGTGGCAGGAGTCTCAGAACCTTTTTCAAGGTATGTCCTTCCAAGCTCCAGCTCATCTTAACGGCGGACACCTCCCTGGTGGGCTGGGGAGCCCACTGTGAGGGGCGGTGCACTTAAGGGACCTGGTCCCTTGGAGTCCTGGCAGTAGATCAACCTGCTGGAGCTTCAGGCTATTCACCTCGCTCTCAAGATTTTCAGGGGACCATCTGCAGTACTGAGCAGTGCTGGTCCAGACGGACAACCAGGTCACGATGTTCTCTGTGAACAAATGGGGGGAGGGTACCTTTCAGAGGCGACAGCCCTATGCTTCTTTGCGGTGAGCCAGGGCATGACCATCCGAGCCACTTACCTCCTGGGTCAGGATAATACATTGGCGGACTGACTCAACAGAGTCCTCCAGCCGCACGAGTGGCGCCTGTCTCCCCGAACAGCAGAGCAGCTCTTCCAGCATTGGGGGACTCCAAACCTTGACCCTTCTCAAGGTCCAGCGGGACAGGGCCTTGGTGATTCTCATAGCCCCAAGGTGGCCCAGGCAGCCTTGGTTTCCCCTGCTGTCTGTCTCTTGACGGAGCCCCTGGTCCCACTTGGGTTCTCACCTGAGCTGCTGACACAGGAGGAGAGTCTGCTTCTCCACCCCTATCTGAGGTCCCTATCCCTCACAGCTTGGCGGCTGAGTGGGTCACTCTAGCCTCCTACCATCTTCCCGTGGAGATCAAGGACTTTCTTTTGACCTCACAAAAGGACTTAACCAGATGGGGTTATGCCTTCAAATGACGTCAGTTCTTGGTGTGGTGTGCTCAGAGCAAACCCATTTTCATGCCCTATCAGTTTGGTCTTGCAGTACTTGCTCCACCTCTCGCAGTCTGGGCTGAAGCCTCTCAGTCAGGGTTCACCTGAGTGCCATCTCAGCGTACCACCACCCCATCGAGGGCAAACATCTTTCGGGGCAACTGCTAGTCTCTCATGTCATGCGAGGCCTGCTCCTTTCCAGGCCCCCTACCCTCCCTCCTCCGGTGGAATGGCCTTCCTGGTGGCTCTCACCTCCGCCCAGAGGGTCAGCAAACTCCAGGTGCTGATGGCTGAGGCGCCATACACGAGATTTTATAGGAACAGGGTGGTCCTGCGGACTCACCCAAGTTCCTTCTGAAGGTTGTCTCAGATTTTCATCTCAATCAAGAGATAGTGCTGCCCACCTTCTTCCCGAAGCCCCACGCCGACCAGGCGTTGGCGATTCTCCACACCCTGGATTGTAAGAGGGCGCTCTTTCTATGAGCAGCAGACTCAGGACCACCACAGATCTGGGCAGCTCTTCGTCTCCTTCGATCCCAGCCATCTGGGGCTGGCAGTCACCAAGCGTACCTTGTCCAACTGGGTGGCAGACTGCATCGCCTTTGCCCAGGCCAGGTGTCCCCTGGACCGCCGAGTCACAGCTCACAATGTTCAAGCAATGGCGACGTCTGTCGCTAGCCTGCGCTCGGTGCCACTGGCAGACATCTGCCAGGCCGCCACCCGATTCTCCACTTACACCTTCGCGGTGCATTACTGCCTGGAGAGGAAGTTCCGTTGAGAAGCTGCCTTTGGCCAGGCTGTACCCCATAATCTGTTTGGGGTTTAAGCAACTTCTGCCTTCTGACCCTTCTTGTTCCGGCTACTGGGAGCGTGGCCATCCATGGACCTGGGTCCTCGGACTGCTTTCGATTTTCACTGGTGACTGCTCACGGCACTGCTGTGCTTTTCTCCTACAGGTTCTCGGTAGCCTGTAGCTAGGGAGCCCCATATGTGAGGACTGACTTCCTGCTTGTTCCTGGAGAAAGCATAGTTATTCACCTGTGGACAGCAGGAATCAGTCCTCACAATCCTGCCTCCTCCCCTTGCAGTTGCTGTATATTTTTGCCATCATCTTGAAGGAGCTATAGCTATGTCACCTGAATGAGTAAGATGGCAGCTTTGGGCAGGAAGGGGACCACGCATGCGTGGTGGCATTCCCAAAGGCTTTCTTTGAAAGCTGGGGAAATGCTCCGCGTGGGCTCCGTCAGTGCCGACGTCACCCATATGTGAGGACTGATTCCTGCTGTCCCTGGAGAACACCTGTTACAGGTGAGTAACTACACTTTTCTCCGGCAGTGGGGCCCGCACAAGTCTACAGAGGCAGCTGGGTAAACCCTTCTCAGCTTTTCTTAATTGGCCTTTCAGATGCTAGGATTCCCTTTTGGGTCTCTTTGCCACTGCCTGTGACGTTTTGGGGTTGTTTTTGTTTTTTTTCATTTCTGTCTTTTGCAGTTCTTTTTTTTTTGCCACATGGAATCTTGTCATGTTTGGCGATGTGCCTCTTATGACTCCTGTCAGGTCAGTTCTGCAACAAGCTCTTTTTGCCTCTTGTGTGATGGGATCCCCCCAGCACAATTTTTTCGGCATTATCAGGACCCAGGTCTGATGCTGATTCAAATACCACCTCTAATTTCCCTGCAGTTTTCTCGCCTGCAAGGCAGGTGGCCATTTTAGATGCCCACCGGGCCTCTGTGGAGAGGGACTATAAGGTGGCTTCAGGGCCCTAGCTTAAGTTTTTGGATGGCTTTGAGCAGCAGTTGCTATAACAGTTCATGGCTGTTTTTACTTTTCTCTTTTCTTGCTGCTTGGCAGCTCCCTTTGTGGCGGTCTGAGGCTAGAGGCTCTGACTTCCCTACAAGAGGATACAGGGTCCTAGAGCATCCCTGTCTCTGGCTGCAAGGAGATTAAATCCCTACTTCATTCCTTCACCCGTCCGTTTTAACAGGGGTTGGATGGGAGATACTGTAGACTTTCTCAGATGGCGAGTCGGAGGAGAAACAGGAGATTTCCCCTAAATTGAAGGCAAGAATCCTTCACTGATTTGCTTTTTCAAAGAGGACCTTTCTATTCTTATTCAGGATGCTATGGATGCCTTACATATTGTAGAGCCTCCCTCTTTGCGAGTTATCCTCCAAAATATGGTCCACTTGTATCAAGCATCTTTCTGGCTTCTTTTCTCTGAGTATATGCGGCAGGTCTTAGTCTCCCAGTGGAAGACTCCTGAGCAAGGCCGTAAGGGCCCTAAGATCCTCTTTTGACAGATCAGTTTTCTGGGCTCCCTCAGGTAAATGCCCTCATCACAGCGGTGACAATGCTCATGACCAACCCGATGGAAGAGGGTGCTGCACTTGGAGTATTATAATAGGAGGGTAGAGGCCCTCCTTAAGAATACTTTTATGGCCTCTGCCTTAGGCTCTCAAGCTGCTTTGTATGCAGGTTTGGTGACCCAAGCCCTCTTGTGCCGAGTCCAGCAGCTGCCAGATAGCCTGGAAACTGCAAGATTGGAGTCTTGAGCCATGTATGTGGCAGTTGCTCTGTATGCTTTATCAGGATTTTGTCCATAGCAGTGGAAGTAGTTGCTAGGTGGTGGCTTTGGTTCTGCAGTTGGCCAGCTGATGCTGTCTCCAAGCTACAGCTGAACAAACTCCCCTTTAAGGGCAGGTTGCTGTTTGGGAAGAATCTGGAAAATTTGGTGAAATACCTGGGTAAGGCTTGTCCTCTGAAGTTCCTGGAAGATAGGCCTAGAGGGGCTAGAAGTGCCTTGTCTGGGGACGTGGCTGGAAGCTTTGGGCCATTGGGAGCCTGGGTAGGGCTTATTCATCCTATGGATCTACAGTAAGCCCAAGAAATATTGCTCCTTTAGGCACTCTCTGCTTGCTCAAGCAGGAGGTCAACATGCCCCATGATATATGATGGTCCCTTCTGAGGTTCAGCCAGTTGGGGGTGGCTCAGGTTGATTCTCTCTAAATGGACTCGCATCACATCAGACCACTAGGATCTTGAGATCCTCAGTCAAGATTACAGGCTGGAGTTTGCAGATGTCTTTATGGGAGTTTCCCTGTGGCTCCCCACTCAAATGGGTTGCAAGCCATTACCTGCAGTTACATGCTATTCTACTCATACCCTCTGCAGAGCAGATCGAGGGGTCAGGTGCTATTCCATCTATTTTATGGTGCCTAAGAAGTTGGTTCCTTCCAGCCTATCTTGGACCTGAAGGTGGTCAATGCCAAGCTCAGTCCCACATTTCCACTTGGGAGACCATGAGGTCAGTCATTGCATCAGTCTGTCAGGGGGAATTTCTCATCTCCCTGGATCTTGCTGAGGAGTACTTCCATATTTCCATCCAGGAGCAGCATCAGCTATTCTCTTCACTTCTGTATCCTGGGCTGCCATTTCCAGTTTCTGGATCTACCTTTTCGCCCGGCCACAGCTCCTCACGTTTTCCTGAAAGTCATGGAAGTGGTGGTGGTGATTCTGTGCAAGCAGGAGATCAAGGTTCATCCATACCTGGACAACTGGCTGATTCGGTCAGATTCTTTTGAGATGTCCAGGGACAAAACAGCTCTGGTGATTCACTGGCTGGAAAGGCTGGGGTTGGTGATCAAGTATTCCAAAAGCAGAATGATCCCCTCCCAGTACCTTGGGACTCTATTCAACATTCTCCTGGGTTGAGTTTTCCTCTCACTAGAAAGATCTCTGAAACTGCAGAGCCAACTCGGGGCATTTTGTACTTAATCAGCTCTTCAAGCTTGGGACTACCTTCAACTCTTGAGATCCATGGCATCAACCCTGGAGTTGCCGCCTTGAACAGGGTGTGCATGCATCCCTTATAGAGGTATCTGCTGTCTGTGGTGTCTCTGTAACCAGCAGTTCAACTGGACTACTCCTCTCCCCGGGAGATCAAGGAACAATGAATGAGGTGGTGGTAGTAATTGCAGTCTCTCCATCTGTTGGTCAGGATGCCACTGGAAGCAGCGGGTTGGGTGATAAGTCACTCCAGATGCCAGCCTAAAAGGCTGAAGATCCCACTCTCTAGATCAGCTTGTTCAGAGATTCTGGTCCCTTGAGGAAGTCTCCTAGTTAGTGAGCCAGTTGGAGCCCATGGATATCCACCTGGTTCTGCAGAGGCTGCAGCCTCTCCTGATGGGCTGAGTAGTCTGTGTGTTTTTGGACAATGCCACAATTGTGGTGAACGTCAATAAGCAGGGTAGAACTATTGGTGCCACAGTGGCTCGAGGTGGTGGAGCTGTTGGGCGGAGGAGCATTTGACTACCTTGTCTGCAGTCCACATAGCAGGTGTCAACAATGTACAGGCCAGCTTCTTGAGTCTGAACATTGTGGATCCCAGCAAGTGGGAGTTAATCCCTTGCACTTTCCACCTCATAGTGCAGAAATGGGGCCTCTCAGTGTTCAATTTGAGGATGCCAAAGTGGAGAAAATTTTAAGCTGCAGGAAAGACCCACAGGCAGAAGGCTTGGGTGCCCTGCTTCAGGGGTAGCCCCAGGTGGGCCTTTTTATGTCTTCCACCCCCCCACCCCCCGCCATAGCCTTTAGTGAGCAGTCTTCTGCACAGGATTTGGTCTCATCTGGGCCTGGTGATTCTAGTGGCCTTAGGCTGGATCTATTGGACCTGTTGGAGGGGTCCCTTCTCTTGTTGCCTCAGAGTGATGGAGGATCCCATTCCCTTCTCCCTTGTGGCTTAGCCCCTAAGACAGTTTGACCAAGAACAGTTATTCTGAAGTGATAGTGGACACCCTTCACACTCTACATTCTTGGCTTATATAAGCTTGGAGGATTTTCAAAAGGAGGTGCACCTCCTGAGCCCTGGGGGCAACATAATTACCACTTTCTCTCTTGTACAGTCCAGTCTTGACCAGAGCTTAACCCTGAACTCAAGTGTCTAAAGTGGATGCATTCAAGGGATGTCCTTGGTGGCATACCCTGACATCTCCTGTTTATTTGAGGGAGTGTTGCAGATCTGTCCCGCAGAGGAGTCTTTCTGGTATCATGCAGTCTCTCAAAGATTTGACCCTCAAGGTGGTTTCCCTGGGGGCTATTCTCTCTGTCAAGCGAATGTTGGTGCTAGAGGTCTTATCCCACAGGAAGCCTTTTTTTTGATCATCTCAACAGCTTCTCTCCTGTGCTGTCATTCTTCCCAAAGGTGATGTCTCCTTTGTACCTTAACTAGACTGTCATTCCGCTTTCCTTGACTGAGGAGGACCTTCGAGGAGACCCCTTTCGACAACTTGCAAGACGTGAGAAGGGCATTGTTCATATACCAGGAGATTATAATCCTTTCATCTGTTAGTTCATCTTCCTTATCATACCTCCTGTGCAGTCCCGCACCTCTGGGTAGTGTACCTCTTCCAGCAGCTTGGAGACTGAGCATGTCATCTTTTTGATGACACTAGTGTACATATGCAGCTGGCACCGCCTACCAGCCCCAGTATGCTCAGTCTCCAAGCAGCTGGAGGAGGTTGTGAGCCAGGGTGCTGGACTCGCAAAAGGGACAACTAAGGAGATAGGTTTAGCTAGTTTGCTTTTATTTCCCCTGTTAAGGTGCAGGTTTCTTTGTTTTTAAAGGCAGAAGTTTAAAAAAAAATCAGAAGGAACAGAGAGAACCCGGGGGACAGCAGGGCTGAGGGGAGGATATTCCTTCTTCCCCTTCTCCCCCCAGAATTTCGAGGGAAGGGTTCTGTGGGGGCCTTCCTCAGTCCGAGACTTCTGGCTACTCCCGAACCAGTTATCGGGTGAGGAACCGCTGCAGGGGCTGCAGTTGCTTGACAGGAGTGAAAGCTGGCAGCCTCGAGTCGCCCCCCTCAGCGCCGAAGCCGGGAAGGAAGGCTGAGCGCCGAGCGTGAGGGGTAGAAAAGCAATGAGGCAAAGAGGCTCCAAGGTAAGAGTGGGGGGGGGGAGGACAGCAGAAACCTCTAGCAACCGC
This sequence comes from Ichthyophis bannanicus, assembly GCA_033557465.1. NCBI lineage: Eukaryota > Metazoa > Chordata > Amphibia > Gymnophiona > Ichthyophiidae > Ichthyophis > Ichthyophis bannanicus. The sequence goes on along the minus strand of CM066038.1, from coordinate 323,923,166 downwards.
TAGAACACGAGGAGACAAAGAGCAGCCTGCAGCCGCATGTTTGGGAGCCTGCAGCAGTGTGGGGAAACTCCCCCCCCCCCCCACTGCATTTAGGCGCGATTTCTTCTTATTGAGGCCCGCATGTGTTTAACCCCCTGCTGTGTTTTGGGTGCCCAGGAGAGGCAGCCACCGGAGAATAAAGCAGGACAGAGCAGCCTCTTCCTAGGGGGCCATTTGCAGTTTCTTTTTAATTTCAGTTTCAGTTAATTAGATTTTGGTTTGTTTTTATTTTATTTTATGTTAGTTCAAGTACTCTAGTGCCTGAGCCTGTGGAGGTGCACTGTGCTGGGGATGCTTTTACCTACCTGGGTACAGATTGAGGGCATTCCTGGGGAGTGCCCCAAGCCCTTCCCACCATGCCGGCCAGACCGCAATGCCTGGTATAGGATGGTATCAAGGGGTGTGAACCCCACTTAATCCTTAAGCATTCCTTGTGTTATACAGCTCAAAACTTATTCCGTGCATAATGACTTGATGCAGACATGTGGGAAAAGCCTAATCATGTTGCTGGGCGGATTTCAGAATGTTGTTGTGCCTGGTCAGGTGATATAAGTGGCAGTTGCTGGAGACATTGTTACTTTCTCCTGAGAAGGGTCAGATAAAAAGTCAGAGACAGAAATAAAGATAAGTGTAAGAGGTGCTGCATATAGGTTTGTAGCAGCTACAGCTGTGGAAAACAGGAAGTACCTGCATACAAGAAATGTATGTAATTTGAAAGATAGTGCATCGGAAGCAAATGAAATCCTTCCATCTGTCTGTGGTCAGTGAGTAACCTGACATGATCATCTCTTGTCTCTTAGCCCAGATTATGTACCTATTAAATCTGTAATATTGCTTGTAAGGGAAGCTGTACTCCCTTATAGCCATTTGTAGTATTAGAATAAAAACGTAAACTTTACTCTGAGAACGTGTCAGTTTGATTGGATTAGGGCAAGGTCCATTTCATATCTTTAAGATACAGCACTGCAGCGCAATCTAAAAATCCTCAAGATATGCAGTCCCTGATGTGGTGTGATCTTGTAGGCAGGCGTCTGCCTAAACTGCACGCAAGAGGTTGTCATGGGAGCAGGATCTGCAAGATGAGATGAGGCAGGAGAGTCCCTTCCGGTTGCAAGAGACCCTGGGGGCAGGGGGCACCATGTTATCTTCAACGGATCTGGCCCCGGATCCCTGCATGATGCCCGGACCATCCACCCCTCAAGCCCAGGGAGCAATAGGGCTCCCGGGGGAGTTCTCACTGGAATTTGTCTTACTTTTGCATAAGGCACTTTGCCTACCAAATGGCTCCTCAGCCCCAGAACACAGGGCTAAGAGGATGTCAGACACAAAAGAGCACGAGTCAGGAGCAGTGGCATCTAAGCGGTCTAGAGGCTTAGAGGAGTGGCAGCAATCACCGTTGTCGGAGGGGCTGGATAGGGAAGACCTTGACATGGAGCTAGACCTGCAGGAGGAGTTGGAAGAAGGAGAGAGCCCAGAACAGGAGGATCAGGACCGGATTGTTTGGGTTTTCCACCAGGAGAAGCTACCAGCACTCGTCTTTATGCTTGTTGTTGTTAAGTGCCGTTGAGTCGGAGTCGACTCATGGCGACCCTCTCGATAGCTATCCTAAAATTGTGTTCAGTCTTCAGTCAGGCAGCTCATTGTTGACAGACTGGTACCCGTAGCTGCTGTTACTGTATCGATCCATCTCATTGCTGGCCTTCCTCTTTTGCGCTGACCTTCTATCTTGCCAAGCATGATGTCTTTCTCTAATGATCTCTCTCTTCACATGATGTGTCCAAAGTATGAAAGTCGAAGTCTTGTCATCTGAGCTTCTAAAGAAAGCTTAGGTTTGATCTCCTCTAGTACCGACTGGTTTGTTCTTCGGGCAGTCCATGGTATATACAGTATTTGCCGCCAGCACCATAATTCAAAGGCATCAATTTTCTTCCTGTCTATCTTTTTCACTGTCCAGCTTTCACATCCATATGATGTATGTTTATTTATTTATTTATTTAACAGCTCTTATATACCGCGCTATTTGACATCAGTGCGGTTTACATTAAACAAAATACACTCAGATTTAGAGAACTTGTCCAAGTTACAGGTAACAGGGGAATAAAACAAGGATTAACTGGGAAATAGCATATGAATAATTAAATAAAAGCAATTACATCAGACTAGAGATCTTGAGTGGGTATAGAGACATGTCATAAATTTATTTATTTATTTTATTTAACATTTTTTATATACCGCACTATTTAACATCAGCGCGGTTCACAAATAACACAAATGTCCAGTGTGGGGGGGTCTACATTGGACTTACAGTAAAACAAGGAATTTAGACTTGGAGAACAGGTAAAACTATGTACATAACTCTTCCATACATCTAGCATGTTATTTAAAGGTCGCTGTGAAGTGTAGAATCGAGGTCGGTTGGGTGATTAGCCGGGAAAGGAGGGTTGGAAGGTCGGAGAGGGTGATTGGGGTGCCTGCTCAATGGATGTTAGGTAGGGATGAGATGTTGCTACGTGATGTCGTCTGAGTTGGAAAAGCATTGAAGGAAGCGGTAGTGCTTCAATGCCTTTCTGAATTGATGAAGGTTGTTTATGGCACGGATGTTGGTTGGTAGGTTGTTCCAGCATGAAGGTGCGGATAGAGCAAAAGCGCGGGCTCTAGAGGCTTTGGTGCATTTGGTGATGGTTTTCGGGAGTATTAGGGAGTTGGTGGCGGCAGATCTTCTCAGTCTGTTGGGGGGGTGAGTTGGATAAGTTCAGAGAGGGCGCTGGCCGTGCATTTGTTGATGGCTTTGAATATTATTGTTAAGATTTTGAAGGTGATCCTGTAGCGTACTGGGAGCCAATGTAGTGTTTTCAGGATAGGGGTGATGTGATCCCTTCTAGAGGCTTGGTGAAGGGTTCGGGCTGCCATGTTCATTGCTAGCTGCAAAGGTTGTAGAGTGCACTTTGGAAGGCCGTGGAGAATGGAGTTCGCATAGTCGAAGTGGGGCATCACCAGTGACTGAAAGACTGTTCGGAAGTCCTCTGGCTCAAGTAGCGGTCTGATGTGACGTAGCATCCGGATTTTGTGGTAAATTGCCTTTGAAATGTTGCCTATCTGGGCGTTTAAGTTGAGGTGTTGGTCGAGCGTTACTACAAGGTAACGAATCGTTGTCTTCGTGCGGAGTTCGGCATCACGTACTTTCAATGAAGGGGGCGGGGTGAATGCTTGGTCTCTGCTGATGAAAAGTACCTCTGTCTTTTTAAGGTTTATTTTGAGCTTCTGAGAGTGTAGCCAGTCTGTGACTGCGTTGAAGCATGAGGATAATCGGGATACATCTGGGTGATCAGTATGTATTGGGGTGAACATGAGGACGTCATCGGCATAAATTAGGCAGTTTATCCCGAAGGACCTGATGATGGAGCAGATAGGCTGCATATAGACGTTGAAGAAGAGGGCGGAGAGTGAGGAACCCTGAGGGACGCCCTTTGTTAGTGGGAATGGAGTGGAAGTTGAAGTACCAGAGCGGACGTGCTGCCATCTGTCATTTAGGTAGGAGGTACACCATGCGAGGGCGGTGCCGTGGATTCCCTTCTCGGCAAGGCGGGACAGAAGTAGATCATGACTGACGGAGTCAAAAGCCGCCGCAATGTCGAAAGATGAGGGCGAATCCTTGTTTGACTTTATCTAGCCCTGTTATCAGAGTGCTGAGTAAAATTGTTAACAAGGTTTCCACGCCATGTTGCTCCCAAAACCCGTGCTGGCAGGGATCGAGGGGTGAATTATCCTCTATATGTTGGCTCAGTTGACGGTGGACTATTTTCTCTGAGATTTTAGCTAGAAGCGGTATACTGGAGATGGGTCTGTATGAGTCCATCTTTGTGGAGTCCAGTTTATTGTTCTTGAGCAGTGGTCTAATTGAGGTTTGTTTTAGACTTCGGGGGAAGATGCCTGTCTGGAATGAGATTCCGACCAGTTTAGCCAGGAAGGTACTGAGCTCGATACGTAGGGTTTTTATCCAGAATGCTGGACAAGGGTCGTTTGGCGCTGTGGTGGTGTTTATATTCATAATGATGTCTTGTATTTTTCTTTCAGTTGGGGTAGCAAAGGTGGAGATGGTATGTTGGGTAACTGTCAGTACTTGTGTGGGTGAAGGTGGGGGGGAAAGGGCCAGCGTCATGGCTGGCGACCCGGAGCTAGCGGGTAGGGTGGTCTGGTTTGTTTTCGTTTGCAGGTAGTTTGCATATTTCTGTGGGTCAGGCTGGTTTGCCTGATCAGTAGGGGGTTCCTTAGCTAAGGATTTGACAATGTTGAACAGCTCATGTGGCTTATTCAGGGATCATTGTAGAACCTCAGCGTGGTATTGCCTCATTCTCCTCGAAACTGCTGTTCGATGGGCGCACAGCTGGGCAGAGTAAGCTTCCTGGTTTTCGGTCAATCTGGAGCGGCGCCAGCGTCTCTCTCTAGCTGTCGGAGTTGCCTGAGGGAGGTCTTGAGCTCGGGCGAGTACCAAGGTGCCTTCTTCCTCTTGTCATATGAAGCATTGATGGCGGGAGGGTCAATTGCAGCATTGAGGCATGAGTTCCATGTGGAAATCATGTCATCAAGATTCAGTCAATGTGTATTGTGGAGAGGTTGTGCTCTCTCTAAGATCTCTTCTCTGTTGAACTGGCGGTATCGTTTTGATACTGGTGCTGGTGGTTTGAGGAATGGGAGTCAGAGAGTGAGGGATGTGTGGGCATCGCGAATCTGATTAGACTGTGGTCAGACCACGGTACTGAGCATAGTGATAGGTTGATCTTGGATGTAGAACAGAGAGCTGATTTTGGTGCGAAGATGAGATCAAGTGTGTTCCCCTTGATATGACATTTAACAGAGCAGGAATATACAGTGAAATATCATAAGGTGGAACAGTCTAACATCATCATTTAACTATTATTGCTGAGTTGAGATAATGGGGTGAGAGGAGGGGAAATATTGATGTAAGAGAAGTGTTGTAAAAAAAAGGTGGGTTTTTAAAGCTTTTCTATACCATGGCTTGAACAAGTCGAATCTTTGTATGGAGAGAGACATCTCTGCTCTTGAAAATCTTATATAGGTCTTTCATAGCCATTCTGCCAAGAGCAATGCGTCGTCTGATTTCTTGACTGCTTGTTGCTTCTTTATTGATAGTTGATCCAAGTAGGTTAAAGTTGTTCACGATTTCAATTTCTTCTCCTTCAACGATGAACCTGTTGATTATGCCAGTTGTCATGATCTTTGTCTTCTTTACATTTAGGTGCAGGCCCATTTTGAGACTATGTTCTTTGATTGTGAGAAGCAAATGTTTCAGATCATCTTCGCTTTCAGCCAGTAATGTGGTATCATCAGCATAGCGAAGGTTATTGAGTCTTCCACCAATCTTCACACCTCTGTTGTCTTCATACAATCCTGCTTCTCTGATGATTTGTTCTGCATATAAATTAAACAGGTAGGGGGAAAGTATACTGTCTTGTCTTACACCTTTGCTTATTTTAAACCATTCTGTTTCTCCTTGTTCCGTTCGAACTGTTGCTGCTTGATCAATGTACAGATTGTGCAAGAGTACGATCAGGTGTTCTGGTATACCCATGCTTCTTAATGTGGCCCAGGGTTTCTCATGGTTTACACAGTCAAAAGCCTTGCTATAGTCAATAAAGCACAAATAGATATCCTTTTGGTATTCTTTAGTCTTTTCAAGGATCCATCTCACATCCGCAATGATGTCTCTCGTTCCTCGCCCTTTCCTGAACCCTGCTTGCACTTCAGGTAGTTCTTGTTCCAGGTATGGTTGTAGTCTCTTTTGAATAATCTTCAGTAGAATCTTGCTGGCATGTGGGATCAGAGCGATTGTGCGATAATTTCCACAGTCAGTTGGATCACCTTTCTTTAGTATTGGTATAAACACAGATCTTTTCCAGTCAGTTGGCCATGATGTTGTCTTCCAAATTTCTTGGCAGAGCCTTGTAAGTACGGTAACAGCTGCATCAGATTGCTGTAATACTTCTATGGGAATGCTATCAATGCCTGGTACTTTGTTCTTTGATAAGGCTTTCAATGCTGCTTCAACTTCTTCTTTCATCACAGCTAACACTCTACAGATCTCCAAAGAAATAACGAAATGCAACAAATCAACAAAAAACAGAGCCTTTAGTCTCTATGCCCCTAGCTGCTGGAATGCCCTCGCAGCGTCCATCAGAACCATAACAAACCTAACCCAATTCAGAAAGGCGCTAAAGCACCACCTATTTCTCCTACACTACTCGCAATACACCAACCTAACACCATGTATCACACGCACAACAAAGACCATTTGAAATGCTGTCAAAGATTGTACATATTGTAGATACAAATTGTAGATAACTATCTTAAATTGTATATAGTTCCCCTGTTGAATTCCAAGTTCAATCCCATGTTTCATTGTAAGTGCCTACTTTGCACAATATCGTTATATGTAAACCGCGCTGATTTTTAAGAGTGCGGCAACAGGCTCGTTCCCCTCTTTCCTCAAACAAACCTCTATAAGACCACTCCTGAAGAACTCTAGACTCGACCCGTTAAAGTCCGACTCCTACTGACCAATCTCGAGCATACCTCTATTAGCCAAAATAATAGAGAAGGTTGTTCAGAGACAGTTACAACATCACATCGATATAACCTCACCGCTTGATCCTTGTCAACATGGCTTCAGGGAATCACACGGTGTAGAAACTCTCCTTACCACCCTAACTAACGCACTGAACAGAGGTCTCGATAAGGCTGAAAACGGCTTCGCCCTAATATTCCTAGATATCTCCGCTGCCTTCGATTCCGTTAATCATAATCAACTCCTCGCCCGCCTCCTGGAGAAGGGAATCCGTGGCCTCGCCTGGGAATGGTGTAGGTCTTACCTATCGGAGCGTTGGCAGCATGTCAGAGTCGGATCCACCACTTCCACACCTTTCCACCAACATCAAGGTGTTCCGCAAGGATCTTCTTTATCTGCGCTTTTGTTCAATGTATACATACAGCCTATATGTGACATCATACACACCTTCGATATCTCCACATTAATCTATGCTGACGACGTCCTACTGTTTACACCATTTAAAGTCAAACAACCAGACTTCACCAACCTTATTCACTGCTTCAACGCCATCACAGACTGGTTATTATCTCAAAACCTCCGTATAAACTTCAAGAAGACCGAAGTTCTGTTCATATCAAGAAACAAAGAATTCTCCCCCCCATCCTCCCTAAGAGTAAGAGATGCGGAACTCCCTAGTAAACCATCTATTCGCTACCTTGGCATTACACTGGATCAGCATTTTGACTTTAAGGAACACATACGGAACACCACCATATCTGTCTACAATAAAATCAGAACGCTAAGGCACCTCAGACCCATGCTACCTCATAACAACTTCCGGACCATTTTCCAGGCCCTCACACTACCTCACTTTGATTATGCAAACGTCGTCTTATACGGACTCCCCAAGAACATCATTAATCCACTGCAACTCGCTATGAATGCGGCTGCTAGGGTGCTCTGTGGTCTAGCAAGATCAGACCATATCACCCCGATTCTCATGGAACTCCACTGGCTACCAATTCATTGCAGGTTAACCTATAAAATCCTCCTCATCACTTTCAAGTTCATCAACAACCTTGCCCCCACATCCCTCAATGATCTCATCTCCCTCACCCCAAAAAACAGAACGAGAAGGTCAATAACGGACAACACCCTGATCATCCCCAAAGAGTCCATCAAATGCACCCAGACAACCAAGAAAAGGACCTTCGCCTTCTATGCACCTAAATGCTGGAATGACCTCCCACCTGAAATAAGAGCAATTAAAGACCTCACTCAATTCCGCAAGGCAATCAAGCACCACATTTTCCTTCTCCACTTCAGCACTCCTAAACCCAAAAGCTCTCAATCTCCACTCCCAATTCCCTCATAGGCAACTCCGCCTCAAGTTCTCTGCGGTCTTGCCTTAGCCCTCCTTGTGAATACTAAAGAATCTAATATGTTTTGTACATAGTTACAGTTTTACCCTGTTGTTCCAAGTTTGTTTCCTGTTATAATGTAAGCACACAATTGTCCTCCGAATGTGCAACCTTTGTTATATGTAAACCGCACTGACAACAAATAGCGCGGTATATAAAAGATGTTAAATAAAATAAATAAATAAATAAATAAGAACCATAAATAAATAAATAAATCACCAATGGTTCCTGATCATAAGGTACAGGTTGAAATGGCTGTTGGTCCACTAGATCTTTATCATATAAAAACTCTGTATATTCCTTCCACCTTTTCTTGATCTTCTCAGCATCATTCAACATAGAACCTTGAGCATCTTGTAACATTCCAATTCGAGGCTGGAACTTTTTCTTTAACTCTCGTAGCTTTAGGAAAGCCGATCTTGTTCTTCCTCTAATAGTTTCTGCTTCTATTTCCTTGCATGTGTCGTTGTAGTACTTTACCTTGTCCTGTCTTACTGCATGTTGGAAATCTGAGTTCTGTTGTCTTTCTTTCTCCTCTGGCTTTAGCTTCTCTGCGTTTCTGGGCAATTTTCAGAGCTTCTTCCATCATCCATTTTGGCCATTTTTGCTTTTTCACCTTTTGTAGAGACTTCTCGCTTTCTTCCAACACAACCTTCTTGATGTCATTCCATAACTCTTCCGGAGCTCTGTCATTTGTATCTAAAGCAGCAAATCGATTTTGCAGATTGTCGTTCTGTGAAGGCTTGTGTGCATCAGTGATGCTGAGAGCTAAACTATCAGTAGTTTAACTACTGGCAGGGTCTCCCAAGATAAAAAGGTCTCAGCTGAGGTGCCAGACCAAGACAAACCACCCATCTGGGCAGCAGCAGAATGGTATAGTGTTGATGGCGGAGGATCACATTTCTGTGACAACGGCAACAGCACCAAACTTAAACTGCGTGGAAGAAAGGCCCTGCAATCTTCTGTATTTTGCCATGAAAACCCAATGGATAGTTACAACAAAACAAATTGTGCTATAGTGCTGGAAGATGAGACCCCCAGGTCAGAAGGCACTCAACTAGCTACTGGGGAAGAGCTGAAGACTTTTCAGAGTAAAGCCAGCATTTATGATGTGGTTGGATCAAAGCCCTCGGGACGTCTGACTGCTGATGTAGCTGTGCATGAAATGAGAGTCAGAAGCTGTAAAGATGTCTTATGCATTGGAACATGGAACGTATGAAGCATGAACCAAGGGAAGTTGGAGGTGGTCAAGAATGAAATGGAACGTGTACCACTTGATCTGTTGGGTGTCAGCGAACTGAAATGGACTGGCATCAGGCACTTTGCATCAGATGATCACATGGTCTACTATGCTGGAAATGAAAGACAAAGAAGAAATGGTGTTGCATTTATAATTAAGAAGAAACTTGCAAGAACTGTAATGAAATACAATGCAGTAAGCTAACGCTTAATCTCTATTCATCTACGAGGAATGCCTATCAACCCAACTATAATTCAAGTATATGCCCCAACAACAGCTGCAGAAGAGAATGAAATTGAAGAGTTCTATGAACAAGTACAAGCTGAAATTGACAGAACATGCAAACGGGCTATCCTGATAGTCATGGGTGACTGGAACGCAAAAGTTGGCAACAAAGAAGGCAAAGTAGTTGGAAAATATGGACTTGGCAACAGAAATGAAGCTGGAGAAAGACTGATAGAATTCTGCAAGACCAACAATCCTTTCATATCAAACACCTTCCATCAACACAAGCGACTGTACACATGGACTTCACCCAATGGAGTGTATAAAAATCATATTGACTACATCTGTGGAAGTCAACTATGGAAAAGTTCTATAACATCAACAAAGACAAAACCTGGAGCTGACTGTAGTACAGATCATCTTTATGCTTATGTTTATGCAATTTCTCAATATCCTGCCCAGGCTGAAGGCCATCAGGGCGGTTTACAATCACTACAAGCTGGTACTGATACAATTCCTCGTCCCCAAAGGGCTCACATTCTATGTGTATCTTGGAGACCCTCAAGGCCCTGAATATGCCTGCTAACCTTCCGGCTGAAGAAGAGGCGCTGTAGGATCTGCTGTCCAGGCGGTATGGAAATCGCAGAAAGTCTTACCAGTACATGGAGTAGTAGGACAGATGATCCAGGATGAGTGGGATCTGCCGGAGGTTGGCCTTAAAGGGTGCAATCCATGACGCGCCTATACCTGCTGCCGGAGCAAGAAGAGCTCCTTTGATCGCCCAAAGTGGGTGCAGCGGTGTTGGCAGCAGTAGAAGAGACCTTGACTTGTCTCCTGCAGCTGAAAGCCGTGGAACTGGTTCCGTGAGACCAGTACGTCTGGTCGATGCTTTATGTATTTCATGGTGCCCAAAAGGAAGGTTCCTTTTGCCCAATTCTCAACTTCGAGGGCATGAACTACAGTCTCTAGTTACCGCATTTTCACAGTAATAATGGCGGTAGGAAGCGGAGATTTTTTGGCGACTCTCGATCTCACAGAGGCATATCTGCATGTTCCCATCCATCCAGAACATCGTCAGTTTCTCCGCTTTGCGGTGCCAAGGGGCCATTTCCAATTTCGAGCGTTGCCTTTTGGTCTGGCGACCACCCCCCATACCTTCACCAAGGTCATGATGGTGACGGCAGCTCTCCACAAGGAAGGGGTTCTCGTCCACCCGTGTCTAGACGATTGGCTGATCCAGGCGAAGTCCAAGGATGATAGCAAAAAGAGCAACAGCGTGGGTGGGAGAGTTCCTTCAAAGTCTCGGTTGGGGTCAACCTGGCCAAGAGTCAGTTACGGCCAGCCCAGGAGCAAGAGTATTTGAGAGCGTGCTTTGATACCTGCATGGGCAGGATTTTCCTGCCGGTTCGTCAGGCACAGGAGCTACAATACGGCAGGTCCTGAAGATGGCAAGACCATCAGCGTGGCATTATCTGCAGGTTCTGGGGACCATGGCGGCCACTCTCGAGCTAGTCCCATGGGCAAAGGCGCACATGCAGCCGCTGCAGAGGGCTCTGCTCCGTCGATGGTCCCATCAGAGTCAACTCCTGTCCCAAGTACTCCCCTGCCCATGGACCACCAGGTGGCTGCATGTGGGGAGCCTGGAAGGAGTCCCCGGTGTGGGTTCTTTTGATGACCAATGCCAGTCTGTCAGGTTGGGGAGCCCATTGTGAAGGACGTTGTGCTCAGGGACAAGAGTCCGAGGAGGCCCTGTGGTTGATCAACAGGCTCGAGATGCGAGCGGTGACCTTGGCGCTAGAAAGTTTCGCACCATGGTTGCAGGGGAAGGTGGTCCAAATCCTCTAGGACAATGTGACCACGGTGGCTTACATCAATCAGCAAGGAGGCACGGGCAGTGCAGCCCTGGAGGAGGCCAAAAGGCTGTTCGGATGGGCAGCGATTCGTCTCCAGGCGTTATCGACGGCGCACGTAGCAGGAGTTGACAGTGTGATGGCAGACTACCTCAGCCGAGAGTGCATGGACCACGGAGAGTGGCAGCTCAATCAGGAAGTGTTTGAGTAGGTGGTCTGCTGATGGGGCACACCAGTCATGGACCTAATGTCAATGTTCGAGTCAGCCAAGGCCTGCCTGTTTTTCAGCAGAAGAGAGGAAGTCCAAGGGCCTGGATACTCTAATTCAGCAGTGGCTCAAAGAGGGTCTTCTCTGTTTGTTTTTACCTGTGGGCCGCTCATAGGCCAGTTAGTGCAATGGCTAGAGGCGCACCGGGTATTTGTAATTCTAGTGGCACCAGACTGGCCGAGGTGCCCGTGGCATGCTGACCTGATTCGAACCTGGCATGCATCTGCATAGGGCACATCTTTGAATCATGGTGCAGAGAGAGGCAGGCGCGCCCTTCCACCGCCTCCATCCCGGACATCTTGGCATTCTTGCAATGTGGTTTTGATAAGGGTCTGTCTGCCAGCTCCTTGAGGGAGCAACTGACGGCAATTTCTGGTTATCGTGGTAAAGTCCACAGGGTGCCATTGGGTATACACCCAGACGTGCTGAGCTTTCTAGGGGCGGTGACCCACCTCCGTCTGCCAAAGAGGGCAGTGGTACCGCCTTGGAATCTCAATCTGGTGTTGACGGTGCTGTCTGGGGAACCCTTTGAGCCCATTGAGTTGAACTTTCCTGAAGGATTTGACTCTGAAAATGGTATTCCTGGTGGCGATTTGCTTGGCACGCAGGATTTCGGAGCCTCGGACTCTGTCATGCCAGGAGCCATTCCTTTCCTTCTCCAAGGAGAAAGTGGTCCTGCGCCCAGTACCTTATTTTTTGCCCAAGATGGTGTTAGCATTTCATGTAAATCAGGCTGTTTCCTTACCAGCTTGGGCGAGAGCGGATATGGGCCCTGCCACTCTACAGCTGTGCCACCTGGATGGTAAAAGTCCTGCGAAAGTATGTGAAAAGGGCATCGTCCTTTTGGAGATCGACCGTCTGTTGGTTCTGTTTGGCAGGCCATGCAAAAGTGAGGTGGCAGCTAAGGCCTCTATTTCCAGATGGATCAGTGAGGCAATCGTGTCTGCATAGATCTTGAAGGGTAGAGCAGTGCCGGCAGGGTTGCGGACACATTCCATGAGGGCTCAGGCAGCCTCATGGGCAGAGTATAGTTTAGTTCTGCCGGTGAGGTTCTGTAGGGCGGCATACCTTTTTCTGAACATTTTCGCCTGGATGTCCAGGAGGTAGAGGACGCTCGTTTTGGATTGGCAGTGCTTCAGGCTTGTTGTGCGGGTCCCTCCTGTTTAGTTTAACTGCTATGATACATCCCAGAGATGCGGGACTGGACTGGAGGGACGATAAGGAAACAGAAATTAGACTTACCTGCTAATTGTTCCTTGAGGAGCTCCAGTCCAGTCCCGGAACCCTCCCTGAGTGCTTTCTGTGATAATCTGTGCACACCCCGGTCCTGAAGCTGGTTTCCTTGATGGAGGAAGTGGCCAGGGGGAACCGGGAAGGGGTGTGTAATCAACGTTTGGGGAAGGGGAGGGGCGGACCAGTAGAGCTGTGTCGGTTGCTCACGTCCTGCTGGTTGGAATTGCTCAGGCGCTCAACAGTTAGGCCTCCCCATCCTGGAGGGGGGATGGGGTATCCTCCTCAGGGGATGGCGGGGGTACTAAGTTTATTTAGACGTAGAAGTGTTTGTTGATTAACTACTTATTTGTTGCTCCTCTGAGTCTGTTTTATCAATAGGTACTGGGGCTGGTAGGCGGTGCCAGCTGCATATGTACACTAGTGTCATCAAAAAGATGACATGTTCAGTCTGCAAGCTACTGGAAGAGGTAAACTACCCAGAGGTGCTGGACTGGACTGGAGTTCCTCAAGGAACAACAATTAGCAGGTAAGTCTAATTTCTCTTTTGTCCTCTCAGCAGTCTGAGGAAAGAATAGATAGCAGCCAAGTCCTCTATTGCCTGCTGGATTAAGGAAGCTATCAGTTCAGTATACCTTTAGTCTGGAAAACATGTGCCAGAGAAAGTCTGAGCTCGCTCCTCTAGGGCACAGCTCTCTTCTTGGATGGAATCCACCTTGGTGTCTCCAGAGGATATCTGTAAGGTGGTTGTCTAGTCGTCTCTGAGCATCTTTCTGATGCACTACAAGTTGCAGATGGCACCTTTGACAGAGTTCCTCCGGGTTCTGACTGCTTGGGTATATAATCATTTTCTTTCTTCAAATTCTGCTAAACCAGTCCGGGTCCGACCCTGGAAAATGACTACTACAGATTTGGGAGTCCTGCTGTCACTTGATTGCATTATCAATCTCAGTGTCTGATGCCAAATACTTGTTCTAAATGTTTCTTCCAGTTTATGATTGATTTATTAATGTTTGTAGTTTTCTGAGTTTTTCAATCTTGCTTACTGTTTGGGAAGTTTCATAATGGTTTCTCTGTGCTGCACCAGCAGATACACTAAGTGATGATGTCACTGAAAGTTCTCAAGTCTGCCTCCACTTGCTGTCTAGGGATCAAAACCCACTCATGTGGGTTAGTCTAGCAGGATTCAAGGCAAGAAAATCAGCTATTTATGCCAAGAAATCTAATTAGCAGACTCAAAAAAAGTTTGGAAAGTTAGGCTGGGAAAAGAAATTCACTCTACAGAAAGATATAAATACTTAATTTTGTTTTAATGTCTTGTCTTTCTTTCCTGGGAAAACAGATAGTTGATGCTTCAAAGAGCATAGAAGATTTGCACATGGAGATTCGGTCACTCTCTGAAGATGCCATGCAGAAGGCTCAAGAAAAGCCCCTAGGGGAGCTCTGGACAGAGGACTGATGTATGAATGTGTGTAGTTAGTACAGATATTTCAAGCACCTCTTCCAAGCACCTCCTCACCTTTTCGCTTAGACACAGAAGCCATTCCCAATTGTCTTGTGCTGTCTAAAATACAATTAGTAGTGTATGTGTGTGTCTTCCAGTTCTTTAGCACCATGTTCAAGGACATTTTGTGTTGCTTCAGCAAGGGTAAAAACAAATGAGAAACATGTTCCCATGTTCGTCCCTCGGCTATCTTTTAGGTCTAGCTTAAATTATTTGCTACACTACTAGAAAATTAGAGAAACAAGTCTATTGCTGTTCTGGTTGGACCTTTTACTTGAATATGAGGTATTAGCAAAACATATTGTAGTGTTTGTGTGGATCTTGGTCACTTTTGAACTGGGGCCTTTTGTGTTTCAGGTATCTAGTGCTAATTTTTCTATTTGTGTATTTCTTGCTCTTGCTCTAGTCTTTATGGTTATAAAACCATTTTTTAACTTGCACATCCTGCTCCAGCTTTCTTCCCCCCACCCTCAAACCCCCAACAGAAAGCGGGCTTTCAATGTGTAGTGTCATAACTTTTAAAACCAGCTCTGAAGCCCTATTTTGCATAGGGGCTTTACATGGGAAATGGAACATCCAAATCGGAACAGTCACCATTCCACAGTATAAGGACATACAGGAGTACATGTCTACTGGCCAGCATGCACTTTACACATACAGAAAAAATTGGCATCACTTGGAACTTTACCCATATCCATATAAGCACTGGTATCTACACATGTTTGTGCTGGATTTTAAAAATATGTACATACAAAAGGAGCCAATTAAGAATCTAGGAGAAGTAACTCTTTATACTGAATTTTGGAGATGGTGTTAGACACCACACAGCTGGCACTGTTGCTCCCTGATAAAGTGTTGGAGACCCCAGGTCTTAATGATCATATAACTGGCACTGGTGCATGCAGCTGACACAGAAACCTCTTAAACTATTCCTGTATTCTCATTGTAAAATGGGAAATACATGTATATTTTTACAGCCTGCCCAAATCATGCCCCCTTGAAATATGTGTCCTAGTCATCTATATGTGGAAATAGTGGCTTTCTGAAACTGCCACTTACACATCTATGCAATCTACATCTATAATAGATACCATATAAAATAAAATTGCCTTACTGAGGAATATCTAATGTACTCCACCAAACCTCAGCACTTAATTAATTTTATCTTAGTTCTACCCTTAGAGAAATCCCCCAGCAGATCACCATAAATTACTTTTAAATACTACAAGGAGGAGAAAAGACCTCAGTAACGTGTGCTTTCCCTCTATACAGCAGCTATATGTGGCTTTTAGGTGAACTGCCAACAATCGCCATCACGGGTCAGAAAAACTCCTCTCCTTTTTCCTATTCTCTTTTATTATTTTATAATTAAATTTTTATTTATATATTTAAATAGTTCAGAACCACACTACTAGCAGCATTAGGACAAACTTTCTATTTCTCTCAATTGCCGTGGTCCCGGCTAACAACCAACACCATTGGGCTACACTCCAAGGAACCTGAAAGCAGAATAGAACAATAAACTGGAGACAATTCGCTCATAAGAAGCATTTCAGCTTTCAGTCACTTAGCTTTATTGTGTCTTCTGGAGATCCTCACACATCAAGCCCTACGAAGACCTTTGTTTCGCATGCAATGCTTCATCGGGGGCTGCTGTTCTAAGTAACTTTCTTATTCTGGCTCCAACAGGAACTGAGCCAGAATAAGAAAATTATTTGTAACAACGGCCCCCGATAAAGCATTGTATTCGAAATGAAGGTCTTCATAGAACTTGATGTGTGGGGTGCAGTGTACATCTATAAATGTTGCTTTTTCCATGTATAGATACTTCTGGAATGACCTTAATCTTATCAGCACTGAATTACTTTGTGATGATTTAAGGATTTGGTACTTTCTGAAATCAAACTCTCAGTAACCTATCGCTGGAACCCACAGATGACGAACTGCTCTTTTCCCAGTTCATCCTGCTAGACCAGTCCAGACAATCGGATTATGCCCCCCTGCCAGCAGATGTTGGAGACGGAGAAAGAACTACACCAGAAGCTGATTGGCTAGGATCCGGTGTTCATATAGGTCCACCCCTAGGGGACATCCTCAGTATTTTCTCTGTCTCAGCAGATGATGGTGCTTTTTCCAATTCTTGTTTAATTGTTTTTTACAGTCTTTTCATTCTTTTCACCTTATTGCCTGGAAGTTGCAGGGCACACAAGAGGTGTTCCCCTGCATTACCCAGCCTCACTGATCCTCAATTGTAAGAGCTCCTGGTGGTGTAATCAGTTGAGCTCCTACCACCCCCCAGGGATCTCTTTACTGGCTCCAGGCCAGGAGGGCCTGATCTGCCAGATGCACGGGGTTGCCCTCACCAGCTCTACAAGCTTTCTGTTTCTATTGTGGCTCCCCTGCTCGACTTGCTTTGTCGAATCGTCAAACAGTGAGTGCTTCAGCTAGCTGACTGTACTCTTTTCCTTTTTGTTCCTCCAGTTTAGTCCTCCACCTTTGGGTAGTGCACCTCCTCCTGCAGCTTGGAGACTGGACCAATCAAAATCTTCATCTCACTGGATGTAGCCAGCTGGAATCCCCATCAGCCCCCAGTGTGTCCAGTCTTCATGCAGCAGGAGGACCTAGTGAGCCTAGGTGCTGGGCTCACTGGAGGAACTAAAAGGAGCAGGCTAGTGAGAGAGATTTCTGTTTAATTTTCCAATTGGTTTAGTTTTATTTGGGCTACTGTAGCTTTAAAAAAAAAAAAAAAGAGGATTGAGCAATCGGGGTTTATTTCCCTTACCTCTGCCCTGCCAAGTCACCCGGTATTTTGTCTGGCTATCCTTGTGTTGTGGTATCTCTTACCCCTAGACTGAACGGGGTAGAGCTCCCAGCCGCTCCGGAGGCAGCCCGCTGATTGCAGGGCTGCCGGCGTCGGCTTCGGGGCCGTTTTATGTGCACAAGCAGTAGTTTGCACAGCGGTCCTGATCGTCTTCAGCGATTGGAGCTCAATTCCCCAGAGCGGATGCTCTTCGAGTAGGTATCCGAACGTGGGGACCGGGGACGGCCTTCCGCAAGCACCTTTTTGATCTGTGGTGCTTCGGGGCCTCATTTGGTGTGTGCGCCAAAACCCTGAGGGAAACCGCGGCCATTTTAATCACGCGGTTTCCTCAGCGGTTTCTTAACACGCTGGCAGGGCTACTCCACGGCGAGTTCGGTATTCTTGAAAGGACAGGTTTTTTGTTTTGGGGGGATTGTGGTTCCTTCTCCCTTTCTTTGTTTTTCTTATTTTACTTTTGTTTTTTTTTTCCCGTTTGTTTTGGGCTCCGGGTCCTGGGGGTCTGGGGTCTTTAAAGGCATTGTTTTACAATTTCTTTAGCCTTTTCAATTAAATAAGAAGTATAAGAAAAGGACAAGAGGGGCAGCATTACCAAAAAAAAAAAAAATACCAAAGGGAAAGCAGATGCTGGCCTCTGGGTAGCATTGGGAATCGCCCAGCCATTTAGCTCATGTCAGCAAAACCTCAGTGTGTTATTTGTGGCACCCGTAGGGGCACGGCTCCGGAGACAGGCATCTGCTGGTGCTGTGCTGCCGTATTGGTCAGTGTTGAACATCAAATGGAGGGGACTATTGTCTCTACTCCCCCGGATGTGTTAAAGGAGCCGGAGGGGGAAGCTTGGACGGTCAGCCCTGCCATTCCGGCTCCAGAGGACGCATATGCTGCTCCGAGTGTTCCTTCGGGGTCTGGGCTCTCTAGGCCAATGGAGGAGTTTTCTCCAGACTTTGTATTGCTCATGCATGAGGTATTCTGCCGTAAATGGCAGGGTCAGTTGCCGGGATCCTCTCCTTTCCCCTCCTCCAGTACACGGTCAGGGCTAGCGGAGCGCGATGGTGGGGTTTCCATGGCGCCCAAGCGGCCTCGTCCCCCAGAGCCTTTTCCTTCTGAACTGGGGTTGCAGGAGGAAGAAGAGTGAGAGTTCGACATGGATGTCGACTTGGAGGATTTAGAAGAGGAGATTCCTGAGCCGGAGGAACAAGCGCGATTATTTGTGTCTTTCGAAGAGAGGAGCTGTCTGCTCTCATTTCGGAGGCTCTGCAGACGCTTAGGCTGTCGTCAGAACCACCCGTAGCCGAGGAGGACACGGCAGATCCCATTATTCAGGCAGTGCGTCAAGCACAAGTGGTTTTTCCCATCCATAAGGTAATAGACCAGATGATTCAGACTGAGTGGGATCATCCTGAAGCAGCCCTCAAGGGGATAAGGACGATGACCAAACTATATCCCTTGGCAGACAAAGATAGGGAAAGGTTTTGGGCTCCCAAGATTGATGCGACAGTCTTGGCAGTCACGAAGAAGACCACTATTCCAGTGGAAGGCAGCGCGGCCCTGAAGGAGATGCAGGATAGAAAGATGGATGGGTTATTGAAGCAGTCTTTTGAGGCGGACGCGATTTCTTTACAGGCGTCCATCTGTGGAGCTTGGGTGGCTAGAGCCTGTCTTCGTTGGGTTCAGCACCTGAGGCAGTTGACATTGTTGGAGATAGACGAACTGAGGAAGCTCCATCGTCTGGAGTCCGGATCAGCGTATCTGGCAGATGTGCACTACGACCTCATAAGAGCCTTGTCGAATAGTATGTCTTCCCTAGTGGCGGCGCGGAGAGCCCTTTGGCTAAAAAACTGGGTGGCTGATGGGTCCTCTAAGTCTCACCTCGGCAAGTTCCCGTTCAAGGGAAAGTTGTTGTATGGAGAGGATCTGGATAAGTTGGTCAAAGAGTTAGAGTCCAAGGGAGGCAGGCTTCCGGAGGACAAGCCTAAGCAGCATAAATATCCCACGTCCTTTCGGGGACAGTTTCGGGATTTCCGAAGATTTCGTTCCCCTCGTTTCGCTGGGTCTCAGAGGAAGATTTGTCTCTCGGGCTCAGGGGTTCTGTGGATTCCAGGGGGCAAGTAGGGGATTCGCAGCGGGGTCCTCGAACACCGCACGCAAATCACAATGAATGGCAGCGGGTCCCGGCAGAAGGGCAACCGATCGGGGGTCGTCTACGGGGGTTCCTTTCTGCCTGGACCCACATAACGTCGGACCAGTGGGTTTTGGAGATCATCCGCGACGGGTATGCACTGGATCTGGCGAGGCCAGTGCTGGACTCGTTCGTGAATTCTCCTTGCAGAGGGCCGCAAAGGACTTTACAGGTCCGACAAACCTTAGACCGTCTCTTACAGCTGGGGGCCGTTGTCCCAGTGCTGCCCGCAGAGTACGGCATGGGTCGTTACTCCATTTATTTTGTGGTGCCAAAGGAGGACGGCTCTCTTCGCCCTATCCTGGACCTCAAAGGAGGTGTCTCCGGGTACCACACTTTCTCATGGAAACCCTGCGGTCCGTCATTGTGGCGGTGCGTCAGGGAGAGTTTCTCACTTCTCTCGATCTGTCAGAAGCTTATCTCCATGTTCCAATCAGGGCGTCTCATCAGAAATTTCTACGGTTCGCCCTGCCTTGGGGACATTTTCAGTTTTAGGCGCTGCCTTTTGGTCTAGCGACGGCACCCCGGGTCTTCACCAAAATAATGGTGGTAGTAGTGGCGGCGGCGGCGCTACGAAAGCAAGGGGTCTTAGTACACCCTTACCTCGACGATTGGCTCATATGGGCAAAATCCCGAGACGAGAGCGAGAAAGCCACAGAGAAGGTAGTAGCCTTTCTGCAGAGCGTAGGCTGGGTGGTCAGCCCACTCAAGTCATTTGTCGCCGACTCAAGTTCTCGAGTATTTGGGGGTACTGTTCGATACTCGGAAAGGCACGGTATTTCTGACGGATCGCAGAGCCCAGGCTCTGTGAGGTCTTGTGCAGGCCTTCTGGAGGCTGGCGGCCCCAACGGCATGGAAGTACCTTCAGGTGTTAGGAACGATGGCGGCAACGCTGGAAGTAGTACCGTGGGCCAGGTTTCACATGAGGCCGTTGCAGCGTGCTCTGCTGCGTCGCTGGTCCAATCAGACCGATTCTCTGAGCAAACGTCTTCCTTGTCCTCTTCACGTCCGGCAGGCCCTGCGGTGGTGGCTTCGTCCTGCAGTTCGGCAAGCGGGGATGCCCTTGGAACAGCCAGAGTGGCTTCCTCTGTTCACGGATGCGAGTCTGGCCGGCTGGGGAGCTCATTGTGGAGTACACTTTGCACAGGGCCCGTGGACAGTGGAGGAAAGCGGCTGGTCGATCAACCGCCTGGAGCTGAGGGCCGTATTCTTGGCCCTACAGAGGTTCGAGATGTTAGTGACGCGTCCGGCTGTGCGGGTACTGTCGGACAATGCCGCGACATTAGCATACATAAATCGGCAAGGAGGCACAGGGAGTGCAGCCATGGAGGAGGAGGAGGCCGAGCGGCTGTTTGCCTGGATAGAGACGTGGTTACAGGCCATCTCGGCAGCTCACATCGCCGGAACAGACAATGTGACAGCGGACTTTCTCAGCAGGATTCAGGTGGATGCCAGAGAATGGGAGTTGCATCCCGACGTCTTCGCCCAGTTGACTTGCCGATGGGAAGTGCCGATCATGGACTTGATGGCTACATGCCAGTCGGCGAAAGTGGCTCGGTTCTTCAGCAGGCGGAGAGAACCCATGTCGGAGGGGATCGATGCATTGATACAGCCCTGGCCGGTGACGGGGATGCTCTGTCTTTCCGCCGTGGGCCCTGATCGGACGAGTGATTCAACGCATCAAAGCCCATCGGGGGAGGGTGCTTCTAGTAGCACCAGATTGGCCTCAGCGCCCATGGTATGATGATCTGATACGACTGCTATACGGGCTCCCGTGGCATCTTCCGTCGTCACCGGAGCTGCTGTTACAGGGGCCTCTTCAGATGCTGCAGGTGGATCGGTTCTCGCTTATGGCTTGGCCATTGAAAGGGCGCAGCTGAGGAAAAAGGGCTACTCTAGGTCGGTAGTAGCTACTTTGCTTCAGGTCTGAAAGCAGTCGACTTCGCTCGCTTATGTACGCATCTGGCGGATTTTTGAGGACTGGTGTTCCAGGCACCAGGTTCAAGCTTCCAGGGCATCGGTTTCGTCAATGCTGAGTTTCTTGCAGGATGGTTTCGAGAAGGGCCTGGCCGCCAGTTCCTTAAGGGTGCAGCTAGCGGCCTTGGCATGCTATAGGGGTAAGGTACAGGGCGTGGTGCTGGGTGTCCACGGAGATGTAGTACGTTTTCTCAAAGCGGTTACTAGGCTTCGCCCAGCGCGTCGGGTTTCCGTCCCGTCGTGGGATCTCAACTTGATTTTGCGGGCATTAGGAAAGGCCCCGTTTGAGCCCTTATCCCAAATCTCGATCAAGGATTTGACCCTTAAGGTGGTCTTTTTTTGTGGCTATTTGCTCGGCTAGGCGCATTTCGGAGTTGCAAGCTCTCTTGTGTAGGGAGCCCTTTCTGTGTTTCTCGAAAGAAAAGGTGGTGCTTAGACCGGTCCCCTCTTTCTTGCCGAAGGTGTCTTCCCCTTTTCATGTGAATCAGACAGTGTCTCTTCCAGTTTTCCGGTCAGAAGCAGGGCAGGCTTCGGATCGAGGCATGAGCCGGTTGGACGTACGGAGGGTGTTACGTTGTTATTTGTCAGTTTCTGATTCCTTTCGCAAGTCGGATCGTCTGTTTATGTTATTTGGCGGTCCCAGGAAGGGAGAGGCTGCTTCGAAAGCATCCATCTCCAGGTGGATTAAGGAAGCCATTGTCTCAGCGTACATGTTGCAGGGCTGCCCGGCGCCCGTGGGTCTCAGGGCTCACTCTACTAGGGCGCAGGCGGCTTCCTGGGCGGAGCACAGTCTAATCCCGTCAGTGGAAATTTGTACGGCAGCCACTTGGGCGTCGCTGCATACTTTCAGTAAACACTTTCAGCTGGATGTGTTGGCGGCGAAGGATGCCTGTTTCGGGTCGGCGGTGTTGCGTGCCGGCTGTCAGGGTCCCTCCTGTTAGTGCTGCTTTGGTACATCCCAAAGGTGGAGGACTAAACTGGAGGAACGAAAAGGAAATAAAAATTACACTTACCTGGTAATTGTAGTTCCTTGAGTGACGACAGTTTAGTCCTCAATCCCGCCCTCAGTTAGGGCCAGCAACGGCATGTGTGTTCACGGCTGTGAGGCGCATTGACAGGTGAGTTCGTGGGCCTTTCATTTCCCTGTCTTTTGGGCTTGGCGGTCTCTACCGGTATCTCCTGACTCGGCAGGGGAGAGGAGCATTACTACATTACTCGTCGCCCCCCTTTTTTCTGCCAGGGGGCGATTCTAGGTTTTGTTCAAGATTGTATTTAGTATACGGAAATACAAACTTCTAATAAAAAACAAACAAAATTTTATACAAAATTTAATAGAAAAGAATCTGTATCTATGATGCTAAAATCGGTTGGCTACTTATTTGTTGCTTTTTTGAGTCTGCTTTGTCAGTAGTTCACTGGGGGCTGATGGGGATTCCAGCTGGCTACATCCAGTGAGATGAAGATTTTGATTGGTCCAGTCTCCAAGCTGCAGGAGGAGGTGCACTACCCAAAGGTGGAGGACTAAACTGTCGTCACTCAAGGAACTACAATTACCAGGTAAGTGTAATTTCGCCCCCCCCCCTCCAACTATAGTTGTGATCGGGCTTGGGGCAATATTTGAGCCGCATTATTCTCGGCTATGGAGGTCCGGGGGAATTGCGAGAGCATTCCGATCACCGCGGGATCATTTTTAGCAGCAAATCCGCCGTCGGGACGTCCCGTTACCACGCGGCTGTTTTTGCCGCAATTGCGCAATACCTTGCAATCGCCAGATCTCAACAAGCTTGTCTTTTCAAGCGTGGCTGCCTCCTCTAGTTCCGCAGCACTTCTACTGGCCATATTTCGCCTGCCTGTCTCCAGATCGCGGATATATTCGGTGGTTCTCTTCACTCGTTTTTCAACGCGCCGGTTTTGTTTTCGTGGGTTTTTTCAACGGGGGCCATTTTGTTTTTCCATCCATGTGGCTGGCTTTGACGACCATCTTCGGCTACAGTTTTTCCTTGCCAGAAGATGCCATCCTCTTCACAACGCTGCATCGCTTGCCGCAAAAATGCTAAAGATGTCAAGAATAGACTCTGTGGATCCTGTTCTACACACACAGGTGAGTCTTCAGCTGCATCTGCTCCTCCTGCCTTGTCATTTTCAGCTGCCAGTCCGCCTTCAACAAATGCAGCAGAGGGACTTACTGATCCTCCCCTGTTGCTTCTTCAGATTACTAATGCAGCAGCTCTAGCGGGGGAAGAGCCTTTGCCATCGTCAGATGCACAATTTTTATCACTGTTTAAGCAGGCGTGGTCCCTCTGGCGCTCGGAGCCTACTACGTCAGGGGCAGCAACACAAGTTTTGCCTCCCAGCGTTGCTAGCATGCACTTGCCTTCCCGTAAGCGCTCCCATGGAGAGTTATTTGCTAAGCCCAATGCCCGCGCCCCCAAGGACATCTGGTGGGGTTCGGAGGCATCGCAAGCTGGACCAGAAGACGATATATCTTCGGAGGCGTCGGATCGGGAGGATGGTGAATACTCCCCCTCAGTTGTCTCAGCTGACAGCCAGGGAGATGCCCAGGATATCCGTATTTTCCATAAGGACGAGTTACCGGCGTTGATTGCCTACATCGGGGAAGCCTTATGCCTGTCTGATGTTTCGGCATCTCAAGAGAGTCAACCTCAGTCAGACCCCATTTTACAGGGTATCCGAAAGCCCGCAAAGGCTTTTCCTTTTCCAGCAGAGCTGCAACAAATGGTATCACAAGAATGGGAGATGCCAGATACCTCCTTGCGCAGAGCACGCCGTCTCGGCCAGTTTTATCTTTGGTCTCCCTCAGATCGAGATAAATGGCTTGTCTATCCCAAGGTGGATGCACTAGTGACTGGTGTCACCAAGCATACAACCATCCCGGTAGAGGGGGGGTGCAGCTCTGCGAGACCAGCAAGATAGGAAAGTCAAAAGTCTTCTCAAGATGGCCTTTTCCATTTCAACGTTAGCGCTCCAGGCCACAGTCTGTGGTGGTCTTGGAGCTAGAGCCTTGCTGCGTGGGCTTCAAAGTTTGCTAGAAGACCCAGCCCTGGTTCGCCTCGAGTCTGTCATGGCTTACTTAGCCGATGCCTTCTATGATTTGCTCAGACTCTCAGCTCAGTCTATAGCATTGGTCACTAGCCTGGCGATTGCTCTGGCTATGCCAGTGGTCTGCGGATGTCGCCTCCAAGACGCGTCTTTCTAAGCTGCCCTTTAAGGGTCGGCTACTCTTTGGGGACGACCTCAACAAGTTGGTTAAGGATCTGGGGGAAGTGAAGCCCCAGCGTCTTCCGGAAGACAAACCGAGGTCCTCCGCTCGCCAATCTTCCCGTCCTTATACGGCTAACTTTCTCCGGACATCTCACTTTAGAGATAATCGCCGCTGTCGGTCAAATCGGCCAGTGCCTTCCACCTCTTCCATCCAGTTTGGCCAGAGGACACAGTCCTTTCGGGGAGCCCGAAAGAACAATGACTCCTACTCTGCCTCAAGCAAGTTCTCAGGAGCCATGCGCCCATCTCGCTGACGGGACGTGTCACCCACCCAAGATACCACCCCCGGTTGGTGGCCGTCTTTCTCTTTTTTCTCGTCAGTGGGCGCTCATCACGTCAGATCATTGGGTCCTTTAAGTGGTCACTCAAGGTTACACCCTAGAGACTTGTCGGCCCATTTGGGAAGCCTTTTCTTGTTTCGCCAGCAGGAGCGCCTCGAAAGGGAGAAATCATCCTCGCCACACTTCAACGCCGCCTTCTCCTGCGGGCAATTTGTCCCGTCCCTTCCTCCGAGCGTGGGACAGGCCATTATTCCAGCTATTTCGTGGTTCCCAAGAAGGACGGCTCCTTCCGGCCAATCCTCGATCTCAAGGGCATCAACCTCTCTCTCCGCATTCCTCGCTTCCGCATGGAAGCCTTATGATCAGTTATCCATGCGGTCCACAAGGGGGAATTCCTGGCTTCATTGGATCTAGCAGAGGCATATTTCCACATTCCTATTCGTGGCGACCATCCGCGCTTCCTGCGCTTTGCCATTCTGGGGCGTCATTTCCAGTTCTGTGCCATGCCGTTCGGCCTAGCCACAGCACCATGCACCTTCTCCAAGGTCATGGTGGTGGTGGCGGCGGCGGCGGCCTTGCGCAAGGAAGGAATCAGAGTACATCTGTACCTGGACGATTGGCTTATGCGAGCGGATTCTTTCTCCGGCGCCCGCCAAACAGTATGCCAGGTGGTGACTTTCTTGGAAAGCCTCGGCTGGATTGTCAATCAAGCCAAAAGCTCCTTGCAACCTACTCAATGCCTAGAGTTCCTCAGAGCTCGTTTCGATACCGCTCAAGGCAAAGTGTTCCTGACTCAAGAACGATTACGCAAGCTGTCGGTCCAGATTCGCACCTTTCTGTCCCGACCCTGTCCATGTGCGTGGGACTACCTCCAGGAGCTGGGGTCCATGGCGGCCACCAAAGAGGTGGTACCGTGGACCCGAGTGCACATGCGCGGCCTGCAATGAGCCTTGCTTGCACCATGGTCTCCAGTGTCAGACTACAATGTTCTGCTACTGATTCCACCCGCTACAAGAGCCGACCTCCGATGGTGGCTTCTGCCATCTCACCTGTTCAAGGGCGTTTCTCTAGAGCCAGCCCACTGGGTTTTGGTGACAACCAATGCAAGCCTTTCCGGTTGGGGAGCGCATTGTCTCGATCGCACGTCTCAAGGCGTTTGGTCTCCTCGCGAAGCGCGCTGGTCCATCAACCGACTAGAAGCTCGAGCGGTTCACCTAGCCTTGATACGCTTTCTGCCACTACTCCGTTGTCAAGCGGTTCGAGTACTCTCGGACAGTGCAACGACAGTGTCCTACCTCAACCGCCAGGGCGGGACGAAGAGTCTCGGAGTCGCCAAGGAAATACTCCTCATCTTTCATTGGGCAGAAAAGAATCTCCAAGCTCTCTCCACAGCATATCACGGGAACATCCAATGTGATAGCGGATTTCCTCAGCCGGCATGCGCTCGATCCAGGAGAATGGAAGCTTGCGCCCTGGGCGTTCCAACGGATAGTACACGAATGGGGTCAACCCACGATTGATCTCATGGCGTCCTCGGCCAAGGCCTTCAGCCGCAGGAAGGAACACGGGGCATAGATGCCCTAGCACAACCATGTCCAGCATCGCCACTGCTACACATTTTTCCTCCGTGGCCACTGATAGGCAGGGTTCTCCAGCGAATCAGGATGCACTCCGGCGCTGTGGTCCTGAAAGCTCCGGATCGGCCTCGGCGGCCGTGGTATGCAGACCTCGTCTGTCTAGCCTGAACACACCCGCTGCGGCTCGGGTCTCGCCGTGGACTTCTCAAGCAGGGGCCGTCCTCATGGACAACCCCACTCCTTACTCGCTTACAGCTTGGCTCTTGAACGCCGCCATCTAAAGGACAAGGGTTATTCTCCCAAGGTGGTTGCCACCTTGCTCAAAGCACGTCATCAGTCTACATCCCGAGCTTATGCCCGAGTGTGGCGTAGATTTGAGGCATGGTGTTCCGACCGTAAGCTCTCTCCCTGGATCATACAGATTCCTCAGGTCCTAGCCTTTCTTCAGGAGGGTCTTGATAAAGGCTTGGCGCTTGGGTCTCTACGGGTCCACATTTCGGCCTTTACCTGTTTTAGAGGCCCAATCCATGGCTCTTCTCTCGCATCCCACTCCGATGTGGCGCATTTTCTCAAGGGGGCGAAGGTGGTCCGCCCGCCTTTCTGTCCTGTGGTACCTCCTTGGGATCTGTCCTTAGTCCTAAAGGGACTTACGGCAGCACCTTTTGAACCACTGCACAGAGCGTCGCTTCGCGATCTTTCTTTGAAGACAACTTTTCTGGTGGCAATCACCTCGGCTCGGAGGGCGTCGGAGTTGCAAGCTCTTTCTTGCCATGAGCCTTCTCTCCTTTTTGGAGGCGGGGGTTACCTTGCGTACCGTTCCTTCCTCTTTGCCAAAGGTCCTCACTCCTTTTCATGCGAACCAACCTATTTTCCTGCCTTCTTTTCCCACAGATCAGTCTTCTGGGAAGCAAAGGCATTTGCGGGCGCTTGATCTCAAAAGGGTCCTGTACCGATATTTGAAGGCTACTATTCCCTTCCGTAAGTCAGACTACCTTTTCATCCTGTTCGCGGGCCCTCGTAAGGGTCTAAGGCGACCATCTCCAGGTGGCTACAGCTCGCTGTTGAGTCCGCTTATATCCTCAGCGGGAAAGCGGTACCTTCCGGTCTGCGAGCGCATTCTATGCGTGCTCAAGCGATGTCGTGGGCGGAGCGCTCTCAAGCTGCTCCTCTGGATATTTGTAGAGCGGCCACATGGTCCTCCCTGTCCACCTTTTAGCCATCATTATCGGCTAGATCTCCAGGCACAGGAGGATGCCAGTTTTGGGATCAACGTAGTCATGGCAGCTCTGTCTTCCCACCCGGAGGGCAGTTAGCTTGAGTACTTCCCTATTGTCTGAACTGGTCTATCAGGATGAATTTCAAGGAGAAATTTCACTTACCATTAATTTCCTTTCCTGGAATCCTGCTAGACCAATCCAGGACCTGCCCAGGATTGAATACAGTCAGTCTTTGCAAAGTCTTTACGCAGATTTGTATCTCGAGCAGGGGTTCTCCACTGCTTTTTAGGCTTTCATTACTCTGTACATAGTTGTTTACTTTTCTTACTGTTCTTGTTGCTTGTCAGTTTACTGAGGGTGTCCCCTAGGGGTGGACCTATATGAGCACCGGATCCTAGCCAGTCAGCTTCTGGTGTAGTTTTTTTTCTCTGTCTCCAACATCTGTTGGCAGGGGGGGCATAACCCAATTGTCTGGACTGGTCTAGCAGGATTCCAGGAAAGGAAATTAATGGTAAGTGAAATTTCTCCATGTCATTGGACATCTGAGAACTTCTGTAGTCTAGTGGTATATGTTACAGGAGTCAATAGCTGGATCCACCCTATTACAGAACACAGCAGGAACAGAGCCAAGCAAGAGTACAGGTGTAAAGAGGTCTATTATGACCACACTCCCTTTTAAAATAAATGCTTTTTATCCTAAACAAGTGTTTATTGCATGAGAAATATAATCTCTTTAGACAGAAAATTGAGACCAAAGAAGGGATAATTTAAAACTAGCTCTCTATGAACATGCAGGATATAATTAGCCACACAGATGGGCGATATCTTCCCTGATGCCTCTAGGCCACACTTGCCCTTCCAGAGCACAGAAAAGTCTAGAAAATTCTGGGCATGCATGAGTGATCCCTCTGTTTTCTTCATCCATGGACCTGTGCAGACTTGGCTCTCCCCACTTTCTCTTTCTCATCCTCCTTATCAGTATGGATTGCCTTCACTGTCCTTCAGCCTGTCTTATCATGATGGCCACTACTCTCCCTTTGCAGTGATAAATGTCAACACATTTTAATATATGAATGTTATCACAATGTAATAATCAACTTCATTAGTCCTATCCAAATTAGTATATATTTATGTACATAAAATCACAAGGATGTATTAATTACCTTGAAAGTGCCAATGTGTATAAAAAATTACTTTATTAATAACAAAGTAAATGTACAAAAATATTGCATTACATATATAATTCATACAAAAATGTTACAATTCATATATAATTCTGAATATTCATTTAATTTTCATTCTCCAAATACTCACAAAATTTCCATTAAATATCCTTTAATGATCAAGTTCCAACATATTTTAATAGTAAGTACCTCCACTTCTTAACTTGGCTCATCAAGTACTGTACTGTACTGTCCAGATTGCCTCATCAGCTGTGAAAACTGGAGCAGTTTACTTCCAGAGGTGGTATTTTGAGTTATGAGCCCATGGTCCCCCAGCTTTGCAACGGCTGCTCTAATTTACTGGAATGTTGGAGAAATATCAGGTATAGAGAGAGAGATTTGAGAGTCATCAGTGTAGAAATGGTATTAAAAGCCATGGGAGGTGATGAGAGGATCAAGGGACTGGATATAGAGAGAGAAAAGGAAAGGGCCTATAAGAGACCCTTGGGGTACACCAACAGATAGTGGGATAGCAGTAGAAGAGGAACCACCAGAATAAATACTGGAAATGCAATGGGAGAGATAAGAGAACCAGGACAACATAGAGCTCCTAAAACCAACAGTGTGTCAAGGAGAAGATGGTAGTCAACAGTGTTGAAAGCAGTTGAAAGATCAAGGAGGATGAGGATTGAGTAAAATCCTTGGGATCTAGCCAGGAAAAAGTCACTGGAGACTTTGGGAAAAGTTGTTTCGGTGGAATGAAAGGGATGAAAGCCAGATTATAGTGGATCTAGAAGGGCTTCAGATGAGAGAAATTCAAAGCAATGGTGGATAAGATCGTAAGATATGCCATACTGGGTCAGACCAAGGTCCATCAAACCCAGTATCCTGTTTCCAACTGTGGCCAATCTAGGTCATAAGTTACTTAGCAGTTTCCCCAAAAGACACAGGGGCATGTTTACTAAACCTTCTTAATGTGCGCTCTGTGACGTTATCGCGTGCTAAGGTACCTTAGTGCGCGATAATGGCGCTTTAGCAGGCGCTCAGATACCTTAGCGCGCGTTAATGCGTGCAGCGGCGCAAATGAGTGCTGAAGGCGGGGAAAGGCTCCCGGAGGGCGGAGGAAGGCTCCCCAGGGGCGGAGGGAAGGGGTCAATGGGTGGAGAGTGGGAGGGGAGAGGCTCCCCGCACACTAACGATGTGAAAGCCGAGGCTTAAAACTAAAGCCAGTGAAACCCTGGCGTTAGAGATGATTTAAAGGGAAGAGAAACCATTTATGTCAGCAATGTACAGCAAAACCAGGGAAACCTACAAAAAGTGATAAGTGTGATACATGTGCATGGAACAAAAGGGCAAATAAACATTGAAAATGACCCCAACAAAATATTAAAAAAACATAACCAAGCTGGGCAATAGTGATATTAATGGGAAACATCAAAAAGTACTCCTGAGAAAGCTCCAAAAAAAA
The DNA here is from genome assembly GCA_033557465.1 of Ichthyophis bannanicus. Classification (NCBI taxonomy): domain Eukaryota; kingdom Metazoa; phylum Chordata; class Amphibia; order Gymnophiona; family Ichthyophiidae; genus Ichthyophis; species Ichthyophis bannanicus. Next base: position 323,892,862 of record CM066038.1, on the reverse strand, counting down.
GATATGAATTTTGGAAGTGTCTACGCTCCGTCCCCATACAAGGTGAATGATCCCACAGTGCAATTGCGCTCATCAGGGTTTCCCTCTCCATTGGACAGGTTTCCTATGGCATGCACATGTTCTACAACAGCAGGGCGGGCATGTCGGAATGGGCAACTGGATAGATGCTGGGAAAGGGGACACAGAGGGCTGCAGACGGCACATGCTGTACTACAGCTGGGCCACAGTGCGGACTAGGGTGATGCCTAGGTGGCCCATAGGAATGCTGAAACAGTAGAGCAGCCAGACAGCAACTGATTAGGGCCCAGCATGGGCACGAGTGTGCTTCCCACAGTGTCACGGGATAGTACCAAGTAGGGACCCCCAAGGGCACAGAACAGTGGCAGGCGGTGCTGGGGGGAAGCGTGGACATCTATGCAGGCACCCCTACCCCAGAACCCGCACCATAGGCAGCCGCCTACCTGGACACTGGATGGCCTGAGACTGTGCTCCACCAGCACCACCAGCAGAAGGGCATGTCAGCAGGGTGGCAGAGGGGCACTGGTGGTGGAGGGAGCAGTGGCAGCTTCCCAGTGCAGACCGTGGTCTTGCCCTGTGTAGGAGGGTGCCATGCACTGCAACAGACAGGCCCTGTCTGATGAACAGTCATGGTATCCCCAGGGACTGTACTGTCTCTGTGGCAACACGGTGGTGCAGTGCACACAGTCAGTGTGTTCAGAAGTAGAAGGTCACAGGTTCAAATCCCAGCTATGGTTCCTGCCAACCCAACCCCCATATTTTACCCACTGCTAATACAGACAGAACCTTTATTGCAGATGACGTAAGCATGCCCAAAACTCCTACATTTTACCCTACAGAGCACAGACACCATAAACAGGCTCATTACCTAGAGCAGAGTCTCCCAAATGCAGTCCTGGAGGGCCAAACACCATTCAGGTTCCATGCTGCCTCTAATAAAGATGCCTGTGCTGCATTTCTATGCGCGCCCCCATGGTATGCAGATATATCTCGTGCATATTCATGAGGGACAGCATGAAAACAAGAACAGTGTTTGGCACACCAGGACTGGAGTTGGGAACCTCTGCCGTAAAGCAGCAGCCAACAGGGGCAAACACACCCGCACCCACAGGCTCCATTAGCCAATGCCTCCTGGAGAGGCAGGACATCGGGCCCTGCGTGCATCTCCCAATACTAGCACTTGCATACCTTAGCAATGCCACCCTAAACCTGGGAATACGGTACACAGCTATCAAAAGGTTGCTATGATTATTGGCAGATAGCAATTCCTAAGTTAAGCACAATTTGCTGATTGAGCTGCATCATAGCAACCTTTCTGATGTCTGTGGAGTGTGCTTTAGGTCTTGTGTCTGACAGTGTTTACCATCCTGGGGAGTGACCCCAACAGTATTGCGTACCATATCCATGCCTGCACTGTGCCCAGGACTGGTGTGGTGGCCAGGGCTGCCAAACACCTCTATAGTAGCACACTGCTGGCATAGGTGTGGGAGTGTGTGTCTGTCTATCCAGTGTGTGGTGGCTGCAAACACCCTCCACAGCCCACACTGCCAGCACTGTTGCCAGTATTGGCCTGCCAATATGCATAATGAGGAGCAAGTTACCATGGATATAGCCCGGACAGGGTGGCCTGGCCAGGATGCATCTGCATAGGGCAATGGCTGGGACATTGTAGTGCCCGGCCACCACCTGCACAGACAGGGTGGCCACAGCATGTCCTGCTGGGAGATCACTCTCACCCTGATTGAGCAGTGACCACGGCATGGCTAGGTTCCCCCATAGTGCTATATAGCATTTCTGATGTGATATTTATGGGTTCCCTTTTGGGGCCCAGTCATTGACTTATCTGCTTGGTGTGTATGCTGACATCCCAGTTCTGAGTGCACGCATCTGCACCAGAAACATGCACTATGGACTAGCTAACAGACTGTCTGCAGCTGGTATGTGTCTTGCTGGAACACCTTGCAGGGTGCAGTGGCTGAAGACTTGCTGCAGGAGAATATCAGATAGTGGTGGGGTGCAGCTTAGCATTTCCAGGCCTAATGTCTGTCTGCTATTGCTTTATGGATGTGTACAGAGCTGCATTGACTGCCCTGTAGGGTGTTTGTTCCCCAGTAGGACTGGGGTTGATGGTCCCCTCTACTGCCACCATTGCAGGGAGGTAGAATGTGGATCTGTTGGTGGGAGACCCTGTTTACCACCCTCAGCCCTAGAGGGTGGGGTGGTGGTACATAATCCTCCTATGGGTCCATACGGGCTAAACCTGACTGAGAAATACAGATGTATCCAAGGTGTGTCTGCCGAAACTACCTATCTCACACACTAGCACTGCTGGGGACCTGCAGCATGGCCTATTTCTGCTATGGAAGGTGCTGTGGACCTGGTGCTGGGTGCCCACCTCACCCTCAGGGTGAGTACAGTACCCGCACAATGTGACGGTGTGTAGCTACTCTGTGCCAGTAACACACACGGTCAGTTCCCCCTACCAGGCCGAGGTGCTGTGGGGGTGCATACCCCATCTTGTGATCATCTGTAGACTGCTGATTTGCATGTGCAGTGCATCATGGGTATGGATGGGTTAACCCTATCCTGGTGACCACAGCAGACTGTTTGTGTGGTGACATGCAGTCCTTCTGCAGCCAGCCAGGGGTTTGTTAGCAGCTGTGGAGCTATAGCCCACTGGTTATTTTACTGCCTGTGGAACCAGAGGTCATGGATTCAAACCCACAGTGGGGTTATTGATAGGGCTGTCCGAAGCATTGTCTATTTTTAATGTACATCAGTGCTGCCAGCAAAAACACCCTCAGAGTACTGTAATCAGCCGTCTCTTTTCCAGATTGAAGAGCCCTAACCTTTTCAGTCTCTCTTCATAGGAGTATCCTTCATCCCCTTTACCATTGTGGTGGCTCTTCTCTGTACCTTTTCTAATAACGCTATATCCTTTTTAAGATACGGTGACCAGAATTGCACACAATATTCAAGGTGCAGTCGCACCATGGAATGATACAGAAGCATTATAATATCCTTTCTTTTATTTTCCATTCCTTTCCTTATGATACCTAGTATTCTATTTGCTCTCTTGGCTGCCCCTGCACACTGGGTGGAGGTTTTTAACATGTTATCCACGATGACGCCTAAATCTTTTTCCTGGGTGGTGGTTCCTAATGTGGAACCTTGCATTGTGTTACCATAGTTTGGGTTGTTCTTTCCTAGATGCATAACTTTGCACTTGTCCACATTAAATTTCATATCCCATTTGGGTGTCCAGTCTTCCAATTTATCAAGATCCTCTTGCAATTTTCCACAATCCTCTTGGATTTTAATAACTTTAAATAGTTTTGTGTCATCTGCAAATTTGATAACCTCACTCGTTATTCCCTTTTCCAGGTCATTTATGAATATGTCAAAAAGCAGCGGACCCAGCACAGATCCCTGCGGTACTCCCCTATTTACCTTTTTCCATTGGGAAAATTGGCAATTTAGCCATACCCTGTTTTCTATCTTTTAACCAGTTCCTGAACCACCATAGTACACTGCATCCTATCCCATGACTCTTTAGTTTTGCCAAAAGTCTCTGATGAGGGACCTTGTCAAAGGCTTTCTGAAAGTCCAGATACACTATTTATTTAACAGTATTTCTATACCGCCTTCTCCTTCAATCAAGGCTATCTCCACAGCAAACAATCATAAAAGTGTTCATGTGCTCTCATGCAGTGATATGTGTTGTGTGTTTGAGGTGGTGTGCATTTGATTTAATTTACGCTTTCTACAATGTGCGCTATTATACATTTTGAGCTATTATACATTCTTATATACAAGGGTCAGGGTGTGGGTAGGTCTGTTGTTCTAGCTTGATTAGTATGTCATGTGACGTGTCTGTAGTGTTCGATGAATAGAGTTGTCTTCAGCTGTTTGCAAAAGTCTTTGAGGTCTGTCGTCTGGGAGGGTGTTCCAGATTGTTGGGGTGGCCAGGGAGAGTGCTCATTCCATGGTGTCCTTGCGTGTCTTGGTGAAGTCTTTTGAGGTGTTTACTCGGTTGGAGGTGCCTCTTCTCCTTGGTAATGTGCTTGTGTCAGGTTGTATGAGTGTGTGTAGGCTGATGGCTGAGGAGTGTTTGATCTTGAATATGGTTATGATTGTTTTGTATTTGATGCGTGAGCTGATTGGGAGCCAGTGTAGCTCTTTCAGTATGGGTGTGATGTGTTCTTGTCTTGTGCCGGCTATTATGCGGGCCGCTGTGTTTTGTACTAATTGCAGCGGTTTTAGTGTTTGTTTTGTTAGACCCAAGTAGATTGGATTACAGAAGTCTAGTAGTGGGGTTATAAGTGCCTGGCAGACTGTACGGAAGTGCTCAGGGACTAGGAGGGGCTTCAGTCGTCTGATGGGTCTCATTCTGTGGTAAGCGCTTTTGGTGGTTCTGCTTATGTGTGACTGGAGGTTCAGCTCCTTGTCCAGGGTCACTCCGAGGTACTTTACTTCCGATTTTATAGGTATGGTTGTGTCTTTTATCTTGATGTCGGGTGGGGGTACAAAGTCCGAGTTTCGAGTGATTATTAGTGCCTCAGTCTTTTTTAGTTTATAGAGAGGTTGTTGTTTTGAAACCAGTTTGTCATTTGTATGAGACAGTTTGTTATTTTGGAGTAGTTCGGGTTGTCAACTGATATAGGTGTGTATATCATGTCATCTGCATATATTGTATGTTGTGCTCTTTCATGATGTCACATATTGGCTGGATGTAGATGTTGAATAGGAGTGATAAGGCCGATCCTTGTGGTACTGTCTTGAAGTACTTTTATGGGACAGGAGGTGTTGTGGCCTACCTTGACCTGTATCTGTCTGTCGGTGAGGTATGAGTGGAACCATTGCAGGGTGGGACCATGTAACCCGATGTTTTGTAGTCTGTTCAGAAGAGTTTTGTGATCCACTGTGTCAAATGCTGATGAGATGTCTATGAAGATCATTATGATTCCTTTCTTGGTGTTGTCTATGAGGCAGAGAATGCTGTTGAAGAGGTATAGCAGAAGTGTTTCCACCCCATGGTTGGGGCGAAAACCATGTTGGTTGTTGTCCAGTGGAGCGTGGTTGTTGATGTGCTCTTGTAGTTGGTGCTGTACTGTTTTTTCGATTATTTTTGCCAGTAGGGGTATCCTGGAGATTGGTCTGTATGCTGCTGGGTTGTTCTTGTCGAGTGTGGATTTCTTCGGGATAGGTCTTATTGTGGTGAGTTTTAGTTGATTTGGCATGAGCCCTTGTGTTAGGGAGCTGTGCACCATTTTGTGTATGGTGTGGAAGAAGCTTGATTTGGTAGCTTTGATCGAAGTCACTGGGCAGGGGTCTGTAGGAGCCGTGTTTGTGTTGATTGCTGTGATGATTTGGGAGAGCTGCTCTGTGGATGGGGTGCTGAATGTGTCCCAAGTTTTCGGGGGTGCGTTATGCTTTGTGGCTGGGCTGGGTCTTATTTGTTCTGCTGAGTGGAATTTTTCTTGGATGTGGTCAGCAAATTTCTGTGGGTCTATTTGTACTTCGTCTTCTGTTTTCTGCTCCTTGGTGAGGGTTTTCACGATTTCGAATAATTCTCTAGGTTTGTTGTTGGAGTTGTGTATGATGTTTGTGTGGTATTCTCTCTTAGTTTGGTTGATGTGTTCATTGTATTGTTTTTGCTTTGTAAGGTATAATTCCTGGGTCTCGGGTGACTTGTTCTGTCTCCATCTTCGTTCTGATTTTCTGAGTTCCCTCTTTTCGCTTCGTATGTTTTTTGAGTACCATGGTTTGTTCTGTAGTTTGTTGCAGCAACGTTTCCTGGGTCTGTGATCTGTTGCTTTGGCAGCGTTGTAGATGGTGTTGTTCCAGTTGGTGATTTGGGCTTCTAGGTCACCTTTTTCTGTTGTTAGGAGTTGAATCGTATCCTGTAGGAACTGGTCCCTGTCGAAGCTCTTGAATCTTCTTTGTGTGGGTGTGTTGTCCAGGTATTTGTCTGGTTTATCTTCTTGCGGTACAATGTTTATTTTAATTATGTGGTGGTCGGACCATGGTACTGGTGTTATGGTGGATGTTGATATTAGTCCTCTCGTGGTTAGGTAGTTGGGTGCGAAGATGAGGTCTGGGGATGATCCGTGTCTGTGTGTCGGGGTGTTGATTATTTGGGTGAATTGAAGGGAACTCATCACTTGTAGGAAAGATTCTGCATCTTTGGTGTTGGTGGACTTGAGGTTAAAGTCTCCTAGCAGTAGTGTAGGTTTGTGGTTTGAGTTGATTACGCAGACTGCTTCGATGGTTGAGGCTAGTTCATCGGGTGGTGCACAGGGCGCTCTGTAGGTGAGGCATATGGCCATGTTTTTGTTCTCGATAGTGATGGTGTTACATTGTTGGGTGTCTGTGGCACTTCGTGATTTGAACTTTAGGCTCTTCTTTTCAATTATCAGGACTCCTCCTCCTCGCTTGTTCGCGCGTGGGCAGTTGTATGCCATATATGTGTCCGGCACCAATTGATTGAGTAGTATGTTGTCAGTGGGGCTGAGCCATGTTTCTGTGATGCAAAGTACGTTGGGTTGTTGGTCATCTATGTGGTCTGCTAGGGTATAAATCTTGTTGCGTATGAATCTGGCGTTTATTAGCTCTATTGCTATTGACCTTGTGGTGATTGTTGTTCCGTGAGCTTCCTTTGGGTTATCGTGGGTGTTGGACTTGTGCCTGGGTTGTCTTTTTGTCATGTGTGTTCTGTGTGTGGCCTTGTGGAAATACTGTGGGCTTCGGTATGTCCATGCTGTTGGTGGTGGCCATGGTGTGTTTGTGTATGGGTGGTGGAATTGTGCATTTGTTGAAAGGAGTTGTTTGAGGAGGAGGGTGAGGGGGAGAATTATTGTGGTGTGCATGTTGTCTTTGTATGGTCCTGTTGTCTTCACTTACGTTTTGCTGCTTTCCCTCTGGCTGTTTCCTGGTAATTTCTGAGTGCCTTCTGAATGGCATGTCAGTGGGCCTGCTCCCTCTTTTCTTTCCTCTTTTGCTCGCCCTCATGCCTCGCCTAAGGGCCACGCCCAAGGGCCCTCTGGCGAGGCACTCAGGTGCGTGCGCGCCCTGCAGGGACGCCACTTTTAATGTGTCCGGGCTACTGCTGAGTTGTTCCCACTGCCCCGATTGGGTAGGAGCTTCTGAGTGGGAGGATTTCTTGCTCAGGCGCTCTACCCCGATCGGGGGAGCTGCGGAGGACTGCTGGGTGGAGGAGGCTGCAGCGCCGCTTTGAATGTGTCCGGGCTGCTGCTGAGTTGCTCCCGCTGCCCCGATTGGGCAGGAGCTTCTGAGGGGGAGGATTTCCCACTCAGGCGCTCTACCCCGATCGGGGGAGCTGTGGAGGACTGCTGGGTGGAGGAGGCTGCAGCGGCTCCCTGTATGCAGGGACGCCACTTTTAATGTGTCCGGGCTGCTGCTGAGTTGCTCCCACTGCCCCGATTGGGCAGGAGCTTCTGAGCGGGAGGATTTCCTGCTCAGGTGCTCTACCCCAATCGGGGGAGCTGCAGAGGACTGCTGGGTGGAGGAGGCTGCAACTCACCTTTGTCTACCTGTTCATTCACGCCTTCAAAAAAACATAACAGATTAGTAAGACAAGATTTTCCTTGTCTAAAGCCATGTTGGCTGTCTCCCATTAAGCCATGACTATCTACATTCTGAGTAATTTTGTTATGGTTTCTACCATTTTTCCCAGTACTGACATCAGGCTCACCGGTCTGTACTTTCCCGGATCACCCCTGGAACCCTTTTTAAAAATTGGCATTACATTGGCCATTCTCCAATCTTCAGGTATTACAAATGATTTTAATGATAGTTCACAGATTACTAATTGCAGGTCTGCAATCTCATATTTCAGTTCTTTCAACACCCTTGGATGTATACCATCTGGTCCAGGTGATTTGCTACTCTTCAGTTTATCAAATAGTTGTAATACATCTTCCCAGTGTAGCGATATTTTTTTTAATTCTCCTGCAGTATCACCTTTACAAACCACTTCAGTCATGGGTAACATCCCTACATCTTCCTCAGTAAGATCGAAGCAAAGAATTCATTCAGTCTCTCCACTATAGCCTTGTCCCCTCTTACTGCCCCTTTTACCCCTCTATCTATTGTCCAACTGACTCTCTCACAGGTTTTTTGCTATGAATGTACTTGAAAAAGTCTTTATTATGTATTTTTGCTTCCACAGCAAGTTTCTTTTCAAATTCTCTCTTTGCCTAAGAACATAAGATATGCCATACTGGGTCAGACTAAGGTTCATCAAGTCCAGTATCCTGTTTCCAACAGTGGCCAATCTAGGTCTTATGAACCTAGCAGTTTCCCCAAAAGACACAGGTTCCACAATGCTTGTATTGGGTCAAGCATTCATATTCTGGGTCCCTTTTTAGTAATGGTTTATGGACCTTCCTCCAGGAACTTGTCTAAACATTTTTTAAAGCCAGCTACACTAACAGCCTTTACTACATCCTCCGGTAACAAATAAAAATATTTTCTTTTATTAGTCTTAAATAGTTTACTCTGTAGCTTCATTGCATGTCCACTAGTCTTTCTATATTCTGATAATGTAAACAATCGATCTACGTTTACCAGTTCCACTCCGTTCATTAATTTATAGACTTCTATCATATCTCACCTCAGCTGTCTCTTTTCCAGGTTAAAGAGCCCTAACCTTTTATCCTTACTTCATAGGGGTATCCTTCCATCCCCTTTACCATTTTGGTGGCTCTTCTCTGAACCTTTTCTAATAACGCTATATCCTTTTTAAGATACGGTGACCAGAAATGCACACAATATTCAAGGTGCGGTCTCACCATGGAACGATATAGAGGCATTATAATATCCTTTGTTTTATTTTCCATTCCTTGCCTTCTGATACCTAACATTCTATTTGCTCTCTTTGCTGCCGCTGCACACTGGGCCGAGGGTTTTAACATGGTATCCACAATGACTCTTAAATATTTTTCCTCGGTGGGGATTCCTAATGTGGAACCTTGCATCGTGTAACCATAGTTGTTCTTCCCTAGGTGTATAACTTTGCACTTGTCCACAGTAAATTTAATCTGCCATTTTGATGCCCAGTCTTCCAATTTATCAATTTGCCTGCCTTATCAATTCCTTGCATTTAACTTGCCGGTGCTTGTGCTGTTTCCAGTTTTCATCATTTGACTCTTTTTTTCCATTTTGTGAAAGATGCTTTTTGATAACAGCCTCTCTGACCTCACCTTTAAACCATGCTAGCAGTTTTTTGGACTTCCTTCCACTTTTCTTAAAGCGTGGAATACAGCTGGTCTGGGCTTCCAAGATAGTATTTTTAAACAACACCAAAGCTTGATGTAAGTCTTTAACCTTTGCAACTGCTCCTTTTAGTTTTTTCTTAACTATTTTCCTCATTTTATCATAGTCTCCCTTTCAAAAGTTAAAAGGTAGTAATGTGGATTTCCTTATCATCCCTCCTTCATTAATTAAATCAAACGCGATGATGCTATGATCAGTATTGCCAAGTGACCTCAGCACCCTTATCTCTTGCATCAGATCTGGTGTTCCACTAAGGACTAAATCCAAAATGGCTTCCCCTCTGGTCGGTTCATGAAGCAGCTGCTCCAAGAAGCAGTCATTTATTTCATCTAGAACCTTTGGGTTATGTTTACTAAACTGTCTTAATGTTTCCAGCGCTAGTTGCAGCGTTATTGTGAAGAATGCCATATAAGGAGTGGGTGTTCTGGTCCTAAGGTAGCAAGAATCTGTATCACGCGATAGTGAGCGCTGTGGCACGTTAACGCGTGTTAACCCTAAGTTGATGCCAGCGCACTGTTAGAAGGAATAAAGATGTAGCCCACTGTTTACTGCAATAACTGCAGAGGCAGAGGTCATGGGTTTGATTCCACAGTGGTGTTATGTAAGAAGGCTGTCTGAGGCATTACCCTTTAATTTAAAACAGGGCCGTCTGAGGCATTTCCTTTTTTAATTTAAATTAGTGCTGCCAGGAAAAACACCCTCACAGTGCCGTAACTTAAGGTGCCGCATAAGATGCCCTATAAGGCACTCCAGAGGGCACATTAGAAAGTGCACTGTCAACCAAGACACCTTATAATGTGCCCTATAGGGCGCCTTCTGAGGCACCTTAATGTTACAGGACTGTGAGGGTGAATTTTGCTGGCAGCACTGATTTAAATGAAAAGGAAAAGCCTCAGACAGCCTTATTAAATAATACCACTGTGGGATCAACCCCATGACCTCTGTCTCCACAGTCATTGAAGTAACCAGTGCGCTACATCTCTATAGCTACTAACACACCCCTGGCTGGCTACAGAAAGACTGCAGGTCACCACACAAACTGCTGTGGTTACCAGGATAGGGTAAACCCACCCGTACCCATGATGCACTGCACATGCAGATCAGCAGTCCACAGCTGATCACAAGATGGGGTATGCACCTCCACAGCACCTCGGCCTGGTAGGCAGAACTGACCGTGTGTATTACTGGCACAGAGTAGCTACAGACCGTGACATTGTGTGGGTCCTGTGCTCACCCTGAGGGTGAGGTGGGGCGCCTAGCACCAGGTACGCAGCACCTGGTTTATATGAAATAGGCTATGCTGCAAGTCTCCATCAGTGCCAGTGTGTGATAGGTAGGTCTTGCAGACACACCTGTGTCCATCTGTATTTCCCAGTCACGTCTAGCCTGCGTGGACTATGATGCACCCAGAATAGTGCATATCCTGTGTGGGTGCCATGGTCACATGATATAAGTGAAGGGGAGGTGTTCGGACCCAAAAGCGGATTATGTAGCACCACCCAACCCACCCTCTGTGGCTCAGGGTGGGGGACAGGATCTCCCACCAACAAATCCACATTCTACATCTCTGCAGTGGTGGCAGTAGAAGGGACCATCAGTCCTGCTGGGGAACAGACACCCTACAGGGCAGTCAATGCAGATCTGTACACATCAATAAGGCAATGGCAAACAGGCAGAATGTTGGAAAAGCTCAGCTGCTCCCCACCACTATCTGACATTCACCCGCAGAGAGCACCGTCAGTCTCCACCCTGCAAGGTGTTCCAGTCATACACATACTAACTGCAGACAGTATGCTAGTTAGCACATAGTTCATGTCCCTGGAGAAACTGTGTGCACCCAAAAATGGGTATGTCAGTGATTGGGCCCAAGAAAAGGAAACCCATAAAAATCACTTCAGAAAAATACTGTAGAGCACTATGGAGGAACCTAGCCATGCTGTGCTCACTGCTCAGTCAGGGTGAAAGTGACCTCCCAGCATGACATGCTGTGGCCACCCTGTCTGTGCAGGTGGTGGTCGGGCACTACAATGTCCCAGCCATTGCCCTATACTCTGTGCAGATGCATCCTGCCCAGGCCGCCCTGTCCGGGCCATACCCACAGTACCTTGCTCCTCATTATGCACATTGGCAGGCTAACACTGGAAACAGTGCAAGCAGTGTGGGCTCAGTAAGGTGTAGGCAGCCACAACACATTGGATGGACAGACACACTCCCACACCTATGCCAGCATTGTGCAAATATAGAGGTTTTTGGCAGCCCTGGCCACCACACCAGTCCTGGGCACAGTGCAGGAATGGCTATGGTACGCAATACTGTTGGGGTCACTCCCCGGGGTGGTAAACACTGTCAGAAACCAAAACTGAAACACACTCCACAGGTATCAGAAAGGTTGCTATGATGCAGCTCTGTCAACAAATTGTGTTTAACTTAGGATATGTTATCTGCCATTAATCATAGCCACCTTTTGATATATGTGTAACGTGTTCCCAAATGTAGGGCGGCATTGCTAAGGTATGCAAGTGCTAGTATTGGGAGATGCTGCGCGCAGGGCCCAACACCCTGACTCTCCATGAGGCTTTGGATAGTGGAGCCTATGGGTGTGGGTGTTTGTGCCTCTGTTGGCCACTGCTCTAGGGCTGAGTTTCCCAACTCCAGTCCTGGTGGGCCAAACACTGTTCAGGTTTTCATGCTGTCCCTAATGAATATGCATGAGATACATTTGCATACAATAGGGGCGATGCATACAAATGCAACACAGGCATATTTATTAGGGACAGCATGAAACCTGAATGGTGTTTGGCCCTCCAGGACTGTAGTTGGGAAACTCTGCTCTAGGTATTGCACATGTTTATGGTGTCTGTGCTCTGTAGGATAAAATATAGGCGTTTCAGGCATGTTTATTTTATTTGCAATAAAGGTTCCGTCTTTATTACCACGGTTTAGTACTGGGTAAAATATGGGTACAAGGTTGGCAGGAGCCACAGCTGGGACTTGTACTTGTGACCTTCTTCCCCTGAACACATTGGCTGTGTGTACTGCACCAAACTGTTGCCACAGAGGCAGATCATTCCCTGGGGATACCATGAATGTTCTTCAGACAGACCTTGTCTGTTGCAGTGCACTGCACCCACCTAAATGGGGCTTGGCCGTGGTATGCTGTGGGCAGATGCCACTGCCCACTCTGCCATCAGCACCCCTCCACCACCATGCTGACATGCCCTTATGCCAGTGGTGCTGGTGGTGCGCAGTCCCAGGCCTTCCAGTGTGCCGGTAGGCAGCTGCCTATGGTGTGAGTTCTCAGGTAGGGGTGCCTACATGGACATGCGCGCTTCCCCCGGCACTGCCTGCCAATGTTCTGTGCCCTTGGGGGTACCTGCTGGGTAATCCCTCCTGTGACACTGTGGGACACACACTCGTGCCCATGTTGGACCCTCATCAGTTGCTGTCTTGCTGCTTTACAGTTTCGGCATTCCTATGTGCCACCTAGGCATCTGCCTAGTCCGCACTGTGCCCCAGATGGACCACAGCATAACAAACCTGCCCAATATAAACGCCAAAAAGCCTATTTCACTGTGGGATCATTCACTTTGTAGGGGGCCAGAGCATAGCCCCTTCCAAACATGATATCTTCCTTTTTACGCTTTGTCAGTAGTGTTGCTTTATGCTTCTCATTAGTACCACTATTGGCCAGCTTGGTTATGGGGATTTCAAATGTGGTTCTGGTCATTTTATATGTTTATTTGCCTTTTTGGTTCCTGCACATGTATCACTACTATCACTTTTACTGGGTTTCCCTGCCTTTGCTGTACATTGCTGACTGAAATGGTTTCTCTCTCCTGCAAATGTGCCTCTAGCACGCGTTTTTCACTGGCGCTAGTTTTCAGAGCTTCATATCACGGCATTAGTGTGCATGGGGCCTCTCCCGCCCACTCTCCGCCCATTGACCCCTCATCTCAGCCCCTGGGGAGCCTTACTCCGCCCTCTGGGGAGTCTTACTCCACCCTCTGCGCAACTTGCCGCCGCCGCAGACATTATCATGCGTTACGTGACGTTCTCGCACAGTAAAGCGCCATTATCGCGCGATAACATCACGTATCATGCGAAAACATCACCGCTGCTATGTTAAGATGGTTTAGTAAACATACCCCTTTATCCCCCTAGCATGTCCTGCCATGACACTGACCCAGTCAATACCGGGGTAATTGAAATCACCCATTATTACTGTTCTGTAACTTTTGTTAGCTTCCCTGATTTCTTTGAGCATTTCATCATCCATTTGTTCATTCTGGCCAGGCGGTCGATAGTACACATTGCCATCGCCTTCCCCTTTTTAAAATTTCAATCCATAGAGATTACAGCAAATTTTGTTTCCTGTAGAATTAAATCCTTTGTGACTCAATGCCCTCTCTAACATAGAGCACAGCCCCTCCACCAATTTGATCAGCTCTATCATTACTATATAGTTTGTACCCAGGTATTACAGTGTCCCACTGGTTGTCCTCCTTTCACCATGTCTCTGAGATACCAATCATATCTAACTTCTCATTGAGTGCTATATATTCTAACTCTCCCATCTTATTTTTTAGACTTCTAGCATTTGTATGCAAGCATTTTAGAGACTGTATTTTATTCATATTAATCTGGCTATCTGTAGGCTGAATCTTTAAGCTCTGTCTGCTCTGTACTCAAGGGCATTTGGGCTACCCTTGTCTGTATTGGAACCTCTCTGCTGATGTGACCTAACTTCATTTTTTTGGTAGTAGCCTTCAAGGATACATTGTTACGAACCATGCGCTCTTGGGTGACCGTCGGGTCTCCCCTATTATCTAATTTAAAAGCTGCTCTATCTCCTTTTTAAAGGTTAATGCCAGCAGCCTGGTTCCATCCCAGTTAAGATGAAGTCAATTCCTTTGGAAGAGCCCCTCCTTTCCCCAGAATGTTCCCCAGTTCCTAACAAATCCAAACCCCTCATCCTTGCACCATTGTCTCATACACGCATTGAGACTCCGGAGCTCTGCCTGCCCTTTGGATCCAGCGCGTGGAACGGGAAGCATTTCTGAGAACGCTACCCTGGAATTTCTGGATTTCAACTTCCTGCCAAAAAGCCTAAATTTAGCCTCCAGAACCTCCCTACCACGTTTTCCTACATCATTGGTACCGACATGTACCAAGACAGCAGACTCCTCCCCAGCACTATGTAAGACCTTGTCTAGGTGGTGCGTGAAGTCTGCTACCTTTGCACCAGGCAGGCATGTTACCAAGCGATCTTCACGTCCACCAGCCACCCAGCTATCTACATGCCTAATGATCGAATCACCAACTATAACGGCTGTCCTAACCCTTCCCTCATGGGCACATGGCCCTGGAGAAACTTCCTCGGTGCAAGAGGGTTTTACATCACCTGGAGGACAGGTCCTAGCTATAGGATCACTGGGCTTTGTCTAGCCTTCCCCTCACCAGCAACCTTTTTGTGCTCTTGGAGCTACAGAAAACTACATTCAAAACAATGGGAAGATGATCTAAAAGACAGCAATAAAATACTATGCACTCCTATATAAATACACCAAAGCTTTGGGAGAGAAGCAAAGTGAACCAAAGTTCTCTTTGTTTACTCTAACTACTAGCCATGGTTCACTTTATTTATAAGGCTCTTTTGGATGATACAGCATAATTTCACTTTATTATTACACGTCAGACATTACGCATTTATCATATCGTAGGTCAACTTCTAATCAGTGTAGGTCAGTATGAGGAGACATACACATATTCCAAGACATAGCTGCTTGGTATCTAATAACCCTGAGACTGCAAGGCTAGAATACAACCTGCCCTTTTCTTTATTTACAGGACATGTAAACCTTCACTTACTTAGTAAGCAAATATATGAAGTTTATTTCTAAGCAAAGTTCTGAAGAGAATTAACTTTCTCAGGTTTAGACAGTCTGATAGTGTACATCGCCCTGTACAAACAAACATACTTTCAGTCCCTCCTCTGATTCTATAAAGAATCATTTCTAAAGAAAGGAAACTCAGACATTGCCATTGAAGTGGAAATAAAACTAGATTCTGGGTCAATCCGTAACATCAATGTAGGGGTCAGTGATTCTACTGCTTTCTTACAGAAAGCTGTGAAAGGTGAAGAGGTGGAAAGAAACCAGTGCTGACATAGAAAGACAACCCCAAGGTACATAGAGGATTAATACTTCTAGAATGAGAATTCCCAAATTACCAAGCAAAGAAGCTAATAAGCCATGCAAAGGCCTGGATAATGAATTCCAAAATGAAGAAACAGAATCAAAGAGAGCTGAAAAGGAACTTACATAACTCTCACTTGAAACAAAAGTACGGTTGCTAACTTTATCCAATAGGCCTTTTTCTATTTTTCCATTATTATCAAGCACACTACAACAACAACCAACTATTACTTCACACACACCATTTTCCTTTGCTCGGAGAAAATCTAAAGCTCTTCGGTTCTGGGCTGCATAAGCTGACACTTTGTTTACTGGACCTTGCAATACACACTAATTAAAGATTTGTTCAGGATTGATAACAAATTACTATAGTTCAAGTCACTATGGGGTATCCACCAGGGCTATATAGCAGGTACCTGACCAACTTCTGGGAAGCTCTGTATACACAAAAGTACCACACACACAAAATAATCTCCTTCTAAAACCACTAAACTCTCTGCTCAGATTGTCAAATTCGGAGGACAAGATATATTCTGTATACAATTACTCAAAACCACTTTAACTCTGGTTAGGTATGCCTAGGTCAGAACTAGAGGCATCCAAAAGGGTAGCCAGAATCACACACTTGGTTCCCTTTAACTGACATCAATTGTAAATTACTGAAATATAGGAACCTGTACATGGGCTCTTCATACCTATATCTTTATTATTCTAGGTTCTGTGTTTGTATAAGACCATATGTCACAAAGGTCTTAGGCCTAACTGTTGGTAGAAATCCATGCTGAGTAGCTGTCACTGTTGGAAGGCAAACAGCAACCTTTGATAAATTGAAATGTTTTTGTCATCAAGTGTAAATGTGCCTCAAAAATATTTGGATATTCTCCAGGACCAAGCAGGAAGTCAGTCCTCACATATGGGTGACGTCGGCGCCGACGGAGCCCTCGCGGAGCAATTTTCCCCAGCTTTCAAAGAAAGCCTTTGGGAATTGCAGCGCGCATGCGCGGTCGCCTTCCCGCCCAAGGGTGCCATCTTAGCCAGTCTTCTGTCTAACATCCCCATGATTCTGAATGCAAAACTGCTTCATTAATAATATGTCACAGCACACCTAGGACCAGATTAGGAAATATGCATAGCAACAAAAATATTCTAAAACAAACTAAAGATATACCTACTCTTCTTAATACTTTTCTTAAGATGATGAAGAGATATACTATAGCTATACTGGCGCTCTAATTCTCAATTACTTTATTAAGTAGAGGTTAAGTACCTAAAGGTCATTACATATATATCAGGAAAATACTAATCTGAACTAACCTCATCCCTCTAAGCCTTACTATAAATGCTAAATAAAAGCATTTTACATAAATAATCCATTTAGAATTTACTTAATACAATAATCTCTCTGTAATGTCACTGTTCTTTCAGAAAATACTTTAAATCATAAAAGTCCTTTTCTTCAATCACTGTTGTCCAATAAGTCTCTGCGTTGCAAACTCTTGATTCACCGACATAGGAAGCCACCTTCTGATCTTGTGAGGGGGCCACTGTATAAGATGCATTCAATGAGAATGTCTTTCCACTTTACAAGCTGAGTATCCCACCAGGAACACACGACACGGACCAGGAACTCCGGAGCCGGGAGTGTCTTCGGATGCAGTCTTAATCAGGACCCAATCTGGTGACTTCACTTCCGATAAAATAATTCTGCGGATCCCGGATATAAAGAACTTGTCATCTCATTAAGGAGTCACTTGCAATAAAAGGAAAACAAAATAGGACTGAGTGCAACCGTGCACAATAAGTTAAGATATCGCTGCGCAACACCTGCGCAAGGCATATGGAGAAGGAGCTAGACATCCATTAACTATTTCAAATGGTGTCAGGCTAGAGGAAATACACACTGCCATAAGGGCAAAGGGAAAAGCTTTTATTCAATCGGAGGCTGTATCAGAGTGCATAAGTGACCTTTTGGGAATACTACCTCCCTCCTGATACAGGGCAGATCTACAAAACAGGTTGCAAAATCAAAATAAAATGAATTCAGCAGGCAGGCATATGTATACTGTCCCTAAACTAACCCTACAGTGCCAATCCTGAAACAGTGCAAACAGATTGTACCAATGAAAACAATAACAAAAAGACAAAATGCACAACCACGGTGGTAAAGCTTCTGCTGCAGGAACAGGGCAAGTAGAAACAAAAGACGGTCAGGGCAAATAAACAGATGAATCGTTTTCCAGCAGCCATCACGAAGTCCAAACCTGGGTTTCAAAAGAAGTATCTTCAAAGAAAGATGAAAGAGAAAATAGTCATCTTTAACAGTGCTAAATACTGCAATGTCAGTAGCACTGATGCTTGAAAAACAACTTGCCGTGCTTTTTTTTTTCCTGCAAAACGGTTGTCCTTTTGCAAATACTTCTGCTAACTGCCGCTGTAGAACCAGACAACCAGGAAGTTTCATTTGTAAAAAAACCACTGCTATTAAACTATGTAGACATTGCGGGAGTCCCAAAGTTATTTCATCAATTCGCTCTGGTTTACAACCAGTCGGGAAAGCTCACAAAGCACACAGATAACAGAGACATCAGAAATAGCCACAAACAATTTGAATAGTTTACAATAACCATGGCACTCTTCCCAGTACATTTCTACATTTAAAACAAACCTCCCACTGCGATAATGTGGAAGCTACGCAATAACATTTCGGGAAACAAATTGCAGTTGATACAGATTTAATCCTCAAACCTAACTTAGCAATATAAGCTGATAAAGACAAGAAATCTGACCAATAACATACGGAATTTAGTCTACATTAAAAACAAATCATTCACATAATAAACTAAAGAGGAATGGTTGAGTCTTACATCAAATAATGCAGTTTTTAGGGCCTGCGCAAATATGCAGGACTAACCTTCAAAAAGAACAAATAAAAACAAAACTGCTTTTTCTTTGCCAAGTCATACTGAAAATAAGCAAATCGCAAATCCACAACAAAAGTCCAGGGAGAAATTGGCAAAATCACATTATTTACTGCGCACAGGTTCTGCACAAATCTATAAGTCTTACCGTCAGCCTTCCACACAAGAAGAATTGAAGTCTTACATACTGAAGTGACACTTTGTGTCTGGAGATCTTCAAGCACAAAACAACTTCTTCACCAGCGGCTGCTGGCAGTGGACACAGCTTGAGTCTAGGAAACTGAATTCCAGGTTTCACGATGATCCGCACAGGCAGGATAGAAAGGCATCCGATATCTGATCCCGACACTGTCCATAACATAGAAGAAAGCTTTCCAGGATAGCATCTGCAGGAAACGGCACTTCAGAGAGAGAATACAGCTGGTCTTTGCACTTAGCCAGGACAGAGTGACTTCAGCAGCTACTGGAGTTCTCTGACCATCAAGACTCCGATTTCAGAGACAGTCTCGCTGCAAATACTCAATAACAAGCTTATCTGAACTGTCTCGCTGAGGATTCCTATGACCTTCTCTTGCTCTGATCCTATCCCTCCCCCTGCTCCTGGGAGGTTACATAGAAGCAATCTGCAAGTTGTCAGCTTACTGTACTGAAACTTACAGCAGCTGCTCTAGCCGGCCAATCTGTTATTGCAGCTTTAAAAAAATACCTTTTACTCACGGGATTTAACCATTTACAAAAACAATTGGTGAATCCTGCCTTAAAGATGTTAATCTCAACCAATCCTTTCACAAGTTTGCATACTACTGTAAGTGATTCTAACAGAAAATCATCTTTTTTCTTTTATTAACCACTAAAACAAAATTATCTCTTTGAGTTTTCTCTTGGAAATTTATCACAGGGTATGTCACAAACTGGATGAGTGACCCTATGAAAATCAGCTGGGTTATAAAACGCAGTTCTAAGCAAATTATCTAAAGCAGCCCAAGTAGAACATGAACTATTATGCTGACGTAAAACAGTTTGAAGAAAACTTATAGCACCATGTAATTGAATACATTTCTCTCTATAGGTCAGAAAATGCTTATTCAGATCCTTTTCAATATCATCAACAAGTTTACTAGAAATTCCCAATTCCTTTGTAGCAGAAATATCATTTCTTACTGTTCCCTTTAAGGAATCTATTATATGTACAATACATTCTATTTCACGACTAAGAAGGTCATTCATTTCTCTGAGCTGAGAAACATTACAAGTACCAAAATTCTCAGTTTGTGCATTCCCCAATATCCTTTGTTTATTCCTTATCTCTTCTCTTAACTTCGCTGCACGAGTGACCATCTCCCTCACAGAAACTACATAACTCTCAGAACAAACAGGGGGAGACGTCGGGAATACACCTGGAACCCTTCCAGCTCCAATTGCAGCCAACTCTGCATCATACTCTGGAGAAAAAATGACTGGGAACTTCCCTGCCCAGTCCTTACCATACTCTTTCTCCTGTGGTCCACTCGTTTTACCAGCATTCTCTAATATAAACAAACCATTTTTCATAACATGTGCCATTCGCTGCCACCAACCAAACACCAGCCCTTCACAGGCATCACATACTCTGTGTTTAGCCTGCAAAGCACATTTCAGATAACGAAGCTTATCTATAGAAAATGTTCCCTCCAAAGGAAACTGTAAAAGCACCTTATCATTAGTCACTGCATACCAGTGCACAACATAATTAGTAGCTATATCCCCATACTTCTCACGCATACAATAAGAAGGGCTACCTTTCTGAACAGCTAAAACCATAGCCTTAACATGCCATTCACACAATTGAGACAAATCCTGTTCACCCAACAGATTGCTCATTGCTGGCACCATATAATACTCACAAACACCTTCCGCCCTTGCCAGGAATGTGGAAATCTGTAGAACGGTACGGCACCAACTGTGGGCTTTGTCTAGCCCTCCCCTCACCAGCAACCTTTTTGGGCTCTTGGAGCTACAGAAAACTACATTCAAAACAATGGGAAGATGATCTAAAAGACAGCAATAAAATACTACACACTCCTATATAAATACACCAAAGCTTTGGGAGAGAAGCAAAGTGAACCAAAGTTCTCTTTGTTTACTCTAACTACTAGCCATGGTTCATTTTATTTATAAGGCTCTTTTGGATGATACAGCATAATTTCACTTTATTATTACACGTCAGACATTACGCATTTGTCATATCGTAGGTCAACTTCTAATCAGTGTAGGTCAGTATGAGGAGACATAATTGTTTACTGCTGAGTGCTTGGTGTGAGGAGACATACACATATTCCAAGACATAGCTGCTTGGTATCTAATAACCCTGAGACTGCAAGGCTAGAGTACAACCTGCCCTTTTCTTTATTTACAGGACATGTAAACCTTCACTTACTTAGTAAGCAAATATGACGTTTATTTCTAAGCAAAGTTCTGAAGAGAATTAACGCTTTCTCAGGTTTAGACAGTCTGATAGTGTACACCGCCCTGTACAAACAAACATACTTTCAATCACTTCCTGCCACACCAAGGTGATGCTCTCCTGTCACATGACCTCTCTCCTTCATGGCAACAAGGATGCTGCCAAACTGGAGGTGGGACTTCAGGACTATATCCCTGTAGATCTCGTCTATGTACCTTTCTTGTCTTCCTTATGTCTTCCAAGTCTGCTACTCTTGCCTCCAGAGATTGGACTTGTTCCCTGAGAGCAAAGAGCTCCTTGCACCTTGTGCATACGTAAGACCCCTCACCAACTGGGAGAAAATCATACATGTGACACTCAATGCAAGCCTCCATCTCACTTCTGGACTGCTGTCTGCATCTTCGTTTTAAGGTTGTGTTTAGATATTTAAGTTATTTACTTACTAAGTGTTGCTGGGGATACTTATACTAATAAAACTATACCTAATATGTTTAATGTACTTTTTCACCTGAAATTTAATTAATCTCAGGTCCTTAATGTATGCTGATGAGAATAAACAGCTGCACCTGAGAGTGAATATGGCACCTCCTTTCCTTTAAGAGGTTTAAGCACCTATAAAGTTACAATTATCCCAGGGATGGGTGGGTGTTGCGAGGGAGGGAAAATAGACTTATTAAAAGCTGCTGCTACAGAGTACCCTGTCCTTTGCTTCTAAGATAATCTGTGACCAATCTCCAGGGGGAGTTCCACATCCTTGCTTGGAAAGATGGAGTCTTGGGTTCTAAATCTATACAGAAAGCTGTCCTCTGTGTTTTAAATTTAAACTAGGCCCTGACTGAGTATTAAATTTAAACTGGAAGCTCTCTGCTGGGTTCTAAATCTAACCAGAAAAGCTGTCTTCTGTGTCTTATTTTTTTACTGAAAACTCTTTGCTGCTACTAGGCCCTGACTGATTTAACAAATACACTGGGTTCACAGATTAATCAGCTTTATTCTAAAGAATTCCTTTTTCCCCCAAGATTTAGAAAAAGTTCCCAGAAGTAATACTTACAATTGCAGATCTCTCTCCAGAAGTAGCAGTCCCCTTTTGTAGTCCTTCAAGACTGAGAGGAGAACTGCACATTCCTGATCGTAGCCCCAGTCTGGTCCCGGACCTCTGAGTTGTCCACCTTAATCAGAAGCTTGGAGACTGAAGAACCTCCTTCTTTTTCATGATGTCATCCATATATATCTCTGGAATCCGCCTTCCTCCATCAGTTACCTCAGTCTCCAAGCAGCTGACTAGGTCGAGCCCGGGGGTCCGGGCTCACTGGAGGAACAACTAAGGATTAGTTTTGAGTGTAGTGGAGTTATTAGTCTGGTTACAGGATCAAAACAAAAAAAAAATGGGTAGTCTGTACCTTTAATGCTTAGGAGCTGTGCCTGCCGGTGCCTTAGACTCTCCTCTCCCTCTCTTAGTCTCTCCTCTGTGCGGCACACGAGGTTGTCAGAGGGGCCGGTTCGCTCCCAGTTAACTGCAGTGGAGCTGAGCCGGCAGAGGTGTGTTTACCGTTCAGCCAAGCGCCAAACAGAAGACCTGCCTGTGAGCGCGCCTCTGGCTGAACGAGGGGGGAGGGGGCCTGGAGCCGGTCCTCCGCGAGGAGTTTACTGGGTCGATTTGTGGCCCTCCGGTCCTCCTCGGTCTGTGCGGCGTTCAGCCCATCTGCTTCGCTGCGGAGCAGCTCAGGTAAGAGGGCAGGCTGGGGGAGCGGTTTTTCTCTTGCCATTCTTCTTTTACCGCGGCGCGGGAGCACCTTGCTAGAGTGCAGACCCGGCCACGTGGCATTCGCGTGGGAGTGCTGCTTCAGCTCCCGCGCTCCTCCCTGCTCGTTTTCCCTGCTCTAGGGCCGCGGTTGGTTCGTGTGAGCGGCTCAGGGGGGGACAGCTAGGGTGCTTCCTTTTTATTTGCGGTGCGTTTAAAAAAAAAAAAAAAGATTTCTTTCAGCCCGTCATCGCAAGGCCCAGCACAGCAGGGTCAGAATCTCCCTGGGGGGCTGCTGACTGTAGCGGTTGCCTTGGGGGGTGGGGGCGTTGGTTGTGCGAGGCCCTAAAGTGGGAAAGGGAAAGCCCTTTAGGATTATGTCACCCAAACCCCATTGTATGATTTGTGGGGCTAAGAGGAGTTCCCTGTTGGATTCCGGAGTGTGTCGGAGTTGCTCTAAGGAGGCCGCAACCCTGGACCCGCCCAGGATGAGTGTGGGGGAGCTGTCGGGGTCTGAAGCTGGGCCTCCGGACGCCCCTTCCCCGGGCTCAACCCGTGTGGAGCCGGTGGCGGGGCCCTCGGCCGCCTTGGGAGGTCCAGTGCCCCAGGTGCCCTGGGCAAAGGGGCTCGAGTCCATTTTTTCCCCTGATTTTGTGGCTCTTCTGCAGCACGCAGTGGGTGGTCTGCCCCTCCCACAGCCAGATCCTTCAGAAGGGCCCCGCGTAAAGCGGGTCCACCAGACTCTCCCCGCAGAGGGTCAACCCGGCGGCAAGAGGCTGCGGTTGGATGCGGAGTCGGATGCGCCCTCCTTGACGTCGGAGGGGCGTCTGTCGGAGGAGGAAGGCGAGACTGGGCTCCCCGAAGAGGACTTGGAAGAGGGGGAGCTCGACGACAAGGAGGAGCAAGCCAGAGTGGTCCGAGTCTTTCGAAGGGAAGAACTGCCGGCCCTGATCGCTGAGACGCTGACCGCTTTGAATATGCCTGTGCAGGAGCCGTCAGAGGACGAGTCTCTGGAGGATCCTTTGTTGCAGGTCTTCCGTAAGTCTCAGAGAGCCTTTCCGGTACACAGGGTCTTCCAAGAGTTGATTCAAGAAGAGTGGAACGTCCCGGAGGCGGCCCTGAGGGGCTCGCGGGTGTTAGGACGGTTATATCCACTGGTGGATCGAGATCGGGAGGTGTTCAAGCCCCCCAAGGTGGATGCTGCTGTGGCAGCGGTGATAAAGAAGACCACCATCCCAGTGGAAGGCGGCGCGGCCCTCAAGGACGCTCAGGACAGGAAGCTGGACGCTCTGTTGCGTCAAGTGTTTGACACTAATACTCTGTCCCTCCAGGCGGCTATCTGTGGGGCTGGTCTCAACAGGTGCAATCCACGCCGGCGGATGACAAGTCAGTGGGGGCGGCCCGCCTGGAGTCGGGTGCGGCCTATTTGTCCGATCTTCACTATGACCTCATGCGGGGTCTCTCCAACAGTATGGCGTCGGCGGTGGCCGCCAGACGGTACCTGTGGCTCCGTTCCTGGGCGGCAGATTCTTCGTCAAAGGCCAGGCTGAGTAAGCTCCCGTTCAAGGGGCGCCTCTTGTTCGGAGAAGATCTGGAGAAGTTGGTCAAGGATTTGGGCGAGTCAAAGGGCGGTAAGCTGCCGGAGGACAAACCCAAGCAGGGCCGTGGCGCCTCATCAAGCAGAACTCAACAGCGGGACTTTCGCCGCTTTCGTTTTCAAAGGTTCGGTACCGGACAGAGAGGCAGGTTCCCTGCCCGAAACCAGGGGTTTCGTGGTTTCCGGGGAGCCGGCAGAGGCTTTGGGGGGGCGGCGTCTACCTCCTCCTCCTCCGCCTCTGCCCTGCGGAAGGCGCAATGAGATACGGTGGACCCAGGGGCCTCTGGTTCCTGTAGGAGGCAGGCTACAGGAGTTCTATGCCGCTTGGGTCCAAATTACTTCGGATCAGTGGGTGCTGGAGGTCATAAGAGAGGGCTACGCGCTGGAGCTTCAGCGACCAGTGCACGATGCCTTCGTGCGGTCTCCCTGCAAGGCACCGAGCAAGTGCGAGGCGGTGCGGGAGACCGTACAGAGGCTGCTAGACCTCCGGGCGATAGAGCCGGTGCCGCAAGACCAGCACGGTTGCGGTCGATACTCCATATATTTCGTGGTCCCAAAGAAGGACGGAGGATTCCGGCCTATCCTGGACCTCAAAGGGGTGAACCGGTGTCTTCGTGTGGCCCATTTCCGCATGGAAACCCTCCGTTCCGTGATTGCAGCGGTCCGGCCGGGAGAATTTCTCACCGCTCTGGACCTGTCCGAGGCCTATCTCCTCCTTCCCATTCGGCGGGAACATCACCGGTTTCTCCGCTTTGCGGTGCCCTTCGGTCATTTCCAGTTCCGAGCATTGCCGTTCGGCCTAGCGACGGCGCCGCGCACCTTCACGA
Organism: Ichthyophis bannanicus; assembly: GCA_033557465.1. NCBI lineage: Eukaryota > Metazoa > Chordata > Amphibia > Gymnophiona > Ichthyophiidae > Ichthyophis > Ichthyophis bannanicus. The sequence continues at coordinate 323,867,827 of CM066038.1, read as the reverse complement.
AGGTTATGGTAGTGGTGGCGGCGGCCTTGCGCAAAGAAGGCGTGCTGGTGCACCCTTACCTGGATGACTGGTTGATCAGGGCGAAGTCGAAGGACGAGAGCGTGCAGGCCACGTCCAGGGTGGTCAGTTTCCTGGAAAGCCTTGGTTGGGTGGTCAACAGGGCGAAGAGCCAGCTAGTTCCCTCCCAAGACATGGAATACTTAGGAGCACGCTTCGACACAGGGACCGGGCATGTGTTCCTGCCGTGGCAAAGGGCGCAGAAGTTGCGGACGTTAGTCCGGAAGTTCCTGAAGAGACGGGAGTCCACGGCGTGGCAGTACCTGCAACTGCTGGGCACCATGGCGGCGACCATCGAGCTGGTACCGTGGGCGAGGGCTCACATGCGGCCCTTGCAGAGGGCGCTGCTCAGGCGCTGGTCGCATCAGCGGGACCCGCTGTCCCGGAGACTCGCTTGTCCGGATGAGACGCGAGCGGAGCTGCGCTGGTGGTTAGATCCCCGCTCCTTGCAGAGGGGGAGGCCCCTGCAGGTGCCCGAGTGGATAGCCTTAACAACGGATGCCAGCCTCCTGGGTTGGGGGGCCCACTGCCGGGGTCATTTCGCTCAGGGGCAGTGGGATCCTCAGGAGCGCTCGTGGTCGATCAATCGTCTGGAGTTGCGAGCGGTGTTGCTGGCGTTGGTGTGTTTCCAGCTGGACCTAGTAGGGTCGGCGGTAAGAGTCTTCTCTGACAACGCCACTGCGGTGGCCTACATCAATCGCCAAGGCGGAACCAGCAGTACGGCTCTCGAGGCGGAAGCCGCGACTCTGTTCGCGTGGGCCGAGCGGCAGCTCCTGGCAGTGTCGGCAGCGCATGTGGCAGGAGTGGACAACGTGGAAGCCGACTTCCTCAGTCGCGTGCAGGTGGATCCAGGGGAATGGGTCCTCCATCCAGACGTGTTCGCGATGCTCACGCGGCGGTGGGGCACGCCGGTGATGGATCTGATGGCTACCTTCTGCTCGGCGAAGGCCAGCCGCTTCTTCAGCAGGAGAAGGGAGCGGATGTCCGAAGGTCTCGATGCGCTCATTCAGCCCTGGCCGGAGGGCCAGCTGCTGTACGTCTTCCCGCCGTGGGTACTCATTGGAAGAGTGCTCCAGCGGGTGGAGAGCTTCCGGGGGCTGGTGATCTTGGTAGCTCCGGACTGGCCTCGTCGTCCCTGGTATGCAGATCTGCTGAGGCTTCTGGTCGCGCGGCCGTGGCGGCTCCCGGTCCGTCCGGATCTGCTGGCGCAGGGGCCTCTGTTCATGCCTCATGTGGATCGGTTCTCGCTTACGGCTTGGCTATTGAGAGGGCTCGGTTGAGGACAAGGGGCTATTCCTCGGCGGTGGTTTCCACGCTGTTGAAGGCTTGGAAAAAGTCAATGTCCTTGGCGTATGTCCGGGTCTGGAGAGTTTTTGAGGCGTGGTGCAGTGAGAGACACTTGGTGGCGCTCAGGGCGTCCCTTGCTCAGATTTTGGAATTCTTGCAGGACGGTTTCGACAAGGGCCTGGCGGCGGCTTCGCTTCGGGTGCAGGTCATGGCTCTGTCGTGCTACCGCGGACGGGTGGCCGGTAGATCCATAGGAGAACATCGGGATGTCAAGCGTTTTCTGCGCGCGGTGGCGTTACTGCGGCCGTCCAGACGTCATCTGGTGCCACAATGGCAGCTCCCGCTGGTGTTGGCGGCACTGGAGCGGGAACCCTTTGAGCCCTTGAGCTCGGCTTCATTGAAGGATCTCACCTTGAAGGTCGAGTTTCTGGTGGCCATTTGCTCGGCCAGGCGAATCTCGGAGCTGCAGGCGTTATCCTGTAAGGAACCCTTCCTGTCTTTTTTCGAGTCGAAGGTGGTCTTGCGGCCTGTGCCGGCGTTCTTACCCAAGGTCGTGTCGACGTTTCATCTGAATCAGGACATTTCCTTGCCTGTGTTCCGGGCGGACGCAGCGGGTTCCGTGTCGCGGGCGCTGGACGTTCGTCGGGCCTTGAAAAAGTATCTTCGGCGTACGGCGGGATTCCGCAGATCGGAGAGGTTATTTATCCTGTTCGCGGGTCCTCGCCGAGGAGAGGCGGCCTCCAAGGCCTCCATCGCCCGGTGGATTAGGGAGGCGATTGCATCGGCCTTCTTGCTGAAGGGGAGGCAGGTCCCGGAGGGGCTGAGAGCCCATTCCACCAGGGCCCAGGCTACGTCCTGGGCGGAGTTATAAGCGGTGCCGCCGGTGGAGATTTGTAGGGCGGCCACGTGGTCCTCTTTGAATCCCTTTATTAAGCACTACCGGTTGGACGTCCAGTCGGCGCAAGATGCCGGTTTTGGGGCGGCGGTGCTGCAAGCGGCTGCGGCTGGGCCCTCTCGTTAACTTTACTGCTCTGGTACTTACTCAAAGGTCCAGGACCAGACTGGCTACGATCAGGAAGGTGAAATTAGACTTACCTGCTAATTGTTGTTCCTGGAGTAGACCCAGTCTGGTCCCGCATCCCACCCCGGTGTTAGGTGGGGGCTTGCAGCACGGTCTACAGTTCTCAATGATGACAGGTAAGAAAAAAAAAAATGTTTGGTTGTCATCTTTAAGGGGGGTGGGCGAACAGGTGAGAGGGTAGTCTGGGCACCCTTAGGGTTCACAGTTCGTTAGGTGATCGGTTCTTCTGTTTCAGTGCCGGGTGGTTGGAACCTTGCGGGTGGTAAGTGAGGTCTTGACTTATTTGTTGCTCTGGTGAGTCTGCTTTGTCATTAGGGTACTGATGGAGGAAGGCGGATTCCAGAGATATATATGGATGATGACATGAAAAAGAAGGAGGTTCCTCAGTCTCCAAGCTGCTGATTAAGGTGGACAACTCAGAGGTCCGGGACCAGACTGGGTCTACTCCAGGAACAACAATTAGCAGGTAAGTCTAATTTCACCTTCAAGAAGTTTGCAAATGAAAGGAAAAAGGGAGATGGGTCAATAAAGGACAAGTAGAGTCATCTCCACCAGTTGACAGCAGTGGTAGTGTTGGGTTACTACTCTCTCTTTCCTGTTAGTTTCAACTCCTTCTTCCACCTCAGTCTCACTCATTTTCTTCCTTTGGAGTCAACTCCAACTGTCTCTTTACTCCACCACCTCTCTGGATGACTGTCATGTTTCAACACCCTGACAAATGCACTTCTTCCTTTTTCATTACTTTGACTCCTGACTTTCCTTATTTCTTGAACTATCTTCCCCTTCCCTCATTCTTGGGGATTTTACCATTCATGTTGATGACCCCTCTGATTATTATGCCCCCAAAGCTCCTTGCCTTAGCCTCCTCATTCAACTTCCAACTGTATTCTATTGCCCCTACTCACCAGCATGGTCATTGCCTGGACCTTGTTTCTTTCTCCAACTACTCACTCTTGAACTTCTCCACTTCTTTTCTTCCCCTACCTGACCATCATTTGTTAATTTTCACCCTTAATCACCCTCTGCCATAGTCTTATCCTATCTCCATCTCCTCTCTCATCCATTGTGTCATCTGAGTCCGTTGATGAGGCAGTCTCCTCCAATAACACTATATTTCTGATTTGAATGCTCTTCCTTCTCCCATTCCATGCCCTGTGAAACATACTGTACCTTAGCTTTAGCTGACCTCTGAAATCTGCTACCTATGTTACTGTGCCTGGTCTGCTGAGCGTCTATGGCTTAAATCCCATATGCTGACTTTTATATCTCATATTCATGCTAACCTCTTTCCAGTCTGCCATAGTGCTCACCAAGCTAGAGTACTATGTCCATCTGAGAAACTCTCTTGCCTCTGATCCTTGCTGTTCTTTGCAATGCTCAACTCTCACCTTAAAATTCCTCCACCCCCAATCCCTCCTTTGCTATCTGCCCAATTTAGGATTACTACTTCCACAAAAAGGTTCACAAGATTAGTCTTGAGTTCTCCACTGGGTCACCTCAGTCTTCCCCTTCCTCTCTTCATTCTCAAATCCTACCTTCAAACTCTGTGATCCTTTCTTCCTTTTCTAATATCACTGAGAAGGAAATTCCACATCTTTTCTTCTCCAAACTCACTGCTTGCTTCTCTGATTCTATTCCCAGCTATCTACTAAGATCCTTTTCCCCTGCTGTCATTCCTTCCCTCTATCATGTCCTCAATTTATCACTTTTCAGTGCAACTGTTCCTGTTACCTTTAAACATGCTGTGGTTACACATCTCCTCAGTTCACGAGACTTCGGTAAGGAAGAACCTCCAGGCCTGGAACGGAAGGAGCATGGCAAGCCACCCACCATGTTTAAAGTAGATTTGCCATATGGGCCCAACAGGAGTGCACCCCCTCCTGGCTGGCATTTAAAATAATCCACTTAATGTTTTAATGTAAATCATGTTAATCATATAGTGTAATTTTATAAGGAGCCATGTAAACAGACATATCATTTATACATGAAAATCACCTATTTCAAGGACCTGCACATGTATATTGATCGGCTGCTATTCTGTAAGCATGTACTTTCAGTGTGGGTGTTCAAAAGGGTGGAGCTTGAGTGCTGTGTGAATGGATCACAAATTTACACACAAGTTATAAAATACTATAATGTACGTGCATTCTTTAAATATCTAAGAACGCATTTATTACCTGCCATAGTGCAGGCATAAGTGCCCTCAACTAGTTTGGCATCTACCATTTATACCCTTGTTTTAGAAAGTAAAGTACATGTGCACTTCACTTTATAAAATAGGCCTCAAATATGTACATTCTAATGTGCATTATTTCTGCACAAGTTTATAACATCACTCTCATAGTGTATAAATTATTAATTCACATGAAACATTCCCAGACTAACAGATAAAACTCCCCCAACAACAAGGGCAGAGAAGAAGTAGGATGTTTCACTTTACAACTCAAGTTTCAAAAAACATCGGGCCCAATATTCAAGATTTAGTCATGTTTATCATGTTTCTCTTTTAGTGCATTATGTCCTATGCAAAGTTGTCAAGTTTTAATGTAAACCGCATTAATCTTTTAATAAATTATATTTAAAGATCCTATGTAACATTTAAAAGTATTATGGTTAAATGTAAACCACTTTGATCTAAAGAAAAGCAGTCTATAAAGAAGACTATTACACAAATAAATATTTGACTACTGGCATTGAAAATCTGGTCAGTCAGATAGTGTGGAAGCTAACCGGTGCTAAGCAGCTGTTGCCCGGTTAACTTCTGTGGCAAAAGGTAGGCCACCCTTTAAAGTGCCTATCTTTCATAGGTTAGCAATAACCGGGCAGCGGCTGAATATTGATGCTGCCCAGTTATTGCAGGTGCTGCCTCTGCTCTGCTTCTGGAAAGTCCCAATGCTGGCCGACTAACTTGTAGCATCAAGGCATTCAGCAGAGGCACTTGTGCACATTCAATGGCATTAACCACGTTAGTGCCACTGAATATCCTGGTCTGCTAAATGCATTAACCACTATCAATATCTGGCCCATTCTGTTCAAATTCTGGTGTCACATCAGTCCTGTCCAACCATTAGGCAAAACTAAGCAGTCACCTAGGACAATTTCTGAGGGGCAGCAAAGAGCAGCAGCAGTCAAAGTAAACAATAGATCCTGACAGCCATACAAACTCAAAGAGCCATTAGTACATTCTTTTACCTGCAGGGAGAGTGGGCACATACATACATCCAAAGCAAAGTCTAATATTTAAAAGTATGCAGGGTCATCCCCGCTATTCGTGCCTCTTCCTGGTCCCATTTAACTTCCCTGTGTCTTGTAAGGGGAAGGTAGACGGGGGATGGGAAAGGGGCGGATTGGGGGCAGCGTCAGGGCGGGCAGTGGGCGGTCGTTGGACATACAGAGCCGATTCTAATGTCGGCCCTGTATGTCTGGGGCTGGCAACTTGCACGGGGAACTTATTCCTCTTCCGAGGTGGAATAAGTTCCCCTAGATGCCAGGGATCAGCGGGCCCGGTGCGTGGATGGGGCAAGGGGGCCGAGCAAATTCCCTGCAGCTCAATCCTGGCCTTAGAAGGTCAGATCAGGAGTCGGGCTGCGGGGAATCAGCTTCAGGAGCCGGCGGCCAGGGATCACGGCGCTTCAGTGGAGCCGCAGTGCCAAGGAAACCGGACGCCATGGTGATGGGGCTCCATTTAAGAGCCTTGACTAAGCTAGGCCAGACATACAGGCCTGTTCACGATTCTGATCCCGCAGGGCTAGATGTGCCCCGTGGGATCAGAATCGCAACTCCTTCTATGCATCCGGTTCCAGACGGACGCACAGAGGGCCCAGACGTGTGGGATGGAATCGGGCTCATGATGTCCGATTATGCATTTTATAGGATTGTTGTGGTATTTTGATGATCATGATCATTGAGTTTAATTATCAAAACCTTGGGGGGAGGGGAGGGAACGCCCACTCCTTATATGGCATTCTTCACATTATCACTGCAACTAGCGCTGGTAACATTAAGACGGTTTAGTAAACATACCCCTAACTTTGCCAAGATGGGCCAATACCTCAGGGAGTCGTTAGTGGGATAGGAACAGCTGGGGGATGTAGAAAAACAGTGGGCAAAACTGAAAGGGGATATTTTAAGGGTAACCAACCTTTTTGTTAAAATGGTAATAAAGGAAAAGGAGACCGCTATGGCTTTCAAAAGAAGTAGCTTAAAAAGTGAAGAAAAAGAGGGAGGCCTTCATGAAATACAAGAGATCACAGAGAGAGGAAGACAGGCATCTATATTTGGAAAAACTTAGAGAAGCTAGCAAAGTAGTTAGGAAAGCAAAGATTCAAAAAGAGGAGGAAATAGCCAATGCAATAAAATGGGGGATAAGACATTTTTCAGATATGTTAGTGAGAAGAGGAAGGGCAGAAGTGGTATTGTCAGACTCAAGGGTAAAGGGGAGGAATATGTAGAAGCTGATGAGGATAAAGCAGAATTGCTTAGCACATATTTCTGTTCTGTGTTCGCAGATGAAGAACCAGGAGCAGGACCTCAGAAAACACCCACAAACGGGAAAAGAAGCGAGGGACATCTTGAACAATTTTCAGAAGAATGTGCTCGTGAGAAACTAGCTCAACTTAAAGTAGACAAAGCAATGGGACCGGATGGGATACACCCTAGAATACTGAGGGAACTTGGGGACGTTCTAGCAGCTCCACTGACTGACCTTTTCAATGCCTCGTTGGAGTCGGGAGTCGTGCCAAAGGACTGGAAAGAGGCTCATGTGGTGCCTTTACACAAAAGCGGAAGTAAGGATGTGGTTGAAAACTACAGGCCGGTTAGTTTAACTTCGGTGGTGAGTAAATTTTTGGAAACGCTGCTGAAAGAGAAAATAGTGAGGTTTCTGGAGTCCAGTGGATTACAGGATCCGAGGCAGCATGGATTCACCAGAGGCATGTTTTGTCAGACAAATCTGATTGATTTCTTTGACTGGGTGACCAGGGAGTTGGACCGAGGGAGAGCCCTAGATGTGGTGTATTTGGATTTCAGTAAAGCCTTTGACACTGTTCCTCACAGGCGACTTATAAACAAACTTAGCACCCTAGGGATGGACCCTAAAGTTACTGCTTGGGTTAGAAATTGGTTGAGTGGGAGGCGACAAAGAGTACAGGTAAATAAAGCTCACTCTGAGGAGAAGGATGTTACCAGTGGTGTGCCCCAGGGATCTGTCCTTGGTCTGATTCTTTTTAATATCTTTGTTAGTGATATAGCTGAAGGGCTGTCGGGTAAGGTTTGCCTCTTTGCGGATGATACCAAAATCTGCAATAGAGTAGACACCCATGAGGAGGGATCTAGCTAAGCTTGAAAAATGGTCTAGATTTTGGCAGCTGGGATTTAATGTTAAAAAATGTAAGGTCATGCATTTGGGCTGTAGCAATCCAAGGGAGCAATATAGTATAGGGGGTGAAGTACTTTTGTCCACTAAAGAAGAGTTGACCTAGGCGTGGTTGTGTCTAATGATCTTAAAGTAGCTATACAGGTAGAAAAGGCAAAAGCTAGAAGGGTGCTTGGGTGCATACAGAGAGGAATGGCTAGCAGAAAAAAGGAGGTGATAGTGCCTCTGTATAAGTCTTTGGTGCGACCTCATTTGGAGTTTGGTGTGCAATTCTGGAGACCGCACTTTCAAAAGGATGTGAACAGGATGGAGTCGGTGCAGAGGGTGGCTACTAAGATGATTAGTGGTCTTCATTATAAAGCATATGAGGACACACTTAGGGATCTTAATATGTACACCTTAGAGGAAAGGGGGGATAGAGGTGATATGATTAAGATGTTTAAATACCTCCGTGGCATAAATGCTCAGGGAGATAGCCTCTTTCAATTGAAAGCAAGTTCTGCTATGAGGGGACATGGATTGAGGGTGAAGGGGGATCGATTCAGGAGTGATATACGGAAATATTTCTTTACGGAAAGAGTGGTGTATCTGTGGAATAGTCTCCCAGTGGCGGTGGTAGAGATGAGGACAGTAACTGAATTCAAAAAAGCATGGGACAAACACAGAGGATCTCTAAAGGTAAAAAGGGGACTGTTGTAGTTGTTGATATGGAAGGACAGACTAGATAGGCCATGTGGTCTTTTTCTGTCGTCATGTTTCTATGTAACCTATGTTGGCTCCACGCACGTCTGCAATCACTATCCCAAACAACCAGAACAAGCACAATGCAAATATGTTCCACCAAGTGGCCATTGTGTATGCTAGATTATCATGCAGTAGTGTATCCTACGCACATTGTGTCGTACGTGCGTTGCGGAGAACGCACATAGCAGGGCGCCTGATATGCAGCACACACAATAATGCACGTGACGTTGCACAGCTTGCTATGTGCCTTATGAGATATATCTAGGCACCTTAGCATTTGTGGTCAGATTATGGCACGTAGCAACGCATGTCCCAAACAGACGTCACACGCATTAGTATGAGCGCTGCAATGCGCATTCACCGTAACGCACGCAAGATGCAACACACATATACCACAATACTGCACACTACAGTTGACTACCTGTCCATTGCCCTTCCCCTGTGCTCCCACCAATTCTAGGACTACAGCTGTTCCCCAGCCCCCAACCATGGTCTGACATTCGGCAGCAGCAGGCACAGTCAGACTTTACCTGCTGCACCACGCCAGGTGCCCTGGCCATGCACGAACTAACCACGGACACTCCACTAGCCAGTCTAGCCTGCATGTTGTCAGACGGCTGCCTAGGGTGAGAACTTACACAATCTTGACGATGCATATATTCATATGATTCTTGCAAGGTATTGTGGGTAATGTAGTTCTTTCACTCCCAAACACAGCTGAAGACAATAATTGAGTTGTGATACCAGTGGTAAGGCCAATAAAATACTTCTTTTATTGATGGGGTTTAATTCACCCAGCACAAATATGCTTGGTAGCAATATAAATGAGGTTACTTGCTTGCAGTGTTTAAATGGATAACATAAAGTCACAAAGCAAATCAGAAAACAACCTTCAGCTTGTCAGGCAATTAGCTAATGTTTTCTTAGCAAATAATTACCAAATAAAAAGGCACAAAGAAATAAATAAACTTTGCTTGTTAGGTTAACTTCTGCTTATTTTCCACGCAGATCCCAGCAGTGATTCTCCCTTGCTCACACACACAATCAGGTGCAGCTTTAATTACTATCAATTGACCAGCTGAAACCCTTTAGCTGGCTGGCTGCTACTGTGTGAACCCAAATCCTGCTTTAAGAGCTGTTTGCAGTGGAAATAAAGAACAAAGTTAGGTTTCTTTGTGATGGCTGAGGTGTTTGCTCACAGAAAGCTAGCAATAGCATTTAGATAGAGAACAGTCCATGTAATGAATAGTTTCATCTGCTGTATCTCCCCCTTCATCAATCAGCATAGGGTCACTATCATACATTGGCACAGACGAGTCTTTCCATAAGGCACTATCATGAGAATGCTTATTCCCTTGCTGCCATTCACTATTATAGATAGGGTCTGGATCAGTGTTCATATCTGAGCCTCTCCTGCTATCATAATTCCTCTCTGTATAGCCTGGCCAGTATGTAATCCAGTTCTGATGTCCAGCCTTCCAATCTTGATCCCTGGACACTGGATCCTCTCTCACATACCTTCTGGCATAGGTCTGAAAGTCCCTTCCACGTGCAGTCTTCTCTCTTCCAGGTAGCCACTGGTGATTCCTATCTCTGCCCTTCCATTCCTCTGGCTGACTCCAGTCCAATGGACTCTGCTGGCATTTGGAATACCTCCCAGTATGGGTACTGCCTTGGACTCTCCCAGACCTGCCAATGGCCTTTCTTCTCTTCCTTCCAGAGAGTTTCCTTCTCTCTCTATCCGCTTGGCTTGGCTTCTGCTTCTCGAGATGATGTTGGTGCTTGAGCTTGAAGCTGTTGCTGTATCTCCCTCTGTAGCTGTTATCTGTAGAATAAGCTCTATTCTTATTCTGTTCTAATGTGTGCTCCTCCCTAACACAGCGCAGCTGTGTTGAATCAGGCCCTGCCCTTTGAGATGAGTGCTTAGGGATTACCTCATAGCTCTCTTGATTGCACACACGTTTTCTCACTTCAGCCCCTCTCATGGCTGCTGGAAACCTGGTGCATTCTGGGACTGGTAGTCTTTTAGGTGAAAACTCTGTTTTCTTACTTCTACCAGAACTGACAGGTTGCTTGTTCAAAGTCACATCATCATTTCTATAGCTCCTACCTGAGCTATGATAAGCTTCCTTATCACAATGTTCACAGTGGAACTATGCGCACCTGGCAGTTACCCCAGTGAGTGGCCCCCAGAGCAGGGGGGAAGCACACATATATTACCTGAAACAGATACTATGTAGCACTATGTGGGAACATAGCCATGCCATGGTCACTGTTTGGTCAGTGTGAGAGTGCCCTAACAGCACGACGTGCTGTGGCCACCTTGTCCATGCAGGTGGTGGTTGGGCACTACAATTTCCCAGCCATTGACCTAATCCCTCTGCAGATGCATCCTGCCCAGTCCACCCTGCCCAGTCCATATCTACAATACCTTGCTCCTCATTATGCATATTTGCAGGCTACCGCTGGTAATAGTGGGGCATTGTGGGCCCAGTGAGGTGTAGGCAGCCACGAAACACCGGATAGACACACACACACACACATATTCCTATTGCAGCACTGTGCAAAGATAGGGGTGTTTGGCAACCCTGGCGCCACACTGGTCCTGATCACAGTGCCGACATTACCAGACTGTGCAGGAGGTAGTAGTAGTGCTCCGGTGGTGACTGTGGCTCTGTGCTCGGGCCAACAGCCTGACACTGCATGGAGCTTTGGATAGTGGAGCTTGTGTGAGTGGGTGTTTGCACCCCTGTTGGCCACTGCTTTGGGGATTGCACATGTTGATGTTGTATCTGCATTGTGGGGTAAAATATAGGGACATGCTCCGCAGGATCTACAGCTGGGACCTGAACCTGTGACCCACTGCTCCAGGACACACTGGCTGTATGTACTGCACCACACTGTTACCACAGAAGCACAGCAGTCCCTGGGGTTACCTTTACTTCTCCTCAGCCAGACCTTTTCTGTTGCACTGCACACCATGTACTGGTACAGGGCATGGCCTGGGTGCACTGCAGACAGGTGCCATTGCCCCCTCCAGCACCAACACATGCCCTCCTGCCATGCTGCCTGGCTATATGCTGGTGGTGCACAGTCCCAGGACATCCACTGTGCAGGTAGGCGGTTGCTTAGGGAGTGGGGTCTGGGGTGGGGAGGCATACATGGACATCCTCACATCCCCCCAACACTGCCTACCAATATTATGTCACTTCCACATGGGGGAGGGATGGCTGGGGGGATGTCAGGTCAGTGCCCTAGCAGCTATTGGCTAGGGTGGACGAGGTAGATGTAGGTGGATTGTGTTTGTCCTTGGTCAGCTGCTGTCTTGCTGATTTCCAGTTGCTATGTTCCTAGGCGACAGCCTAGTCCACCCTGTGACCCATCTGCCCCCACTACATGTCCCACCTGCAGCCCCCTATGCTCCATTTGCACCATCACCATAGTGACCTTTCATACTTGGGCACTATGCTGTTGCTAGAAATGAAGCACTACTATCACTTTTCTTGGGCTCCCTGCCTATGTTGTACATTGCTGATGCTGAAATGGTTTCACCCTCCTGCATATCTGCATCTAACAACAGGTTTTCAGTCCCGGTAATGTTCAGCCCTTCAGTTCCCTGCGTTAGTGTAGTAGGAGCCTCTCCCCACCCACTCCCCGCTCATTGACCCCTTCTCTCCGCCTTCTCTCTGCCCTCTGCAGGACTTACCACAGACAGTGACATTAACACGCGTTAGGTGCCCTTAACACGCGTTAATGTTGCCGCTGCTATGTTAACGCAGTTTAGTAAACATATCCCTTAGTAAGGACTGACTTGCTACATAGGTCCCAGGCCATAATCCTCTAAGGTAATCTGTTAACAATTTCCTGGGTGATTCACATAGTCCTTGGTTTGATGGAGGGAACCTTTCAAATTGCCCCTTTGACCTTTCACTTTAAATTTAAATGTGACCTTTCACTTTACATTTAAATTTAGCCTATTCTTCCTTCAATACTAAGTTATACTCTGATTTAAATTTAAACGAAAAGCTCTCTGCTGATACTAGGTCCTGACTGAGATTTAAATTTAAACTAAAAGTTCTCTGCTGATACTAGGCCCTTGACTGAGTTTTAAATTTAAACGAAAAGCTCTCTGCTGCTTTTAAATTTTAACTAACATAAGAACATAAGATATGCCATACTGGGTCAGACCAAGGTCCATCAAGCCCAGTATTCTGTTTCCAACAGTGGCCAATCTAGGTCATATGTACCTAGCAGTTTCCCCAAGAGACACAGGTTCCACAATGCTTTTATTGGTTCAAGCATTGATATCCTGGGTCCCTTCTTAATGATGGTTTATGGACCTTTCCTCCAGGAACTTGTCCAAACCTTTTTTAAACCCAGCTGCACTAACAGCCTTTACTACATCCTCCGGTAACAAATTCCAGAGCTTGATTACACGTTGAGTGAAAAAATATTTTCTTTTATTAGTCTTAAATAGTTAACCCTGTAGCTTCATTGCATGTCCCCTAGTCTTTCTATATTCTGATAAGGTAAACAATCGATCTACGTTTACCCGTTCCACTCCGTTCATTAATTTATAGACTTCTATCATATCTCCCCTCAGCCACTGTTCCCTCTAAGCCAGGGGTCTCAAACTCCAGTCCTGGAGGGCCGCAAACCAGTCAGGTTTTCAGGGTATCCCTAATGACTATGCATGAGATATATTTGCATACAATGTGGGTAGTGCATGCAAATATATCTCATGCATAGTCATTAGGGATACCCTGAAAACCTGACTGGTTTGCGGCCCTCCAGGACTGGAGTTTGAGACCCCTGCTCTAAGCTGTGCGCGTGTGCGCGCGCACACACCTCGCCGAGCGAGCACACATACTTTATAACAGCGCACAAAAATTACGGTTCTGATTCTGATAGAAAACAACACAGACATCTTAAAATTTAAAAGTTGTGTATTTACGGTTTTCACAAGTTCTACAATATTATCTAGTGCAATCAATGTGGTGTACATACTGTATTCTGACGTGTAGTCAAATTTTAAAGTATAGAGCTCCGAGTGTCGTTATGTGCCGCACAAAAATTTAACCTTCCTTCAAAAGCTGCACAGCTGATATTTTATGCACACAGAGCCTACAGAAAATTAGAGGGAACATTGCCCTCAGCCGTCTCTCTTCCAGGTTAAAGAGCCCTAACCTTTTTAGCCTTTCTTCATAGGAGTATCTTTCCATTCCCTTTACCATTTTGGTGGCTCTTCTCTGAACCTTTTCTAAAATCGCTATATCCTTTTTAAGATACGGCGACCAGAATTGCACACAATATTCAAGGTGCGGTCTCACCATGGAACGATATAGAGGCATTATAATATCTTTTGTTTTATTTTCCATTCCTTTCCTTATGATACCTAGCATTCTATTTGCTCTCTTGGCTGCCGCTGCACACTGGGCCGAGGGTTTTAACATGGTATCCACAATGACGCCTAAATCTTTTTCCTGGGTGGTGGTTCCTAATGTGGAACCTTGCATCATGTAACCATAGTTTGGGTTGTTCTTCCCTAGGTGCATAACCTTGCACTTGTCCACATTAAATTTCATCTGCCATTTTGATGCCCAGTCTTCCAGTTTATCAAGATTCTCTTGCAATTTTCCACAATCCTCTTGGGTTTTAACAACTTTATATAGTTTTGTGTCATCTGCAAATTTGATAACCTCACTCATTATTTCACTTTCCAGGTCATTTATGAATATGTCAAAAAGCAGCGGACCCAGCACAGATCCATGGGGTACACCACTATTCACCTTTCTCCATTGAGAAAATTGGCCATTTAGCCCTACTCTCTGCTTTCTATCTTTTAACCAGTTCCTGGTCCACAATAGTACACTGCCTCCTATCCCATGAATCTTTAGTTTTGCCAAAAGTCTCTGATGAGGGACCTTGTCAAAGGCTTTCTGAAAGTCCAGATACACAATATCAACAGACTCACCTTTGTCCACCTGTTTATTCACTCCTTCAAAAAAACATAACAGATTAGTAAGACAAGATCTTCCTTGTCTAAAGCCATGTTGGCTGTCTCCCATTAGGTCATGACTATCTACATGCTGAGTAATTTTATTCTTTATGATGGTTTCTACCATTTTTCCCGGTACTGATGTCAGGCTCACTGGTTTGTAGTTTCCCGGATCACCCCTGGAACCCTTTTTAAAAATTGGTGTTACATCGGCGATCCGGCAATCTTCAGGTATTAGAGATGATTTTAATGATAGTTCACAGATTACTAATAGCAGGTCTGCAATCTCATATTTAAGTTCTTTCAACACCCTTGGATGTATACCATCCGGCCAGGTGATTTGCTACTCTTCAGTTTATCTAATAGTTGTAATACATCTTCCCAATGTATCGATATTTCCTTCAATTCTTCCGCACCTTTAAATACCACTTCAGTCATGGGTAACATCCCTACATCTTCCTCAGTAAAGACCGAAGCAAAGAATTCATTCAGTCTCTCCGCTATCGCCTTGTTGCCTCTTAGTGCTCCTTTAACCCCTTGATCATATAATGGACCAACTGACTCTCTCACAGGTTTTTTGCTACGAATGTACTTGAAAAGGTCTTTTGCGTTTTTGCTTCCATAGCAAGCTTCTTCTCAAATTCTCTCTTTGCCTGCCTTATCAATGCCTTGCATTTGACTTGCCAGTGCTTGTGCTGTTTCCAGGTTTCGTCGTTTGACTCTTTTTTCCATTTCCTGAAAGATGCTTTTTTGGCAACAACAGCCTCTCTGACCTCACCTTTAAACCATACTGGCAGTTTTTTGGATTTCCTTCCACTTTTCTTAAAGCGTGGAATACAGCTGGTCTGGGCTTCCAAGATAGTATTTTTCAACAACACCCAAGCTTGATGTACGTCTTTAACCTTTGCAACTGCTCCTTTTAGTTTTTTCTTAATTGTTTTCCTCATTTTATCATAGTCTCCCTTTCGAAAGTTAAAAGGTAGAACTGTGGATTTCCTTACTATCCCTCTTCCACTAATTTAATCAAAGGCGATCATGCTATGATCACTATTGCCAAGTGGCCCCAACACCCTTATCTCTTGCACTAGATCTGGTGTTCCCCTAAGGACTAGGTCTAATATGGCTTCCCCTCTGGTCGGTTCATGAACCAGCTGCTCCAAGAAGCAGTCATTTATTTCATCTAGGAACTTTATCTCCCTAGCACTGTCACTGACCCAATCGATACCGGGGTAATTGAAATCACCCATTATTATTACTGCGCTGTAACCTTTGTTAGCTTCCTTGATTTCTTTGAGCATTTCATCATCCATTTGGTCATTTTGGCCAGGCGCTCGATAGTACACCCCCACTGCCATTGCCTTCCCCCTTTTACATGGAATTTCAATCCATATAGATTCTACAGCAGATTTTGTTTCCTGCAAATCTTTAATCCTTTCTGACTCAATGCCCTCTCTAACATAGAGAGCAACCGCTCCACCAATTTGATCAGCTCTATTATTACGATATAGTTTGTACCCAGGTATCACAGTGTCCCACTGGTTGTCCTCCTTCCACCAACTAAAAGCTCTCTTCTGGTTTTAAAAGTAAACTAAAATCTCTGCTGGATTTAAACTAAAAGCTCTCTGCTGATTTTAAAAGTAAACTAAACTATAAGCTCTCTGCTGAGTTTTAAATTTAAATTAAAAGGTCTCGGCTGATTTTAAATTTAACCTAAAGCTCTCTGCTGGGTTTTAATTTTAATGAAAGCTATCTGTTAATACTAGGCCCTGAGTTTTAAGTTTAAGCTCTGCTTCTGATAAGGTGGTAGTTGCATATTTGTTCAATAGGCTTTTTATACTGCTTTATCATTTCAGTCAAAGCCATTTATATTGTACCTTAAACTTGACAATATACATTAAACAACTTGGATTTTTATGAGGCAAGATAGAGTTAAGTGACTTGCCCAAGGCCACAAGATGTGTTAGTGGGAAATGAACCCTGGTTGTTTGGATCCCAAGCCAGTACTCTAACTATTAAGCTACTCTTCCACTTGGTGTGCCTTGCTAGTACAGTCTGAATGTGTGGTTTAAATGTGAGCATTAGACAACATGAAGGGCAGAAGCAGGGCAAACACCCATACCACAGCAGGGTCTAGTGGTTACTGTAGATGCAAGCAATGTGGTCATGGAAGGTTACTACCATTGCACAAGTTGCATCACTAGTGTGTTAGTAAGGAATGTGTGGCTAGAACACATGCATACTGTGAAATCACATGCTACAGTATATGTGCCCTGCAAGTGTAAGCTAGAAATTTTATTTATTTATTTATTTGCAAAATTTTTATATACCGCCAATTCCTAAGATCAGTGGCGGTTTACATCAAACAATATCAAAATACATGGAACAGTGAAGTATTATATAACAGATACATAGAACTGTAATCAACTATATACAGGTGGTATAACAGTATTTAGAATTATTTACAAGTAATTACATAGTTTTTACATATTATATATTTAATGATTCATCATAAGTTCTCTTATCGAAGTTGAGGAGTCTATTTGAGAGGTTGTAAACATACTGAGTTATGGAGGATGTGAGGACTTATCCAGGTCACAATCTGTATTGATGTAGTGTTGCGTGAAAAGATATGTTTTTAGATCTTTTCAGAATTTTTGTAGATCTTTTGTCTCTCTTAGTTGATCAGGGAGGTTATTCCATAGGGTTGCTGCTGTGGCAGGTGAAGGCCTGTGATCCACATTGTCTGATATAAGCAAGCGAGCCTAGCTAGCTTGACCTGTAAATGAAGCTAGTGAAGAGGCCTATGGGAATTGCACATCCCCCAATATGCTCCTGTAGAGCTGGAACTTAGCAAAAGTATTGGATTAGCTTAGACAAGCAGAACTGGAAGATGGAAAAATACAGAAAAATATGTTTAAAAGTCACTGATAAGAAAAATACATCTGCAAGGGATTTAATTAAGACTGCTGACAGATAAGTTACAGAGCCCTGCTCCCCTGCACGTATTAACTAGCCCAATAGCCTTGAAAGTAGGAAAGTAACAAGTTGGTGAACAGGCCATTGTAATTGGGACTAGAAGGGGGGTAAGCAGGTGCTGAGCCCACTGAAAGAACATAATTGGATAATCATATCAGTACCGGGACCAATAGAAGGGGTACGGGAGAGTACCGGGACCAATGAAATGTCTTGCTATACCTAGAATAGAGCTAAAGTCTATAAAAGTTGTTGTATTGCCAGAAAACTTTGCTCAGCCATTTTGAAATTGACTTTGCTTGAGACTTGTGCACAAATAAATGATTTGGACCTTCTGAACAGACTCCTGGTATCATTGGTTTGTCTGCGCTCTGCTGCTACAGTGCTACAAATGAGAAAGCGCTGACACTTGTTGTATGTTTTGTCTTTCTTATACAGTCAGGTACTAAGATGGTATTTAGGTTCCTTCTTCGTCATATTCTATTTTCAGGGGGGTTATGAATCAGTTTGGATAGAAACAAAGGGGCTATCTCATTAATTAATTTGAAGGTGGTCAATAAGATTTTATAATGAATCCTGCTGGAGATAGGTAATCAATGTAGTGAGAAGAGAATCGGGGTAATGTGGTCAGTTAGCTTGGCTTTAGATATTCTTGCAGTAACATTTTGGGCCATTTGGAGAGTTTTTAGGTTCTTTTTTGTTACTCTTTGAAGTATGCCATTACAATAGTCAAAGTGGAGGGTTATTAAAGCCTGTGTTATAGTTTTAAAATCATCATTATCTAGAAGAGGCCTCATTTGTTGAATTGAACGAAGCTTGTAATAAATTGTTTTGGTTATTTTCTTGATGTGGGTGGTAAAGCTAAGTGTCTTGTCAAGGGTAACTCCTAGATATTTAATCTCTTCTTTAACTGGAAGAGTAAAATTCAGTAATTTGATGTCAGTTGGTAGTGTATAATTCCTGTTTCTTGATGTGATTAATATTTCAGTTTTTTTGAAATTAATGTTCAAATTGTTTGATCTGAGCCAATTTTCAGCTTCCATAAGACAGGTTGCTAATTTTTCATATTTAGGATCAAGTATATTGATTGAGGAGAACAACATAATGTCATCCGCATATATATGGTAGTTTATCTTATATTTTTGGAATATAGTACATATTGGCTGTAGGTAAAGATTAAATAGGAGGGCAGATAATGCAGAGCCCTGAGGTATTCCTTGTTCTTGAGGGAAAGGGGGTGATGAATTTTGGTTAATTTGTACAAATTGAGATCGGTCGGATATGTATGATTTAAACCATTCTAGGGTAGTTTTCCTTAATCCTATCTGACTGAGTCTTGAAATGAGTATTGTTATGGTTAACACTGTCGAAGGCAGCAGATATATCTAGGAATACCAGGATGAAAGCTTGTTTTGTGTTATCTAAGCCCTTAATGAGGGTATCTAGGAGGGCAAGAAGTAGGGTTTCAATGCCATGGAATGGACGGAACCCATATTGGTGATCATCAAGGGGAGCGGAAGTATCTATATAATTTTGGAGTTGAAGTTGGACGACTTTTTCAATGATTTTGGTCAGGAAAGGAATACTGGCGATCGGGCGATAAGATGATGGGTCGTTTTCATTTAGAGCCTTATTCTTTAGGATCGGGCGGATTGCAGAGAATTTGAGTTCCTTTGGTAAGTTTATTAGGTCAGCAGTGGGCCACAGAACCACTGCAGACAGTAATAAATGTGTCTCAGTCATACCTACAGGAAAGTAGTAACTGGCCAGTTCAGAATAGAGAGGGCTGACCGGAAATAGGCATAACTGCCTGCACAGCTGCAAACAATGGGGCTAAGTACAAGAGGGCAGGGCATGCAAATCAGGAAAGCAAAATCATGCAGAAAGTCTGCGCTGCATCCTTAACTGGGAGATAGGGTGCAGATGTGGCATCTGCAGATGTAGGGGGCCTTATATGGAATCAGTGTCCACAGTGTCCATCATATCAGACAGGTATAGGAACCCCCCCAAGACCCTGAGGCATCCAGGGTGCCTGTTCGCCTAGTCTGCAGAGAACACAGTATAAGGCCTCTGGTATGTAGGTAGAAAATTCCCCCCCCCCTCACTTATATTGCTTGGTCAGTGCCATTGTTGTGGTGTGGCATCCCATCCCATGGAATGTTCTAGAGTGGGGGAGTTAAGAGGCTACCTACAATCAGTACTCATGCTGTGGGCAGCCTATTAGCAAGCCCAGAGGACCAAAAAGCACATCCATGGCTTACCTTCTCCTGTGGCCTGATATTTATAAAAGGAAAAGCTCTGGGGGAAATGCCATATGAAGACAACCAAATCCAAGTAGGACCATGGAATACTGGATCCCCTGTGCATGGGGAACAAGGAAAGAGAATGCTGATATGTAAGGTCCAACAAAGTAAGAACATGTTTAATGTTAAAATTATTAAAGATCTACTCTGAACTGGTAGACCTCAGGCATATCCTCCCTTGGTCATGGTGAGAGGCCTTCTGCCCACAGGAACATGGCCCTTGGCAGTAGCAGGACCCCCCCTCCCCCAGGTGCATGTATGCACTATTACATGCCCCCCAATGCAGGGGAGGTGAGCGGGTCGGACAGCACCTTTTGATGCCATATCATCATGTTGCCAGTATATAAAATACCTAATTTGCATGCTCCACCCCCTGCCATACTCTGCTGCCTCCAATTCTGACTTGTGGCCGGTACAGGTAGAAGCACAGACACAGGCTCTGTCTCCCGACACTTCCACAGCACACAACACCAGCAGCCCTCTGACATCTAATCATTGCATATGCAAACATGAACAGCAGTCCTTCATGACAGTTGTTGATGTGCCTGTGATGTTTGCCCACTGTCCCAGCAGGGTCATTCCTGACCTGCAGGCTCTGGTTTTGTGGCTGTCATGACAGCAGAAGGCCCAGGCAGGTGCCTAGATATTCTGCTAACATCACCTATTTGCCCTATTATTCCTTATGTGTTTGCCCTGCTTCTGCCCTTCATATTTCCTAATGCTCGCTTCCATACCAGATATGTATGAGATGCATTTGCCTACGTGAAAGCACATTTTGGATAGTACTTGGAGATTGGAATTGAGATGCTGAGATCAGGACCTACTCAATTCCAATGGTATTTTAGAAATGGTTCTACTAGACATAGAACTGTTTCTAAAATACATAGGGGCATGTTTACTAAAGTGTGCTAGCTGGTAGGTTTTGCGTGTAAGTGACACATGATTGTGCTACGTGGCAGCAAAGAGTGCATGCAGCCAAGGCCACTGCACTAAAAATCCCATGCTAGCACAGAGATGGTGGAGTTAGGGTGTGCGGCTGCGATGGGCATGGTACTCAGGTATCAGCTACACAACCATGACTTTAGCATGGCCGCATCTAATGCCAGCCTCTGACCAGGCACTAGCTGCACTCACCATGCTCTCGCACAGCATCCGCATGGTTCTGACATGCAGTTCATATGCAAGTGTTAAGAAATATTAAGAGCAGAAGCAGGGATAACACATTGGAACAATAAGGGGTCAATTGGAGATAGGAGCTGAATACCAAGGTACACACAAAGATGCATATACTTGATAGACCACAATAAACACAGGGGGAGCACAAAGAAAAGGAAATATTATTCACAACAAAGGACGAAGTAAAGTATCTCGGTGTCATCATAGACAAGAACCTGAATTTCCATTCCCACATTAACAAGACTGCAGCAAAAGCGTACCGCCCTTTAAAGATCATCAGACGACCACTTCTCAGCCAAGAACACTTCCGCACAATATGCCAGGCAGTAATCACTCCTATACTGGACTACGGAAATTCACTATATCAGGGATTACCCAAACACTCAGTACACACACTTCAATTGGTTCAGAACACTGCAGCACGCATAATTACAGGTACGTCCAAATATGAACACATAACTCCAGTACTCCGACAGCTGCACTGGCTACCCATAATGGCACGGGCAAAATTCAAGGCAACCCTAATCATCTTCAAGACCATACACCACTGCTCAGCAGAAATTCTACAGACCAGGGTAACCAAAGACACAAGCAGCAGACCCAGGAGAACCCAAGGCACCAACAGACTCCTCACCCCGACCGGATACCACAAAACGAAGCAATCAACTTCCAGAAGAGCCTTTTCACTCTCGGCACCGGAACTATGGAACTCTCTCCCTGAGGAACTAAGAGCACCAAAGGACCTCAAGGACTTCTGCAAATCCCTCAAAATCCACCTGTTCATGGCTTCACATGAACAAGAACCTTAACTCCCAATCCACGCAGCCTTGCTGATATAGCTACCATACACCAACATTTCAGACCTGGGACTCAACCCCCAGAGATATATGTCACCTATGTTTAATGTAGACCCCTCATTATATCCCTAACCACTTTGATTGAAGGATAAGATGGTATACAAAACTGGCTAAATAAATAAATAAATAATCCTACTAGGCAATAATGGCAATCATGAATTGAATGGAAGCAACTGAAGCGCACATTACTGTGGGGCCTTTACAGGGCCCTGAGCACCCTCTCTGTTGTTAAGTGCTGCCGAGTCGGTGTTGACTCATGGTGACCCTCTGTATAGTTGTCCTAAACTGTGTTCAGTCTTCAGCCAGTCGGTTCATTGTTGACAGAGTGGCATCCATAGCTGCTGTTATTGTATCGATCCATCTCATTGCTGGCTGTCCTCTTTTGCATTGACTTTCTACCTTGCCAAGCATGATGTCTTTCTCTAATGATCTCTCTCTTTGCATGATGTATCCAAAGTATGAAAGTCGAAGTCTTGTCATCTGAGCTTCTAAAGAAAGTTTAGGTTTGATCTCCTCTACAGACTGGTTTGTTCTTCGGGCTGTCCATGGTATAGTATTCATCGCCAGCACCATAATTCAAAGGTATTAATTTTCTTCCTGTCTATCTTTTTCACTGTCCAACTTTTGCATCCATATGATTATTGAAAATACCATGTCTTGTATGAGTCAAATCTTTGTATGGAGAGAGACATTTCTGCTCTTGAGAATCTCATCTAGGTCCTTCATAGCCATTCTGCAAAGAGCAATGCATTCTTGGCTTGATGTTTCATACCATTTCGATTTCTTCTCCATCAATGATGAACATATTGATTTTGCCAGTTGTCAGGATCTTTGTCTTCTTTACATTAAGGCACATTTTGTGGCATGTGCTCTTGCCACACAGGCCCATTTTAAGACTATGGGGTATGTTTACTAAACCGTGCTAAAGTTACCGGCGAAAAGTGCAGTGTTAACTTGAGGAATGCCATATAAGGAAGGAGGCGTTCCGGCATCAAGGAAGCAATGACTTTGTATCGCGCGATAGAGGGCGCCTTGGCTCGTTAATGCGCAGTAACCTTAATTTCATGCCAGCGGTGTGTTAGAAGCTGTAGAGGTGTAGCCCACTGGTTAATACAATGACTGCCAATCCAGAGGTCATGGGTTCAATCCCTCAGAAGCCTCATCTAATAAGGCTGTTCAAGGCAATCCCTTTTCTTGCCTGTAACACTCAGACACCTCTACAATCTGTGCTGCCAGCAAAAACACCCTCACCTCAGTGCCATAACCTAAGGTTCCCCACAGGACACAATATAAAGTGCCCTGTCTGCCAAGCACCTTATAATGTGCTTTATAGGGCGCCTTATACAGTGCCCTGGCTGACAAGGCACTTTATAATGTGCCCTATAGGTTACGGCACTGAGGTGAGGGTGTTTATGGCTGGCAACACAGATTGTAGAGATGTGTCTGACTGTTACAGGAATTAAAAGGAAATGCCTCAGACAGCCTTATTAAATAACACCACTGCAGGATTGAACTCATGACCTCTGCCTCAGTAGTCATTGTATTAACCAGGGGGCTACACCTCTAGAGCTTTTATCACAGCCCTGACTGGCTACAGAAAGACTGCAGGTCACCGCACAAACTGTCTGCTGTGATTACAGGGATAGGGTAAACCCACCAGTACCCATGATGCACTGCACATGCAGAACAGCAGTCTACATCTGATCACAGGATGGAGTATGCATCTCCACAGCACCTCAGCCTGGTACGGGGAACTGACCGTGTGTGCTACTGGCACAGAGTAGCTACAGACCATGACATTGTGTGGGTCTTGTGCTCACCCTGAGGGTGAGGTGGGTCACCCATCACCAGGTCCACAGTACCTGGGTTGGCTAAGATAGCCTTTGCTGCAGGTCCCTATCAGTGCCAGCGTGTAGTAGGTATTCCTTGCAGACACATGTAGGATAAACCTGTGTCCATCTGCATTCCCCAGTCACACCTAGCCCTTGTAGACCATGATGCACCCAGAATAGTGCATATCTGGTGTGGTTGCTATGGTCATGTGTTGTAAGAGCAAGGGTGTGTCTGGACACACATGTGGATTATGTAGCACCATGTCTCATACTCTCTGGGTCAAGGTGGTGGACAGGTTCTGCCCCCAACAGACCCACACTCTACATCTTTGCAATGGAGGCAGTAGAGCAGAGCTACTCAAATCCAGTCCTAGAGGTCCGCAACCCTGCAGGTTTTCGGGATATCTCTAATGAATTTGCCTGAGATATATATGCTTTAGAGATATCCTGCCAACCTGACTGGTTTGTGGCCCTCCAGTACTGGGTTTGCAGACCCCTGCCTTACACCTCTGTCATTTAAGATTGTGAGTGGACAAAGTGCAGATGTCCAAGACATCAAAAAGGTTAGATAGAATTTGTCACATTCCTCCTCGCTTCTCACCACCACCAAAATATTGTCTATTAGACAACTTTTTGGTGGTGGTGAGAATCAAGGAGGAATGTGACACATTCTATCTACCCTTTTGGTGTCTAGGACATCTGTACCTTGCCCACTCACAATCTTAAATGACAGAGGTGTAAGGTAGGGGTCTCCAAATCCAACCCTGGAGGGCCACAAACCAGTCAGGTTGGCATGATATCTCTAATGCATATATATCTCATGCAAATTCATTAGGGATATCCTGAAAACCTGCAGGGTTGCAGACCTCCAGGACTGGATTTGAGTAGCTCTGCAGTAGAGGGACATGATGAAGGGCTGAGGGACCAGCAACTCCAGTCCAGTTGGTGAATGGACACCATCCATTGCAGGTGATGCAGAACTGTACACATCACATAGGACACTGGCAGTAGGCCTGGCACAGCCCAGCTGCCCCACCACAATCTTACATTCACCAGCAGAGGGCACAGTCAGTCTGCACCCTGCAAGGGGTTCCAGCCATACACATGCTAACTGCAGACAGTCTGCTAGCCAGCACATGTTCCCAGAGGAACTATGTGCACCAAGATGTGGGATGTAGGCACAAACACCAAGCAGATATGTCAGTGATTGGGCCCCAAAAAAGGAAACTCACAGATATTACTGGAAAGAAGCACTGAATAGCATTATGTGGGAAACTAGACATGCCATGGTCACTGCTGAGTGAGAGTGACCTCCCAGCATGACATGCTGTGGCCCCCCTGTCCGTGCAGGTGGTGGTCGGCCACTACAATATACCAGCCATTGCCCTATGCCCTGTGCAGATGCATCCTGCCCAGACCGCCCCGTCTGGCCCATACCCACAATACCTTGCTCCTCATTATGCACACTGGCAGGCTAACACTGGAAACTGTGCAAGCATTGTGAGCTCTGTAAGGTGTAGGCAGCCACAAAACACTGGATAGACATAACACACTCCCACACCTATTTCAGCATTGTGCAAAGGTAGAGGTGGTTGACAGCCCTGGCTGCCACACCAGTCCTGGGCACAGTGCAGGCATTGCTAAGGTACTCAATACTGTTAGGGTTACTCTCCGGGGTGGTAAACACTGTTGAAATAAAAAAAGAAGAACCACACTCCACATATATCAGAAAGATTGCTACGATGAATCTCTGTTAACAAATTGTGCTTCATTTAGGATTTGTTATCTGAAATTAATCATAGCAACCTTTTGATATATATGGAGCATGTTTCCATGTTTATGACGGCATTGCTAAAGTATGCAGGTGCTAGTAGTGGTAGCTGCTGCTCCGTGCAGGGCCAAACAACCTATCTCTCTGTGAGCCTTTGGATAGTGAAGCCTGTGGGTGTGGATGTTTGTGGCCCTGTTGGCCAATGCTCTAGTCTAGGGCAGAGGTTCCCAACTCCAGTCCTGGGGGGGCCAAACACCATTCAGGTTTTCAGGCTGTCCCTAATGAATATGCATGAGATACATTTGCATACAATGGGGGCAGTGCATACAAATGCATCTCATGCATATTTATTAGGGACAGCATGAAAACCTGAATGGTGTTTGTCCCTCCAGGACTGCAGTTGGGAACTGTTGGGAACCTCTGCTCTAGGGACTGCACATGTTTATGATGTATGTGCTCTGTGGGGTAAAATATAGGGACATGGTCTGCAGGAGCCACAGCTGGGACTTCAACCTGTGACCTTCTGCACCTGAACACACTGGCTGTGTGTACTACACCAAACTGTTTCCACAGAGGAAGGTCATTCCCTGGGGATACCATGACTGTTCTTCAGACAGACTTTGCCTGTTGCACTGCATGCCACCCACCTAAACGGGGCTTTGCCTTGGTCTGCTGTGGGCAGATGCTACTTCCCCCTCCACCACCAGCACCCCTCTGCCACCATGCTGACATGCCCTTCTGCCGGTGGTGCTGGTGGTGCGCAATCCCAGGCCATCCAGTGTGCTGGTAGGCGGCTTCCTATGGTGTGGGATCTGGGGTAGGGGTGCCTACATAGACATCCATGCTTCCCCCTGGCACCACCTGCCAATGTCATGTGCCCTTTGGGGTACCTGCTGGGTAGTGTCCATTGGGGCACTGTGGGACACACACTCGTGGACATGTTTGCCCTTGGTCAGTTGCAGTCTTGCTGATTCTCCATTTCTGCCTTCCTATGTGGCACCTAGGCATCTGCCTAGTCCACCCTGTGCCCCAGCTGCCCCACTGCATGTCCTGCCTGCAGCCCCCTGTACCCCATTTGCAGCCTCACCATAGTGCCCTTTTGTACTTGGGCACTATGCTGTTGCTGCACATGTAGCACTACTATCACTTTTCTGGGTCTCCCTGGCTTTGCTGTACATTCTTGACTAAAATGGTTTCTCTCTCCTGCAATTGTGCCTCTAACGAGAGGTTTTCAATCACGGTAATGTTCTGCCCTACATTTCACAGTGTTAGTGTGCCTGGAGCCTCTCACTGCCCACTCTCCACCCATTGACCCCTTCTTTTTGCCCTCTGGAAACACTTACTCCACCCTCTGTGTGCTTTAACGCCGCCGGAGACATTATCGCGCGAAACGTAATGTTATTGCTCAATAACGTTACTTTATCTTGCGATAACATTACGTATCATGCGATAACGTCGCCGCTGCAATGTTATCGCTGTTTAGTAAACATACCCCTATGTTCCTTGATCTTGAGAAGTAACTGTTTCAGATCGTCTTCACTTTCAGCCAGTAAAGTGGTATCATCAGCATAGCAAAGGTTGTTGATGAGTCTTCCACCTATTTTCACACCTCGGTTGTCTTCATGCAGTCCTGCTTCTGATGATTTGTTCTGCATATAAATTAAACAGGTAGGGGAAAAGTATGCAGCCTTGTTCTACACCTTTGCTGATTTTAAACCATTCTGTTTCTCCTTGTTCCGTTCAAATTGTTGCTTCTTGATCAATATAATGGATGTGCAAGAGAACTATCAGGTGTTCTGCTAATACCCATGCTTCTTAATGTGGCCCAGAGTTTCTGATGGTTTACACAGTCAAAAGCCTTGCTGTAGTCAATAAAACACATATAGATATCCTTTTGGTATTCTTTAGTCTTTTCAAGGATCCATCTCACATCCATGATAATGTCTCTTGTTTCTTGCCCTTTCCTGAGCCCTGCTTGCACTTCAGGAAGTTCTCATTCCAGGTATGGTTGTAGTGTCTGCTGAATAATCTTGAGTAGAATCTTGCTAGCATGTGGGATCAGAGCGATTGTGTGATAATTTCCATAGTCAGTTGGATCACTTTTCTTTAGTATTGATATAAACACAGATCTTTTCCAGTCAGTTGGCCATGATGTTGTCTTCCAAATTTCCTGGCAGAGCCTTTTAAGTATGTTAACAGCTGCATCTGATTGCTGTAATACTTCAATGGGAATGCTATCAATGCCTGGTGCTTTTTTCTTTGATAAGGCTTTCAATGCTGCTTCGACTTCTTCTTTCATCACCAATGGTTCCTGATCATAAGGTATAGGTTGAAACGGCTGTTGGTCCACTTGATCTTTATGGTATAATGACTCTGTATATTCTTTCCACCTTTTCTTGATCTTTTCAGCATCATTCAACAAGATCCTTTAGCATCGGGTAACATACCAATTTGAGGTTGGAATTTTTTCTTTAACTCTTGTATCTTTAGGAAAGCTGATCTTTTTCTTCCTCTAATACTTTCTGCTTCAATTTCCTTGCATGCGTCATTATAGTACTTCTCCTTGTCTTGTCTTGCTACACATTGGAAATCTCTTGAGCTTTGTAATTGCCACTCTTTCCCCTTTGCCTTTAGCTTCTCTGTGTTTCTGGACAATTTTCAGAGTTTCTTTGGTCATCCATTTTGACTGTTTTTGCTTTTTCATCTTTTGTAGAGATTTCTTACTTTCTTCCAACACAACCTTCTTGATATCATCCCATGACTCTTCTGGAGCTCTGTTTGTATCTAAAGCAGCAAATCAATTTTGCAGGCAGTCTTTAAATACCAATGGTATATTCTCAAGGCCATATTTTGCTACATTCATGAGCGGCTTGCTCTTTTTCAACTTTAGTTTGAGTTTGCATACTAGTAGTTGGTAATCTGTACCTCATTCAGCTCCAAGTTTTGTCTTTGTGGATGTAATCAAGTTTTTCCATTGTTGACTTTCACAGATGTCAATTTGATTTTTCTACAATCCATTAGGTGAAGTCCATGTGTACAGTCACCGTTTGTGTTGCTGGAAGAAGGTGTTTGAGATGACTAGATTGTTGGTCTTGCAGAATTCTCTCAGTCTTTTTCCAACTTAATTTCTGTTGCCAAGTCCATATTTTCCAAAAACTTTGCTGTCAACTTTTGCGTTCCAGTCACCCATGACTATCAGGATATCCTGTTTGCATGTTCTGTCAATTTCAATTTGTACTTGTTCATAGAACTTATCAACTTTGTCCTCTTCTGCAGCTGTTGTTGGGGCATATATTTGAATTATAGTTGTGTTGATGGGCATTCCTCGTAGATGATTAGATATTAAGCATTCACTGATTGCACTGTATTTTATTACAGTTCTTGCAAGTTTTTTCTTAGAAACATAGAAACATGATGGCAGAAAAAGACCACATGGCCTATCTAGCCTGTCCTTCCCTATCAACCACTACAAGAATCTACTTTTTTCCTTTAGAGAGCCTCTGTGTTTGTCCCATGCTTTTTTGAATTTTGATACTGTCCTCATCTCTACCACCTCCACTGGAAGACTACTCCACACATCTACCACTCTTTCTGTAAAGAAATATTTGTGCATATCACTCCTGAGTCTATCTTAATTACAAATGCAACATCATTTCTTCTTTGGGGTATGTTTACTAAACTGCGGTAATGTAGCAACGGCTACGTTAACACGTGATAAGTAACGTTAGCGCGCGTTAAGTCTCGCAGAGGGTGGAGAGAGGGCAGAGAGAAGGAGTCAATGGGTGGGGAGTGGGCAGGGAGAGGCCCCTGATACACTAACGCTGTAACATTAACGCTTGAACAGTACCGCGAATGAAAACCTATCATTAGATGCACAATTGCAGGAAAGAGAAACCATTTCAGTGTCAGCAATGTACAGCATAGGCAGTGAGCCCAAAAACAGTGATAGTAGTGCTACATGTGCAGCAACAGCATAGTGCCCAAGTATGAAAGGGCACTATGGTGATGCTGCAAATGGGGTATAGGGGGCTGCAGGCGGGACATGCAGTGGGGCAGCTGGGGCACAGGGTGGACTAGGCAGATGCCTAGGTGGCACATAGGAACGCAGAAACTGGAAATCAGCAAGACAGCAAATGACCAAGGTCAAACATGCCCAGGGTTCTGTGTCCCACCCAGGGGACATTACCCAGCAGGTACCCCAAAGGTCACACAGGTACCACAATGCCTGTAATAGGGCAAGCAGTGCACATCTGGAGTCCGCTTGAACAAGGGTCTACAGACCTTCCCCAAGATCCATCCCAAACAGGTTGGAAACCTAGATAAATGAACACCCTTTGCTGCAGCCCATAGGAGGGCATTGCAGGGTCTGACTACATATTGTCTGAAACTATCTACACTCAGTGGGCCAAACCGGGTATACCGTACCAGAGTTGCATGCTCTAGCCTGTCCACAGTCTGCTGGCATAACACAATCTACATACATTTACCAGGTCCACCCTAGACAATAGTGGCTAGATCACCAACCTGACACCCATGAGCCGTCTCCCCCCGGAATCGCAGGCACATAACATTGGCAGGCGGTGCTTGGGGGAAGTGTTGATGTCTATTTAGGCACCCCTACCCCAGACCCCACACCCTAGGCAGCTGCCTACCTGCACACTGAATCGCCAGGGACTGCACACCACCAGCACCACCGGCCTATGGGCATGTCAGCATGGTGGGGGAGGGGTGCTGGTGGCAGAGGGGGCAGTGGCATCTGCTCACAGCAGACCAAGGCCAAGCCTGTTCAGGTGGGTGGCATGCAGTGCAACAGACAAGGTTTGGCTGATGAACAGTCATGGTATCCCCAGGGACTGACCAGCTTCCGTGGCAACAGTATGGTACAGTACACACAGCCAATATCTCCTGGTGCAGAAGGTCACAGGTTCAGTTCCCAGCTGTGCCTACTGCAGACAATGTCCCTATATTTTACCCCACACTGCACATACAACATAAACATGTGCACTCCCTAAAACATCGGCCAACAGGGGCACAAACACCCACACCCACAGGCTCCACTATCCAAAGCCTCATGGAGAGTCAGGTTGTTGGGCCGAGCATGGAGCAGCAGTTACCACCAAAGCACTACTACTAGCACCTGCATACCTCAGCAATGTATGCACTGTACTCAGGACTAGTGTGGTGGGCAGGGCTGCCACTCACCCCTATCTTTGCACAATGCTGAAATAGGAGTGGAAGTGTGTGTATGTCTATCCATTGTTTTGTGGCTGCCTACTCCTCAATGGGCCCAAAGTGCTTACACTGTTTCCAGCATTAGCCTGCCAATGTGCATAATGAGGAGCAAGGTATTGTGGGTATGACCCGGACAGGGCGGACTGGGCAGGTTGCATCTGAAAAGGGTGTAGGGCAATAGCTGGGACATTGTAGTGTCCAACCACCACCTGCATGGACAGGGTGGCCACAGCTTGTCATGATGGGAGGTCACTCTCTGACTGAGCAGTGACCATGGCATGTCTACGTTCCCACATAGTGCTATACAACATTTCTCTCAAGTGATATCTGTGTGTCTTCTGTTTTGGGACCTATTCACTGAGATGCCTGCTTAGTGTCTGTGTGTACATCCCAATTCTGTGTGCACATAGTTCCACTGTGAACATGCAGTATGGACTGACTATTGGACTGTCTGCAGCTAGCATGTGCATGGCTGGAATACCTTGCAGGGTGCAGACTGACTGTGCTCTTTGCTGGTGACTGTCAGATCTTTGCAATCTGTGCTTCCAGCCAGCAACACTCTCACTCAGTCCTGTACCCTAAGGTGCCTTAAAGATTGCTGTGGCCCAAAGTATGTTGTAAGGTGCCTTATAATACACCCTAGGCTTAGGCGGCTGAAAGCGTGACACACCGTAACATAAAGTTCCATTGCCGACAATATACTGGTTCTGCTATGTAATACTGTACATGCTACGGGTAGGTCATGGTGTACTGTGCGTACTACTGCCATGTGTAATAACACACATTACTGTGCCTCACTGTGCATACACCATGTAACTGCGTCATCAATCCCTGCACAGCAGACAACATGGTGTCCAGGTCCAGGAAGCCAGCCTTCAGCCACGGGGTCCTGCACCAGCTTGCAGAGATGATATGCACCCGGCAGAAGCGCCTATTCCCGGGGTCAGCAAGGCGCCAGGACCTTGCCAGGATGAGGAGGGCCTGGGTGTGCCTCACCAGGCGCTTCAACAGAGCTGCTGACTATCCACATATAGTAAGTGCATGGGGACAAGTCACACAAAGCAAGGAGTGCAACACAATAGCCAGCAATCAACACACATCATACAAGCACAACATGGGAGAAGGACCAGTCTGTGAGTCAACCTGTAATCAATGTAGATGCACCTGTTGTTGTGTGCAAGTCTTCACTATCCCCAGGAGCCCGCAGACCTCAATACAGAGGTCTGTCATTAATCCTGGTGCTATGGTAGGTGTGCATGCTGTTGTGCGCAGGTCTGCCCTATCCCCAGGAGGCCACAGACCTCATTACAGAGGTCTGTCATTAATCCTGGTGCTATGGTAAGCATGCAGGTTGATGTGTGCAGGTCTACCCTATCCACAGGAGGCCACAGGCCTTATTACAGAGATCTGTCATTAATCCTGGAGCTATGGTAGGTGCGCATGCTGTTGTGCACAGGTCTACCCTAACCCCAGGAGGCCACAGGCCTCAATACAGAGGTCTGTCATTAATCTTGGTGCTATGGTAGGCATGCAGGTTGTTGTGCGCAGGTCTGCCCTAACCCCAGGAGGCCACAGGCCTCATTAAAGAGGTCTATCATTAATCCTGGTGCTATGGTAGGTGCGCGTGCTGTTGTGTGCAGATCTACCCTAACTCCAGGAGGCCACAGGCCACATTACAGAGGTCTGTTATTAATCCTCTTGCTATGGTAGGTGCGCATACTGTTGTGCACAGGTCTGCCCCAACCCCAGGAGGCCACATGCCGCATTACAGAGGTCTATCATTAATCCTGGTACTATGGTAAGTGTACATGTTGTTGTGCGCAGGTCTGCCCTATCCCCAGGAGGCCACAGTCCTCTTTGCAGAGGTTTGTTATTAATCCTGGTGCTATGGTAGGTGCGCGTGCTGTTGTGTGCAGGTCTACCCTAACTCCAGGAGGCCACAGGCCATGTTACAGAGGTCTGTTATTAATCCTGGTGCTATGGTAGGTGTGCATACTGTTGTGCACAGGTCTGCCCCAACCCCAGGAGGCCACATTCCGCATTACAGAGGTCTATCATTAATCCTGGTGCTATGGTAAGTGCGCATGTTGTTGTGCGTTGGTCTTCCCTGTCCCCAGGAGGCCACAGTCCTCATTATAGAGGTCTGTCATTAATCCTGGTGCTATGGCAGGTGCGCGTGCTGTTGTGTGCAGGTCTACCCTAACTGCAGGAGGCCACAGGCCACATTACAGAGGTCTGTCATTAATCCTGGTGCTATGGTAGGTGCACATGTTGTGCACAGGTCTGTCCTAACCCCAGGAGGCCAAAGTCCTCATTACAGATGTCTGTTATTAATCCTGGTGCTATGGTAGGTGCGCATGCTGTTGTGCACAGGTCTGCCCTACACCCAGGTGGGCCCTGGACTACACAGAGAGTATGGAGTTACATCCCCTGGACATTGGTAGGTGTGTCAGCTACTGTGTACATGCCACAATGGTGATTCACATGTGCAGCGCCATCACCATTGCATACTGTGTCACAGGCATACGCAGTCTCAGCATATGATAGCCACATGTGGTCATCATATCGACAGGTGTAGCAGACATGCAGAGACAGCGCATATGTGCAGGATGTGATGCATGTCCCACCTCTCCCTGGCAAGACTGGCACCATACAGCACCACTGGTCGATGCACATGAACTGCAGCATGGCAATGGCACACATGCCATGGTGCTGCTATGTCATGCAAGGATAGGCCATCAGGCCAGTATAGGGTGCCCGGGAGGCAGCACACAGGACATGTAGGTGGCAATCCACACATGCCCAGCCTCACATGCACACATGCAGGCAGCAGTGGCAACAGCTAGCATGATACCAACAGGGCACAGCAGGAGCAGCCTCCTGCTGCTCACAGCCATGTGTGATATGCAGTAACCAATGGCAAGGGATGTCTGTTCCCTAATGGTCCTCTCTGGATCGTCTGCAGCAGGAGGCAATGACCCAAGGCAACGGTGAGTGTTGCAGCCTGTGCATTGCACAACATAATGTTCCAGTGGCCCAGCAGCCTGTGGGGCCACATACTATGTTTCCATGATGTGGAAAACACATGACCACAGTGGTAATGTCTGGTTTCCCCCACAGAGGATGCAGATGCTGCCAAGGGGCCATCATCCCCAGGGCCACAGCTACCCAGCCCCCCTGTGCTGATAAGGAGGGCAGAGGATGACGGAGGCGGCACGGAAGAGGAAACAGGGGGAGGCCTCTGAGGTGGAGGGGGAGGGAGGGGAGGGGAATGGGATGGGGAGGCGGCGGGGGGGAGGGGGGAGGATGTGGGGGAGAAGAGCAGGGGGAGTGGGGGCATATGGGTGGGTGGGGTCACAGGACACACCTGCCCCATGTGTCTGGTGATGGTGCCTGCCTGGGCACAACAACAGCATACATTGCCACAGACAGGAGGTCTGCATTTGCCACCACACAGACACCAGGCACATGGTGTCTGTGTGGTGGCATGTGCATATGCCACCTGTCTGTGGCAATGTGTGGTATGCTGCAGGCTCAGCGGGAACCGATCCGCACCATTGGGCAGGTGTCAGGGGCCATGTCACAGATGGCTGAAGAGCTGCGCATGCTGCATGAGGCCGTCATGGGCAGCGCAGCTCCCCAGCCATCCGGTCATGGCAGCCCCAGGGTGTGTGAGCACCACGGTGCCACATGGCATCCCTGACCTGTGCTATCCTGTGACCCTGGACTGCCACTAGGCCAGGGCAGGGTGTGCAGGCTCACATGCCCTGCCACCACATGGGGGCAATTGTACATAGCATAACTATGTTGAAATAAATAACGTTTATATTTTGGCTGCACATCGCAATGGTCATGTGTCTCCTTTCCAGACATGCCATTGCAGTAAGTAAGCGTGACGTGTAAGTATGTCCCAGTGTGCATGTATTGTAGACATATGTCACATGGATTGGGCCTCACATCAGGTGTGGGGGATGGGCATGTGTGCAGGCGCATGTATCCCCTGGAGCCACCGGGATGAACCCATGTGCTGCACTGTCCAGTAGACATGGACACATGCATGGTGATTTGGATGTGCCAGCAGTGCACACATGGCATGGTGCACAGCATAGGTGGCATGGCAGAACCTATCTGTGCTGAATGGTGGCAGTGAAGACCCCCACCCCCCCAGGACATGGGATGGGGACAGGGGATGGCATGCCAATGGTAGACATATGTGACCATTGTGACCACATGGGGGACAGGATAACCATGGGAGTGCAGACACAAAGACTGGACATGTGCACACAGGTTCCAACAAGTGAATATGCCTTTATTGCAGTGGACATGGTGACCCGGTTCCCCATACTCACAACCTGCATGCCCGCCCATGGCCGCGCTGACCACGGCCCCTCCCACCCCTTGGCCCTGCTGCTGCTGCTGCTGCTGCTGCTGCCACTGCTGATGGCTGTTGCCCACAACCAGCCATGGTCTCGAGTGCATCAGCCACCCGACCAATCCCGGACACCATTGCCTTGGCTGTCCCATGCAGCTGGCCGATCTCATCACGTAGGCTCTGCACATCCTGGCAGAGACCACCTGCATGTGGGCCTGCCTCTCCTCCCATTGTCCATGTAGCTCCTCACTTTGGCCATGTAGCTCTTCACATATGGCCAGCAGCACCTGGCAAGTGCCTGTGGGTGAGACATGGTGTGACCTGTGAGACATCTGTTACACCCCTCACTGTGACGCATGCAACAGGTGTCCTGGCAGACTACATAAGGGGGCCGCTGTGTATGGTGGGGAATCCGCATATTTCGGTAGCACACCGTGCCGGCCCATCAATTGAGCAAGAATGTTGTTTGCACAGGGCCCCACATTTCTGGGGGCCCTGCCCAAGCAACATACTGCCCAACAGCCCAGGGAAAATGAATAATAAACAAACAGACCGTCTGCTGCCACTGCTGCTGTGGCTGTGGCAGAATCAGTGTCACG
Organism: Ichthyophis bannanicus; assembly: GCA_033557465.1. Classification (NCBI taxonomy): domain Eukaryota; kingdom Metazoa; phylum Chordata; class Amphibia; order Gymnophiona; family Ichthyophiidae; genus Ichthyophis; species Ichthyophis bannanicus. The sequence continues at coordinate 323,832,171 of CM066038.1, read as the reverse complement.
TGGGGCCCCCCACCAGCCCGGCAGAGCCCCCTGAATCACTCCCCTTTTTGCGGGCATTCAGGGCTGTGAGGAGAGTGTTTCTCTCTCGCGGCTCTGTTAAGCCCAGCGGCACTTATGGGAAACAGGCATTTTCTGTGTCCCATCAGCACCAGCGGGCTTAACGGAGCCGCGAGAGGGAAACTCCCCTTCACGGCTCTGAAAGCTGGCGCCGGGGGAGTGGATCAGGGGGCTCTGCCAGGCAGGCAGCAGGCCCCACGGGATACATGAGTCTGCTGCTGCCACGGTGGCAGTGGCAGCTGCCGGTATGTTTGTTTCCGTTATATCTTCCCCTGGGCTGAAGGGGGGAGGGGATTAGGATTGGTAATGGGCTATGGGGGGGCTACGACTGCAAACGGGGTGATGGGGGTAGGACAGGGGGTGGGCTGATGGTGTGCTTAGGACTGGTAATGGGCTATGGGGGGCCTAGGACTGGTAATGGGCTACGGGGGGGGGGGGTTAGGACTGGTAATGGGCTGAGTGGGAGAGGGCATGAAATGCAAATGGCTGATGGGGAGGGGTCTTGGAATGGAAATGGGCTGTGAGGGGAGGGAGCAATGATTGAAAATGGCCTGTGGGGGGGGGGGTCGGAGCTGGGACAGGAAATGGGCTGATGGCAGGGCTAGGATAGGACTGGACATGGGCTGTTGGGGTGATAAGATTGGTCATGGGCTGTGGTGGGGGCTTGGATTGAGATGGACTCATGGAGGGGCTGGAACTGGAGGTAGGCTCATGGGGGAGGGGGCTTGGAATGGAGATGGGATGAGTGGAGGGGAGCTAGGATATGACATGGGCTGATGGTGGGGCTTGGAAAGGACTAGAAATGGGCTGATGGGCGGCTGGGATTGGAAATGTGCTGATGGAGGGACTCGGATAGGACTGGAAATGGATGGGGGCACTAGGACTGGAAATGGGCTGATGGGGGCTAGGATTGGACATGGGCTGATGCAGGGACTATAAGGGAGCAGATGCTGGGTGGGGCTGGAACTAGAAGGGAGACTATGTTGGGGGAGGCTTAGAATGGGATGGGCTGGGAGAGTGAAATGGAGAGGGGACAAATACTTTTTGTGGGAGAGATGATAAATGTGCAATTGGCCGGGTATTGGGAGAGTAAGTGGGGATTGAGGATGAAGGGGTAAGATCTGAGTGGCTGAAATAGGAATGAGAAAAGAGCAAAGGGAGAAGGATTAGTACGTTAATGCAGATGTAGAGAGAGAATGGAAAAGAACTAGAGGAGAGACAAAGGGACACATGGACAGCAGACGATGGAGAGCTAGCAGAAGACACGAGGAATCCAGCTGAAGGTGGCTGGAGCAGTTGCAACTGAAACAAACATGCACAAAACCTAGAAAACTATCACTTTACCTTGCATCTATTAACTGGAATATGTCAGCTCTGGGAGATGTGCATCATTAACGTCTGCACTTTGTTTAGTACAGGAGGAAAGTAATATTTGTGTTATTTCTACAGTGTTGTATATTCCATGTTTGGATTTTGGGAGACCCAGTTGTCATCCTGTTTCTAAATTGTGGTTCTTGGTTTGGTGATGGTCTATGTTCTGCTTGTGTAACTGAGCTGAGGTATTCTGTTTATGTAATTCCTATTTGACATTGCCACTTGTTCCCTTTCCCCAGTAGGCCATGTATTGTTATCCTCTGTACTGTATTGGTTTAATATTTTCAGTGTTACCTTTTGATAGGTTGAGTATGGTGCTTTGTGAGTCCTGGTAGTGCTGTTACAATATGGCGAGTTTGCTATGGGTTCTAACTGGGCAGTGTTTCTAGTGGTTCCCCATGTTTCTGGCAGTTGGCACTGGATTACAGTAATGTGATATCTGTTAGTCTGTCTTTATCCATACACTCATTAAGTGGCATGTATAGTAAACGTCAATGTATGGTAACATTATGCAAATATATATGCAAATGAGGCCCCTTATGCATCTGAGGCCCCGCACCAAGACTCCGCACATGGCCTGCACCCCCCTTGGGCCGCTCCTGGTTGCACAGGTGGGGCCATATCTGAGGTATGGGGAAGGAGATCGTCCATGCACCATAGCTGTGTCATCTGTACACATAGTGTATCTGTCATGTGTGTCAGGACCCAGATGAGGCGTTGGGTGCTGGCCCATATATGACGCATGGAGGACAGGGACCTGTTGCTGCGAGCCAGGCCTACTGTTGTGGTGCATGGACATTTTATCTGCCAGGGTGGGTCATGCCACCCCACAGACCTGCTGTGGTATGCACCCCCATCCTCAGGTGCCAGCTGGACTGTGCTCTGGGCCACCCCCTGTCCCACCCTCAGTGCCTACTCCTGCATGTTGCCCCATTTCCTGCTAGGTATCTGTGCATATCAGCCACACCCACCCCTACACAGCTGACAAGATGTTTCGCCAGGGTGCGTCAACACACCTCTCAGACATGACCATGGGGGCACATGTATGTGGGGACACCCACTGTCAGTGTGCGGGTGTGTTCCCCCAACACTGTGTCTGGGAGGTGGGGTGCCACACCACTACATGCAACCATCCGGGCAGTCTCCCACCTTCAGCATCAGCACATGATGAGGCGGTATGCCACATAGCTCCTGCAGTACCTCCCCCACGGTGGTGGGTGCTGTTCCCGATGACCTCCGTGCTGACAGTGTGGACTCCGGCCCTACCGTCTCTGGCCCCTCCCCGACCACTGTGCTGCTGCTGCTGCTCTCCGATGGGGGGTAGACGACTGCTGCCCCCTCCACCTCCTGTACCACATCACCCCCTGGGGCCTCCACATCGGCACTGGCAGCAACCTCGGCATCTGCCACTTTGGCCAGGTCTCCTGCCCCTGCCTCTGTACTATCCTCTGTATCCTCCACCTCCATGGCCTGGGTATCGCCTGGGGGGGGGGGGGGAAACATGGTACACAGTATATATGTGGTTGTCCTGAACACATATGTATAGCTCTATGTTATGTCATTACCTACAGCAATGTGTGTGCCACCTGTAACTGATGTCAATGCAGTTAGAATGCGGTCAACACATGACTGTCCAATGGGATGTACTAGGCAGGGGGGGAGCACCGCATGTTGGTGCAGGTGGGGTTGTGCCACATTGTCAGGTATGTTTGTGGGGATGGGGTGGCGAGTGACGGGCCTACTGTGAGCAGTGCCGCATTGGCCACTGCTGTGGGGAGTGGATGGACATTTATCTGACAGTGTGCGTTTGGGGGTGGGATGTGGTGGCGGATCTGTGTGTGGGAGGTACATGGGGATGTGATCCTTCCCTGTATGGCCACTGCTGACCGACTGTTGGTGGCCATGGTAGTGGGAGGGGGTCCCGGGACTGGGTATGTGCCACTGCAGTGGCTGTATGGGAGCTGACCCCGGGTGGTGTTGGTATTGGAGTACCTGCATTTGGGGGAGGGTTCATCTGGGATGGTGATGGGGATCTGACATGGTGTGGGAAGGGGGGGTCCACTGTGTGCGGGGGTGGGTATCTCTACATTGGGCCAGGTGTTGTGTGTTTTGGGGTGGTCTGCGGATGGCAAGGTACACTGTGACTGGCTGACCGGGGAGTCATGTATGCTGGTGGTGATGGCGTGGGGTGAAAGGGTCACATGTATGATATCAGTTGGTGTATGGTAACATTACATGGGTACAGACATTGGAACATGATATATCCTTCACTGGGCCAGATGGCCGTCCTTCAGGCCCAGTAACCTGTTTCCAACAGATATCAGTCTATGTCCTCTGTACCTAGTGGCTTCCCCAGATGACACAGGTTCCACATTGTCTATATTGGGACGGACATTGCTATACTATGTCCCTAACTATGAATGGGTAGGGACCCACCCCCAGGTACCTGTCCAAACCTTTTGGCATACCCATTAGGCAACTTTTGATGCATCCGTGGCCTCCTGTGGCTATGTTGGCCCACACTTGATCTCAGGACATGGCCCCGCACCCCCCTGAGGCTGACCCTGCATGTTTTGGGTCATTAGCTGTACGTGGAATGCATATCTCAGACCTACCTGCCAGTGGATGGGCCGTGTCCAGCACTGGGGACAGTCCGTGCAGGTATACTGGGCCAAGATGTTCTGCAAGCTGCTGCTCCAGGGGTGTCAGGCCAGGCCCGATGGGTCCATACCCACCAGTGCCCATAGCATGCCGTCTCTCGGCCATCATGTGGGCACGGACCCCATGCTTGATATCATTGAATCTTTTGCGGAGGCTGTCCAGGCCCCTGTGTGGGCCCCCGGCCTCGTCTACAGCCTCCTGGACCTCCTCCCACACCAGGATCCGTGTGCTTAGTGGTGTTCTTGAGCTGAGCCGCCCATACAGGACCTCATAGTTTTCGAGAACACTGGCCAGCAGGGTGTCATTCTCCTGCTGGCTGAATCTAAGGACCCTTTTCCTTTCCTCTGCAGGCACCGGCTTCCGCCTTTGCTTCGCACCTGGTGGCCTCTCAGGCTGCTCCTATGTGGTCTGGGACCCACCCGATGGCCCTTCCACCTCTGGCTCACGCATCCCTGCCGCCTCTGGGGACTGCTGGCCAGATGTTCCCCCACCCTCCCCTCCTGTTGTCTCCTCTCACTGCATATCCCTGCTCTCACTGTCGTTTGCCTGCCTGTCACACATCTCTACTCCTACACCTACCTCGCCTACTCTACACCCTTGGCCTGCAGCACATGCACTAGACTATTTATGCTTTCACTGGTGTGGACTTGCGCACATTGCACATGTGTGGTGCTGCGCATACACTTGGGGAATCTGCGTGTGCCTTGCATGTGTTACACATGCACTTAGCGTGTCTGTGTGTGCATGCACAGGCCACATTCTTGCATGCACGGAACCACACGTGGTGCATGCACTGTGCGTGTTCCTGCATGCGCCACGTGCATGCGCTATGCAGACTTCCATGCACGGCACATACGAACATGGTGTACGCGGCACAGTGTGAATTGTGCATGCGTAGGCCATTTATATACGCCCTGTGCTGCGCATGCACAGCACACGCAGCACCGTACATGGAACCCCCGCATTGCGCATGTGCACAGCTCATGCAGGTACACGCACAGCGCATGCGCAATGTGCAGTTCCGTGCATGGCATGTATGAATGTGGCCTGCGCATGTGCAACGTGTGCACAGATATGCTATGCACATGCGCAACAAGCGCAGCATCACACGTTACGCGTACGATGCCCGTGTTACGCACACTGGGCACGGAACTCTTTGTACAGGTTTGTTGTGTTTGTTCTGATTGTTTGCCACTTCCCACACCATATTACGTTTCTGTCTCTGCTCTATCTGCTGTCCATGATGGCCAACTTTGTCATTGCTGCATGTTCTATCCAGGCGTTGTAAGGTAAGCTGGAGCTGCGGTTGCCTGAAGAGGGAGATGGTGTCCATGGGGCTGTGGCACAGGGTATGGGTGCAGTCCCGCTGCAACACAGACCTGCAGCCATGGAGGCTCCACAGGCCGGGGCTGTACCGGCATGGCCCAGGAGGCAGGCCGAGGTGCGCCCTCAACAGCTTTGCCTCTACTGGCCCAGGGCCCAGCTCCAGGACATGCATGAGGACCAGGTCATCTCCCTCTAACGTCTGAGTACAGAGGCTATTAGGGAGCTCTTTGAGACCTGACCTTGAGCCCCTGACTGGCCACACGGCCATACCGGGTTTCGTCAAGCTCCTGGGTGCCCTATATTTCTTTGCCTCTGGCTGTTTCCAGTTATCTGTGGCCGCAGTGGGTCGGATGAGCCAGCCCACCTTCTCACGCTGTCTCCACCAGGTACTGCGGGCCATGGTCAGCCGAGTGAGGAATTACATTGCAATTCCTAACAATAGGCAACAGTAGGGGACCCTGAACTAGGCCTTTGAACAGGTTGCAGGGATACCACATGTGATGGGAGCTATTGATTGCACACATGTTGCCCTGGTCCCACCCAGAGACGGAGGCAATGTTCCGCAACTGCAAACACTACCATTCCTGAATGTGCAGGTTGTATGTGATGCAAATATGCGTATTCTGAATGTGGTTCCTAGGTTTGCAGAGTCCACCCATGACTCCTATATCCTGCATCACTCAGCACTATTTGAACAATTTTAGGGCAGACGATATGAGGACTGTGTCCTGTTGGGTAGGTATTTCTCATCTCGGACATGCACATGGTGTTCCTCTGAGTAACCATATGCGCACATGTCTGTCTTTGTTGTGTGTCCCTAGTTGTGTGTGTGTGTCATCTGTGTGTGTGTGTGCTAATGTGGGGGGGGGGGATTGGATTTGCTGGCAGATCTTTTTTCCTGCGATACTGTGTGTTGGGAGCACATTCACCTTTGACCATTTTGGGCAATATTCCAGTCAAAATTAATCAGGATCTGGAAGATGATCCTACGTGCCATCCTGTACGTGCCCTTGGTGACACATGTGAGGGCACGGCAATCAGGTGACAGCTGATTGAGGAATTCTTCTCATGTAAGTTCTGCATATGTGGAGAAATGCATATGGGTATAGATGTACATGCTGCCATGTGTGTTGCACAGCTCCATCATGACATATGTATGTTGCACTTGTGTTTCTGACTCCCCAGAATATGCTTTGGACCTGCCTGGTGCTGTGGTGCCGTGGCAACTATGTGTACGTCATTCAACCTGCAGGAGACTGGGGTAGGTAGACATACAGGTAACTGTTCTATGGGGACAGTGCAGCAAAGCACATGTCTGAGGTTATCTGTCCACTGCACATATGTTGTTGTACACATCTTTGACCTGCACCCCTATACCCCATATGTTCATCTTGGCACAATATGCGCATGTGTTCCTGACCAGTTCATGTTTTCCAATACTGTATTTGGGACATAGCCAACCAAGCTGTGTGTGTCTACAGGTCCTAGGTGTTCTGGTGGTGGGCAGTACGTACACCCTTCCCTGACATTGTGACATCATCCAACGTCAGTGTATCATTGCATGGACTGAACGTTTATCTCCACTGATCTCCAATTGTGCACAGACAGGCCGTATGCTACTGGTGGCATGCTCACCTTCTCATACTGTGTATGTGTGTGTGTGTTTTTGATGTGTCTGTGTAATGATACACTGTGCAGCCATTTTGCATTATCATGTGCTGGGATGTGTCTGTACACTTGTGGAGTGGTGGTGACTGTGCTATCTCTACCTTACTGCTGTTGACCTTGTGAACATTGTGCGCATGTGTCCTGTGTTGTGGACTGACCTATCTCTTGTGTGCTGACAGACCACTGCACATCAGCATTTCTGTTTCATAGATGTTGCCATACTTTGGACATGTGGCAACGATGGCTGGACATGGGGACATGGTGATTCAACACATTTCAATGACATCTTCTGTTTTTACTATGATGTCTTGTGGCCTTTGCCTGCCTCAGACAGTCCCTAGCAGACACTTGCTGCACACACACGGTAGGTTGCACCTTGGATCTTTTGTGACTAACATCAACCTTTACATGTTTGTGTTTTGCTGTTTTTCGTGGAGCTTTTCTGTGGGGTCTCTGTGCACTAACGCTGATGGACATGAGGTGGACCTCTGAGCTGCCTGTGTGACATGGGCATGGACATGACCATGTCCATATGAAACCCTCGTCTGCGGTGTCATTTCCGAATGTCCCCAACATGCACTGTGTTCTGTGTTGTGATCATGTAATGTTTGCATGTCTGATGTTTCATTACATACATATTGATGTTTCACTCCCTGCAATGTGCCCTGATGTTGTGTGCAGCATACCATGACAGTGTTTTTCATCCTTTTAACACAGGGTAAAGGACAAACACAGCACATCTACTACTCTGCAGTCACCATCACCCACCTGTTGGAAGATACAGCAACACCATGCAATGATCCCTGAGAGATGGTGCCATAGGATGCTTGACCTATGTGAGTGGGACACATGCCTATGATGGACATTATTGTTGGACTGGTACTTTGAGCATAATAGGGATGACCAGCACACCGTTGCTGCTATGCTCTGGCTGGGTGTTAATGTTCATCGCAGGAGACACACATCACCTTTGCAATACTGTGGCACATTGAGATGTCACACTTGACTATGCATGCCCAGGGATTCATAGACAGTCTTAACGGGCCATGTAGGTTTACAGACACCATTTGCACTGTGGACACTATGTACTGCTCCTTACATGTGCAGCAGGGACTTACATACTCACTGTATGTTGTACATCCGTCTGACATTGTGTTCATGTGTGTAGCCCATGTGTGTGACCTTCCTCGCAGGATATCCTCATCTGTTTGGATCAACAGGAGCATATAGCCATTTTTGTGGCACAGGGGGAACATTGTGTAGGTCCTCTTCTATTTGTCTGGCTACCCTGCACTTGGATATGACACGCTGTTTTTCACCACACCACTTTGATGCGCTCCAACATCTTGGATTGCTGTTTGCCCTCACCAGGGGTGTTACAGTGCATCTGGGGCAGCACTGTGTCATGGTTCAATGTGCATGCTGCATGTGCATGTGACTGAATATGTTGGTACACCAGTGCATGTGGCAGTGTGGATTATGTGTGGGTTACTGCCCCATGTTTGACCTTTCTTTCTACCTCTATGTACATGTTATTGTGTTTGGTTACTGTACAGATGTGCCGCTCTATATTGATTTACAAACAAATCATTGCATGTCTGCACAGTCCTATTTATTCCCTGACATTCCGCCACTCACATTGCACCAGTAAATTTGCAGTGTGGCAGTGTGAGTGTCCATTTTCTTCCTTTATTTGTGCATTCCTTGTACCATGACATATGTGTGAGGATCCTGTATCCACAGCACCCATTGCAGCAGACCTTCTGCATAGTGCTATCTCTGCATGTCTGTGAGGTTCTGCTTTGTTTATTCTCTGGGAATATGTGCCTCTCGTACCTGTTACCATGTCCTCATTTTGCATTTTGGCAATGTTTTTGGTCCCATTGTGGTATAATAAAGCAGTATCTGACAGCTGTTACATATATATATTATATATATATATGTCTGTATACTTGCTGACATTATGCTGTGTATGCTTTCTCAGGTTTGTGCATCCTGTATTGCCAGGCAGATATGTTTTTGGGGACAATTCATGACTGATGTGTGTTGGGTCCTCATCATGCACCACCTCCTGTCTACATGCACTCATATGTGACTACGGCATTTGGAGCGTGAGGCTGCATGGGGGAGGGGCTACTGCACAGTACACACCATGCAGCTCATGCACATTATCTGTCCTGCTCATCATATGTAGACGGGCCAGTGACTTTTGTGTGAGATGTTAGACGCACATTTGTTTCTGCTGCTGCTTGACCACACTGACAAATGTATTTAGTGATTTACTGCTGATGTACATGGCCCACCTGTGCTCACATCCTTGTACAGTGGCAGCTGTCTATGTGCCAGCCATCTGCCACCTCACAGGGTGCTACGGGTTTCCATACACACATTTCCTTTGAAGGAACATCTTTGCATTGTGGTTGTTTGGGATAGTGGTTACAGACAGGTGTTGGAGCACCATAGGTTGCAGGCTTGATTCCCACATGTTCCTTTTCTTTTCTTGTGTTATGCTAACCTGACCATGCAATGGCTGCAGCTTCGCAGGGGCGGCCCAAGGGGGGTGCGGGGCCATGTGCGGAGAGTCAGTGCGGGGCCTCATTTGCATAAGTGGCCTTATTTGCATAAATATTTGCATAATGCTAACATACACTAACTTTTAGTAAACATGTCTCTTAATGAGTGTATGGATAAAGACAGACTAAAAGATTTCTACATTACTATAATCCAGTGCCAACCGCCAGGCACATTAGGAACTACTGCAAACACTGCCCATTTAGAACCCATAGCAAACCCGCCGTATCCTAACAGCACTACTAGGACTCACAAAGCACCATACCCTACCTATCAAAAGGCAACACTGCAAATATTAAAAGACATTTCAGAGAACAACAATACATGACCTACTGGGGAAAGAGAACAAGTGGCAATGTCAAATAGGAATTACATAAATAGAATACCTCAGCTCAGTTACACATGCAGAACATAGACCATCACCAAACAAGGAATCACAATTTAGAAACAGGAAGGCAATAATTAAACTGGGAACCCCAAAAGCCAAACTTGGAATGTACAACAACACTGTAGAAATAAAACTATAAATTAATTTCCTCTTGTACCAAACAAAGCGCAGACGTTAATGATGCACATTTCCCAGAGCTTTCATATTCCAGTTAATAAATTCAAAATAAAGAGATATCTTTCTACCTTTTGTGCATTTTTTTTCAGTTGCAATTGCTCCAGCCACTTTCTTCTGGTTTCTTCATGTTTTCTGCTAACTCTCGATCATCTGCTGTCCATTTGTCCTTTCTTCTCTCTTCTAGTTTTTTTACATTCTCTCTCTCTACATCTGCTTTAACATACTAATCTTTCTCCTTTTGCTCTTTCCTCATTCCTATTTCATCCACTCAAATTTTACCCCTCCATCCTCAATCCCCATTTACTCTCCCAATACCCGGCCAATTGTAGATTTTTATCCCTCCCACACAAAATATTTTTCCCCTCTCCATTTTACTCTCCCAGCCCCATCCCATTCTAATCCTCCCCCAACATCAGCTCCCTTCTAGTTCCAGCCTCACCCAGCATCCATTCTCTTCTAGTCCCTGCATCAGCCCATTTCCAGTCCTAGCCCCCCATCAGCCCATTTCCAGTCCTAGCAACCCCCCAACCCAATAGCAGTCCTAGCCCCCCCCCATCAACCCACTTCCAGTCCTAACCCCCCATCAGCCCACTTCCAGTCCTAACCCCATCAACCCATTTCCAGTCAGCCCCCCATAGCCCATTGCCAGTCCTAAACCCCCCATCATCCCACAGCCCATTACCAGTCCTAACCCCATCAGCCCACCTCAAGTCCTAACCCCTCCCCATCAGCCCATTTCCTGTCCTAGCCCCCCCATAGCCCATTACCAGTCCTAACCCCATCAGCCCACCTCGTCCTAACCCCTCCCCATCAGCCCATTTCCTGTCTTAGCCCTCCCATAGCCCATTATCAGTCCTAACCCCCCCATAGCCCATTACCAGACAGCCCCATCAGCCAACAGCCCATTACCAGTCTTAACCCCCCCATAGCCCATTACCAGTTCTAACCCCCCCAACAGCCCACAGCCCATTACCAGTCCTAACCCCATCAGCCCACCTCAAGTCCTAACCCCGCCCCATCAGCCCATTTCCTGTCCTAGCCCCCCCATAGCCCATTATCAGTCCTAACCCCCCCATTGCCCATTACCAGTCCTAACCCCCCATCAGCCCACAGCCCATTACCAGTCCTAACCCCATCAGCCCACCTCCAGTGTTAACCACCCCCATCAGGCCATTTCCAGTCCTAATCTCCATCACCCAATTTTCAGTTTAAGCCCCCCCATACCCCATTACCAGTCCTAACCTCCCCATCAGCCCACTCCCAGTCCTAATCCCACCAGCCCATTTCCAGTCCTAATCCCCCATCACCCAATTTTTAGTTTAAGCCCCCCCCCATAGCCCATTACCAGTCCTAACCCCCCATCAACCCACTTCCAGTCCTAATCCCTTCAGCCCATACACAGATTTAGCTCCCCCATAGCCCATCACCACTCCTAACCCCCCCAGCCCCCCCATAGCCCATCACCACTCCTAACCCCCCCAAGCCCATCACCACTCCTAACCCCCCCAGCCCAGCCCAGCCCATCACCACTCCTAATCCCCCCCAGCCCAGCCCAGCCCAGCCTAGCCTAGGGAAAATGTTTTTTTTAAAAGCTGTCTTCTCCCGCTGCCCTCCCCTGTATCCGCTCTCTCGTTGTAGCTTGAGACAGTCACACGCGCCGACTTTCAGAGCGCGATGGGACTAGTTTCCCTTTCACGGCTCTGTTATTTCCCATCAGTCCCCGCGGGCTTAACAGAGCAGCGAGGGAGAAACTCTCCCCTCGCGCTCTGAAAGCCGGCGCGTGTGACTGAAGCTACGAGAGCAGATACAGGGGAGGGCAGGCTCTGCTGGGCAGGGGGGGCCCCGCGGCACACTCGATTCTGCCACGGCGGCCCCGGCAGCGGGAGAAGACAGCTTTTTTTTTTTTTTTTACATTTTACTTTAGGATCAGAATGTTTTTTGCGCGGGGCCCCCTGAAACGCGGGGCCCTGTGCAAAAACATTCTCGCTCAATGGACGGGCCGGCCCTGCAGCTCCGTCACCTCTCCTCACACCCTTCCATCTCTTCACTGTGCACCACAGTGTGCCCTCTATGCAGCCTATCTGTCGCATATTAGCTGTTACATATGGCTATTTCTTTGTACTGTCTGTGTGAGCAGTCAGCTCAGGGGATTGGTATTGCTGTTGTTGAGCTGGTCTAAGCCACATCAGTGTGCAGGTTCAGTTCTCACATGCTCCTTTTTCGTTCTGTTCCCCATTTTGCCCTGGTCCAGAGGCCATCCACACAGCTGTCCCCTCAGCTGGCCTCTGACACCCTTTCTGTTTAGGTTCTTTGCTGTTTTGCATGCTGTTTCCACTGCATAACATTTCTTAGTGTGTGTGCATGTGTTTATATGTGGCTCTCGTCCCAATTACAGACTGTGATATGAGTTGTAAATGACTGTTATGCATGTGCGTTGCATCATGGATACTGTTGGGGTTGCCCTATCCTGGCACACAGCAGGCATTTTGTGTGGTGCCCTGCAGTGTTCTTGTCTGCAGCCATTGCTGAAACTCACCATGGTGGTGTAGCCTACTGGTTTGTGCACTGACTTTCTGGCCAGTGGTTGGGTTCAATTCCTCTTTGTTCTCCTTTTTTATTCCTGTCCTACACAACGCCTTGTCATTCCTGTTACAGTCATATCTCTGCAGATCTGTGCTTCCAGCACATAATGCCTTCATCACAGTTGCCAACCATCCTTCTGTCCGTCTATCTGTGTCTGTCAGCTGTGTAACGTCCTGTCTTCATGTGCAGGCTGCTATCCCATGTCCTGCACTGGTACCCTCTTCTGCATTGCAGCTCTTCATGCTTGCCTCTCCTGTGTCTGCTCTGCATGGCACTACTACTCCTCTGTCCTCCTATCATTGCACTTATCTTGCCACCTCTACCTCCACTGGTGGACACGTATTCCCATCCTCTGCCACCCACTGTCATTATAACACTTTACATTGCCAACACCCTGTGCATCGGTACAGCTTTTATTAATTTATTTAATTCTTTTCTATACCATGCTCTTTAGAATCAGTGCGGTTTACAGTCAACACAATTTGTACAGTGCAGACAGAACCTGCGCTGTCCTTACAATGAACAGGTGTTACAACTTGGGACTAACAAGGGTAATTATGTACAGGCTGAGCGATCCGGTCGCAGGTTACTTGGTCGGCTGGCAACTATTTCCAGGTTGCTAACTATATACAGGTTGTTCATTCAGATCGCAGATGTACACCTTGACCGGGGATGCTTGGTTTCTATCTGGATATTAGAAGGCTATATACAGCTGCCTCCAACATATTTGTCCACTTTACCGGCTGCCACATAGACTGCACGCAGATTTGGAAGGTCCATCAGCTCCCACCTCTCCTTCCTTCCATCACTTGTCCATTGCCTTTCCTTGGTGCTCTGTGCAGTGTTAGGGTTACATCTGATTTTAGGCCTTACATTTCATGCTTGTCAACTTGAGGCACCTTACTGCCCTTAGGGCACCATATCCTGGGTCACCTTAACATTCTTGGGGCACTTTAACCTAGGGCACCTTAGGTTATGGCACCTTATAGGGTGCCTTAACCTAAGGTACCTTATAGGGTGCCTTAACCTAAGGTGCCTTATAAGGTTCCTTAACCTAGGGCACCTTATAGGGCGCCCTATAAGGCGCCTTGTCAGCATTGTAATGTGCTTTGTCAGCTTTAACGTGCAATGTCCCATTAATGTGCGTTAACTGGCCAAGGTGCCCCTTAACGCGTGTTAAACAGCCATTGCTACTTTAACGCTGGTACGCCCACTTCCTTATATGGCATTGGTAACGGTACCGCTGCACTTAATGCCGGTAACGTTACCGCACCTTAGTAAACATACTCCTTTGTCTTTCATTTCTAGCATAGCAGACCATGTGATCATCAGAAGCAAAGTGCCTGATGCCGGTCCATTTCAGTTTGCAGACACCCAACAGATCAAGTTGTACATGTTCCATTTCATTCTTGACCACCTCCAACTTCCCTTGCTTCATGCTTCGTACGTTCCATGTCCCAATATGTAAGACATCTTTGCAACTTCTGACTCTCATTTCATGTGCAGCTACATCAGAAGTCAGACATCCTGAGAGCTTTGATCCAACCACAACATAAATGCTGGCTTTATTCTGAAAAGTCTTCAGCTCCTCCCCAGTAGCCAGTTGAGTGCCTTTTGACCTGGGATCTCATCTTCCAGAAATATAGTGCAATTTGTTTTGTTGTGACTATCCATTGGGTTTTGTGGCAAGATATGGAAGTAGATTGCCAGGCCTTTCTTCCACGCAGTTTAATTCTACTGTTGTTGTCGTTTTCACAGAAATGTGATCCTCCGCCACCAACACTGTTCCATTCTGCTGCTGCCCAAATGGGTGGTTTGTCTTGGTCTGGTACCTCAGCTGAGACCTGTCCATCTTGGGAGGCCCTCTCTAGCAAAGACAAATTCACTCAGCTGACTAGGATTAAAGAAAACAGAAATGTTGCCCCCAACAGATACCACACATTTGCAAGGAAATTTTAAAGTAAACCCAATCCCAACAGCCTCAACCCTCAGCCTCAGTGCCAAGAAGGTTCTTCTATGGTGTTGGGTAGAATGAGAAAAATCAGGAAATGCACATACATTAGAACATAGAAAACTAACATGCATATTATGATCATACAATTTCAAAACAGAGTCTTTGTCCAACTCAAACGCGAAAGTAGTCAAAAAGTTAGTGGATTCAGTGACTACTTCCAAGGAGGATTCAAGGAAGCAGATCAAATTTAGCTGGCTACTCTCTTGATCTACCAAAGGAGAAGCTTGCCGCACCCTAGCAATGAAATGTAATAACCTCCCACCTTTGGTTAAGGCTTATCTAGAGGAAACTTCAACACCTCCCTCAAATACATCCTGACCATGTCCAAGGGACCAATCAATGGACACTTAGGGAAGTTTAAAAAACACAAATTGTTCTTCCTGGATTGAAAATCAAGAAAAACAGTCCTGCGACACAAAATATCCTTCTCCTTAATCTGTGCCAGCAACAGTTCTTTCTGCCCCACACTCAGCCTCTCAATCTTCTCCACCTTCTCTTTCACCTGACTCAAGTGTTGAGCCTGGGTAGGGAACTCAAGTAATACCATCTGTACCTTAGTTTTCAAAGATGGCACAGAAGCTGTTATTAAGTACTTAAGATCTTTCAAGGCATCCCACAGGGTCTCCAGCGACACTTGAGCAGGCTTCACTACCACACCTGTGATGTCACCAGAAGCTCCCTTCACTCACCCATGAACCGGTTCTACTGGTGAGGAGGTCAATGGGTGCTGTCCCGATAGCCCGTGGCTCACAGCTAGCACTTTGGCACTCTGCTCAGCAGCGATACCACTCCCAAAGAATCCACTTCTGGATTGTGGGGGACTGCTCTCTCTTTGGAGCTTAACAAAGCCCCTTTGGCGCTCTGGTTGCTACCTTACTGTGTGGGTGTTAGGATCACAGTTCTTACTGTCTAAAATGAATCCAAGGCCCACAGATGCCCCAATATCGTGTGTGTAGCATTCTGTATTCCAACATGTGTGGAGACCGTGTGCACTGTGTGCATGCACTGGGCCCTATGCATGCATTTGCTGCTACTTCACTAATGCCACAGCAGGTGCACCAGTAGTAGTGCACTGTGGTCATGCCACTTGTATTTACCGCTGCTGCTGGACTCCAGCATGGAACTAATGCGCAAATTCCGTACATTAAACCCAGGATCCCTACTGCACTTTAGCAAACATGCCCCATAGAAGGAAGTGCAGGAATGCACATGAATTGACATCCATATGCATGTGGGGAAAAAAAAAAAAGACAACCCAGAAACTTACACATGCAAATGCTGGCATGTCACAACTTGCATGTGTAAATGTTGGCACTTATACGTGCATCTGAGCCATTTTGAAAATATAAACATGTAGGGCCTGATATTGAGCATCGGCAGCTAGCATTGCTAATGCAGCTAGCCACCGGCGCTGAACAATAATCCTGGATATTCAATACCAGGATCATATCTGGCCCTGGTACTGAATATCTGGGTTAGCTGCTCTTGCCGATTGGTAATCGAGCAGAGGTAATAATGAGCCGCTGCCCAGTTAGCAATATGTAGTGAAGTTAGGACAGAATTACCTGCGCCTGGCTTTCACTGGATATAGCTAACTGGACAATGGCTCAATATCACCACCGACCAGTTACTAATCGGCACCACCTTTGCTCCGCTTCGGAATTCCTCCGACATCCCCCGATGCTAAACGTTTAACAGCAGCCATGGATATTCAGCAGCCATGCCAGCATCCATGTAGAGCCAGCAGCCATGGATATTCAGTGGCACTGTGTTAGTGATGCTGAATATCCCATTCACCATAATTGATGCAGTTAACTACAGAGGAAACTATCTATAATTCATTTCAGTTTTGAAGGGGAAATAAAATAGGGAGGGATTAAAAAGGATACCCTGTAAAGGGTTTACTGAAACGCATACTTTTTGAAAATATATATGTGCCAGGCAGTAGATGTAAATCCTGATGTGAAGAATTTTGGCCTTACCCGTGTATTCCCTACATGAAATGGGGAATACATTTGTAGATTTTTGACATGCCCTCAAGATGTTCCTTCAAAGCTTCCACATACTAAGGACATCCACGTATAAAATGGCCTCTTTCTAAAATGGCCATTTACATGTGGATGCAATTTACATGGGTATATGTCTGCAAATTGCTTCTAAAAGAATCTCCCTTGACCTAAAAGCCAAATTAATTTGTAGATGTTTGTTCTCTTGTATACCAGCCAGTTGCCAGGCACAGGGATCAGATTTGAGAACCTTTGATTTAAAGTCATGAAACAGGAATAAGTCCCGATACAGTAGTAATGAAATGGGATGACTGGGTCCATTGTTATTCAGTGGGAACTTTGATATGTCTTCTTACTCACAGAAAGGAAGTCATCATTCCGGGGTCTGGTTTACATAACCTATAGATCCCAGATTTATTGGTAGAGTTTCCTTGGCAAGACCAAAGATTAAATACTGGGTCTGGTCAAAAATGTCTTATTTACTGCAAGATTATTTGACAGCCTGCTAGCTCTCTTTATAGTTGCTCATTCAGAAATATAATATGTTGCTGCAAGAGTCATCATGGAAAAGAAAGTCACAGACCACATAACCCCAGTACTAATGGAACTACATTGGCTCCCGGTGGCCGCTCGCATCATCTTCAAACTTCTCATAACAACGTTTAAACTCATCCATAACATCGCACCATCCTACCTCGATAACCTAATCGCTATTCAACCACACAACAGAAACAGAAGAACCATGAATCTCAACGCTCTATGTGTTCCGACCAGCATAAGAACTGTCAAAGCAGAAACAAGCAATAGGGCATTCACATATACAGCACCAATCCACTGGAACCAGCTCCCACACGAGTTGAGACTCACAAACAACTTGAGTGAATTTAGACGGAAACTTAAAACCCATTTATTTCAGACCCACTACAACCTGACCTAAGTGCGATACTCTACCTCAACCAGATGACTTTTGCCTGCCACGGCGGCATTTGGAATACTGGCAGGTAATCATGTATAAATTGTATATTTTGGGCCCCTCCCACGCTATTGCAATCAAATGTATACCCAGATCTGTGTGCCCCAATCAAATGTATATTGTATCCAACTGATTCTCCTGTGTTATGTAAATTTGTGTGCCCCAATCAAATGTATATTGTACCCAATTGATTCTCCTGTGTTATGTAAATCATTGCCTAATCGAAATGTAAATCTAAAAAATCTCACTGTATTGTACGATACATTATGATTCTGTAAAGTAAACCGCTGCTGATCGTAGGAAGCAGCGGTATACAAGTGCTTACTAAATAAATAAATAAATAAGCAGATGATTTTGGAAACTCATTATTGAATGTTCCCTGCTTCACCCCTCACCAGCAACAGAACCTGGGTTCTTGGACTTCATCCCTTCACTCAAAGCAATGGGAGAGAGAGAGTAATAAGTAATAAAACAATTCACACACACAGAATTATGTTAAAAACACCGTACTCTTAAGGGAAGGAGTCCACAGTCCTGCAGTTCCTCTAAATCCCCTTCAACCTGGCTAGACCAGAGCACCTCATTTATTGACAGAAAAACTGTGTTGTCAGCGCCACTTTTGTTATAAGTCTTGTTATGGGACAAAGTAAGCAGAGACATATTGCTTTGCTGAATTAGAAGAAGCAAAAACATTCTGTCCCGTTCTGCTAAACATAGCCTTGGTTTTGGGTACACATATCTCTCCTGGCTGTTAGTGAATTCTAAGCCATTCTCCATATTAACTCTTTCTCTGGTCTCTGGTACCCCATTTCAAATCCCTCTCAACAGTCCTTCCTATGATTCCGTAAAGAATCACTATAAAACTTGTCCATGTCCAAAATAAATAGATAAATAAATGAGGAGGCCGCGGGCAGGGTCCCGGCAGCCGACCCTAACCGGGCGTGCGGCCGGTGCGAGGACCCTGCGCGCGGCCATGGCTAGCTTTAAATTCATTGGCTCCCGGCGGTGGCAGCCGCGCGGGAGCCAATCGGAGAGGATCTGGGAGGTGTGGTGGGTGGTGGGGGCCGGCAGGCAGCCTCCGCGTGGTTATTCACGGCAGAGGCTGCTCGGGGGTGCCGGCTTCTGCCTTGCGCGGTGTGCGAGCTCTCCCTTGCCGGCGTCTGTTTGCGCCCCTGCTCGTTCGCTTGAGGCTCTTCCGGCGAGGGACTGTTGCCGCCGTTTCTGCAAGCTGTTCCAGGCCGAGATCGCAGCTCCGGCGGTGAGGAAGCCCCGTTGCCCCGGCGACCCATTTCTGCGCCGCGTGATCAGGAGGTGGAGGGTGAGTGCATGGCCTGTGTCAGCGGCGGATCTGGTGGGTGCACGCGGGGTTCGGGGGGTGGCGGGCTTACCGACGGCCTGCCTGGTGTTTCTGGGCGCCTGCTCAGGGCATTGCTCAGAGCCTCGGTCTGCCTGTGATCGTTCCCCCGTGCGGCTGTCGGGTGGGGCAGGGGGCAGGTAGTGGGCATTGGGGCCCCTTGCGTTACTGCCATCGGTGGAAGGGGGCCGGCATGGGGTGGGGAGCGGTGCACTGGAGCCCCCCTTTTTTCTCCATTGGCTCAGCGTGCTGGAGTTGCCCATCTTAGGGGCTGGGTGGGACAGGGCTGCAGTACAATGGTGAAGAGACTGACAGATGGTGTAGGGGTCATGGGTTCAATTCCCCACTGTGCCAAACGATTGAGGCTGGCTGAGGCTCTACCATTTATGGGCGTTTAGGGGGGTTGGGGGTGTGGGGGGCGTCGTGTTGAATGGTGGGCGCTTTGGAGGGATCTTGGGCAGGGGGGAGGTGGCAGCCGGGTTGGGGGCAGTTCATGGTGTTTTTGGGGGTGGCTGGTGGGCCTTTGCCTGAGGAGCACTGGCTTGGGGGCGGGCGGGATATGGTTTGGTATTTGTGGGGCGGGCACTGGCCAGATACAGGGTTTCCGGCGGTTCCCTCCCATCCCCCTCCCCTCCTCTGTTTTGCTTGTGTTTTCACAGGGGCCTGCGCAGAGGGCGGTGGCACGGGGCACGGTGCGCAGACCGGCGCTGAGATCCACCAGCTGGACGTCGGGCCTGCTGTTGCTGTGGCTGCAGATGTTCGCGAGACAGGGGCCTGCGCAGTGGCAGTGGAGCGGACACGAGGCAAGGTGCTGCTGTGGAGGCAGCCGTGCGCGGCGTGGGAGGCGGCGCGGACCAGCGCTGAGGCGGTTCGCTGGACGCCAGAGGGTCCCGAGTCAGGTGAGTGATTCGGCCCACCGGGCGGGGTACTTGCCAGGTCGACAAGGTCAGGGATCAGGGGGTCGGGCGCAGAAGGGCAGGCGGCGTCATGGCTCGGTGGCGGCCTTCCCATCCTCCTCGCGTGTTTCGGTGTTGGCGTCTGGGCGAGAGCTGCTGAGGGGGGGGTTGGTTGGCGTAGGGGTGGCGGGGCCTGGGTGGGAGGGGCTCTGCAGTGGTTCCGTTCGCGGCGTTGTAGGATGGGGTGCCCGAACGACTTCAATGCCGGATCTGTAGATGGCGATAGAGATGTGGTTTGATGGTTGGATGGTAGGACGCGCTCGAGGGCGAGCCGTGTGCAGGTGGCGTCATGGCGCGGTGTCGGCGGCATCGGGTGGCGGGGTCTGGGGGGGGAGGGGCCCTGTCAGTGGTTCTGTTCGGAGCTGGGGGTAAGGCTGCCCAGGCGTTTTTGGCGCCGGTTTACCTGTTTTCGGTGGGCGGCGTTCGAGGGGGAGCCGGAGAAGGGGGCGGCGGAGCTATTGGCATGTGCGGATTCGGTTTGGAGGCATTCATACGCGGATTCTGTTTGGGGGCGCTCCGGCCCCGCGGAGTGTGGGCATGGTGGATCTATGCTGGCGGGTTCAGGGTCTAGATAGAGGGGGTCAGGAGGTTTACTTGGGGCGCCCAGGATATATTTACCTCTGGCTGGCACATATGTCAACGTGGGCGGGTGTGACTGGAGGGGTGGTTGGGGGGGTGGGGCGATGCTGGCAGTGGGGGTGGTTGGTTCCTTTTCTCACTATCGGGCAGTTCCGGCGGTACGCTGGGGCGAGGGGGGTGGTGACACGTGTGGGAGGTGCATTGAGCCCCCCCTCCATTTTCAGTCCGCAGGTTCTGGCGCTTCTGCATGGTTGGTGGTGGAGGGCCTTCCTCTGCGTGGCGTTGTTCCACGGGGGTCACCGGCGCCTGGGGATCGGATGCGGGTGTGTGTTTTGAGATAGTGGCTTCAGCGGTGTCCGAGGCGGCGGGATTGGGTTCTACCGGGGTTTGGTTTTTCGTTTGGGTTTGTTTGCCAAGGTTGGGCGCGGTGATGCGGCCTAGTACTCGGAGGCCAGGGTAGGGCGCGGTAGCGATGCCTAGTACGCGGAATTCCCTTCCATAGGGCGTTTTGGCGGATGGTACCAGTTGAGGGCCCGCGGAGTTCAGGCTACTTCGTATTTGTCCATGACTTCGGGGGTGTCGGTCACTGACCGACATCCGCGCGGTTTGTGTCCAGTGCGGTATGCGTCATTTGCTCGGGCGGCGGAGATGGTGAAGGACGCGGTTGGGCTGCATTGATGGACGAGGTTGGGATTGCCTTGGCCTTTCGTCTGTTGTCGGTGCATTCATCTGCGTTTCCGTGCGGGGCTTCCGCTTTCAAGGGGCGTCTTACTTTGATGAGCAGTTCGGGTTGATTCATATTTTGGCCTGTCTATTGGGGGTGTTGCTGACGGTACACATTCCGTGTGCGGTGGGGTGCGTGTCTTTTGCTCGGGCGGCGGAGGAGGTGCATGAGGTGGGTCGGGTAGCATTGAGGGCCGAGGTTGATCTTGAATCGGCTTTTTCGCATGTTGCCGGTGTCTCCAACTGCGTTTCGAGTATGGGGTTAGACTCGGTGGATGTGGTGGCTTGCCTGCAGCAGGAATAGGTTGACAGCACGGTTGTTTCCACGGGGCGGGGCGTAGATTCCGCGCCATCAGATGGGGGGCCATGGAGTCGTGAGGGCAGATGCGCGGTCCTTGAGTCGCTTCTTGGCCAATTTTGTAGGGACATCGGTGTGGATGGAGTGGGAGTTGTCCCGTGAGGGGTTGCAGCGCTACATGGCTGCGGCGGGTGGAGCGTGTTCCTCGGCGGGGCCTGGTGCGCGGTCGGTTGGGACGCAGTCTTGGCTGGTGTCGGTTCGGCTGCCGATATCTCCTTCCTGGAGCGGTTTCTGCTCAGGGTGGTTTTGGAGTTCTGGCCTGATTGGCTTCGCAACAGTGAAGGGTATGGTGGGCGGCAATGCAGCGGTGGGCGGTGTGGTCCATCGTTACTCCCACAGGGGTTTGCCAGTGGCGGGTTGATGAGGGTGGTGGTGTGGGTGTCTCTACACTTGCAAGTGTGGAGGAAGGCTTGGCCTATCCCCAGCTGTGTGACCGGGATTGCCGAGGCTCTTTCGCGTTTCCGGTGGAGCGGTTTCGGGCTCTGGACCAGAAGCGGACAATGTGGGATCCGGGGCCCGGGGACCTTATAGAGCACTGGCCTTAGAGACATGCAGAGTTTACTGCAGAATTCGGTATCGCTGGGGTTGTGGTCTAGGTGTCCTCAGGGTTGGGATTAAGTGGTCCCGTTTTGGTTGCGCACGGGTGGCAACCGGAAGCATTGCTTGGTGGATATATATAGTGGTGGCTAATGGGTGTGGGGGGGTTTTCCGGACCGGGGTGGGTTCGCGGTTGGGACGGTTTCATATTTGTGAAGGTGGGGGTGCGGATAACTGGTGGGGGACTGGTACATTGCAGGTTACTGGGAGGGGGGATGTGTGTGCTCGGCCATCTCCTCGGAATCCGGGGCGGCCCCCATGCATGCTGTGCCGGTCTGGCTCCTTTTGGCGAGCCTGCGGAGGACTGCATGGGGGTATGAAGCCGCCATGTCTTGGGCAGTTTTTGTATTGCCTTTTTCCGGGGTCTTGCGAATGGGGGAGTGGGCGGCAGCTTCGGTCGGGACAGGGGGCAGGGGAGAGCTTCAACGGCCCCACGTTTGGGTTTTGGGGGCGGTTTGGGCTGTTTGGGCAAGTTTCCGACAATGCTGTGGCTGCCATGCGGCGATACCTGTGGGTGCCCCTGGGCAGGCGGGGGGCTTCTTCTGGAGTGAGGAAGTGTTGGTCTGTTTCAGATGCTTGGGGTATTCTGGCGCTCGAGGCGGTCGGGAGGACGCTGTGTTGGGTGGGTGATGAGCCTCCGTATTTGCGCTGCACTTTTTTCCCTTTTGGCTGCACTGGTCCTGTAGAGCATAGGCTGGCGCTCTCGGGCATGTAGGGGTTCAGTTCGGCTGTACCAGCTAAGGGGGGTTGTGGGGTTGGGGTGTTTCATTGTTCATTTATTTTGCAGGTGGTGTCTGGAGCCTTCTGAAAGGTTTGGGTTCATGCACGCCTTTGTCCGATGAGCCGGTCGGCGAGTTCTGGTGAGGCGGGTGCATGCCAATCGGGAGCGGCCCGATTTTGGTGGCTATATCATGGCTGGGTGAGCACGGACCCTGCGGGTCGCAGCAGCTTCCTTTGCTACAGTGCCCCGGGAAGATATCGCGACTGCCTGCAGTGTTGGGGGCAACGACCTGGCTTTTGCAGGCGTTTCTGGGTGTTCTTTGCTGGGGTCTGACATTGTTCCGAGGCCTGCCTGAGGGTGCCAGCGACGTTGGTCGCGGGGGTTGGCTAACAGCTGGCTTGGCCGACATGGGGGTACCACAGGCTGCCTTCTCGGGGAGGTTGAGGCCGGGGCTGTATGGGGTTGCTAGGGCAGTTATCGCCAGTAGTGCTGGCTCTGCTGTTTCGGACTGGCGGGTGGTCTTGGTATGTGTATTGGTTTTGCTTGCTCACTGGTCGCAGCTTGGCTTTGGGGGGGGGGGCGGCACAGGAACAAGGTTGTTACCTGTGCCGGTGGCGGGATCCCGGAGGTTTCCGGGGTCCGGAGCCTCAGGCTACACTTGGGCGGGGGCGGGGTGCCCCTGACCCGGTCAAACCCTGGTCGGCTTTTGCTATGGCATGGCAAAGTCGGGGGAAGGGTTAGGTAACTTGCCGGGGGGCAAGTTATGGCGTTAGCGGTGGCAAGGCACTTTGCTAAGGTATGGCTGGTGCGGGCCGGGTGCCGCTAATCGATTGAGAAGGTGTAGCTTGTTGGCATATTGTGAAATTGTTAAAGGTTAATAAAGCTGCGACCAGTTGTGTTCCATAAAATGTTGGTGTGGTGTCTTTTGTGGGGTTGGGAGATTGGGGGTGATGGGAGGTGGAGAAAATGGGCCCGAAGCACCAGGTCCGCCTGCCTCGGTTAATGAGGAGGCCGCGGGCAGGGTCCCGGCGGCCGACCCTAACCGGGCGCGCGGCCGGTGCGAGGACCCTGCGCGCGGCCATGGCTAGCTTTAAATTCATTGGCTCCCGGCGGTGGCAGCCGCGTGGGAGCCAATCGGAGAGGATCTGGGAGGTGTGGTGGGTGGTGGGGGCCGGCAGGCAGCCTCCGCGTGGTTATTCACGGCGGAGGCTGCTCGGGGGTGCCGGCTTCCCGCCCGCCCTCCCATGCATATTTATGAGGGTGTGGTTTATGGGGTGTTGCAGCTTTGGGGGGGATTGGCAGGATCCCGGAGGTTTCCGGGGTCCGGAGCCTCAGGCTACACTTGGGCGGGGGCGAGGTGCCCCTGACCCGGTCAAACCCTGGTCGGCTTTTGCTATGGCATGGCGAAGGCGGGGGAAGGGTTAGGTAACTTGCCGGGGGGGCAAGTTATGGCGTTAGCGGTGGCAAGGCACTTTGCTAAGGTATGGCTGGTGCGGGCCGGGTGCCGCTAATCGATTGAGAAGATGTAACTTGTTGGCATATTGTGAAATTGTTAAAGGTTAATAAAGCTGCGACCAGTTGTGTTCCATAAAATGTTGGTGTGGTGTCTTTTGTGGGGTTGGGAGATTGGGGGTGATGGGAGGTGGAGAAAATGGGCCCGAAGCACCAGGTCCGCCTGCCTCGGTTAATACACGTGTACAAAAAAAGAAAAATACATACATAAAGAAAGAAAGAAAGAAATGTATCGATATATAAATAAAATAAATCTTCTGCCATGGTGGGAAGCACCTTCCACCTCACTTTGTTTCAGAGTCCAAGGCACATCTGATCCATGGGTGAACTTCATCTTCTTGTTTGGAAGAAGTCTTTATAGATATATAGTCCATTTGACAATACAGAAAAAGGATTACAAGCATCCTGAAAATTAATCAAAACTATATGAGACTGTTTGCCCTTGCAAGGTCTCAATAAGAATGTGTACAGAAGTAAGGCTGTACCAATTATTCTTAAAAGCAAAATTTGTTAGCAGTGGCCAGTTGCTCTTCATAGATCTCTCAGAAGTTTAGAAGTTTGCACCACATCTTCTTCCACTGCTGCTAATTCCAAGTTCTTCAGCAGCATCTCCTTTCACCCTGGGCTGCACTATACAGTAACTGTCCACCCAGGCACCATAGCTGCACATATATCTTTCTGTAGCATTGCTGTAATCACTGATCTTTGCTGCAATCCAGCTTTCAGTAGCATTGCTGACTTCCTTTCATTCACAGTAGTCGTCATCTTCAGTCCATAAGATTCAGTGCATGTAATATATAATTTGCAGAATGAAAACTTACTATAACACATTCTCCTAATTTCCCTACAATGGCAAACAAGCACAACTATTAATGGCAATATAAAATTACTGAACAGAATTATCTTATCCAATCTAATGTTAATTACAATGCATCTACTGCTAACACTAAATTATTACAATTTATTTAACTATATGAAGACCAAGATAACTTGAAACATACTTCTATTTTACATCTACATTCTTCAATTTTTCTCTTATCTACTAAATAAAAATTAATATGTGGTCTAATAGACACACTGCTCTTGTTAGATGCACAACTGTACAAGGTATAGTTAATCTTAATTCTTAAGGGGTAACAAACATCAAAACATAACTGACAGTTTATGGCAATTAAATTAAACTCATTTAATTTGCTAAAAATTCTTAGCGACTCTCTCTTATCTCAGGTAATGGTTTGACACACATTACTTTGAACATGATCTGATTGATATAGACATCTCAGCTCACAAAGAATAATACCAGGACACAAAGGAACAAATATAGATAGGTCATTAAATAAACCGAATTGTGCTCAAGAAATTTTCAAAAAACATAGAACTTAAACCAATTAGAAATTCAATTGTCATTGTTTAATAAAGGATCAATTAATCTCTTGCATAGGGAAATTTATCTACATCTTAAATCTACCTCAATACTGATTTTATACCTATTCCACTAGCAACAAAACATCAGTTCTGCAGGGGTCAATCCATAATAACAAACTGAAACACATATGAGAATTTAAAATCCAATAGACTCTTGCAGGTGGCTTAAAAATAGACTGGGACATTGCCACTCTAATCTCTTAAAGGTATGTTTACTAAAGCGTGTTAAGGGAGCCAGGGTGCTGTTAACGCATGTTATCAGCACTCCTGCACCATTAAGTGTCTAAAACGCTGCTTTAATGTGCATTAAAGGCTCCAGCAGTGTAAAGTGCCTTGTGGGCAGAGAGTGGGCGTTAACAGGGTGGAGAGAGGGCGTTAACAATGTGTGTACCCTTAACGTGCTTTGTGCAAACATGTCCTAAAGAGCCTTAATGCTGGGAACCCTAACGCAAAGTAAAACCACATGGAAAGGGTGTATTTTGAGGAGAGAGAGCCTATTTTTATGTCTGCAATGTGATGCACAGACAGGGGAGGGCAAGAGAGTGATAGTAGTGCTCCATTAGCAGCAACAGCATAGTGTCCAAGTATGAAAGGGCACTATGTTGATGGTGCAAATGGGGGAAAAGAAGGTGGCACATGGGTCATGCAGTGGGGGCTGCTGGTGCACAGGGCAGACAAGGCAGCTGCCTAGGTGGCACATAAGAACATAAGATTAGAAAATATGCCAGACTGTATGAGACCACGGTCCATCATGCCCAGTATCCTATGTCAAACAGTGGCCAATCTAGGTCACAAGTACCTAGCAGTTTCCCCAAAAGACACACAGGATCCACAAGGCATGTAATGGGGCAAGCAGTGCATATCCCGGATCCTCTTTAACAACGGTTTATGGATGTTTCCCCAGGAACCTGTCCAAACATTTTTTAAACCCTAGCTACACTAACAGCTTTTACTACATCCTCTGGTAATGAATTGCAGGGTTTGATTACGCATTGACTAAAAAATATTTTCACCTAGTAGTCTTAAATGGGTTACACTGTAGCCGCATTGTATGTTTCCTAGTCTTTCTACATTCTGATGGCTTAAACAATCGACCTACTTTTACTCGTTCCACTCCAGTCAATAATTTATAGACCTCTATCATATCTCTCCTCAACCGTCTCTTCCCTAGGTTGAAGAGCCCCAACCTTTTAAACTCTCCACAAAGGGATATCCTGCTATTCACACTACCATCTGTGATGTCTGTCATGATCCCGCAGTGACAGTGGTGGCACACAGACATGCTACTGCTGCGGAAAGGAGATGTGCCACATGGGGTGGTCCAAGGGTCCTGGCACCCCAGGCAGAGATCCCAGTTGCCCTTCCCTGCTGCTACTGAACCCAGCTGTGGGAGAAGAGGCAGGTGACAGCAGCTGTAGCCCTCCAGGTAGCTGCAACATGCAGGCACCCAGGGGATTAACACAGCAGTGGCTGTCATCCTCCCACCGAGACGTATCATTGGCAGGCAGTGATGGGGACCCTAAAGAGGCAAATAGTTGAGGGGGCTGTGTGGCCATCCATGTATGCCTCTGCCTTCTCCATCCAGATCTTGTGCTCTAGGCCCGACCAACCTGCATGTTGGATGGGCTGGGACTGCTCACCACCAACATGGACAGCCACGGTGTGGGGGTGTTGGCAGAGGGGGCAGCGGCACCATGCCATGCCCTGGTCCTGTGTATATGTGCATTGCAACATGTGCCAAGGTCTGTCTGATGTGAAGCATGTAAGCACCAGGGAGTATTAAACTCATGTAGCTGCACTGTGGCTCAGTGCACACAGTTTGTGTGTGTATATGAGTGCAAGGGTACAGGTTCAGGTCCTGGCTGGGGATCATGCATTGCATGTCCCTGTGGCTAAACTTTAGCACATAGCGCAGGTACAACACCAACATGTGCAACCCCCAATGAATCAGTCAGCAAGGGTACAAACACCTGTCAGCCACATAGACAGGCTCCACTATCCACAGCTGGCTGGACAGTCAGGCTGACAGCACCAGCACACATCAGAGCATGCTACTAGCGCCTGCACAATAAGCACATATTAACAATGCTCGAGCTGATATAGGGACCAAGTTGGCAGGCAGGAATGCCAACCATCCCCATTTTTGCACAGTTCTTCTATATGAGTGAACAAGTGAGTGTGTGTGTGTCTGTCTGTCAGTCCATTGTTTTGTGGCTTTCTACACCTCACTGAGTCTCAAAGTGCTTACTGTTAAGTTGTTTCCAGCATTAGTCTGCAAATGTGAATGATGAGGAGCAAAGTATTATGGGTATGGCCTGAAACAGGGCAGATTGGCCAGGATGTGTCTGCATCAGAGGTAGGGTCAATGGCTGAGACGTTGTAGTGCCCATCTGCCATGTGCATGGACTGGGTGGCCGCAGCATGTCATGTTGGGAGGGCACTCTCACTGACCGGGCAGTGACCATGGCATGGCTATGTATCCACAAAGTGTTAAATGTTGCCTGGTTCTAGTGATATGGGTGCGTTTCCTATTCTGGGTGCTTGGTTGCTGAATCAAATGCTGGTTGTTCAAGCTTGGGTGCACATGATTGCTCTGCGCTCATGCAATGTATACTAAACAGTGGACTGTCACAGCTAGCATGTGTATGGCTGGAAAACCCAATGATGGTAAGCAAGTGCAGGTTGATTGTTCGACAGAGGTGATTCCAGAGGTACTCCCTATGGTAATGGTAGGGCCAGCAAGAAATGCCCCCCCCCCTCCACATCAAGCATATCACTTGCACAGAAATAGACAAGGGAGTATTGAAAATAGCATACACTATGAGGCCAATTCCGATTGGGGCACGTCCGGCTGGTCTGGATGTCCAAAATCTGGACGGGCTGGATTTGCACCCGATTCTGATCCTGCAGGGGCTAGACAGATGTGTTAGCAGATTTTAGTTTTTTTTTCTTCTGGTTCAGTTTTGAGGGTCTCTTTTGATTAGATCTTGCAGGCTATCTGTTGAGGTGTTATGGATAAGTTTGAATATACAGAATATTGTTTTGAACTTAATGCGGGAGTGTAATGGTAACCACTATAGTTGGTACAGTATGGGTATAACATGGTCAATTTTTTTTAAATCTGTGATAATTCTGGATGTACACAATCTGGACGGTTTAGATTTGCAGTCGATTCTGATTCTGTGGATGCTAAATAACCACGCGGGATCAGAATCGGGTGCAATTGGCTTGGATGGGCAAGATGTGCCCTGATTCTGGCATACAGCATGTCCAGGTATTTCCCTGGCTAGCTCATTCTGGGCTGCTACTGCATGGAGCTGTGGTGCACTGGTGTCCAGTTATTTTATTTATTTATTTATTTAACAAATTTTTATATACCGCAACCTTCCGGTGATCAGGTGCGGTTTACATATAACAGTTAAGGGGACAGAAAGACTTTTCTGTTTTTACATTGAACATTGCATGAATTATGTACATTAACAATTAAACTTTTAAACTTTGGAGAAC
Source organism: Ichthyophis bannanicus (assembly GCA_033557465.1). Classification (NCBI taxonomy): domain Eukaryota; kingdom Metazoa; phylum Chordata; class Amphibia; order Gymnophiona; family Ichthyophiidae; genus Ichthyophis; species Ichthyophis bannanicus. The sequence continues at coordinate 323,802,641 of CM066038.1, read as the reverse complement.
TATGTACAATGAACATTGCATGAATTATGTACATTAACAATTAAACTTTTAAACTTTGTAGAACTATGTACATTTAACTATGTACAGTTAGCAAAAATGAGTTCAACAGTGAAGGTAGATATATAAAACATCATAGACGGTGTCAAAGGTCATAATATCATAAGGCAATTGCGGTGTTAGTTTCTATGTGTTATATAGATTATCCCTTTTCATTTTGGTGTTGGGAATTTGCCAGTGGACCGTAGTGGGAGATAAAGAGGTGAGTTCTTAATGTTTTGCGTAGGTCTTTAAGGTCGGTTAAGGCTCTGATTTCGTCTGGTAGTGAGTTCCAGTTGCCATGGCACCATGGCTCCATGCAGGAGCCCCAATGGCCTGTACCGGTACAAAGTCCTTTTTTCCCACTGCCCGACCCTGATCGTGCCTTCCAGGGCTGGAATCGGACTGTGGGAGCCCTCTGACCCTCTCACCTCGTCTGGTGGTCCTGGACCTAATGGCTGCTGGTGTTGGAGGGGACTTATTCCACCTCTGAGGTGGAATAAGTCTCTCATCTAAGAAACCCTGGCTGGATGTACAGAGTCATCGCCAGAATAGGCCCTGTATATCTGGGTTGGGGCCACGCCTATGGCTGCCCTCGTTCTTCCCTCAGCCAACCCCCTCCTGCCCTCATACAGAGCTCCCCACACATCTCTGCTGTACATGCAGGGAGCTCTTTGACAGGAATATGACCCGGGCATTTAGCGGGGAATGTACTTCCGACCAGGACATATACCCCTGCTAAATGCGGATCAGAGTCTACTCCTAGGCAAAAGAAATACCGAAAAAAGAAACCTTCCCCGTCCTTAAAGTCCACAAACTGAGGAGAAGATCTCAAAGGAAAAAAAAATGAAATCATCACCATTACTAGTTAGGAGAAAGCCAAGAAATAGCCAGCATATAACTCAAGGATTTACAATGTCCAAGACATGGGGGCTATTGACCCAACAAGAATAAATAAAGGAAACAAGTTGAGTCAGCTCAAAGAAAATATAACTAACATACCGATGCTTAATTAACCATTTACAAGGGAATTTTTAAAAAAAGACAGCTCCCAACTGCACAACTCCAGGTCTAAAGTAATAGGAAAGCCCTTCTTCTTTGTGTTTCCCTTTATAGATTTGGAAATATATGAACAAAAAGATTTTTAAAGGACACCATCCTCTTCTTGAAGTACATTTTGAGAAGCCACTCACAATCTGATGTTAAAGGAATAGTTACAATTAAAGTAGCTGAAGTGACGGATTCTTCTTCAGAATTTTCTATAATAGCAGATATATTCAAAATATCCATTTGTTGCATGTTAGTAGAAAGAGAAGCACCATAATCTTTTTTAGCAGTAGACAAATAATATAAACGAGATATAGGTGGATGTGATTCAACCGGAATCGCCAAAGCTTCAGTCATATGTTTTTTAAACATTTCACCCACAGACACCAGTGGAGATTTGAGAAAATTGCATGAAAATTAGAAGATCAGACATAATGCTCCAAAGATTCATTCTTAGCTCTCAGTAATACAATGTTCTTACAGAATGGTTCATTATAAGCTTCCAACAATGAACGAGTATCCACATCCAGAATACTATCTTTAATAGCTGAAATCTCCTCCTTACTCTTTTTAATGAATGAAGCATTTATTTTAACTTCTGAAGAAAAACTGGAGGGCATGCAATGAAACTACAATGTAACGGATTTAAAACTAATAAGAGAAAATATTTTTTTTACTCATCGTGTAATCAAACTGTTGAATTCATTACCAGAGGATGTAATAAAAGCTGTTAATGTGGGTTTAAAAAAGATTTGGACAAGTTCCTGGAGGAAAAGTCCATAAACCATTATTAAAGAGGACCCAGGAAATCCACTGCTTACCCCAGGATGAACATTGTGGAACCTGTGTGCCTTTTTGGAAACCTGCCAGTTACTTGTGACCTGGATTGGCCATTGTTGGAAACAGGATACTGGGCTTGATGGACTTTGGTTTGACCCAGTATGGCATTTTTTATGTTCCTAGGATGCTAATTTGCATAAGGAGGGGCATAACTAACAGAAAGGAGGAGGTAATATTGCTCCTGTACAATCATTTGATGATGTCTCATTGGGAGTAATGTTCAGCTTTGGAGGCTGCATCTCAGATAGCAACCAAAATGGAACAAGATCTACACCAGAAGATATTTGAGAAGAGACTTAAAGAGCTAAGCATGTATGCCCTAAAGAAGAGGAGGGACAGGGGTGATCCCATGTCATGCCTCCCTGTCCCTCCTAGAGGTATCCATTGGTGGATCGAATACCCCATTGAGATCCCCTCCCAATATCAATCTGTCATCTGGTTGCTGTTCTAGGGCAGCAGCCAGGTTCGCATAAAACAGGGCATCTGGAGTACTTGGTCCATACATATTAGAGTGTGACTGAATGATCCTCCAGTTCACTCCACACCATGACATAGCGCCCATGTGGGTCTGCATACTCCATAGTATATGTGAAATGAATGCACTTGTGTATCAATATTGCTACCCCTCGCTTGCGTCCCTGCGCCGGAGCTCCATATACTTGACCCACCCACTCTCTCTGGAGCTTGGCGTGTTCCACTGCCATTTAATTTGTTTCCTGGAGAAAGGCCACATCCCCACCCTGGCGCACTAAGGTGCACAAGATTTTTGAATGCTTAATTGGGGTGCCAAGATCACAAACATTCCATGAGAGGACTCTCAGCCCTTTTCCATATTAATCCTCCCCTTTACTTGTTTATATATACTACCGGTCAGGGAAAGTACCCCCCCCCCCATCCTAGAGACGCCCCCTATCTGATCCCATCCTGTAGGTCGCCTTGTCTCCCCACCAAATCCGTCCCCCTACTGTTATGTCCACCCTCCCCTATTCCCCTTCTCCCCTCCAATTCCTTTGCTGTCCCTTCCACCCTCCACTTTGCAGAGCTATACTGGGGTATTTGATGCATTGGGGCTCTGCTAAACACCACCCATCCACCTTCCCCCCTCCCCTCCCAGATACCCACCCCTCCTGCCCTCATCTTTGATGTATCAATCCCCATTCCCTCCCTGACAGACATCCCCTGAGCTGTCCTCCCTCAGGAGCCTGTGGTATCTGGGAACAGCTCATGTGCTTCTTTTATGGTTACCAGACCTCGTTAAGCAGGACTCCCTTACATCTTTCGGGCTCACCCTGACCTTGGAGCTGTCTAACAAAGAAAACATGTATTTTTTTTTTCTTCTCTCCTCCCTTTCTATCCTCTCTTTTTGGCCTATAAAGAGGTAATAATCCCTGTTAAATCTGCAACCATTTCAATATCAACATAGCTTAAACACAAAATATGCTCACAGCCAGAAAAGGGTAGCCATATTTACATAAGAACATAAGATATGCCATACTGGGTCAGACCAAGGTCCATCAAGCCCAGTATCCTGTTTCAAACAGTGGCCAATCTAGGTCATAAGTACCTAGCAGTTTCCCCAAAAGACACAGATTCCTCTATGCTCGTATTGGATCAAGCAGTGATATCCCGTTCCCTTTTAATAATGGATCACTTTACAGCAACAAGATTAAATCAAAATAAACTGAACCATCTAATTTCTCAACAAATAGGGGTGTCCTACATGGAGCGATGGGGGGAGGAGCGGTGGGTTCACCCCTAAACAAAAAACAAAGATATGGGGAGGGTGAAGACATGGGGAGGGGTGCACCTACTTCCTAAAAGACATGGGAAGGGGAGCACCTACTCCGGCCATATTGCTGGGCAGACTAGATGGACCACACTGGTCTTTATCTGCCGTCATTTACATGTTACTATGTTACTATGATTTATGGACCTTTCCTCCAGGAACTTGTCCAAACCTTTTTTAAACCCAGCTACACTAACAGTTCTTGCTACATCCTCCGGTAACAAATTCCAGAGTTTGATTACATGTTGAGTAAAAACATATTTTCTCTTATTAGTCTTAAAAAGGTTACCCTGTAGCTTCATTGTATGTCCTCTAGTCTTTTTATATTCTGATGACATAAACAATCGATCTATGTTTACCCGATCCACCCCATTCATTAATTTATAGACCTCTATCATATCTCCCCTCAGCCGTCTCTTTTCCAGGTTGAAGAGCCCTAACCTTTTTAGCCGTCCTTCATATAGCCAGGCTTTAAGATCCTGAATATAAAGGGGAAAAAAATGGGCCAGCGGTAACAGCCATGCTTCTAGCACTAAATGCAGCTAGTGTTCTTTCTGGTCTTGCTGGCTCTAATAGTTCTCATGTGCTCATTCTACCAGTCCATGGAAACTATCGTGGGTCATTCCCCCAGGCCCGCTAGAAATGAAGCCGCTTCCTTCAGCATCAACAAGTAATGTTGTTTGCCTTGGTACTCCACCTGGAGCTGCGCAGGATACAACAATGAACAGCGGAGACCTCTCTCTGCCAGCCGACGGCAGGCACAGAAAAACTCTTTCCTTCTTTTTCTGATCAATGTAGAATAGTCTTGGAAGGTTAATAGTTCCCTTGCTGAGTTTGAGGCCGTTCATTGTTTTCTTGCCACTTTGAGCACTGTCTTCTTTTGAAGGTAATTATGGAAGTGTGCTATCACTGCCCAGGAACGGTTAGTGCCATCGCACTGCTGACTAAGTTGATGGGCTCTTTCGATAAGGACTTTCCTGCCCTGATTGCCAATGTGTGGATTCACAACTATCCAGGTTTCTAAGAAGCCCCTTAATTCAGCATCTCCCACTGTTTGTTTGACACCAATGAATCGCAAATTATTGCGGCGGCCCCGATTCTCGAGGTCGTCGAGTTTCTCACTATGTTGATTTAGTAGAGTCTCTAGATTTTTAAGCGTTTGGGCCTGTATTTGTTGCTGCCATAGTGAGCCTCTGTTCCACTTTGTTCAGCCAGCCCCCGAAATCTGACACCTCCTGGGCCACCTGAGAGAGTTGATCAGAGAGACCCTTTAGGCAGTCCTCCAATGCTGCTACCACCGCTTGTGAAACCTTCTCAAGCAGACCTGCCTAGGGTCCCTCTGGAAACTTGGGGGAGGAGGAGTCTGCCATTTTTAGATCCTGGCCCCAACCCGTCTCCTTTCAAAGTGATTTTGTGGCCATCTGCCTGTTGGTTGTTGCTATGATTTTGTTCGCTCAAACTGAACTGGATCTCTCTACTGTACATGAAAGGGTGAGTGTCTGGGGAAGATTAACTTTTAATTTAAGCCGTTTCCATGTGGATTACCACAGAGCCAAGCTGAAGAACATCTGCTTGACTCACCACATCACGTGACCTCCTTGTCTATCTCTCTTATGATGCTGTCGAGGAGTGATGTCATGAGGGATTCCATGCCATGGTTGAGTTTGAACCCATGTAGATGATGATCCAGTGAGGCATATAGGTTTATATGATCTTGTAACTGCATTTGTGCTGATTTTTCTATGGTTTTTGATAGTAGTGGTAGGCTAGATATTGGTTGGTAGGATGCGGGGTCATCTCTGTTTAGTGAAGGGTTTTTGAGGATCGGTCTTATGGATGTACACTTGAGTTTCTGCGGCATATAGCTGTTAGTTAGTGATGCTTGTATTATTCTTTGAATTGTCAGGGTGAGTTCTTCTTTGACAGATTTGAACCAAGATATTGGACAAGGGTTCAAGGGTGAGGTGGTGGTGTTTATGCTTGTGAGAATTTGTTCTACTCGTTTTAAGGATGGTATATGGAATTCTCCCCATTTCACATTGGCTGTAATGCATTCTGAATTGGTTGTTAGCTGTGTTGGTGTTTTCTGTAGAAGGCTATTGTGTTTAATCTGCACATTAGCTGCGCATGAAATGAGAGTCAGAAGCTGTAAAGATGTCTTACACATTGGAACATGGAATGTACGAAGCATGAACCAAAGGAAGTTGGAGATGGTCAAGATCTGTTGGGTGTCAGCGAACTGAAATGGACTGGCATCGGGCACTTTGCATCAGATATTCACATGGTCTACTATGCTGGAAATGAAAGACAAAGAAGAAATGGTGTTGCATTTATAATAAAGAAGAAACTTGCAAGAAATGTAATGAAATACAATGCAGTCAGCGAACGCTTAATCTCTATTCGTCTACGAGGAATGCCTATCAACACAACTATAATTCAAGTATATGCCCCAACAACAGCTGCAGAAGAGAATGAAATTGAAGAGTTCTATGAACAAGAACAAGCTGAAATTGACAGAACATGCAAACAGGATATCCTGATAGTCATGGGTGACTGGAACGCAAAAGTTGGCAACAAAGAAGAAGGCAAAGTAGTTGGGGAAATATGGACTTGGCAACAGAAATGAAGCTGGAGAAGGCTGATAGAATTCTGCAAGACCAACGATCTATTCATCTAAAACACCTTCTTCCAGCAACACAAGCAGCAACTGTACTTATGGACTTCACCCATTGAATTGTATAAAAATCAGATTGACTACATCTGTGGAAGACAACGATGGAAAAGCTCTGTAACATCAACAAAAACAAAACCTGGAGCTGACTGTGGTGCAGATCATCAACTACTAGTATGCAAACTCAAGCTAAAGTTGAAAAAGAGCAAACCACTCATGAATGCAGCAAAATATGACCTTGAATATACCACTGGAATTTAAAGACTGCCTGCAAAATCGATTTGCTGCTTTAAATACAAAGGACAGAGCTCCAGAAGAGTTATGGAATGACATCAAGAAGGTTGTGTTGGAAGAAAGTGAGAAGTCTCTACAAAAGGTGAAAAAGCAAAAACGGCCAAAATGGATGACGGAAGAAACTCTGAAAATTGCCCAGAAATGCAGAGAAGCTAAAGTCAGAGGAGAAAGAAAGACAATCGCAGAACTCAACAGATTTCCAACGTGCAGCAAGACAGAACAAGGAAAAGTACTACAATGACGCACGCAAGGAAATAGAAGCAGAAACTATTAGATGAAGAACAAGATCAGCTTTCCTAAAGCTACGAGAGTTAAAGAAAAAGTTCCAGCCTCAAATTGGAATGTTACAAGATGCTCAAGGTTCTATGTTGAATGATGCTGAGAAGATCAAGAAAAGGTGGAAGGAATATACAGAGTTTTTATATGATAAAGATCAAGTGGACCAACAGCCTTTTCAACCTGTACCTTATGATCAGGAGCCATTGGTGATGAAAGAAGAAGTTGAAGCAGCATTGAAAGCCTTATCAAAGAACAAAGCACCAGGCATTGATAGCATTCCCATAGAAGTATTACAGCAATCTGTTGCAGCTGTTACCTTACTTACAAGGCTCTGCCAAGAAACTTAGAAGACAACATCATGGCCAACTGACTGGAAAAGATCTGTGTTTATACCAATACTAAAGAAAGATGATCCAACTGACTGTGGAAATTATCGCACAATCGCTCTGATCCCACATGCCAGCAAGATTCTACTGAAGATTATTCAAAAGAGACTACAACCATACCTGGAACAAGAACTACCTGAAGTGCAAGCAGGGTTCAGGAAAGGGCGAGGAACGAGAGACATCACTGCGGATGTGAGATGGATCCTTGAAAAGACTAAAGAATACCACAAGGATATCTATTTGTGCTTTATCGACTATAGCAAGGCTTTTGACTGTGTAAACCATGAGAAACACTGGGCCACATTAAGAAGCATGGGTATACCAGAACACCCGATCGTTCTCTTGCACAATCTGTACATTGATCAAGAAGCAACAGTTCGAACGGAACAAGGAGAAACAGAATGGTTTAAAATAAGCAAAGGTGTAAGACAAGGCTGCATACTTTCCCCCTACCTGTTTAATTTATATGCAGAACAAATCATCAGAGAAGCAGGATTGTATGAAGATAACAGAGGTGTGAAGATTGGTGGAAGACTCATCAACAACCTTCACTATGCTGATGATACCACATTGCTGGCTGAAAGTGAAGATGATCTGAAACATTTGCTTCTTACAATCAAAGAACATAGTCTCAAAATGGGTCTGCATCTTAATGTAAAGAAGACAAAGATCATGACAACTGGCATAATCAACAGGTTCATCATTGAAGGAGAAGAAATTGAAATTGTGAACAACTTTAACCTACTTGGATCAACTACCAATAAAGAAGCAACAAGCAGTCAAGAAATCAGACGATGCATTGCTCTTGGCAGAATGGCTATGAAAGACCTAGATAAGATTCTCAAGAGCAGAGATGTCTCTCCATACAAAGATTTGACTTGTTCAAGCCATGGTATTTTCAATAACATCATATGGATGTGAAAGCTGGACAGTGAAAAAGATAGACAGGAAGAAAATTGATGCCTTTGAATTATGGTGCTGGCGGCGAATACTGTTTATACCATGGACTGCCCGAAGAACAAACCAGTCTGTACTAGAGGAGATCAAACCTAAGCTTTCTTTAGAAGCTCAGATGACAAGACTTTGACTTTCATACTTTGGACACATCATGTGAAGAGAGAGATCATTAGAGAAAGACATCATGCTTGGCAAGATAGAAGGTCAGCGTAAAAGAGGAAGACCAGCAATGAGATGGATCGATACAATAACAGCAGCTACGGGTACCAGTCTGTCAACAATGAGCCGCCTGACTGAAGACCGAACACAATTTAGGATAGCTATCCAGAGGGTCGCCATGAGTCGATTCCAACTCGATGGCACTTAACAACAATAACAGTGTTAATTATTAAGTAGTCAGAACAAAACAAAGGAGAGAGGATGTATTCTCCGCAAGAAGACAAAGTCCAACTGTAAAGTGGAGAAGAGCCACGGCCACACCAGAAATATCTTTAGCAAACATTTTATTAAGGGCCCAGCCGCTGTTCAGAGAAACAGGGCTGAGTTTGCAAAATGTGCCAATGTTTCTTCATGATTTTCAGAATATGTGGCACACCTCTGGAAATATCCTTCTCCTCAGTGTGAGCCCATTTACCTGTACCTTTGTCACCTCCCACTCAACCAATTTCTAACCCAGTCAGTCACTTTAGGGTTCATCCCTAGGATATTCAATTTATTTATACAGGACGTCCCAGCCCCTGTGCACCCTATCGGAATTGGATGCACAGATGTAGATAACTCAGTCAAGGCTCCTGAATGGAACCGTGGCACCATGGTGTCCGGTTGCCATGGCATTGCGACTCCATTCAGTAGACACGATCCCTGGCAGCCAACCACTTTCACCTTTCCCCTTTCCCCACAGCCTGATCCCTGATCTGGCCTCTCATGGCCGGGGTTGGGCTGTGGGCAATCTCCTGCACCCACCTCACCTTTTGTTCCCGGCCGGGCCTTCCGTCCCCTGACATCTGTGGGGACGTATTCCACCTCCAAGGTGGAATAAGCTCTCCGTCCATTCTGCCGGCCCTGGACATACAGGGCCGATGTCAAAATTGGCTCTGTATGTCTGGGGCCGTGGACCACGGACCATCCATTGCCCGCCCTAACTCCGCCTCCGCACTATCCCTTCCTGCCACTGTCTAAGCCTCCCCATACAAATTCCATGTTTGAACAGGATGGTTAGTCAAGGTGGCAAGGCGGACGAATAGTGGGGATGGACGTCCCAATGGGACACCACATCTAGGACTCTTCCTCAGTCCAACTCTCTGATCACCCAGTCAAAGAAATCAATCAGATTTGTCTGACAAGACCTGCCTCTGGTAACCCATGCTGCCTCAGATCCTGCAATCCATTGGACTCCAGAAACTTCACTATCCTCTATTTTAGCTGTGTTTCAATGAATTTACTCACCACAGAGGTTAGACTAACCGGCCTGTAGTTCTCAACCTCATCCTTACTTCTGCTTTTGTGTATAGGGACCACATGTACCTTTCTCCAGTCCTCTGGGACCACTCCCAACTTTAAAGAAGCATTGAAAAGATCAGTCAGTGGAGCTGCTAGAATATCCCAAAGTTCCTTCAATATTCTTGGATGTATTCCAATGGCCCCAATCGCTTTGTCTATTTTTAGTTCAGCTGGTTCCTCACTAGCAAAGTCTTCTGAAAATTGTTCAAGATCCCCTTCATTTCTGTTCCTTTTTGTGGATATTTTGTGAGGTTCTACTCCTGGCCCTTCATTATTAAGCAGCTCCACTTTATCCTCATCAGCTTCAACTTAATTCATCCTGTTCACCCTTGAGTCTCACAATACGAATTTTGCACTTCCTCCTCTTGCTAACATATCTGAAAATGTCTTATCTCCCTATTTTATTGCATGGCTATTCCTTCTTCTTTTTGTATCTTTACCTTCCTGATTACTTTCCTTGCTTCTATAAGTTTTTCTAAATATTGATTCTTGTCTTCCTCTTTCTCTGATGTCTTGTATTTTATGAAGGCCACCCTCTTTTTCTTCACCTTTTCAGCTACTTCTTTTGAGAACCAAAGTGGTCTCTTTTTCCTTTTGTATATATTTACCTCAATAACAAAAAGTTTTGTTGTCTTTAAAATAATCCCTTTCAGTTTTGCCCATTGCTTTTCTATATCCACTAACTGTTCCCATCCCACTAACGACTCCTTGAGGTTTTGTCCCATCTTGGCAAAGTTAGTTTTCCTAATGTCTAAGACTCACTTTTAAATGGACTTTATCAGCCCTAGTCCTAATGCTGAATCACACCATTTATTTATTTAGCTGTGCTTATATACCGCTTTTCACCTGGTCAAAGCAGTTTACAGTTCAACAAAGTTATTTACAACAAATAATAAGGTGTGACATCATTTTTTTTGTGGGGAGGGGGGGGGAGGTTTACTTATCTAACATATTTGCAATCCTGTTTGTCCAGTGTTTCTCAGTTTTTATTCCCAGTCTTCATTTTCAATGGGTGATGTTCTGCTCGGGTCCCAGATGTTCCCTGAATAAGTGGGCTTTTAGCTGCCTTCTAAATTTTGAGAGCTCCTTGATGCATCAGTTTTTAGTTGGCAGAGAGTTCCATAAGGAAAGTGCATATAGGTTGAATGCTTGGTTGCAGATTTGCTGGTTGAATTTAGTTCTTTCATGTGGCACAATCAGTGTGGTGTTTGAGAGCTACCTGGTAGTTCTTCCTGAATGTGGCTTTGTCAGAAGTATATGTAGCTGTGATGGCTGCTGTTGAAGAAATGCTCTGAGGATCAGTACTAGTATTTTGTATTTGATCCGAGCCTCTACTGGGAGGATGTGGAGATCTTTTAGGACTGGGGTGATGTGGTCAAATATTTTCACTCTTTGGATGATTCTGGCTGTTGTGTTGAGGGCAGTTTGGAGTGGGTTGAGAGCAGTAGTTGGGAGACTGTGGTATATGGAATTACAGTAATCCAGATGCGGGAGAGTCATAGCCTGCATGACAGATCTGACGTCCTGAGCATCTAGGAGTGGTCTTAGCCATTGTATCAATCTGGCTTTGAAAAATACTGTCCTTGCAGTTTTTGCAATCTGCTGTTTGAATGATAGTGCTTGGTCCAGGATGATTCCCAGATATTTTATTTGCGGTTGGACTCTAATTTGTATGGTTCCTAGTGCGAGGTGTGTTGATGGGATGAATTCATGATCTTTTGTCACAAATAAGGCTTCTGTCTTTTTGAGATTTATTGTGAGGTTATTCTCTTGAAGCCATCTTGATACATCATTGAAACAAGTTATTAACTGTGGGTTGGTTGGATTTGAAGTGGTTATGGGTCCATAAATCATAATGTCATCTGCATATACTGTATGTGGAAGTCAACAGTGGAGGAGTGGCCTAGTGGTTGGGGCAAGGTACTTCGGGCCGGAAGGTCGGGGGTTCAAATCCCACTAGAGGACAGCAACCTTGGGCCGGAAGGACTGGGGTTTCTAGTCCCACAGGTGCTCCTTGTGGTCTTGGGCAAGCCACTTAACCCTCCATAGCCCATGTTCCCTGTAAAATAGTTCTCTGTGTGCTGTGCTTTCCTGTCTAATCAATGTGTTTATACCTCAAAAATTTCCTGTCATGATTTGACAACTTCCAATCTGTAATCAAACCGCTGCTGATCGCTGGAAGTAGCGGTATACAAATGTATACTAAATAAATAAATAAATAAATAAACATTGTGTGATCATATCATGGAGCAGAGTGGCTGTAGGTAAATGTTGAATAGCATGGCTGATAGAGAAGACCCTTGTGGAATCCCTTGGGTTTGTTGATATGGTGTGGAAGTGGTGGTGCTGGTTCGGATTTGTTGATATCTGTCCGATAGATATGACTGGAACCATTGCAGTACTATGCCTTGGATGCCGATTTCCTTCAGTCTGTGGAGGAGGATGTTGTGTGAAACGGTGTCGAAAGCCACAGATATATCCAGGAAGATCAATGCATAACCGGTGTGCATGGTTTGGGTTCCCTTGGTTAGGGTGTTTAATAATGAGACCATGAGGGTTTCAATACCATGCAAGGGTCAGAATCCATGTTGCTGTGGGTCAAGCATGTTGTTTTTGTCCAAGTGGTCTTGTAGTTGCTGTTGTACTATCTTCTCGATGATTTTTGCTGTGAACGGGAGGCTTGCTACTGGTCTAAATGAAGTAGGATCTAATGGATCAAGATCTGGTTTCTTGAGGGTTGGGCGTATGATAGATGTTTTGAGGGTAGTGGGCATCTGATCCTGTTCGAGAGATTTATTTACAATGCTGGCGAGTATTGGGCTTAACTCCTGCCTTGTCTTCTTAATCCAGTCTCCAACTGGACAGGGGTCAAGAGGGGAAGTGGTAGTATTGAATCCTGATATTGTGGCTTCAATTCTTTCTTTGGGGGTTGATTCAAAGGTGTCCCACGTGTGATTAGCGGTGTGATTGTTTGTAGTTGTTATGGACTGTATGCTGATCATCTGTTGGAGCTGCTTGTATTGTGCTGGGAGTTGCTTAGGTGGTATGTTTGGTAGTTGATCTGTGAGGTTAGCTGTCTTGGTAAGCTGCTTGACAATGTTGAAAAGTTCCCATGGTCTGTTAAGTGATGCATTTATAATCTTCAAGTGGTAGGCTTTACGTGTGTCATCTATTTTGGTGCAGTAGTTATTGAGAGCATTCATGTAACCTTCCCTATCAGCTTCATTTTTTGTTTTTCTCCATTTCCTCTCAACTCTTCTCAGTTGTATTTTTAGGTTCCATAGGTCTGGTGTGTACCAACGTGATTTTGCTTGTCTCTCTTTGTTTCTTCTGTTTGTTGTCGTTGTTCATGCTACTGCAGCTAATATAGTGTTCCAGTTGTTAATTGAGGATTCAAGATCTGCATGTCTGGGCTATATATCTGGTAAGATTTGGCTGAGGAAGTTCTCTTTGTTAAACGTTTTGAACCTTTTTGGTGGGCATGGTTCCTCCTTGGTGGGAGTGGGTTGGTAGGATGCGATGAAGGTAATAAGAAAGTGGTCAGACCATGGTACAGCTGTGATCTTTGTTTGATTTCTCACATTCTTGCATTTGTAGTTGAGGAATATGAGGTCCAGAATGTTGCCTCTCTCATGTGTTGGGGTGCAGACAATTTGGGTCATCTCCATAGCCCCCATTGCTTCCATGAATGCCTCAGCATGTTTCTCTTGTACTGAGGGAAGATTGAAATCTCTGAGTAGTATCTGTTCTTTTGTGCTGTTATAGTTATAATACCTCATACCTCACAGGACTTATATTTAACACAGCAAAAGAAATACAACGATCTTATCAATAAAACAAAATGAGAGCACCACACAAACACTATCCAGAAAGCATATAACAAACCCAGGGAACTTTTTGAGATAGTAAAAAATCTAACCAATGAACCAAGCTCTGACAAAGACATACAGGTCAACCCACAAACATATGCAGATTATCTTCAGGAGAAAATAGGCCACACTCCGCCACAAATACACACAGAAACCAACAGCCCTATCATACCCATCACAAGTTGGGACAAATTCCACACTCCTTCAACTATGCAACTATCAGATATCATCTCCGCTCTCAACACAAGCACTGCACCCACGGATCCTTGCCCAGTCCCATGAATCAAAGCAACCAAGCAAAACTTCCTCAGTTATATACACAACCTCGTAACCAACTCCCTAACTCGAGGAACAATGCCAGAACAGCTGAAACTAGCCACAATAAGGCCTATCCCCAAGAAAACCAACCTAGAAAAGAGCAATCCAGCAGCATACAGGCCAATCTCCAGCATACCGCTCCTAGCCAAAATCATAGAAAAGACAGTACAACTACAACTCCAGGACCGCATTGACGAGCATGCTCTGCTCGATATACATCAACATGGCTTCCGCCCCAACCATGGGGTTGAAACACTGCTGCTATATCTATTCAATGACATCATCCAGACCATAGACAACTACAATCGAGGAACCCTAATGATCTTCATAGACATATCAGCGGCCTTCGATACAGTGGACCACAGAATCCTCCTAACCAGACTACAGAGCATTGGAATAACCGGCACCGTCCTAAGCTGGTTCAACTCATACTTGACAGACAGGCAGTTCCAGGTTAAAATAGGAACCAACACCTCACAACCCACGAAGATCAAACAAGGAGTACCACAAGGATCTGCGCTCTCCTCACTTCTATTTAACATATTTATCCAGCCGATCTGCCACATCATGGCAGCCCATCAAATAGATTACACAATTTATGCAGATGACATCATGATTTACATGCCAATCAACCTTAACAGCCCCGACTACAACAAGATAACGAACTGCCTTGACAACATGTCCGCCTGGCTAACGCACAACAACCTAGCTATAAACTTTAACAAGACAGAGGCACTTATTATCACCCGAAACACCGACTTCAGCCCCCCACCATTCATCATAAGCAACAACACAACAATACCAATAAAGGATGAAGTTAGATACCTCGGAATAACCCTTGACAAAGGACTCAACCTACAGTCCCACATAAGAAAAACTGTTAGAAACGCATACTACAAAATGAAAATAATCAGACGCCTCAAGCCTCTACTCTCCCATGAACACTTCCGCACAGTCTGCCAAGCGCTAATAACTCCCATACTGGATTTCTGTAACCCGATCTACAACGGAATATCAAAACATTCACTCAAACCGCTTCAAATGGCTCAAAACACAGCAGCCAGAATAATCACCGGCTCCACAACTCATGCCCACATCACCCCCATCCTCAAAGAACTCCACTGGCTCCCAATAAGCCACCGCATCAAATATAAGATGATCATAAATATATTCAAAATCAGACACAAGAGCTCTGCAATCAGCCTCCAAGCCCTCTTACTCCCTAACACCAACAGCAGACCAAGAAGGAAAACCACATCAGACACCCTCAGCACCCCAAGTAACTACACAAAATCATGCAAATTCACTACACAAAGAGCACTTTCTTTAGCGGCCCCATTAATATGGAACTCTCTCTCCCTCCCGACTTATGATCAATCGAGGATATAAAGGACTTCCGAAAGCAATTAAAGACTGTACTATTCACAGAGCACTACGGCTCAAACACCTAACTAGAATCCTTTTATTGTAACCTTTATGTAAAATGATTGTCTGTAATGGTTTACCTATGTTATGTATCCCACCTTACTACTTCGATGTTTTGATTAAGCAGTGCATGTTTCCCTTGCTTTTGTATAACCTTTGTTTGTCTTTGTAACCGCTTTGATTGAAGGAAAAGGCGGCATAAAAAAACGTGTTAAATAAATAAATAAATAGTTCTCTGATACTTGTTTGAGGATGTCTGATAGATCTGAGTTTATTGCAAGTGTTCTGTTTATCAGGCAGATCAGTAGGTGTTTGTTGGTAATTGTGATAGTGTTGGCTTCTTCCGAGCTTTCTGTTGCAAGGTTCTGGAGGTGCAGGTTAGCTTTTGCGATTATGGTTACTCCTCCTGCTCTGGAGTGGGTGCGGAAACAGTTACAGTATAAATCTGGTATCCTTGGGGTGTGATCTGGTTCATGAGTATGGTGTACTACCTTTTAACTTTCAAAAGGGAGACTATGATAAAATGAGGAATATAGTTAAGAAAAAACTAAAAGGAGTGGTTGCAAAGGTTAAAGACTTACAGCAAGCTTGGGTGTTATTTTAAAATACCGTCCTCGAAGCCCAGACCAGCTGTATTCCACGCATTAAGAAAAGTGAAAGAAAGTCCAAAAAACTGCCAGCATGGTTTAAAGGTGAGGTCAGAGAGGCTGTTGCTGCCAAAAAAGCATCCTTCAGGAAATAGAAAAAAGAGTCAAACGAAGAAAACTGGAAACAGCACAAGCACTGGCAAGTTAAATGCAAAGCATGGATAAGGCACGCAAAGTGAGAATTTGAGAAGGAACTTGCTACAGAAGAAAAAACACGAAATAAAGACCTTTTCAAGTACATTCGTAGCAAAAGGCCTGTGAGAGAGTCCGTTGGGCCATTAGATGATAGAGGGGTAAAAGGGGCAGTAAGAGGAGACAAGGCTATAGCAGAGAGACTGAATGAATTCTTTGCTTCGGTCTTTACTGAGGAAGATGTAGGGATGTTACCCAAGACTGAAGTGGTATTTAAAGGTGATACTGCAGAGGAATTGAGAGAAATATCGCTACACCGGGAAGATATATTACAACTATTTGATAAACTGAATAGTAGCAAATCACCTGGACCGGATGGTATACATCCAAGAGTGTTGAAATAACTGAAATATGAGATTGCGGACCTGCTATTGGTAATCTGTGAACTTTCATAAAAATCATCTGTAATACCTGAAGATTGGAGGGTCGCCAACGTAACACCAATCTTTAAAAAGGGTTCCAAGGGTGACCCGGGAAATTACAGACCGGTGAGTCTGACGTCAGTACCGGGGAAAATGGTAGAAAACATCATAAAGAACAAAATTACACAGCATGTAGATAGTCATGGCCTAATGGGAGACAGCCAACATGGCTTTAGACAAGGAAGATCTTGTCTTACTAATCTGATATGTTTTTTTGAAGGTGTGCATAAACAGGTAGACAAAGGTGAGTCGGTTGATATAGTGTATCTGGACTTTCAGAAAGCTTTTGATAAGGTCCCTCATCAGAGACTTTTGGCGAAACTAAAAAGTCATGGGATAGGAGGCAGTGTACTATTGTGGATCGGGAACTGGTTAAAAGATAGAAAGCAGAGGGTAGGGTTAAATGGCCAATATTCCCAATGGAAAAAGGTGAATAGTGGAGTACCCCAGGGATCTGTACTGGGTCCGCTACTTTTTGACATATTCATAAATGACCTGAAAAAGGGAATAACGAGTGAGGTTATCAAATTTGCAGATGATACAAAACTGTTTAAAGTTGTTAAAACCCAAGAGGATTGTGGAAAACTGCAGGAGGATCTGGATAAATTGGAAGACTGGGCATCCAAATGGCAGATGAAATTTAATGTGGACAAGTGCAAAGTTATGCACCTAGGAAAGAACAACCCACACTATAGTTACACAATGCAAGGTTCCACATTGGGAACCACCATCCAGCAAAAAGATTTAGGAGTCATCGTGGATAACATGTTAAAACCCTCTGCCCAGTGTGCAGTGGCAGCCAAGAAAGCAAATAGAATGCTAGGTATCATAAAGAAAGGGATGGAAAATAAAACAAAGGATATTATAATGCCTCTGTATCGTTCCATGGTGAGACCGCACCTTGAATATTGTGTGCAACTCTGGTCGCCGTATCTTAAAAAGGATATAGCGTTATTAGAAAAGGTTCAGAGAAGAGCCACCAAAATGGTGAAGGGGATGGAAGGCTACTCCTATGAAGAGAGGCTACAAAGGTTGGGGCTCTTCAACCTGGAAAAGAGATGGCTGAGGGGAGATATGATAGAAGTCTATAAATTAATGAACGGAGTGGAACGGGTAAACGTAGCTCGATTGTTTACGCTATCAGAATATAGAAAGACTAGGGGACATGCAATGAAGCTACAGGGTAAACTATTTAAGACTAATAAAAGAAAATATTTTTTCACTCAACGTGTAATCAAACTCTGGAATTTGTTACCAGAGGATGTAGTAAAGGCTGTTAGTGTAGCTG
Organism: Ichthyophis bannanicus; assembly: GCA_033557465.1. Classification (NCBI taxonomy): domain Eukaryota; kingdom Metazoa; phylum Chordata; class Amphibia; order Gymnophiona; family Ichthyophiidae; genus Ichthyophis; species Ichthyophis bannanicus. The sequence goes on along the minus strand of CM066038.1, from coordinate 323,784,684 downwards.
GGTTTAAAAAAGGTTTGGACAAGTTCCTGGAGGAAAGGTCCATAAACCATTATTAAGAAGGGACCCAGGATATCAATGCTTGACCCAGTACAAGCATTGCAGAACCTGTGTCTTTTGGGGAAACTGCTAGGTACATATGACCTAGATTGGCCACTGTTGGAAACAGGATACTGGGCTTGATGGACCTTGGTCTGACCCAGTATGGCATATCTTATGTTCTTATGTCAGACTTGCCTGTCAGTCACTAGGCAGAAGAGTCATCTGTCCAAACTGGAGGGAGGTATAAATGGTCCTGTAATCAGGAGCCCAAAGTTGTCCTTTACACCAAAGACTATGGGTAGCAGGAGTGGTTGTGGTTGCCTATAAGGGCCACTATACAGTCTGGAGGCTGCATTTTGAGACCAGCTAGTCTATCTGTTAAAGACTCAATTATCCCAAAATATCAGCTTAATCAAATGGTGAAGGAAAGCACAATTCAATGGGAACTAGTCTGTGAAGCCAATCCACTATATCCATTACCAAAGGAGCCCAGCCCAGAAGGAAGAGGTATGTGAGATTCTAGCTGGAAAGGAGAAGGAAAGTCAACACTGTGAAAGGGATCCCTGCTGGATATCTGAGACTGAGAAGACCCAGAGCATATGCAGAAGGGTTCTCCCAGATACATAGAAACATAGAAATATGATGACAGAAAAAGACCACATGGCCTATCTAGTCTGTCCTTCCATATCAACAACTACAACAGTCCCCTTTTTACCTTTAGAGATCCTCTGTGTTTGTCCCATGCTTTTTTGAATTCAGTTACTGTCCTCATCTCTACCACCTCCACTGCGAGACTATTCCACGGATTCACTACTCTTTCCGTAAAGAAATATTTCCGCATATCACTCCTGAATCTATCCCCTTTCATCCTCATCCTATGTCCCCTCATAGCAGAGCTTGCTTTCAATCGAAAGAGGCTCTCTTGTGCATTTATACCACAGAGTATTTAAATGTCTCTATCATATCTCCTTTATCCCGCCTTTCCTGTAATGTATACATATTAAGATCTTTAAGTCTGTCTTCATATGCTTTCTAACGAAGACTACTATTTTAGTAGCTACCCTCTGCAATGACTCCATCCTGTTTATATCCTTTTGAAGGTGCGGTCTCTAGACTTGCACACAACACTCCAAATGAGGTCTTAGCAGAGACTTATATAGAGGTACTATCACCTTCTTTTTATTGCTGGCCATTCCTCTCCCTAGTCACCCAAGCATCCTTCTGGCTTCGCCATTGTCTTTTCAACCTGTTTAGCCACTTTAAGATCATCAGAAACAATCACGCCCAGGTCCCACTCTTCTTTCATGGACAGAAGCACTTCGTCCCCTATACTGTATCGCTCCCTTGGATTTTTGCAGTCCAAATGCATGACCCTACATTTTGTTAGCATTAAATCTCAGCTGCCAAATTCTTGACTATTCTTCAAGCTTTGCTAGATTCCTCCTCATGTTATCTACTCTTTCATGGGTGTCTAATCTATTGTATCATCCGCAAATAGGCAAACCTTACCCAACAACCTTCCACAATATTATTAACAAAGATGTTAAAAAGAATCGGACCAAGGACAGATCCCTGTGGCACACCACACTGGTAACCTACTTCTCTTCAGTGAGCTCCATTTACTTGTACCCTCCCACTTAACCAATTTCTTACCCAGTCAGTCACTTTAGAGTCCATCCTTAGGATGCTCAGTGTGTTTAAGTCGCCTCTGGGAAACGGTGTCAAAGGCTTTACTGAAATCTGAGTGCTCTACATCTAGGGCTCTCCCTCAGTCCAACTCCCTGGTCACCCAATCAAAGAAATCAATCAGATTTTCTGACAAGATCTGCTTCTGGTAAACCCATGCTGCCTCAGATCCTGCAATCCATTGGACTCCAGATACCTCACTATTCTCCCTTTTAGCAGCGTTTCCAATAATTTACTAACCACAGAGGTTAGACTAATTTTTGCTTTTGTGTAAAGGGACCACATGTACATTTCTCCAGTCCTCTGGGACCATTCCAGACTCCAAAGAAGCATTGAAAAGGTCAGTCAGTGGAGCCATTAGAATGTCCCCAAGTTCCTTCAATATTCTCAGATGTATTCCATCTTGTTCAATCACTTTGTCTATCTCAGAAATCCACTCACACACATTCTATTCCAGATATCACTCAATGTCCACACATATCCCCCTCCCCCCACTGACTTACCCTGGCCCCCACTATTTTGAGAAGCATGATGTTATAAGGACCTATGTTAATTTTTTTCACCATGGGCCCATTCAGTCCTATTTATGTCCCTGTCAGCAGTACTGCTATAAACCTGCTACTGAAAGTTCAAATAGAAAAAAAACCGTAAACAAACTTTAATTATAAAGCATGGTCCTGAAAGTTTTAAAAGTCATCTTGTACAACTATGGCCTGTTTGTTACCTTTGTGAAATTACTACATGATTTATAGCTCTTATTGGCTTTGTCTAAAAGTTAGGAAGCATTTCTTATATATCAATTACCTGTAAAAGTGCCTTTGGATGTAAGTTAATTTTTTAGAAGCTGACATTATATACCCTATATTCTATTTCTTTCAGTTTGTGTAAGAATCTCCAAGAACTTTGCATTCCTAAGTAGCAATTTTATTTTACATAGATAGAGATCTCATGCTTCTTTTATGTCTTTCTTTCATGTAGTGTGCATATGATATTTCGCTTGCTTGAAGCCACTCTGACTCCCTGCCAGCCTGTGACCAATGCCATGTTCCTAAAAACTCACAAGACTGGCAGTAGCGTTGTCCTTAACATCCTGTTCCAGTTTGCAGAAAACAATAACCTCACTGTGGCACTCCCAGCTGGCTAAAGTTTCCATCTGGGTCACCCTGGTCCATTCCAGGCAACGCAAGTAGAAGGCTTCAGCACCATGGCCCACAAATACAACACTCGTATGTGTAATCATTTGAGATTCAATTACACAGAGGTAGGATTCAGGACTGCTAAATGGCAGTCACAGGTGATTTTGATTCTGAGAGAGTTCTTGCTATTGGGTTTCATTTTCTTTTTTCTCCTGTGAGAATGTTTTTCTGCTATTACTATTTGCTTCTATGCATTCAGTAGGGATGTCCTCATTTGGCATTGAACCCTAAACTCAATCACCAAATTAAAGTTACAAAAGTGATATAACCATTCAACTAATAAGGTAACCCCGTACCTATAAGGCAATAATTTTCTAACTAAATTATCAACCCACTGGATTATTTAAATATAACAATTTATTCTTCAAATATAAAAATTTTTGCAAAAATAATTTGTTATTGTATAAAGTGTTTGTGCAAAAATTTTTTATTTGAAGAATAAATTGTTATATTTAAATAATCCAGTGGGTTGATAATTTAGTTAGAAAATTATTGCCTTACAGGTACGCAATTTGAACCCTAGCAGTAGTACTGTGAGACTACTGCTAGGTATTGACTGGCATCATTTTGAACTGGGCACTTGTGAGGTCAGGAATGACTGAAGATTGCTCCTGTCTACCCGCTAACCATGAAAGAGCTGGGTTTAGGTGGGTGGGGATTATGCTTTGTGTCAGGGGAATTGGGGTACTGGGGAAGTTGTGTTTTGTGTTGGGAGGGCAGGGACATTTATGTTTATAGAGACTGCTTGGTTGTTATTATGTGAGAAGCAGCACCATCCAGTGTCTCTACTAGATTACTATAATGAAAGTTAGAGAAAAGCCTAACATTTTCCAAGACAGGGGAAGTTCTTGCTACCAGTCACTTTATGCTGGGAGGAGACTCCTCTGGGAAGGAAAAATCCATGTTTATATATAAACCACTCCTAAAGAGAGAACTCTGTCGTGCCCAGCCACTATGTTATGCAGGAGACAGGCACTGCTCTTTGGGCAGGTGTCTATCACACAGCCACCCATACCATCTAGAGCGAGCAACGGTCATCAGAGCAATGGCATAGGAGAAGAGAGCAAATGGCTGATTTCTGTGCAAAAGCTGCCAGCACCTCACTTGTCTCAGGAGGAGAACACCTCTGCCTGTAAGAGAGCTACCAAGAACCTTATCAACAACTAAGCTTTCCAGCCAATCAGAGTGAGGAGCCCCATGGAACAGTTTTGTGGACCTGCATCTACAGAAGCTGTCAACTCTCAGGCATAGAAATAACCCAAGCACTTATCATCTACCAGTGACACTAGATCCAGGAGTGAGCCAGCAAAGTATTAGGGACCTGTATCTGCATCACCACCAGTTTCCTTGTATCAGAAATAGGAGAGAGGGATTCCCATTCAGGGAAACCAGATTTAGTAACAAAGGAGCAGGAGTGGCAAAGAGTGGAGTAACTGTTCAACTTATGACACAGAGTAGTTGAAGGGAGTGTGTTAACTTGCCTACCTGAAAGGAGAGAAAGAAGTAAACTACCTGTAACCATTTTGAGGAAGAAGAAGGATATTACTGCTTGTAATATAGTTCTTGTTTGTTGTCTCTGCCAATTGTTATTGCTATTGCTCAGTGACCCTAAAGTTTAAGTAAACCTTTGGTTCAGAACACAATTTCTGACTCATTTATTTGAGAAGGGAAAGGTGTGAAACTGTGAAGTGCCAAGGGCCTCCCAGTGTATAAAGGATTCCCACCAAAAAGAACACTAGGCTTAAATCAAAGGTATTTACACGGTTTGCAGACTTGCAAACCAAAATGCTGCTAAGCATGATATTCAGCAGTACTAACACAGTTAGTGCCACTGAATGTCAATGGCTACCGCTATATACACCTAGGATTGCCAACCGACTGGTTTTAGGCTGGCCTGGCTGGTTTTATAAGCTGGAGGCCAGTGACTGGCAGGACGGTAATACTGGCCAGTGAAGGGCCAGTTTTCTACCACTGCTGTTTGCTCCTACCTTTGCCTGCCTGTGGTGATCCTAACCTCTATGGTAGAAGCCTGCAGAATGTCTTGATTGCAGCCTGGAGAACCAGTGCCTGCCCACGGGGATCCCAACTCCTGAGGGGCAGAAGTGCTGCAGAGTGCTACGATCGAGGGATGGTGCATGCCCATGGGAATCCGAACCCTTGCAGGTAGAAGCCTGCAGAGTGCTGTGATTGCCTGCTGCAGAGGCACCGAGGGTCCGGTGTCAGCCAAGGAGATTTTCTTCACACCCTTCAAAAAAAAAGGTTAATAAGCTTGCTGCACAGACAGCTGAATAAATTAAAAGGGCAGTAGGAAAGCCTACTGTCTCTTTCATTTATTCAGCCATCTGCATGAATGGTGGAGGGGAATGGAAAGTAAGGAGGGGGAGGTTGAAAGGGATAGTCTAGGGGTGGAGGAGGGACAGCAGGGGTGGGGTAGGAGTGTTGAGGGAAGGGATGAATGCATGAGAAGTAAGTAAAGGACACAATGTGTATGTACAAAAGGCGCATCCCTGTCCTGCCACATATGCACACACAGGCACACCCACCTTCACTCCACACACACAGGCACCCCACTTCCACACTGCACGCATACACACACACAGACACCCCACCTCTGCACCACATACGCACTGCACCTCTGCATCACACACACACCAGCACTCCATCACCACACTATACACACAAACCGGCACCCCACCTCTGCACCACACACACACATACACTCACTCACAGGCACCCCAGAGTGGGGCCAGTGCCTTTTGTTGCCATTGTGCAGTGGCCTATTAACAGCCTGATTTATTAAGCTTTTTACCATGGAAAATGGGAGAACAGTCTTAGTAAATCAGGCCCTAAAATCTAAAAAAGTTCTGCGATACACTTTTTTTGGAAGGGAAGGGGGCATGCACTGTGACCTAGATTTCATGGGCTGACTCCTAGAGTTTTAGGCTGGCTCCTAGATTCCAAGAAAATTTGTCAAGGCCTGGTTTTAATCATGTGCACCTTCTGAGACGGCTCTGTCATGTCCCACCCCTCTTTAAAGTCAAATGTCATCAGATAGGACAGGATGTAGCAGAGCCTTCTCAGCGCTTGCATGGTATAAATGCAGGCTCCATGCAGTGTTCTTGCATTTTCGCGTGCCGGGTCTGCTTGGACATGCCAAATAGGGAGGTAGCGGAGTGATGTTGTACATGAGGTGAGGCAGAGGGGGGATACTGGATATAGGAGGTAGGGACAGAAGGAGGATGCTGGGCATGGGGGGGAGGTAGGGGCAAAATGGGTACACTGGTCATGGGGGGAGATGCTGGACATGGGGGGATAGGGGAACAAGAGGGTATGCTGGACATGAGGAGATAGGGACAGAGGGGATATGCTAAACATATGCGGGAAGGGGCATGTCTGGGCCGTCCGGACATCCCTGAACAGGACGGGCCTGTCAGTATCCAATTCTGTACCACTGGAGCTAGATGTCCCTGCAGATGCAGGATCAGGCACTGTGATGGCCCGGCGTGTCCCAGGATCCGCAGTGGGAATGTTCACCCCACCGCACAGCCAGACTGCAGCAGTACTGATCTTGTTTCCCCGCTGCCCAACTCTTGGTTGGAGTTACCAGTGACCAGATTGGGCAGCGGGAACTCACCTGCCCCTCTGCTGGCCATGTGGTGGCATCCGGGGCTTATACCACCTCCGAGGTGGTATAGACCTCACATCTAGACCACATCTGGGGGATGTATAGGGCTGTGACTGGAATCATCCCTGTACATACTGGGTGCCAGGACTGTCCTCGCTCCACCCACTCTCTGCCTCCCTGCTGCCCCTGTCCACCGCAGTACGCACAGTGGCTCTGTGCGTACAGGGGGGCCAGGAAGTGGAATATGGTGACGGCGGATAGCGGGGCTGGGTGTCCTGTCGGGATGTACAGCCCTGCTATCTCCCCTACAGAATCCAGAGGGGAGGACTGGAAAGGGGGTCAATACTGGGGAGGTTTACTGGAACTGGAAATGGGCTGATGGAAGGAAGTGAAGAAAACAAAAGATAAGAAATGGCAGATGGACCATAAACCACAGAAAGAGAGATAAGAGAAGACAGGAGAGCAGAAGCCTCAGATCGGGACCATCATGATCAGAGAATAACATGATCAGACAACAAAGTTAGAAAAAATAATTTTATTTAATTTTAGTGATTGGACTTTGTGCTATCTTTATATTTTAAACAGTATGGGGGAACTGCATCTCTTATTTATTTGATGTTGCACTGCATGCAGAGTCTAGCTTCTGGGATTTCAGTTTAAATTGTGTCTACATATTTTTATTTTTACTTTAGATTGTGGTTACTTATTCTGTACTTGGTGAGGGTCTGTGTTCTGAGTGTGTGACTGAGGCCAGGTGTTCTGTTACCACGGAGTTTGTACATAAAGATCTATGCACTCCCACTCTGTCTGTACTGTAGTAACTTAACTTGTTCAGCTTTTCAAACAGGTGTATGGATGTTCCAGGGCCCACTGTAGTATTTACAGTGACCTTTTTTTAGATGGGCTCCTTATGTGAGTTTTGGAAGTTGGTGCTGATATGGTATGGTATGGTAGATGTGCTCTTTGTTGTAGGGTTTTATATTAGTTCACAATATGCCTGGTACTGGAGAAAGTTTGTTGTTATTGTTGTTGTTGTTGTTGTTAGTTGGATGATCAGAATCAGATTTTTTTTCAAGATATTGAGCTCTGTGGGTGAATGTCCTGGTTCTGCTCTGCACCCATTGTGGATGCAAAATTATGTTGAAAAAGAAAAAGCAAGAACCATAACGCAGTTTATAACAACAAAATAAAAATGAGTTATAATTTTGTTTTATAAACTGTGCTGTTGGTTCTCGCTCTCTTTTAGTTCCTTGGTGCATTTCCTCCATATAATCTAATTGGCTTTATGGTTTGGTTCAGTCCCTGATTGGAGTTCTGAAAAAGAACCCCCCCCCCCGCCCTCTACAGGGGATGGGGGGGCTCTATCTCATCCTTCGCCTCAGACAGCAGATTGCCTTGAGCAACCCCTGTGGGTGGGTGTTGGAATTAGGGACTACTACTGTAGAACCCAAGGACTGGAGGAGTAGCCTAGTGCTTAGAGCACCTGCCTAGTACCCAGCAGATCAAAGGTTTAATTCCCATTGCCACACCTTGGACAAGTCACTTTGCTCTCCATTGTCTCAGAAGAAAAGGCTTGACAATTGGTGATACATTGCTAAGAAAATGCCGAGTCAGCACTGACTTGATGGTACTAAAATAAAAAGACCAGCAGGTGATTTTACATTTATTTTGGGGTGAGGGGTTTCAAGGGCTGCTAGACCACCAGGTTTTAACTTTTATTTTATTTTTACTTGGGAATGGAGGTGGGAGGTATAGGGCCACTAGACCACCAGGTTTTAACTTTTATTTTATTTTATTGGGGACGGGGGTGAGGGGTACAGGGGCCACTAGACCATCAGATAATTACTATTTGTTAGGGCACCAGCCCCTGTCAGTGTTTTGATGGTATGTAGTTCCTGGCGAGCAAGCCAAACTAGCGCAGGCTGCTTGTACGCATGTGTTTGGCTTGATCTCCCAGTTTAACACCACAGTGGCTCATTTGCATGCATACGGTTAACGCAGGGGTCATTTAGAAACATAGAAACATAGAAATATGATGACAGAAAAAGACCACATGGCCCATCTAGTCTGTCCTTCCATATCAACCACTACAACAGTCCCCTTTTTACCTTTAGAGATCCTCTGTGTTTGTCCCATGCTTTTTAAAATTCAGTTACTGTCCTCATCTCTACTACCTCCACTGGGAGACTATTCCACGGATCCACCACTCTTTCCGTAAAGAAATATTTCCGCATATCACTCCTGAATCTATCTCCCTTCACCCTCATCCCATGTCCCCTCATAGCAGAACTTGGTTTCAGTTGAAAGAGGCTTTCTCCCTGAACATTTATGCCACGGAGGTATTTAAAGGTTTCAATCATATCACCTCTAATCCCGCCTTTCCTCTAAGGTGTACATATTAAGATCCTTCAGTCTGTCCTCATATGCTTTACAATGAAGACCACTAAACATTTTAGTAGCCACCCTCTGCACCGACCAGGGCCGGATTTACCTTGAGTGAGGCCCTACGCCAACAAAAATTGTGGACCCCCAGCAGGGGCGGCCCAAGGGGGGTGCGGGGCCTCATTTGCATAAGGGGCCTCATTTGCATAACTATTTGCATAATGTTACCATATACTAACTTTTAGTAAACGTGCCTCTTAATGAGTGTATGGATAAAGAAAGACTAAAAGATTTCTACATTACTATAATCCAGTGCCAACTGCCAGACACATTAGGAACTACTACAAACACTGCCCATTTAGAACCCATAGCAAACCCGCCATATCCTAACAGCACTACCAGGACTCACAAAGCACCATACTCTACCAATCAAAAGGCAACACTGCAAATATTAAACCAATACATTTCAGAGAACAACAATACATGACCTACAGGGGAAAGAGAACAAGTGGCAATGTCAAATAGGAATTATATAAACAGAACACCTCAACTCAGTTACACATGCAGAACATAGACCATCACCAAACAAGTAATCACAATTTAGAAACAGGAAGACAATAATTAAACTGGGAATCCCAAAAGCCAAACTTGGAATGTACAACACTGTAGAAATAAAACTATACATTAATTTGCTCTTGTACTAAACAAAGCGCAGACGTTAATGATGCACATTTACCAGAGCTGACATATTCCAATTAATAAATTCAAAATAAAGAGATATTTTTCTACCTTTTGTGCATTTTTTTCAGCTGCAATTGCTCCAGCCACTTTCTTCTGGTTTCTTTGTGTCTTCTGCTAACTCTCCATCGTCTGCTGTCCATTTGTCCTTTCTTCTCTCTTCTAGTTTTTTTCCATTCTCTCTCTACATCTGCTTTAACATACTAATCTTTCTCCTTTTGCTCTTTCCTCATTCCTATTTCATCCACTCAAATTTTACCCCTCCATCCTCAATCCCCACTTACTCTCCCAATACCCGGCCAATTGTAGATTTTTTATCCCTCCCACACGAAATATTTTTCCCTTCTCCATTTTACTCTTCCAGCCCCATCCCATTCTAATCCTCCCCCAACATCAGCTCCCTTTTAGTTCCAGCCTCACCCAGCATCCATTCCCTTCTAGTCCCTGCATCAGCCCATTTCCAGTCCTAGCCACCCATCAGCCCATTTCCAGTCCTAGCAACCCCCCAACCCAATACCAGTCCTAGCCCCCCATCAACCCACTTACAGTCCTAACCCCCCATCACCCCATTTTCAGTTTAAGCCCACCCTATAACCCATTACCAGTCCTAACCCCCCGTCAGCCCACTTCCAGTCCTAACCCCATCAACCCATTTCCAGTCAGCCCCCCATAGCCCATTGCCAGTCCTAACCCCCCATCAGCCCACAGCCCATTACCAGTCCTAACCACATCAGCCCACCTCCAGTCTTAACCCCCCCAGCCCATTTCCAGTCCTAGCCCCCCCATAGCCCATTACCAGACAGCCCCCATCAGCCCACAGCCTATTACCAGTCTTAATCCCCCCAAAGCCCATTACCAGTTCTAAACCCCCCCAACAGCCCATTACCAGTCCTAACCCCATCAGCCCACCTCCAGTCTTAACCCCCCCAGCCCCTTTCCAGTCCTAGCCCCCCCCTCGCCCATAGCCCATTACCAGACAGCCCCCATCAGTCCACAGCCCATTACCAGTCTTAAACCCCCCCAAAGCCCATTACCAGTTCTAAACCCCCCAACAGCCCACAGCCCATTACCAGTCCTAACCCCATCAGCCCACCTCCAGCCTTAACCCCCCCCGCCCATTTCCAGTCCTAGCCCCCCCATAGCCCATTACCAGACAGCCCCCATCAACCCACAGCCCATGACCAGTTCTAACCCCCCCAACAGCCCACAGCCCATTACCAGTCTTAACCCCCCCAAGCCCATTACCAGTTCTAAACCCCCCCAACAGCCCACAGCCCATTACCAGTCTTAACCCCCCCAAAAGCCCATTACCAGTTCTAAACCCCCCAACAGCCCACAGCCCATTACCAGTCCTAACCCCCATCAGCCCACCTCCAGCCTTAACCCCCCAGCCCATTTCCAGTCCCAGCCCCAGCCCCCCCAATAGCCCAATACCCGTCCTCCCCCCCTCCCCCCCTCGGCCTAAAGACAAATTTAATTTAAAAAAAAACCCTGCGGGCTGCCGCCGCGGGGCCCCCTCTGCTGCCGCGGCAGCATGGACTGACCCGCGGGGGCCCCCTCTGCAAGCTGAATCTGTCGGTCTGTCGGTCCCTCCCTCCCTCCCTCCGTGCAGGCTATGAGAGGCGCGAAGGGCGAGTGTCTCCCTCGCGTCTCTTTTAAGCCCGCAGGGGCTGATGGGAAATTTCCCATCAGCCCCTGCGGACTTAACAGAGACGTGAGGGAGACACTCTCCCTTCGCGCCTCTCACAGCCTGCACGGAGGGACCGACGGATTCAGCTTGCAGAGGGGGCCCCCGCGGGTCAGTCCATGCTGCCGCGGCAGCAGAAGGGACCCCGCGGCGGCAGCCAGCAGTTTTTTTTTTTTAATTTTATTTAAAAAAAAAAAGCTAATTCTATTTTTGTGGGCCCTTGCCAGCTGTGGGCACTACGCCATGGCGTACATGGCGTATAGGTAAATCCGGCCCTGGCACCGACTCCATCCTGTTCACATCCTTTTGAAGGTGAGGTTTCCAGAATTGCACACTATACTCCAAATGAGGTCGCACCAAAGACTTATACAGAGGCATTATCACCTCCTTTTTTCTGCTAGCCATTCCTCTCCGTATGTACCCAAGCATCCTTTTAGCTTTTGCCATTGTCTTTTCTACCTGTTTAGCTACTTTAAGATCATCAGAAACAACCATGCCTAGGTCCTACTCTTCTTTAGTGGACAAAAGTACTTCACCCCCTATACTATATTGTTCCCTTGGATTGCTGCAGCCCAAATGCATGATCTTACATTTTTTAACATTAAATCCCAGCTGCCAAATTCTAGACCATTCTTCAAGCTTAGCTAGATCCCTCCTCATGTTATCTACACCTTCCTGGGTGTCTACTCTATTGCAGATTTTGGTATCATCCGCAAAAAGGCAAACCTTACCCGACAGCCCTTCCGCTATATCACTAACAAAGATGTTAAAAAGAATCGGACCAAGGACAGATCCCTGGGACACACCACTGGTAACATCCTTCTCCTCAGAGTGAGCTCCATTTACTTGTACTCTTTGTCACCTCCCGACCAAATAATTTCTAACCCAAGCAGTAACTTTAGGGTCCATCCCTAGGTTGCTCAGTTTGCTTATAAGTCGCCTGTGAGGAACAGTGTCAAAGGCTTTACTGAAATCCAAACACACCACATCTAGGGCTCTCCCTCGGTCCAACTCTCTGGTCACCCAGTCAAAGAAATTAATCAGATTTGTCTGACAAGACCTGCCTCTGGTGAATCCATGCTGCCTCGGATCCTGTAATCCGCTGGACTCCAGAAACCTCACTATTTTCTCTTTGAGCAGCGTTTCCAATAATTTACTCACCACCGAAGTTAAACTAACCGGCCTGTAGTTTTCAACCACATCCTTACTTCCACTTTTGTGTAAAGGCACCACATGAGCCTCTCTCCAGTCCTTTGGCACCACTCCCGACTCCAACGAGGCATTGAAAAGGTCAGTCAGTGGAGCTGCTAGAACGTCCCCAAGTTCCCTCAGTATTCTAGGGTGTATCCCATCCCGTCCCATCGCTTTGTCTACTTTAAGTTGAGCTAGTTTCTCACGAACACAGTCTTCTGAAAATTGTTCAAGATGTCCCTCGCTTCTGTTCCTATTTGTGGGTGTTTTCTGAGGTCCTGCTCCTGGTTCTTCATCTGTGAACACAGAACAAAAATATTTGTTAAGCAATTCCGCTTTATCTTTATCAGCTTCTACATATTCCTCCCCTGCACCCTTGAGTCTGACAATACCACTTTTGCCCTTCCTCTTCTCACTAATATATCTTAAAAATGTCTTATCCCCCCCATTTTATTGCATTGGCTATTTCTTCCTCCTTTTGAATCTTTGCCTTCTTGACTGCTTTGCTAGCTTCTCTTAAGTTTTTGCAAATACAGATGCCTGTCTTCCTCTCTCTGTGATCTCTTGTATTTCATGAAGGCCTCCCTCTTTTTCTTCACTTTTTCAGCTACTTCTTTTGAAAACCATAGCGGTCTCCTTTTCTTTTTACCTTTTTTTACCATTTTAACAAAAAGGTTGGTTGCCCTTAAAATATCCCCTTTCAGTTTTGCCCACTGTTTTTCTACATCCCCCAGCTGTTCCCATCCCACTAACAACTCCCTGAGGTATTGGCCCATCTTCGCAAAGTTAGCATACCATTTGCATACCCTATCCTTCCTGCATCACATGTTAAAATCTGTGCATTGTCAGAAATGTAAAAAATTGCTTCCGCGTGGGTCTAGCGCCAGCTTTCTGTATTGGCCTGACTGGCAGTAACACAATGATTACTCCTGGGGGAATTCTGAGCAACTGCGCAATGCAGAATTTGCACAGAGTTACCCCTCTCTGCTGAATTTTCAGTGGCCCACAGAATTTGTCCAAGGGCAGTGATCACGCAGGGAGAGCTGATGTCTGCCCATGGGGGCCTGTGTATGTGTGTGTGCTGTGGAGAAGGGTGCCAGTGTGTGTGTGATACAGAGGTGAGGGTGCCTATTTGTTTGTGTGTGTGTGGGTGCGGAGGTGGGCTGCCTGTATATGTATCTATTTCTATGTGCTGCGGAGGTGGGGGTGCCTGCGTGTGTGTGGTGGGAGAGGGATGTTCCTTTTGCACATACATAGTGCGCCCTTTACGTCTCATGAATTCATCTCTTCATCCTCCAACCCTGTACACTCTTCCCTTGGCCCCCCACTCCAACCCATCACCTGCTGTCCCTCTCCCCAACTCTGTTTCTCTTCCTTCCTAGACTATCCCCTAAATCCTCCCCTCCCCTTGCACTCGTCCCTTGCTCTCCATTCCCCCACTATTCATTAGTTACTAAAACCTACTGCCTCTTTAATTTATTTGTCTGTACAGCAAACATTCTTAACCTTTCTTTCGCAGGCTGTGCAGATGGTGGAAGACACTAGCTCTCTGGGCTGTGATTGGCCTCTTGCAGCTCTTCTGCTTGAGGGATTTGGGATCACCAAGGGCAGGCACTGGCTCTCTGGGCTGTAATCGGCCTCTTTCAGCATTTCTGTCTGTGGAGGTTGGGATCCCCATGGGCAAGCACTGTCTCTCTAGGCTGCAATCAGCCCCTTGCTGGTCTTTTGCGTATGGTGTATGGGATCCCTACAGACAGACATTGGCTCTCCCAGCAAGATTATGGCCCTTGGCCAAATTCTACGGGATCCTGAAAATTTCTATGAGGAAGGGGAATTCTGTGCAAATTCTGCATTGCGCAGTTGTGCAGAATTCCCTGAGGAGTAACACTTTGAATCTGCCCTACCAGAGATGACATACTAACTCTCTTCAAGAAAAGCAAGACCACCATGGCATTAGCACTGCAGCAAGCCCAAGGAGCATGATGTGCTCCTTGGGTGCTCCTTGGGACGCCTCCTCTCTTTTGTGGCTAAGTTTTCAGTTTCCATAACATTCAGGACGTATCCTCTTATTTGGATCTTATGGTCTCCATGTTGACGTACACTTTCCTTGTTATAAACCACTTCTTTTTTTCCCAGCTCATGCTGCCATCAGCCATCCCAATAATCTTTGGAAATAGGTCCCACATGCAGCCATTTCAAATGCCCCACCCCTTTCTTCCCATTCTACAACAGGTCAAATTGCTCCTATATCACACTGGCCTAGTCCCCCATCAATGTTGGCCTCCTAAACATTTATTCTATTAGACAGAAAACTGCTCTGGTTTTTTCTCTTATTCTATCCATCCAGCTTCAACTATTGTGCCTGACAGAAACCTGGTTAAAAGATGGCAATTATCCTATTCCCCATGACACTGCACCACCTGGGTACTCCTATCTATATAAGCATCGCTCCTCCAAATCGAGGGGAGGGGTGGCCATTATTTTTGAGAAATCTTCCTTGTCATGCTCAGAGGTTTCCCTAGTGCCTCCCTATGAGGAATTTCTTCTCTTCAGGATAAACTCAGTACCTCTTGTTGAACCCTTTCTCTCAGGGCCTGCCCTCCTTCAATGAACCTGGATTCTTTTAGTTAATTATCTGAAACCTTCTAACAGGAAGGAAAAGAACAAGAGACACAATTATTTAGTTATTATTCCAGAGCTCTGCAAGGAAGGATCAGGGGGCCAAAGTAGGCCTTCTCGTCTGGTTTCCTTCAAAGATTTCTTAGCCAGAGATCCAGCTTTTATTGAGAATTATCAGCTGACACAGTTAATTTTTAATTAACATCTGGTGATATTCATAATACAAAATTTCAAGTCTAGAATAGAATCTGCTGATATCTTTGCCAAGCAACATGAGAAAGCAGAAGTTACAAGGTTATGACTATATTCACAAGGTTATGACTATAGACACAGTAGGTGTCGCTACAAGTCCTCCATTAAACAAAAGCTAATTAGTTACACTTATAATATTTGCTGAATTTCTATTATTTATTCAAGCTTTGTTTAATTTCCAGTTATATGTTGCCCTAAGGTCTGGTTCTCGGAAAGTTCATGCTGACCTAGTTACTAATTTTCAACCTATCATCTTGCAGAAAGAAGGGGAAGCACTGTCTGTAACCATTGATTTTTAGAGAAGCTGGCCTGTGACCCAATAACTATGTACACAACTCTGTTAGCTAATATCTGATGCAATTGCTAACAGTACAGAAGAACAATCTAGTAGAGAAAAACTCTTTGATATTGCAGTTTAGCTTGTGAATTCCAATAAGCATATGTTTCACCTATAGCTAGCTTTACAGTCCTGTTTCATGATTTTCTATACTATCACTGTCCGCACCTACATCCAGTATTCCATATGTATATTCACTATCACTGTCACTGTCTACCTCTAAATCCAAATTGCCATAGACAGGGTGATCCATAGTTGTATAGGTTACTTTATTACCCACCAATTCATCAGTTTCTTTTATAGTCTCTAGTTTAGTTCTGGAGCCTGGGTTGAGTCGCCCTTTTCCACACCTCTGTTATATGTTCTCCTCCTATACTCCCCTCCCAACCTTTACGGGTCGCAATGGGAACGCTTTCTCACTCTCATCTCCAATACATTGATAAATTTTCCTAACCTTATAATCCTGGATGATTTTAATATCCATGTGGACAACTCATAGTCAGCAAGAGATAAGGAACTGCTATCTCTTTTAACAGAGATTGACATGGTGCACTCCTACCCATTCAACGGCTGACATACTTGACCTTATCTTTACCCCTGAGGCTTCTCAGGCTAAGCACTCATCATTCTTGTCATCAGCAGTGCATGAGCGGATCACTCTTGAAGGGATAATTTGGCTTAGGTCTGCTTTATATGTTTGCTTTATAGGACTGCACCCTTTGCTTGCTGGAACTGCACACAGTATATGGATGGCACAGAAGACAAAGCATGTGGGCTACAAGAGAGAGTATATGCGGCCTACTATGAAAGAGTCTGGGTAACCATACTTTGGACAGGAGTGTGCAGAGTTTGGGCCCAGCAAGAAAATACAGGCCAAACGGGAAACAAAGAACACACATACTCTGAGCCTTGAAGATTACAAACAGTGCCAAGAACATGTACAGAATACAGGAAGAAGCAGAGGGCTGCGGTCAGTAGCACAGATAAGCAGACCTTGAAACTTCAGCTGCGAGACCTGATGAACAGGGGAGGGGTCCCAGAGGGAGAACTTTGGAGAAAGCTGCAAATGACATAAGAATTTATGCAGAACTTTCTGGAACTTTGGGACAGAGAAGTATATAAGAAAGCAACTATAGAGCTTCGGGGGCAACCTTCTCTCCATTGTGGGGGCAGAGAAAGTTGCCTGCGCTCATATCCCCAGACAGACACTTGTATATCTGTGCTTACTGCTTTTGCTTGCACCGAATAAAAGAGTTTTGCTGACAAGTGACTGTGATCTGAGTTTTTATTTTCCTGGTGTATGGCTCCCATGTGCCCAGGCAATCTTGGTGACAATTAGGGATGCTTTGTAGGTGAACCCTGCCTACACTCTTTAATCTGTTTTTCCCTTCACCACAGCTTCACTCATACCTCTTTTGTTCCATTGTCTGTTTGGACTCGAAATACACAAAATTTGGAATTTGGAGTTCTGTTGCTGAACTGTTCTTTTCCATCTAACTTTACTGATTTGTCCCTGTATGACCAAGTGGCTTGTTGGGATAACTCTCTTAAACACGCCTTTGCCCAAGTAGCACTGTTGCAACAAAAAGCTCCTTATTTGAGAAAGTCCAGTTCCTGGTATCATGAGGGACTGAAACTTTTGAAATGACAAATGCATCAGGCTGAACGAGCTTAGACGAAGAATAGATCTTCATCTCTTCTTAATTGCTTCAGAGATTCTGCTTGATCTTATGTTTCTCATGTTGTCAAGGTGAAAAAAACATCCTATTCACAGTGTATCACTGGAAGTACCAACCCGTTGCAAGAGTTGTTTTAGAATTTTGGCTGAGCAGCGTCCTTTTTCACCTCCATCAATTATTCCCACTGATGAACAATTTGTATCCTTCTTTCACTCCAAAGTTCACTATTTGCAGTCGCTTACTACACTGGTCCCCTTACTTATGGCTACTCCTGCCATCTCAAGCCCATCTTGCCTTCCAGAATTAGACAACAACCTCTATTTATCAGGCTCCACAGGATTATGGTCCTTTTTCCATGCTATGATAGCTTTATACTGGCAGAATATTCTTAATTAACTTCATCCTAATACATCTGTTTTGGATCCTCTACTTTCAGCATTCTTGAAATTAAACTTCAATCCCTGCTCCCTCATATGTTAGTTACATTCAATTTCTCACTTTATTCAGTTATTCTCCTTAAGGGTTGGAAACAGGCCACTGTTCGGCCTATTCTAAAGAAGGGTTCTACCACAACCAATCAGCCCAAGAATTACAGGCCTATCTCAACACTCCCTTTCCTTGTGAAGGTAGCTGAAAATTTTGTTTTTCTCTAGCTTAGAGATTTTGTAGAGAAAAGAAACATGCTATATCCCTGCTAATCAAGGTTTAGGCCACATCATAGTACGAAAACTGTCTCATCTTCATGCTCAGTGAACTTTACAAGCTTTTCAACTCTGGTCATGTTGCACTTATAGTCTCACTAGACTCATCAGTGGCATTAGATCTGGTCATTCATGGTCTTCTGCTTCAACGGCTGACAGATTTTGGCATCCCCATCACTGTTCTTGCCTGGTTCTTGTCATTTTTGACTGATCACACTTTTGCAGCTTACAATTGGTCGCAGTCCTCCTCAGTAAGGAATCTCTTCTGCGGAATACCTCAGGGGTCCATTCTATCACCCATTCTTTTCAATATTTTTTTATCCTGCTTGACTTTGATTGTACAGTCACTTGGCATCTCTGCCCATTTCTTTGCAGATGACATCCAGCTCATAGCATATTTGGATCCTCATGCTCTGGACTTGCAACCACTGAACTGCTGTCTCTGGGCGATCTCCCAGTGGCTTAAATCCTGTTGATTAAAGCTGAACCCAGATAAATTCAAAGCTAGGTGGTTACTGGCAGGGCTGACCCCATAGTAGCTGTACCCACCCTAGATGGCGTTACCTTACTATTGAATTCCATGCTAAAAATCTTAGGCTTCACCTTTGATACCCAACTAACTTTTACCTATCAAATCTTGTGAACGGTAAAATCTTGCTTTTATACTCTTCATACCATCAGAGCTCTCCATCCGTATCTGGACAAGCCTTCTCTCACCAAGTTAATACTCTTTCTGGTAATCAGTAAATTTGATTACGGCAACTCTTTCTATAATGGTCTTCCTCTTTATTTCATCAAACATCTCCAAAGAATCCACTGGCTTCCTGTTTCCTATTGAGTGAAGTTTATAGTTCTGCTGTTGACAATATAAAGCCTTTTACTCAGGTCTTTCTCATTACCTCTCTGATTCCCTTATTCCCTACATGCCTTCTAGAACCCTGTGTTCTCAGAATCATAGCCATCTGGTAGTCCCAGCCAGTAATAATGTTGCCCGACTAGAATTCATACGACAGTCGACCTTTTATTTCTTGGCCCTAGTCCTATGGAACTCAATCTCTCTTTATATTCAGCAGGATAATTCACTAAAATCCTTTAAAAAGAGCCTTAAGACATACTTTTTATGAGCTTATGGTATTCTATAGGAGGATGGGTCCCTGAGCTGCTGATATGATCTGCTCAGCACTCTTCCCTTGTTTTATTGTTTTCCCTCTATTTAATTTACTTACCTTTTGTAAATGCTCTGCTGCAAATCACTAAAAGTGGTATATCAAGCAATAAATAGACCATAAACTATAATTCTGGTGCTGGCACTGATTAATTCATAAT
Organism: Ichthyophis bannanicus; assembly: GCA_033557465.1. Lineage (NCBI taxonomy): Eukaryota > Metazoa > Chordata > Amphibia > Gymnophiona > Ichthyophiidae > Ichthyophis > Ichthyophis bannanicus. The sequence goes on along the minus strand of CM066038.1, from coordinate 323,765,226 downwards.
ATGCTTGGTATTGAGAAGAATTGTTTTCTCGTATTGTAAGTTTTATGGGTAAGGTTCTAGCTCTGCTCTGCTCCCCACAGTTTGTTGGGGAAGGGACTGGGGGCAGGGTTTGGTGAATGAAGAATATATGTTTGGATTTAATGTCATATGGGGAGAGCATATCTGTGTTGGAGGGACTTGAGAAGGGGATTGTGGCTGAATAGGAGCTGAAGAATTGTACTCAGCCCCCTTGATAAAGCCTGCAGATGCTAAAGCCTGCACCACTACTCTCTCTGCAGTTATTTTGTATGGGCAGGGCAGGGCGGGGGTGGGGCATGGGTAGAGGATAGCTAGCCACAGATGAAGGGTTTTTCTTTTTCAAAATGTTGGCAGCACCTGGGGATAAGCGGTCAGCAGCAATATTCAGCGACTTGCCGGTGATCCCTCAGTGGCAAAAATTTGACACAGAAAAGCCTGCTCTAACTTTTGCTGATGAAGTTAACCGGGCAGTAGCTGAATATCGCCGCTGCCGGTTAGCTTCCTGCTTTGGCAGAAAACCCAGATATTCAGTGCCAGTGTCCAGATATGGCCCCAGCATTGAATATTGGGGTTTAGTGCTCAACAGCAGTGGCTAGCCACTGTAATCATGCTAGCTGCCGTTGATGAATATCAGGCCCCCTGGTATTAAATTACAAGAGCCAAGAATAAAGACAAAAATGAAAGCTCATTAGATTAGTGTTCCCTCTTGTTTGCCAAGCTGCTATAAGCAGCTGTGAGGACCACACATAAAGATAATTCCTGCTCAAAGCTGGCATTATCTTTCCATGAGTAACACAGTTTGCAAAGTTAAATGCAAACATCATTATTCAATTTGCATAATAATGAGTTGTTTTGCATGTATTTGCGTCTCATTATATAGCTCAGATTGTGATAACCTAACTAGTGCTAAGAGCATTATTTTGCCATTTAGCACATGTTGAATGGTAGAAATCCTGTGTTATTCCCTTACAGGCTCATTCTGTCCCGGACGTCCAAGCTCTCTGTACACCCGGTCTGAACCGGATGTACAGAGGGCATCATGATTCTGATTCCACGGGGCACGTCTAGCCCCACGGGACCAGAATTGCAAACAGTCCTGTATGTGCAGGCTGGGACTGCGATTCAGCATGGCCTGCACATACAGGACATGTCTGACTAACTCAGTTGGGGCTTTACAATAGAGCCGTGGTACCATGGCATCCGTTTGCCATGGCACCGTGGCTCCATTGTAAATCCGTGATCCCCTGCCGCCAGCTGCAGAGGTGGTTTCCCTGCAGCCCGACCCCCGATCTGGCCTTCTAAGGTCAGGGTCAGGCTGTGGGGAATGTCCTTGGGGCCCCCCCCCTGCTCCATACGTACCTCAGGCCAGCTGATCCATGTTGTCCATACAAGTCACAGGCCCTGGATGAACAGGGCCAACATTAGAATTGGCCTTGTATGTCCAGGGCCGGCGACCACCCACCACCTCCCTAACTCCGCCCCGATCCGCCCCTTCCCTGCCCCCATCCAGCGGGGAAGTTAGACACCGGCGGGGGCCAACCAATAACGGGGATAAACATCCCATTGGGACATCCGTCCCCGCTATTCGTGGGACAGAATAACCCCATTAATGTATCTTTATCTTTATTTAGTGCTTGATATACCACTCAAAGGTATGCGTCAGGGCGGTGTACAATAAAATCAATTAGAAAAAGAAAAGAACGCCATTATTTGGATAGGAAAGAGAAGGATAAGAAGAGACAGAAAAGGACAGTTAGACAGGGAAGGGGAGAGAGAGCACAGTTACTTACCTGTAACAGGTGATCTCTGGGAACAGCAGGAATTAGTCTTCACATATGGGTATCGTCGGTACCGACGGAGCCTGCGCGGGAACGCTCCCCAGCGTCCAAAAGGAAAGCTTTTGGGAGCATCCCACAGCGCCTGCGTGCTGCCTTCCTGCCTTTCCCAACTGCCTCTCTCCAGTTCGAGTTTTAAAGCTGAGACAAAGAGAGAGAGGGAGGAAAGGAAAGATAGATAGAGAGATACAACTCCTAGGGGAGGTGGGAGGGTTGTGAAGACTAATTCCTGCTGTTTCCAGAGATCACCTGTTACAGGTAAGTAACTGTGCTATCTCCAGGAACAAGCAGGAATGAGTCTTCACATATGGGGACTCCCCAGTTAGAGATGCCTGGGAGATCACCCCGATTGTGAGTCCCTGGAAGGGCTCCATTTCCACCTATGAATCTCAGGCATCCAGTCAGGGAAGGGGGGGCAGGAGTTGATTAGGTATGGAACAGGTGTTTGAGAACAGCCTGACCAAACAAGGCATCCCGGCGGGAATCCTTGTCCAAGCAGTAATGGGCTGTGAAGGTATGAACCGAGGCCCAGGTGGCTGCTCGACAGATTTGGTAGATGGACACAGAGTTTAGATGAGCCATAGAGACTGCCATGGCCCTCACATTGTGAGCCGTCACATAGCCTTCCAGAGAAAGATTCTTACTCTGGTAGGCGAAGGAAATACACTGAGCAATCCAATTGGACAGAGTTCTCTTAGAGACTGGAAGTCCTAAATGGGAAGGATCAAAAGCAACAAAAAGTTGAGAAGACTTTCTATGTTGCTGTGTCCTTTGTAAATAGAAAGCAAGTGCTCTTTTACAATCCAGGGTATGAAGATTCCTCTCAGCACTTGATGCATGAGGTCCTGGAAAGAAGACAGGTAAATAAACTTCCTGGTTCAGATGAAAGGGTGAGACCACTTTAGGCATAAAGTGTGGATTAGTTCTGAGAACTACCTTGTCATGATGGAACCTTGTATAAGGAGGATTAGCCACTAGAGCTTGCAACTCACTGATACGGCGAGCTGAGGTGAGTGCAATGAGAAAAATAACCTTCCAGGAAAGGAATTTCAAGGAGGTAGTGGCTAAGGGTTCAAAGGGTGGCTTCATAAGCTGGCCAAGAACCAGATTCAAGTCCCATGCCACTGGAGATGGTTTAATGGGAGGTTTAGTTAAAAGAAGGCCTCTCATGAATCTTGCTATAAGAGGATGAGAGGAAATAGGTTGTCCATTAAGAGGCTTCAGGGATGCTGCAATAGCACTCAAATTGACCCTGATTGAATTTGTTTTAAGGCTTGCATGGGATAAATGCAGCAAATAGTCTAGTAATGAATTCAAAGGTATTGCAGAAGGGTTAAGACCATTTTCTGCACACCAAATGGAAAACCTTTTCCATTTAAAAGCATAAGAGCGTCTGGTGGAAGGCTTTCTGGAAGCATGAAGGATATCCTTCACTTGCTGAGAAAGGTGTAAATCTTGAAGGCCTAGGCCTTCAGCAACCAGGCCTTGAGATGAAGAGACTGAGGATTTGGATGCCACAAGTTCCCTCCTCCTGGGAGAGGAGATCTGGAGCAGACCCCAGGTCCAGGGAGGGAGCTTGAGAGAGATGCAGAAGTAGAGGGTACCACACTTGGCATGGCCAATGTGGTGCTATGAGGATCATGGACCCTTTGTCTCTCTGAAGCTTGAACAGAGTCTTGGGGAAGAGGGGAATAGGTGGAAAGGCATAGAGGAAGTCTTGCCCCCAGTGGAGGAGGAAGGCATCCTTGGCCTGAACTTCCTGACACGGAATTCTGGAAGAAAACCGGGGAAGTTTGGCATTCCACGGACTTGCAAATAGGTCTATGTCTGGGGTACCCCAAATCCGAAAAATCCTGGCTATCTTGTCCCCATGGAGGGACCATTCGTGTGGAAGCAGAACTCGACTGAGTCTGTATGCCCAAGAGTTTTGAACCCCTGGAAGATACACTGCCATGAGATGGATTTGATGCTCTCTGGCGAAGGCCCACAATCTCAGAGCTTCATTGCAAAGCGACAGAGAGCCCGTCCCCCTGCTTGTTCACATAGAACATGGCTACCTGATTGTCCGTATGGATGAGGACTGTCTTGTAGCTGAGCAGGGTGTGGAAGACTCTGAGAGCTAAGAAGATTGCTCTGAGCTCTAAGAGGTTGATATGGAGAGATGTCTCCTCTGGAGACCAGATGCCTTGCATGGAGAGATCTTGTAGATGAGCTCCCCAACCCTTTGGAGAGGCATCTGTTGTAAGGGTTGCTTGGGGTAGCACCTGTTGAAAGGGGGACCCCAACAACAGATTTTGAGTGGACTTCCACCAGTGGAGGGACCAAAAGAGGCGACTGGAGGTTGCTATTTTGTCTGACAGGCAACCTGATGCCTGGGTCCATTGGGTGGATAGAGTCCACTGAGCTGCCCTCATGTGAAGGCGAGTGTAAGGAACCACATGCACTGTGGATGCCATGTGGCCTAAGAGTTGTAACATCTCCCGAGCAGTTAAATGGGATTTTGACTGAATCTGGGAGGCTAACTGCACCAAGCGTAGGCAACGGGCCTGGGGAAGATAGGCTCTTGCAGTTGTGGTATCCAGTAAGGCCCCTATGAACTCTAGAGACTGAGTAGGGGTGAGATGGGATTTGGGAATATTGATTACCAATCCCAGATACTGAAGAACATGCTTTGTGCAGGCCAGGGAAGTCTGGGCCTCTGACTGGGATGGAGCTCAGATGAGCCAGTCGTCCAGATATGGGAATGCGAATATCCCTAGAGTGCGTAAAAATGCAGCTACCACTGCCATGCATTTTGTGAACACTCTTGGAGCAGAGGCCAGACCGAAAGGAAGCACTCTGTATTGGTAGTGCTTCCCTTGGTAAAGGAACCGAAGGAACCTTCTGTGTGTTGGATGGATGAGGACATGGGTGTACGCATCCTTGAGGTCTAGAGAACAAAGCCAGTCCTGACTCTGGAGGTATGGAAGGAGAGTACCAAGAGAAATCATTTTGAATTTCTCCTTGCATAGAAACTTGTTCAACTCTCTGAGATCTAGGATGGGTCTGTAGCCCCCTGTTTTCTTTGGGATGAGAAAATAGGGGGAGTAGAACCCTGAGCCCTGTTGAAGAAGGGGTACTTCTTCTATAGCCCCTTGGGCAAGAAGGGTGGCAATCTCTTGACCTAGAAGGTCGAGAAGAGACGTTGGAGAGTTGAACTGTTTCACCATGGTGTGGGGAGGAAGGTTTAAGAAATGTAGCTTGTATCCCTCCCTTATGATGGAGAGGGTCCATTGCTCTGCTGTGATTTGTTCCCATCTGGGAGCAAAGTGAGCTAACCTTCCTGGGATGGTGAGAGGCTCTGGATGATCTAGAGCCAGAAATGGTAAGTTCTCTAGTGGAAAGTCAAAGGCCCTGAGGAGGCTGAGGCTGTTGGGCCGTAGCAGTCCTCGCAGCCTGAGGCTTGGCCTGTTTTGGTTGTTGCTGTCTCTTTGTAGCAAAATGACCGTGAGAAGAGGCCTGACCATAACCAGAAGAAAATTTTTTTGGGAAAGATCCTTTCTTGAACAACCTCTTTTTGAAGGGAGTAGTAGTAGACTTTGAGAGTCTATCTAAGGCAGAATTTACAGCATCCATCTGGGTGGCTTTTGCCTGCCAATCTTTGCCAAACAGATTTTCCCCTGTACAGGGAAGGTTGCCTAGACCATCCTGTACCCAGGATTCCAAATCAGAGGCTTGTAACCAAGCTACTCTGCGTGCGCCTATGGCAGTAGCCGAAGCTCTACTGGCACCCTCAAAGGAGTCAAAGGCTGCACGGTTGGAAAACTTGGACACATCCTGTGCATGTTTAAGCCAGGTAAGATATTCTTCTCTCTTATCTTCTGACATAAAAGGAGATAAGGAGTGAAGATGATCTGTAACTTCTTTCAGAAACATCCCCATATAGAGACTATAGGAGTTGATTCTGGCTACAAGCATACTGGCCTGGAAGATTTTCCTGCCAAAAGCATCTAAGGTTCTGCATTCTCTTCCTGGAGGAGCAGAGGAGTGTCTTTTTGTACTCTTGATTTTTTTCATAGCAGACTCTACCACAATAGAGTGGTGAGGAAGCTGAGTCTTATGAAATCCAGGACAAGGAGGAACACGGTACATGGTGTCCAACCTACGAGAAAAAGGAGAGGTGATAAGAGGAGTTTCCCATATACCCAACATGTGGTCATAAAGAATCTCATGTATTGGTAAAATGGCTGCCTCTTTAGGAGCCTTAGGATATTGAAGAATATCCAATTTTTTGCTCTGGGCTCAGTTTCAGAGGCTACTGCAATGGACAGGCCTCTGGCCACCTCCCTGATGAAGTCCTGGAAAGACAAGTCCTCAGGAGGAGGATGGAAACCTCTGATGAATCAGATTCTTCAGAGGAATTGAAGTATTGACTGTCTGGATGCTCTCGCAGAGCCCGATACGAGTACCGAGGGGTATCGACATCGGGAGTCATTGGTACCGAATCGGTACTAACAGGCATCACTGGATACCGTATCGCTGCTGTCGATGCTGATGCCGAAGCAAGCGGTACTGGTATCGGAACCGGAGCTGGATCCGGAACCGGAATTGGTATCGACAACGCAGTTTGTTGTTGTACCGTGGGCGTCGCAGCTTGTATGAAGGCCGTAATGGCACACTGCATGGTCAGAATATTCTGATCCATCGACGCCACCAATGTCTGGATGTCGGTACCGGGAACCGCCGGTACCCCAGAAGATTGTAACATCAATGTCAACCTGTGACCCCATAGATAATGCTGTGGAAGCCGGAGCCTCCCGCCGGGGTAATTTTGCCGGTGTGGATTCCTCAATAGTGAGCTCGGGTACATCTCGATACTTAAAGGGAGATGTACCCTTTGAGGACCGACCGGACTTAAGTTTTGTTACCTGAGATCCATGGGATGAAGAAGAAGCTCTGGAAGACGTCGATGCTACAGAAGCTGCATCGGAGGGAAACAGGGTACTGAGCTTGGCTGCCCGATTCTGTAACCCTCTTTTAGACATCATGGAGCAGGACTCACAATCCGTGATGGAATGATCAGGACCTAAACATTTTAGACACCAGTCATGGGTGTCCGTGACAGAAATAGTGCCACTGCACTTTGTGCACTTTTTAAACCCGGAGGCGGGCTTTTCCATGAGGAAAAAGACTGTAGGTCTAAGGCCACAGAAGAAAATGCACTGAAGCAGAAAGAAAGTTTTTTTTTTTTTTAAAGAAAGAAAAAAGACCGGTGGTACCGGTACTCGAGACGGCAGCACGCGACTAAAGAAAAATAAGAAATAAGAAAATAAGAAATTCTTCAGCGGTGACAGGAAACACGACCTGCTGGCTCCGCGGAAAAGAAGAACTGGAGAAAGGCAGTTGGGAAAGGCGGGAAGGCAGCGCGCAGGCGCTGTGGGATGCTCCCAAAAGCTTTCCTTTTGGATGCTGGAGAGCGTTCCCGCGCAGGCTCCATTGGTACTGACGATACCCATATGTGAAGACTCATTCCTGCTTGTTCCTGGAGATAAGAAATAGCCTGATGGAGAGGAGAGGTGATAGAGCAAGATAACCTTAGGGATCAGGGAGGTCGAATGCCTGCTGAAAGAGGTAAGTTTTGAGTGAGCTTTTGAAGCGGCGATAGGACAGTTCAGTACGGAGAGTAAGGGGAAGGGAGTTCCAGAGGGCAGGGGCCAGGAAGAAGAAAGCAGAGTGATGTGTAGATTCCAAATGAGCTGAGGAGGGGGAAGGAAGAAAGGAGATGGAGAGAAGGCTGCAGATGGATAGAATCAGCCAGGGATTGGGGGGAGCTGGTGTGTAGTGCTTTATGGGTAAGAATAAGAATCTTATGGAGGAAACGAAAGTTGAGAGGGATCCAGTGCAAACAGGAAAGGAGGGGGTGATGTGGCCCCAGGCGGAAGAGTAAGTGAGCAAACGTGCAGCTGTGTTCTGAACCAATTGGAGGCACTGGAGTTGATATTATGGGAGGCCTGCTAAGATGGTGTTACAATAGTCCAGCCTTGAGAGAACAAGTGAAATGACTAATGAGGTGAGGGAGGAGGAAGGAAGGAAAGGGTCGACAGCGCGAATTTGGCATAGGAAAAAGAAGGAACGATGAATGAGCAAAGAGATATGGTGGTGAAAGGAGAGAGAGGTGTCGAGTGTGACCCCTAGGTAGCGGAGGGAGGAAACCAGAGGAATTGGAGTAGAGAGGAAGAGAGGGGAACAGGCAGGGGAAGGTGTACTAAAGGAAAGCCAAGGTGCAGCAGATGTAGATGGGTTAACATGAAGGAAGTTACTACTTATCCATGATGCAACACGTTCAAGACAAAGATTAAGGGCGGAAAGATCTGGTGAGAGGGAACTGGTGTGGTGGACAAGAAGAATGTCATCTGCATAGAAATAGCCAGAGATACCACACTGTTGAACAATAAGAGCCAGAGGGGCAAGAAAGATATTAAAAAGAAGGGGAGCGAGAACTGAGCCCTGGGGAACCCCACAGAGAAGAACTAGAGAAGGGAGAGGTGCTTGAGCTGGTCTTTACTGAGAAGGTGCGAGAAGAAAGAAAGAAGCGAAACCAGGAAAGTACAGACAAGTGGATCCCAAGATCAGCCAGATGGGCTAGGAGGGTGCGATGATCCACAGTGTCGAAAGCAGAGGATAGATCCAAAGCCACCACAAGAGAGAGATCACCTCTGTCGTGGGATTGGTGCACTTCATTCAGGAGGGAGGTGAGAATGGTCTCAGTTCTGTGACCTGTGCGAAAGCCAGATTGATGTGGGTGAAGGGAGAGGGTGGAGTCAAGATGAGCAGAGAGTTGGGCAAACACGAGTTTTTCAAGAATTTTGGACAGAAAAGGGAGGTTGGACACGGGATGCCAGTTAGCCGGAATGGAAGGATCAAGGGATGAATTTTTAAGGAGCGGGCGAATAAGGGCGTGTTTCCAGGCTAAGGGAAAAACACCAGAGGAGAGGCTGTTGTTGAAAATGTGGAGTATGTAGGGAAGGAGGGTGAGAGAAGGATCTAGCAACCAGGAGGAAGGTAGAGGGTCAAGTGGACAGGTGGTTTTGTGAGAGGTGGCAATGGACTTGGAAAGCTCAGTCATAGTAACTGGACAAAACGTGTGCCAGGTGTGGGAGAGAACCCTGTTTGGATGGGAGGGAGAGAGAGAAGGGGATGAATCAATAGAGTGCGATAGGGGAGGTGGGGGACAGGTGGGGAAGGTAGCACAAAGAGACTCCAATTTTTCTAGAGAAAAAAGAGGCGAGACAATTAGAATCAGGCGTATTGAGGGGAGAGGTAAGGGTTGTGGAGGAAGTGGACAAAGCTGTAACCAAACAGAGGATCCTAAATAGTTGTTGTGATGAACAGGAAGAGGAGGAGATACGGTCAGAATAGTATGACCACTTAGCATTGGTGATCATTGTACGGTAAAGCACTTGTGAGCTATGGAAGGTAGTTAATGAATTCGGGGTAGGGTGCTTGCGCCATGCTCATTCTGCACAGTGAAGATGGGTTCGCTGAAGGTAAAGGCCAGGATGGAACCAGAGATGGTGTGACAATGGACGTGATGTATGTTAGTAACTAGGGGGCCTCTTATTTAATTGGGTTTATGCAGTTTGCTGGTTGAAGGTGAAAACAATTTGAAACCTTTGCTTCTCAATATCAAGGAACATAGTCCTGATAACTGGCAAAATCAGTAAGTTCATTGTTTATGGAGAATAAATAGAAATAGTAGACAACTTTAACCTGCTTGGATCAATAAGCAATAAAGAAATGACAAACAGTCAAGCAATCTGACGATACATTGCTCTTGGCAGAATGGCTATGAAGGACCTAGACAAGATTCTCAAGAGCAGAGATGTGTCTCTCCATACAAAGATTCAACTTGTCCAAGCTATGGTATTTTCAATAATGTCATATGGATGCGAAAGTTGCACAGTTAAAAAGATAAGACAGGAGAAAATCAATGCCTTTGAATTACGGTGCTGGTGACGAATACTGTGTATACCATGGACTGCTTGAAGAACAAACCAGTCAGTGCTAGAGGAGATCAAACCTAAGTTTTCTTTAGAAACTCAGATGATAAGACTTTGACTTTCATACTTTGCACACATCATGCAATGAGAGTGTTTGTTAGAGAAAGACATCATACTTGGCAAGGTTGAAGGTCAATGCAAAAGACAAAGGCTAGCAATGAGATGGATCAATACAATAGCAGCTATGGATGCCACTCTATCAACAATTAGCTGACTGACTGAAAGGCCAAACACTGTTTAAGACAACTATCCAGAGGGTCACTATGAGTTGGCACCACTCGATGGGACAACAACGCCAACAACATGCAGCTTGCAGCACCTGCAAACTATATAAAACCCAGTGATCCCAATATTCAGTAGCACTAACCACTAGTGTGGAGGAGTAACCTAATGGCTAGAGCACTGGGTTAGTAACCAAGCAATCAGGGTTTGAGTCCTGTTCCTTGTGGCTTTGGGCAAGCCACTTAGCTCTCCATCCTTCTGGAAATAAGGCCTGGCAAACTACTTCCAGTCACATTGCCAACAAAACGCAGGAGCTGCTGGGTTGTCAAGAGTCAGCATTGACTCAAAGGCATGCATTGTATTGTGTTTTGCAATTCTTAGTGGGGATCATAGACTGTGGGGATCATAGACTGTCTCAAAAGGTCTGACTATTTTCGGCATGGTCTGTGAGCAGAGTTGGGGCGGTTCTGGTGACTATCCAATTAGCAGCAGTATTCAGCCACTAACCAGACAGCTAAACTGCATAAAGTTAGGGCAGGTCAATCATTGTCCTAACTTTATGCTCTTTTCACTATCCAGTTAGCAGCTGCATATCACACCTAATTAGAGAGCAAAACTCTAAGCAGTGAAACCAGAGATTCAGCACTGGATGCCAGATAGTGTTTGCTGCTGAATATCCGGTTTTAAAAAGGAAGGTCTTGTCTTACTAATCTGTTATGTTTTTTTGAAGGTGCGAATAACCAGATAGACAAAGTAGAGTCAGTTGATATAGTGTATCTGGATCTTCAGAAAACCTTTGACAAGGTCCCTCATGAAAGACTTTTGGGGAAATTAAAAAGTCATGGGATAAGAGGCAGTGTACTATTGTGGATCAGAAACTCGTTAAAAGATAGAAAGCAGAGGGTAGGGCTAAATGGCCAATTTTCCCAATGGAGAAAGCTGAATAGTGGAATACTCTAGGGATCTGTTGCTTTTTAACATATTTAAAAAATGACCTGTAAGTGGGAATAATGAGTCACGTAAACAAATTTGCAGATAACACAAAATTATTCAAAGTTGTTAAAACCCATGAGGACTGTGAAAAATTGCAAGAGGATCTTGATAAACTGGAAGATTGGGTATCCAAATGGCAGATGAAATTTAATGTGGACAAGTGCAAAGTTATGCACCTAGGAAAGAACTACGCAAACTATGGTTACATGATGCAAGGGTCCACATTAGGAACCACCACCCAGGAAAAAGATTTAGGCGTCATTGTGGATAACATATTGAAACCCTCCGCCCAGTGTGCAGTAGCGGCCAAGAAAGCAAATAGGTATCATAAGGAAAGGAATGGATAATAAAACAAAGGATATTATATTGAATATTGTGTGCAATTGTGGTCACCAAATCTTAAAAAGGATATAGCGTTATTAGAAAAGATACAGAGAAGAGTCACCAAAATGGTAAAGGGAATGGAAGGATCCCCCTATGAAGAGAGGCTAAAAAGGTTAGGGCTCTTCTAGCTGGAAAAGAGATGGCTGAGGGGAGATATGATAGAGGTCTATAAATTAATGAATGGAGTGGAACGGGTAAACGTAGAGCGATTGTTTACGCCATCAAAATATAGAAGACTAGGGGAGGGACATGCAATGAAGTTACATGGTAACCTATTTTAGACTAATAAGAGAAAATATTTTTTCACTCAACATTTAATCAAACTCTGGAATTCGTTACCGGAGGATATAGTAAAAGCTGTTAGTGTAGTCATGTTTAAAAAAGGTTTGGACAAGTTCCTGGAGGAAAGGTCCATAAACCATTATGTTTCTTATGTTCTTATGCTATTACCATCTGGGCGTCCATGTAGGCATATGATGCCATTGTGCCATGGTGTGCGGCTATGGCATCCTACAGCAGATAGCTGTCACATAGATTTTCTTAACTTCGGCACTCAGGAACCTACCAGATATGCCTTTGGATGGAGCGTGGTGCAGCTGCATGTTGTATCTGCATACATGTTAAAGGGCCTACATGAGTAGCCTAACATCACCATAGCATCTGAGCTGCGCAATGGCAGACACAGCATAGAAAGGGCCAAAATGAACCCGGAAGGCAAGCTTTGCACCTTCTGAGATCACTATGGCCTTGGGGCTCATCCTTAGGCAGCACACTGCTTTCTTTGTAGTAGAGGATGCCAGCTCACAGCTGACAGCATGGCGTGACAACGTCAGGAGAGTCGATGCTGTCTACCACCACAATAGGGATGTGGAGTATAATAAGAAGAAGTGGCGGATGGTACAGCAGACTACGAAGGAGAAAAGGGCCAGCAACAGCAGGTTGCTACCTGCACAGCAGTGCAGACTCACCCCTCTGGAGGAACAGATGCTGCAGATTGTGGAGGAGGTTTCCACCTCAGGGGTTGTGGGCTTTGACAGCTCCACCCCAGGCACACAGGAGAGTGAGTAGGGGTTGCCCAATGGCCTGGGTGGCACTGTGAGACCATGTATGTGTCCCCACCATGGTTCTGTCCACCCAAGGCCTACCTGTCTGTTAGTCCTTGGGTGATGTGGGATAGGGGCAGTGCAGACTGCGGATCCCCCTGCCAGTTCTGTTGTGGGTTTGATGGCACCCCATAGTTTGACCTAGCAACCCATGACACTATCCTCTGCCATCTTTGCTCTCCCACAGGCCTGCCAGGGACCCAACCCTCACAGCTTCTAACCGATGGATCAGAGGGAGCCTCACTACCACCAGTGCGCAGCCAGGATGCAGCACAGCCACAGAGGCCAGTGTGCCTACCAGAGCAGAGGTGCAGTCTGGTGTGAAACCCAGTGCAGAGGTGCAGTCTGGTGTGACACCCAGGGCAGAGGAGCAGGCCGATGCAGGTCCCAGGGCAGTGGAGCAGGTCAGTGTATCTGCCAGTGCCAGGGAGGTGGAGACAGTTGATGCCTTACTCACTGAGATACAGTTTGCCATCCTGGATGACCTTGTGGATGCGGAAGGCACAGATATGGACCAGGAGCTACTGCAGAAGGGTACATAACTGGTGGCCGGCACCAAGGGCATACAGATCAAGCTGCACGATATCCGGCAGGACCTGAAGGAAGCCACACAGGTGAGGGAGGCTGAATTTAAGGCATGGCAGGAACACCAACTGCGAATGCAGCACCATCTAGAGGGACACCTGCGTCTGATGAGGGAGATGGCGGCATACCAGGCAATGATTGCTGGTTCCCTGCGAAGTTTGTGGGCCTCCTATGTGCCCAGGGGGTGGGTGCTGGGGCTGCCAGAGCACCAGTACAGTCATCTGGTAGCCTTGAACCATGTGTAGTGGCCTATCTTGCTGGGGAGGGTGATGAGCTGCCAGCACATCATCAGACATCGCTCCACTGTATCAAAATGCATATGTCAGTAAGCACCCATGGCTGGCTGCAAGCCCAGGGGTAGGGGACACACGTGGAGGGAAATAAACACTCTGCACATGTAGTGTCATTACAGGCACTTTATTGGTGAATGTGTGTATCCTATCTAGGTGATGGTGTGGGGCAGTCACCTCGGAAACTGTCATGTATCAGCCGCACACTATGGGCCAGTGTCTGGGCCTGCTGCTGGCTCCCGGCCTCTGCACCATCACCATCTGCTGCCTCTGTAGCCTCCCACTCCTCTGCAGCTGCGGGCTCTGGGTGCTGCAATCCCCACATCCGTGCAAAGTTGTGGAGCATGCAGCATGATGCAAATATATGGTAAACATGCTCAGGACTGTAGAGCTGTTCCCTCCACTCCTGTCGAGGCACCGGAAGCTGTTCTTCAGCACCCCTATTGCTCGCTCCTCAACTGCCTGAGCATGCTGATGGGTGACATTGTACCATTCCTCCTGCCGGCTCATGGGGTGGTGCAATGGGATCAGCTGCAAAGTCCTCAGGGGATATCCACGGTCGCCTGTGGGGGCAATGTGAGATGTGCACATGAGCATGGGACATGTGTTGGCTATGGTCTATGGACTGTTACAGACAGCATACAACACATCATCTACTAGCAGGGTAGGGTGCAATATGTAGCATTCAGAGATACTGTGGCAGTTAAGAGGACACCAATATAAGGCTTGTGCGGCAGTCAGGCATTTGGGGCAGGTCAATGGGGGATGGTGACATGGGCTAGCCTGTTGTAAAGGGGGGGGGGCAGAGGCATAGCATGGAGAAATGATTGGGGGGTTGGGGTGTCTGCTGGCTGGGATGGGGGCAGACATAGATTTGCCCTACACAGGCTGCTGCCATGTTACTGCACTACATGGTGCCAGCCCGTGCTCTTCCACATGCTACATGTTAGTATTTGCTGTCTGCTCTTGGCCATGTGGCTTCCCCTGGTTGCCTCCATGATTTGTGACATGGCCTGCTCTGCGCATGGAACAGCAGCTCATGTGCACACACTGATCACCATGTGTAGCAATACGTACATAACACATATATCCCCACCTGTTTGCATTATTCATAGCATCATACTACAGCAATCATTTGTTATGGGCTTGTCCTAGGGCTCACATATGTGCTCACTCACCTAGCAGCCACGCATCTTCGAGCTGACCCTCGGCTGCTGCCTGTCCCAGGCTAGACTGGGCAAGGACAAATACATCATGGCAGGACCCTGGGTAGCGGGCACACACAACAGTAAAGGTCATGTTGGCATCCACAACAACCTGCATGTTCATTGATGTGTAACTATGCTTGTTCCAGTATGTCCTCTGCTCCAACCATGGTGCCCATAGTGCAATGTTGGGTGGTCTACACTTCCAAGCACCGATGTTAATCTAGCAACATTGTAGAATGCCTGCATGGTCTCTTGTCGCATCTGCTGTGTCTGGAGGAAGGCTATGAGATGGCGCATCCTCCGCAGCAGGGCCCTGGTGAAGGCACTTATGCAGTAGTTGGCAGTAGACTGTGTGATTTCTACAGTCACACCTATCACATGCTGGAAGCTGCCAGTTGCCAGATATTCTAGGACAATGGTCATCATCATAGCCACTGGCAGAGCCTGGATTCTGGAAGCGGAAGTCTCCAGGACCTCACTGTGTACGCTGCACAACTCAGTTATCGTTGCCCCATCCAGTCTATATCTCTGGTAGACCTTCTCCTCCATCAATTGCAGGTAGCTCACCCTGGGCCTGTGAACTGCATGCTGATGGATCTGCACTGCCTGCCACATCCTCTGCTGTGCCCGGGCATGGTAGGCACACCTCGACCTCTGGATCAACATATACATGGCCCACATGGCTTCTCTACATGATTTGGATACAGGCCTGCACATACTCTCCTCACTGTACTATGCACTGTAATGCCACTATATGGGTTTTCCGCACACTATCAGCAGTCATATGAGCAAGGAAACATTGCTCAGGCTTACGCGGTTAGTGACGTTCAATGTCAGTGCACAAGGCTTTCAGAAATTCACTTTACGTGGGTTTCAGGACAGCACGTCCCTGTTCCACCCCCGAGCCTCAGCACTTGGAACCGTGCAGGTAGCTGGGCCTCTCCAATTCAAGCTGCCTTGTTGAATATCTGTTTTACACGGTTATGGTGGTTTTACATGGGTAAGGCCATCTTTTACATATGCAGCACATGCCTAGGGCTTTGAAAATCAGGCCATACATGTCCCTGTATGCAATGGCATGAACCCAGGACTGGATCAGGCCTGTCAGACATATTTGGAGCCTGTTGGCAAATGTATCCCAGGCCATAGTTAGCATAGATTCAGCCTGCTGGTGGGTATGGTTGGCATCTGCAGGTTCTGTGGGCATTTGACTGACAGGTGCTTTGTGACCTTGGCAGCCTAACAGTCTTGTTTCATAACACAATGTTGCTGCTTAGACACCCCTACATCACTATGTGCTCTGTGAGCAGGGTGACATGCATCTAGACTCATTGATGGCTCTCTGTTATGCTGCATTGGATTTGGTCTTTGCAGATCCCTGTGCCAAAGGTTTGATTTTCAGAACATTTCTGAGGCACATCTATTGCTTGCCGATTCATTCCCTATTTTTTCTCTCACATTTGCCCCCTTCCCACAGTCAGTACAGGCAGATTTCACTATTCATCTGAAGATGGCTTTAGATCTTGGGAACACCCTGATCCATTCCTGGTTTTACCTTACTAGCTGCATGGACTTGCTATATGGATTTTCTTGGAGAGGTCAGCATTGTGAAACCAGGACTGGATCAGGATGTCCCTAAAAGCTGGAGCCAGTTGGCCACCCTAGACCCCATTCTCATATTAGCTTTACAGGTGCCCAGCCTGGAATGTGTGCCCCACTGCTGGCAAATATAAAACAATGAGAGGTCACTCACCCAGTAGCCAGCCGTGTCCATAATGCCCCTCCTCAAATTGTTGGAAGAGTATTGAGTGATGTAGGATGTAAGAATCGTGGCTTGACTCAGCAAATCTGGGAACCACATTCAATATACACATGTTTGCATCGTTCACCTGCACATTCAGGGAATGGTAGTGCTTCTAGTTTTGAAACACCGTTTCTCTGTCTCTGGGTGGAATAAGTGCCACATGTGTGCAATCAATGGCTTCCATCACGTGTGGTAGGCCTATAATTCTCTAAATTGCTATTTGAGGGTCACCTACTGTTGCCTTTCATTAGGAAATACTATGTAGTTCCTGACCCAGCTGAGCATAGCTCACAGTAATTGGTGGAGGTATCTGCCAAAGATGGCCCTGGGCATACCTCCAACTGCAACCACAGATGTTTGGAAACAGCCAGAGGCAAAGAAATGTAGTGCATTCAGGAGCTTTGGCATCCCTACTATGGCACATGACCAGGCTGTAAGAGGCTCAAGGTCAGGACTTAGAGTGTAGAAGGCGATCACCTGGTCCTTAGGGAGGCCAAGGATGGAGGAGGCCCTATCTCTGTAGATACAGGGCCTTCTGGGCTGGACTTTCCTCCACTGAGGACCCAGAGTCCGCCATTCTCCAGGCTGGTGCCCCTTCACATTGGTCCTCGCCACCTGAACAGGGGCAAGGAGCAGGGGCTAGCTCAGGTGTTGTGGGGCCTCCTCAACTGCCTCACATCCTTCACTATCTAGCCACAAAGCTACTTGTACTGTAATATAGTAGGCCATGATGTAGCAAGACACGGGCCCCAGGCCACAGTAATTTGTAGACTGGATTGTGGATTGGCCCTGCTGTACACACCTGGCTGTTGTTTTGCCATTGCAAATGGGTACAGTATGGACCAGTCCTATGTAACTTCAGCTCTGAACTCGCATTCCGGTTCCACACAACTGCCCCTCTAGCACCCACTAATCAGGACCAGCATTATTTATTTAGACAGTTTTGTATACCGCCTTATCCTTCAATCAAAGCGGTCACAACACAATTGGGGGATACATTTAACACACGCGGATATGAGACACATACACTAATACTTACAGGGAACATGATTACTAAGCATTAGCATACCCCTGCTGAGCCTGCCCACTCTCCACCCAGACACTCTCCATTCTCCGCCTCTTTTGCCCTTGCCAGGCACTGCCAGGTTAGCTCCTGTTGTGGCTACATTATCGGCACCTTACTCTGCACAAACCACTATATGTGCCCACAGATGCCTTTAGCGCGGTTTAGTAATCATACCCCTTAATCCAGCAGACCTTGCTCCCCTGTTTATGCTTTAATCATTTTTACCTAATTTTTATAATATTTTTTTATTATAATCTTTTATTATGTTCCTTTGATTTTATTTATTTATATGTAGGTTTTACCTTTTATATCCTCCTCACAGTTTTGACCTATAATGTCTGGCTTACCTTTTTTATGTTCTCATTTAATCTTCACTTTGATCTTTACTTGTTATTGTGTTTTAAGATTTATCATACATTCATTATGTCCTCCTTCGATGTTGTCCCTCCCCAGATTGTTGGTCATTCATTTATTGTTATTTTATAATATTTGAAAATGTTTTTACCTCCAGTGTTTATAGCTGTTTTTTTATATGTACTAGAATCATTTCTTGTTATGTTTTCTAAGGTGTTATAAGCATTATTTTATTGTATTAAGCTCAGTTTCCTCAACTGGTATATCCATGTTGTCTAGCTCTCGAGAACATAAGAACATAAGATATGCCATACTGGGTCAGACCAAAGTCCATTAAGCCCAGAATCCTGTTTCCAACAGTGGCCAATCTAGGTCATACGTACCTAGCAGTTTCCCCAAAAGACACAGGTCCCACAATGCTTGTATTGAGTCAAGCATTGATATCCTGGGTCCCTTTTAAATAATGTTTTTTGGACCTTTCCTCAAGGAACTTGTCCAAACCTTTTTTAAACCTAGCTATACTAACAGTCTTTACTACATCCTCTGGCAACAAATTCCAGAGTTTGATTACACGTTGAGTGAAAAAATATTTTCTCTTATTTGTCTTAAATAGTTTACCCGGTAGCTTCATTGCATGTCCCCTAGTCTTTCTATATTCTGATAATATAAACAATTGATCTACGTTTACCTGTTCCACTCCGTTCATTAATTTATAGACTTCTATCATATCTCCCCTCAGCCGTCTATTTTCCAGGTTAAAGAGCCCTAACCTTTTTTGCCTCTCTTCATAGGGGTATCTTTCCATCCCCTTTACCATTTTGGTGGCTCTTCTCTGAACGTTTTCTAATAACGCTATATCCTTTTTAAGATACGGCGATCAGAACTGCACACACTATTCAAGGTGCAGTCGCACCATGGAATGATACAGAGGCAATATAATATCCTTTGTTTTATTTTCCATTCCTTTCCTTATGATACCTAGCATTTTATTTGCTGTCTTGGCTGCCGCTGCACACTGGGTGGAGGGTTTTAACATGTTATCCACGATGACGGCTAAATCTTTTTCATGGGTGGTTGTTCAGAATGTGGAATATTGCATCGTGTAACCATAGTTTGGGTTGTCTTCCCTAGGTGCATAACTTTGCACTTGCTCACATTAAATTTCATCTGCCATTTTGATGCCCGGTCTTCCAATTTATCAAGATCCTCTTGCAATTTTCCACAATTCTCATGGGTTTTAACAAATTTAAATAGTTTTGTGCCATCTGAAATTTGATAACCTCACTCATTATTCCCTTTCCCAGGTCATTTATGAATATGTCAAAAAGCAGCGGACCCAGTACAGATCCCTGGTGTACATCACTAGTCACCTTTCTCCAATGGGAAAATTTGCCATTTAGCCCTACCCTCTGCTTTCTATCTTTTAACCAGTTCTTGATCCACAATAGTACACTGTCTCCTATCCCATGACTCTTTAGTTTTGCCATAAGTCTCCGATGAGGGACTTTGTCAAAGGCTTTTTGAAAGTCCAAATACATTATATCAAATGACTCACCTTTGTCTACCTGTTTATTCACACCTTCAAAAAAACATAACAGATTAGTAAGAGAAGATCTTCCTTGTCTTCCATTAAGCCATGACTATCTACATGTTCAGCAATTTTGTTCTTTATGATGGTTTCTACTATTTTTCCCGGTACTGACGTCAGGCTCACCGGTCTGTTTTTTCCCGGATCACCCCTGGAGCTCTTTTAAAAAATTGGCGTTACGTTGGCCATCGTCCAATCTTCAGGTATTACAGATGATTTTAATGATAGTTCACAGGTTACTAATAGCAGGTTTGCAATCTCATATTTCAGTTCTTTCAAAACCCTTGGATGTATACAAATCCAGTCCAGGTGATTTGCTACTCTTCAGTTTATCAAATAGTTGTGATACATCTTCCCGATGTATCAATATTTCCTTCAATTCTTCTGCATCATTAAATACCACTTCAGTCATGGGTAACATCCCTACATCTTCCTCAGTAAAGAACGAAGCAAAGAATTCATTCAGTCTCTCCGCTATCGCCTTGTCACCCCTTAGTGCCCCTTTAACCCCTCTATCATTTAATGTACCAACTGACTCTCTCACAGGTTTTTTGCTACGAATGTACTTGAAAAAGTCTTTATTACGCATTTTTGCTTCCGCAGCAAACTTCTCAAATTCTCCCTTTGCCTGCCTTATCAATGCCTTGCATTTAACTTGCCAGTGCTTGTGCTGTTTCCAGTTTTCGTCATTTGGCTCTTTTTTTCCATTTCCTGAAAGATGCTTTATTGGCAACAACAGTTTCTCTGACCTCACCTTTAAACCATGCTGGCAGTTTTTTGGACTTTCTTCCACTTTTCTTAAAGCATGGAATACAGCTGGTCTGGGCTTCCAAGATAGTATTTTTCAACAACACACAAGCTTGATGTAAGTCTTTAACCTTTGCAACTGCTCCTTTTAGTTTTTTCTTAACTGTTTTCCTCATTTTATCATAGTCTCCATTTCAAAAGTTAAAAGGTAGTACTGTGGATTCCCTTACCACCCCTCCTCCACTAATTAAATCAAACACGATCATGCTATGATCATTATTGCCAAGTGGCCCCAACACCCTTATCTCTTGCACCAGATCTGGTGTTCCACTAAAGACTAGGTGCAATATGGCTTCCCCTCTGGTCGGTTCATGAACCAGCTGCTCCAAGAAGCATTTATTTCATCTAGGAACTTTATCTTCCTAGCATGTCCTGCCATGACACTGACCCAGTCGATACCGGGGTAATTGAAATTACTCATTATTATTACCTTGCTGTAACTTTTGTTAGCTTACTTTGAGCATTTCATCATCCATTTGTTCATTCTGGCCAGGCGGTCGATAGTACATCCCCACTGCCATCGCCTTCCTATTTTTACATGGAATTTCAATCCATAGAGATTCTACAGCAAATTTGGTTTAATGCAAAACTTTAATCCTTTCTGACTCAATGCCCTCTCTAACATAGAGTACAACCCCACCACCAATTTGATCAGCTCTGTCATTATGATATAGTTTATACCCAGGTATCACAGTGTCCCACTGGTTGTCCTCCTTCCACCATGTCTCTGAGATTCCAATCATATCTAACCTCTCATTTAGTGCTATATATTCTAACTCTCCCATCTTATTTTTTAAACTTCTAGCATTTGCATACAAGCATTTTAGAGACTGTATTTTATTCATATTAATCTGGCTATTGATAGGCATGGGTAATTTGGAATCTTTAAGCTCTGTCTGCTCCATACTCAAGGGCATTTGGGCTACTTTATTTCTTTTGGAACCTCTCTGATTTTGGTAGTATCCTTCAAGGATACATTCTTCCAAACCAGGTGCTGTTAGGCAACTGTCAGCTTTTCCCTATTATCTAGTTTAAAAGCTGCTCTATCTCCTTTTTAAAGGTTAATTCCAGCAGCTTGGCTCCATTCTGGTTAAGGTGAAGCTTATCCCTTTGGAAGAGCCCTCCTTTCCCCAGAATGTTCCCCATTTCCTAACAAATCCAAAACCCTCATCCTTGCACCATCGTCTCATCCACGCAGTGAGACTCCAGAGCTCTGCCTGCCTTTTGTGTGCTGCGCCTGTAACTGGAAGCATTTCAGAGAACGGTACCCTGGAAGTTCTGGATTTCAACTTCCTACCTAAAAGCCTAAATTTAGCCCCCAGAACCTCCCTACTACATTTTCCTATGTCATTGGTACCGACATGTACCAAGACAGCAGACTCCTCTCCAGCACTATCTAAGACCTTATCTAGGTAGCGCGTGAGGTCCGCTACCTTCGCACCAGGCAGGCATGTTATTAGGCGATCCTCACATCCACCAGCCACCCAGCTATCTACATGCCTAATGATTGAACCAACAACTATAATGGCTGTCCTAACCCTTCCCCCATGGGCACATGGCCCTGGAGAAACTTCCTTGGTGCGAGAGGGTTTTACGTCACCTGGAGGACAGGTCCTAGTTACAGAATCACTTCCTGTCACACCAGGGTGATGCTCTCCTGTCACGTGACCTCTCTCCTCCATGGCAACTGGGATGCTGCCAGACTTGAGGTGGGACTTCAGGACTATATCCCTGTAGGTCTCGTCTATGTACCTCTCTGTCTTTCTTATGTCTTCCATCTGCTACTCTAGCCTCTAGAGAATGGACTCGTTACCTGAGAGCAAAGAGCTCCTTGCACCTATTGCACATGTAAGACCTCTCACCAACTGGGAGAAAATCATACATGTGACACTCAATGCAAAAGACTGGAAAGCCCCCATCTCACTGCTGGACTGCTGTCTGCATCTTAGTTATTAAAAGAGGGCTGCTACACAGTACCCTGTCCTGTGCTTCTAAGGTAAGCTGTGACCAAATTCCTGGGTGATTAACAGTCCTTGCTTGGATAGAAGGAGTCTTTCAAAATGGCCTTTTGACCTGCCACCTGGCTTTAACACCTATTTAAAAAGTTTCACAGGTCTCTTGCCCCCTAGGTAGATGACCTCTTTGTAAAGGTCTCTAGAAGAATTATTTATTGCTCAAAGAATACTGACCCTGTTTTGCCTTTTATGCTAAGTTACATTCTCATTTGATTTAAATTAAAGCTCTTTGCTGCTGCTAGGCTCTGACTTAGCATGAAATTTAAACTAGAAGCTCTGCTGGGTTCTAAATTTAAACAGAAAGCTCTCTTCTGTGTTTTAAATTTAAACTAAAAGCACTTTGCTGCTACTAGGCCCTGAGTGAGTATTAAATTTAAACTACAAGCTCTCTGCTGGGTTCTAAATTTAAACAGAAGCTCTCTTCTGTGTTTTAAATTTTTAAACTTAAACTGCTGCTACTAGGCCCTGACTGATTTAACAAATACACTGGGTTCACAGATTAATCAGCTTTAATCCAAAGAATTCCCTTCAGAAAAATTCCCAGAAGTATTTACTCACTATTGCAGATCTCTCTCCAGAAGTAGCAGTCCCCTTTTGTAGTCCTTCAAGGGTTTAATTTATGCTTTCATGGTTTTTTTGTGTGTAATAAATTTTAATAAGCAGCAACAATCAAGATACACCATACTGCATCATTCAATGGGAGAAGTACAGAATGCAGAAACAGCTCGACGAAATCTTTTTAATAGAAGGAATACAAATAACCATACAAATAAACTCTAGCACCTTCTCTCCTCCTTTGGTCAGATAAGCAAGACGGTGAAAAAAACAGCTTCAAACCCCTACCCAAGACCGACAGAACAACTATCCACCTCCCCCGCATGTAGGCGAAGTAGGAACAAGAAGGGAGAAGGGACAGGTAACCCCAGGTCTGAACCCCCCCTCCCATATTCCACCCACTCCCCCTTATCCTCCCTAGCCAGCCATCTCTCACAACCGAAAAGCAGCAAGCACCTAACCCTAGGTGAAGCAAAAGGGGGAGTCTGAACAGTGTCCCCCCTGACTAGGACCTGAACTGAACCCTAGCCCACAAAGAAAAAGACATAAGGCATAGAAAATAGTCTCATTTATCCCTCCTCCCGCTTCCCCTTTTCCTGAGAAAGAACCCAAGCAGTAAAATGCACTAGGCGAGGTCAGGAACAGCTTTCCCTAAAGTATCATCTAGGAGAAATTTATGCCATAGATCCTCCCCTTGAAAGGGATGACCCCGCACCTGGGCTGTAAGTTTGTCTGGCGGTAGATTTCCCAGGCTTTAGAGCACCATTCCAAAACATTTGGTGCTTAAGTGCATTTCCAAAAACTCACAATCACCAATCTAGCAGCCAACAAAAGCATGTTAACAAGATGGAAAGGAAGAATGCTCCTATCTGACACAGGAAGAAGCCCAGAATGCACACCTCAATTGAAAAGGAGAAACTTACCTCTAAGCATCTCGTAATATTCTCGTGCACCATCTTCCAGAAAATTTGTAAACGTGGACAGGACCACCACATATGGTCAAAGTCTCCCCAATGACTGCACATACTCCAACCCAAAGGATCATCAGATCTTTTCCATTTAAAAAGGTCCATCATGGTGATCGATAAACAGTACAGAATTCTCAACTGAGTATGAATTAGCGCCAGAGAGATCGAACATGAGTGGGAGTATTGATAAACCTCCATCCAGAAATCATCCTCCCTCTCTGGAAGTATCGCCCTCCATCTTTTCTGCAGGAGGTTCCAAGCTGATAGCTCAGAAAGGGCCAAGGCAATAGCATGATATAAACGAGCAATACTCGTAAAAGTGGGAAGTCACATAGAATCAAACAGAATCTGTTCTCACTGCCGAGGACTCCTCATTACTTCTGATTGAATGACTCGGTTACCCAAGCAATGCTGAAATTGAAAAAACTGATACTGGGAAAGAGGGAATCTCAGCCGCTCCTCCAACTTATCTTTGGGCAATAGCGAAGAACATGCAAACAGGGATGTGGCCCTAATCGCTGAAACCTCATTACCACATTCTATCTCAGGCTCCTAGCAAACCCCAGGGTGGCTAATTCATATAGGGTGAAAGTGAAGCAGAGACCCCAAGCCGAGGGCAAATCTTCTGCCAAGCACTCCAGCAATGGCCAAGAAACAGGTGTGCCTTAACCTTTGCCACCGATGAGCCGCAAAGGAAGGGAACGGCCGCTAAAGGAATCGGGCTTATCCAGTCCCTTTCCAGGCAACCCATCCTGTGTCCACACTGAGTCGCCACAACAATAAAGATCTCAGACAAGAACAGTAATAGCAAAGCTCAGGATCTGGAAACCCCAGCCCACCCGACAGTTTCGGGACGGTAAGGACCTTCTAACTAATTAAGCGACCTTGCCACAAAAAGCACAAGAATGCCCGACAGAGCATCCCAAAAAAAGATCTAGGAAGAGAAATAGGTAAAGCAGTTTAGGTAAACCAGCATTTTGATGGTATTCATCCACCCCAGCCAGGATACCAAGCGAGAGAATCAGGAATCCAAGTTCCATCTGATCGCTTTAAGGAGGGGAAGATAATTAAGCATGTACAGTAAAGAAACATTCCTATGAATTCTAATACCAAAATAGTGGACTAGATCCACCATTGGAATGCCTCTGAGCGTTGACAAGAACCAGTAAGATGAACGAGAGGGACACATAAGCAACGTCGATTTCTGCATATTCACTGTAAAGCCAGAGTTGAGAAAAGCGATCAAGAATGGTCATCACTGTTTGGAGGAAGGTGGAAAAATTGTGGAGATAAATCAGTGTGTCATCCAGGTATAATGAAATAGAATGCCATTCCAACCCCAAATGTTTACCAATCTCCTCATCCTGGATTCTAATATGGGCCCCTAAAGTCTCCTTCGTGAGATTGAACAGTAAGAGAGAAAGAGGACACCCTTGCCTCGTGCCCCTACCTAATTTAAACGATGTGGCGAGAAAACCATTAACCAGGACTGACGACTGAGGATAGACATATAGGGCAGCAATCCACGAGCAAAATGAAGGCCCAAAGCCGAATGCCTTGAGGACCTCTAGAAGATTCCGCCATTCAATTTTATCAAAAGCTTTCTCTGCATCTAACGCGAGTACTGCATAGTTCCAGCCTTTGAGCAAAGGCCATGTAACACATTGATCAGCCTTCACACATTCTCAAAACCATACCTGTTTTTTATAAACCCTGTTTGATTTGGATGGATGATGTCCAGAATTAAAAAATCTAAATGGTTAGTTAGATTATGGAGTAGCCTAGTGGTTGGGGCAAGGTACTTCAGGCCGGAAGGTCGGGGGTTCAAATCCCACTAGAGGACAGCAACCTTGGGCCGGAAGGACTGGGGTTTCTAGTCCCACAGATGCTCCTTGTGGTCTTGGGCAAGCCACTTAACCCTCCATTGCCCATGTTCCCTGTAAGTATTGGTGTATGTGTCTCATATCCCCGCGTGTTAAATGTATCCCCCAATTGTGTGGTGACCGCTTTGATTGAAGGATAAGGCGGTATACAAAACTGTCTAAATAAATAAATAAATAAAAAAAAAATAAATAACTTGGGAAAGATTTTGTAATCTATGTTCAGCAAAGAAATTGGGTGATAGTTAGAACAATGTAGTGGATCCTTGTCCGCTTTCAGGATCACCAAAATAGTCGCCTGATAAAAAAGGAGGTGGGAAGTGATTGTTTAGAAAGTATCTCATTATAGACTGCCAGCAAAACCAGGCCAAACAAGTCAGGGAATGACTTATAGACTTCTGCCAGTAAAAGATCGGGACCAGCTGCCTTTGCAGGCTTTAAATTCCGAGGTACATGAGGGACTTCCTGAAGGGAGAAGGGGCGTTCCAGCATTTCCCGGGAATCTGTGGATATCTGGGGAAGAGAAGCCTCCTGTAACCACTCTTGAATGTCCCTGGTACATGCGGATGCCTCACGGGCAAATACGTTTTCCTAGACCTTTGCAAAAATTTCTGCTATCTCCCTTGAGCGGTGAGAGACCTGCTCCTGAGGAGATGCAACTGCAGCTATTTTATGTCACTGTCTTTGGCACTTCAATTGCCACAACAACACCTTCCCAGTCTTGTTACCATGCTCGTAGAAATGCTGTCTGGTCTGAAAGAGATGCAAAGTGACCTGCTCTGACTCAAGAGCAGCCAGATCCCCTCTACGACGAATCAATATCCCCCAGACTGGTGGGCTTCCCCCACGTCTGTGACGAAGTTCTAAGTCTGCAGTCCCTGTCACAATTTGTCCTGTCTAGCCCCTGATTTCTTTTTAAAAGCGCTCGACAATGAGATTAAATGTCCATGCAGAACCGCCTTCCCAGCTTCCCAAAGAAAGAATTTTGATATGCCTGAGGAGTCATTAAATGTGAGATATTCCTCCCAGCCCTGGTGAACCGCAGAGGAGAACTCTTGATTGAGCAGTCAACCACAAGGCAAAGACCATACAAACAGGTGGGCCTCTACTTCCAAAAGAGAGACACTGATCGAAATGATAGCATGATCCGATGGGCCCATAGTCCCTATTGATGCCTGAGTCGGCCAAGGAATCCCCGACTGCGACAAGAGCCACATGTCAGTACGTGAATAACAGTTATGCACCAGAGAAAAAAGGAATAGTCACATTCCGTGTCATGCAGATGTCTCCATACATCATAGAGATCAAAATGCAAAACAAAATCCACAAGTGTTGTCAAAGGTCGTCCCGTAGAATTTAGATTCCCCAAATGGTCCCTTTCTGACATCACACAATTAAAGTCACCCCCAATGAGCAGTTCCCCTTGACGATGATTCTGAAGAATCTCTAGGCGTTCCCACAGGGAACTCCCTACCTGGGCTGGCGGTAAGTAAACATTCACTAAAGTCAAGACAACCTCCTTGACAACGCCAACAAGGATCAGAAAGTGGCCATCCGGATCAACAATTTGATCCAAAAGTTGAAAGAGGCAAGACGGTGGAAATAAGATGGCCACCCCTCTTCTACGTGAAGAAAAACTAGCTAGGTATACTTGGGGGAAATGTCATAAAGCACAGTTAAAATGATCTTGCTGTGAAAGATGAGTATCTTACAGAAAAATAATGTTTTTTTCCCAGGACAGTTGATCCAGAACTCTACGACGTTTGCAGGAATTATTATTATTTTTTTGAATACTTTATTTATTAACCATCAGTAACATAACAACCAGTACAATGCCGACAATAAGCCTCCACAGAGTGAACTCTTATCCCCGCTTGAGGCAAACACCATGTACAGTTATGTAACAACAGCAGAAAGCAGCGCATACGGTTATATAATTTTATAAATGAGGTTGAGCAAACCCCCCCACCCCTCACCACCCCCACCCATCCCTCCCGTCCATCGCAACCACAAAGCGCCACCCTATAGGTTTAGCAGTAATCCGTTCCCATGTTCCCCTCCACCCACACTTCTTGCCCGTGCATCTTAATATCCCACATTTACTATTTCATTCCTGCATCGGGGCCCTAAACTCTGAATATAAGGCTCCCAGATTAGCATGAAGGTGGACCACCTCTTCACCTTACCCCTGGCTCTCCAGCGCTCCGCCAGCAGCAGCTGATGAAAACTATTGCGCCATTCCAAAAACGTTGGCGGGTCCCGATCTCGCCAGCGATGGAGAATAGGGCCCTTCCCCACCAGACAGGCCTTACGTACCAGTAACCTCTCCCACCTCCCAACAGGAAGAGCCTGATGCAACTGATCAAGTATGACCAGAGCTCCGGTCCAAGGAAACCTCTGCTGTAGCATCTCCATAAGGTATCTACTGATCTGTGACCAATAGGGAAAAATGCGCCTGCACTGCCACCACATATGAGTTAAAGTAGCCAATGGCTCAGAACATCGTGGACAAGACCCATCCTGCGTGATATGACTCTTCAAAGCCCGTCGAGGGGAGAAATGCACCCGGGTCAAAGCTTTATATTGCACTTCCCTCCATCGGGCTCCCTCCACCAGCACCCCTATCCGCCCCAAGGCCAGCCGGATAGTACCTGGCGGTACCACTCGTCCCAGTTCCGCCGCCCAAGCCATCTCAGCCCTCCGATAATCCGGCTGAGCTCCAGAACACTCCAACCGAGCCTTCAACCCCGCTATCGTCGGGGGAGTTTCACCCCCAATGTCAAAAAATTCAAGAATCTGCACCAATCTATCTGCACCTAGCTCTTCTCTGGGCAGCGTAGCCACATAATGAACGAGTTGCATATACGCAAAGTACTGAGAAGGAGGCAGCGTGAACTCAGCACACAGCTCTGAAAACGGTTTGCATTGACCAGTAAGCCCCACCACATGGCCCAAATACTTCAGACCTCGGGCTTGCCAAAGCTGAAACGCCCGGGATTCAGAGCCCGGTAGGAAGTGCACATTGCCTCGTAGGGGCAGCCAACTCGACACCTGCCAATTCCGGTGCCAAAAGCTATTCAACTGCCTCCAAGTGCGTTGCATAGAGTTGAACATACCACTATGCGTAATTCGATTTGGCAAGTGAGCACCCTCCACATGCAAAACCCCCATTAAAGAAACTGGGGCCACTAATGCCGCCTCCAGATCCCTAGGTGTGTAGGTATCCGTCCCCCCAACCAGTCACCAAGATGCCGCGCTTGACATGCCAAGGCATACATCCCTAAATCCGGGAATCCCAAGCCGCCACTACGCCATTTACCAACCATACGAGACATAGGAATATGCGCCCTGGCCCCCTTCCACAGAAACCCCTGGATCTCCTTTTCTAAACTATGCAGATCCCGGCGTAACAACCACACTGGTAAGGTCTGCAGCCAATATAGAATGCGCGGTAAGACCACCATCTTAACTGCTGCAACTCTCCCCAAAAGCGACAATGGCAGAGGGTTCCAAGCTCTCAACTGAGTCCGCAACCCCGACAAAACTTTCTCAAAATTAGTATGGTACAGATCTTGTGGTAACCTCGTTAAAACAATACCCAGATAGTTAAACTTTTGGTCCGTCCATTTCAGTGGAAAATCCCCCCCCCCCCCCCCAGCGTTCCCGCAGCTGCCCCGACACATCTAAGGTCTCCGATTTGTCCACATTTATCCGAAGGCCTGAAAAACTACCAAACACCCGGAACTCCTCCATCAATCGAGGAAGAGACTCCCTTGGAGCAAGCAGGTGTACCAGCATGTCATCCGCAATGGCCGACACTTTAAACCCCTGCTTACCAATCTCCACCCCACAGATCTGCCTATCCGCTTCTATGCTCCGTAGTAACGGATCCAAGGACAAAACAAACAGTAAAGGGGAAAGTGGACACCCCTGTCTAGTACCTCTGTGCAAAGAGAAGGGATCTGATAAGACCCCATTACAAAGCACTCTGGCCGTCGGAGCAACATACAGACTCTGCACCATGTCACAAAAGGATTGCCCCAGACCATACAATGGTAACAAATATTGTAGATACTCCCAATTTACCCTTTTTCAGCGTCAAAACTCACCAAAAGGGACTGCAATTGCTGGTTATGCACCCACTCCAACGACGCTAATATTTTACGTAGGTTACGCACCGCATAGCGCCCCCGCACAAACCCCACCTGGGACTCATGTACTACATCCCCTAAAATTTCCGCCAGACGCTCAGCCAGGATTTTCGCCAACAGCTTCATATCAAAGTTTAAGAGGGAAATCGGCCGATAAGAAGCCACCTGTAGGGGGTCTTTACCCGGCTTAGGGATAAGCGTAATAAATGCCTGGTTGTCTCCCCATCGCCAACCACCTCCTTCTATCCTGTGACGATAGGTCTCCACTAAAAGAGGGCTCACCCAGTTCGACAAGAGCTTATAAAATTCAGCCCCATACCCGTCCGGTCCTGGAGTCTTATAACAGCTAGCAGTTGAAATGACACGCTGCACCTCTCGCAAAGTTATCGGTTGTCCCAAGTGGCCCCGCTGCTCCGCAGTCACCCTCGGTACAGTCAGACCTTGCAGGTACTTTTCCATAGTAGAAGGGACAATCTCCTCCGCCGCATACAGTTTCTGGAAGAAACCTTTAAATACTGCACTTATCGCCGACCTGTTTTGTTGAAGTTTCCCATGCTCATCACGAAGAGCCGCTACCAACTTCGCTCCTCTCTGACCCTTCAGACATCTCCCCAGCAGCTTTCCCGGTTTATCGCCAAAACAATATAGCCGATATTTATAGTACATGATGGATTTCTTGGCTCGCTGGTGGATCAATTCGTTCAAGGCTACCTGCAACTCCCACAACCGCTTCCTATTAGACACTGTAGGGGCACGTCCACTAAGCACCCATGCATGAGTCACCTGCTGCTCCAGCCGGATGATTTGCTCAGCCAGCAATCTCCGCTTCCTAGCTACAAACCCCATTATATCACCTCTTAACACCACTTTAGCAGTTTCCCATACCAGCTCCGGGTCATCTTTATGTACCTGATGATTTAATTCAAAGTCCCGCCAGCGTTGACCGAGGAACTGCTGAAATTGGTTATCGTTATACAGTTCAATGGGAAACCGCCAAATACGAGACTGCCCAGCTCCTCCCCCCCATTGCAGTTCTATCAGAGATCTCGAGAGGGCCTATCTGCGCTTCTCCCATATATGTAAATAGGGGAGTGGAAAGCAAGAGATAATCGATTCTAGCACTAGTACCGTGTGCCTGCGAAACATGAGTGAAATCCTTCTCGGAAGGGTGTAATAATCTCCAGGGGTCCACCAAATCTAAACGCGCTCGGAATCTGTGCAGCACCTGCGATAGAAGCGTCCTTTCCCGAGTTCCCCTACCACTCGAGGTGTCAAGACCTACCTCAAGGACCCCATTAAAATCCCCGCCGAGGAGCATTGGCACATCGAGTAATTGCTCCACTTTAGCTGCAATACGATTGAAAAAGTCCTGGTCTAGTGAATTAGGACCATACAAGTCACCCAGAATTATCTCCCGGTCTTCCAGAGAGCCATGCAACAGCAAAAATCTCCCAGCGGGATCCGCTACTTGTCGCTGCAACGTGAAGCGCACCTTCTTATGAATGAGAATGGCCACACCCCCTTTTTTCCCCAGTGCAGGCGCTCCCCAAACCTGACCCACCCAATCTCGACAAAGTTTGGCATGTTCCTCAGCTGTCTGGTGGGTTTCTTGCAATAGCGCAATATCACATCTCTGTTTAGCCAGCGCTTTCAATACTTTTTTATCTCTTAATCGGACTACCTAGCCCACACACATTCCAGGATATTACCCTCAGAGAATTACCAGTCCCCTAGGCCCAAACTGCCAGCACTGCATAATAAAGGAAACCCCCCCCAGCCTGGGGTCCCTCCCTATTTTCTCCTGAATGGATTACTCGATGTAGGTACATAAGTTTTAGGTTGCGGCGACCCTTCCCCCCAGTCCCTGTCTCCCCATTCCCCCGCTACCCCCCTCTCTCCCCCTTCCCACCCTTCCCGAATCCCATCCCCTCTTTCCTACACCCCCCACCTCCCCTTATCTTCCACTCCTTCCCTACACATATTCCCACTTCATCCACCCAACCCCGCTAGATGTGTCCGGGCTTCCCATTCCCTGGACAGATAGTACCCCCCTCCCGCCAAAACCCGCCCCAGGTATAGGTGATTCTGTTTTGATAGACCTGCCAGTGTTCCAAGGCAGGCCCGGGAACCACAAATTTAACAATCCACCCTCCCATGCAATACAGTAATATCTTCACCTCAATTTGAACTGATCATCATCACTGTAAACAATATATGAAGCAACAAGCTATCACAACATTCCAAAATATAAAGGTAGATAGGTAAGAGGAAAAAGAAAAGCAGGTCTGAAAACCAGCATTAAGAAGGGACCCAGAACATCAAGGCCCAAACCAACACAAGCATTGAGGAACCTGCGTCCCCCGGAAAGGACCGCCAGGCCCCCAGGAACCAGAGTGGCCTCTGCTGGAAACGGAACACTGGGCAGGTGAACCACGGTCCGACTCAGCATGGCATATCGTAGGCTCTGAGGCTCTCACGAGAAGAAGTCCCAGTAGCCCGGTAACACAGCCAGGAGTCCGTGAGCCAAACATACAGTCCACTGCTCATCGAGAGTAAAGCTCCCACAAGGCCCATGCTGATTCATGCTGGTCCCGAAGACTCCGTAGACCCAGCTTGCTCAGATTTCTCCATCTGTAGCGCATGTTCCATCGCGGCATCCGGGGAATCAAAAACTCTATGTTTGCCCTGATGCACCACGTGCAGGCGCGCTGGGTATTGCATGGTAAATTTAATGTGGGCCGAGATCAGCTTCTGACAGACGGATGCATAGGCCTTACGACACTGACTTAAAGCTGCGGAGTAGTCCTGGGCAATCCTAATCTTTGCATTGTCGGCCTCCATGGTTCCAACTTTCCGAGCCTCCCACAGGACGGCTTCTTTTTGCTGGAATTGTAAAAATTTTACCAAAACAATCCGGGGTCTCATGTCCCGCGTGTTCTTGGGGCCCACTCGGTGGGCTCTCTCCAGGACCACCCGGGTCTTCTCTCCGTCCTCCCCAAGCAGCTTAGTGCACAGAGCTGACACATAGGACAATAAGTCTGCATCTCCTACCGACTCAGGAAGCCCCAGCAGCCTGAGATTGCTGCGTCTCGATCGATTTTCCAGATCATCGATCTTGCCACCCTGAGCCTGAAGCATGGTTTTTGCCTGAGCCAGTTCCTGCTTTAAACTCTCCACTTCCTCCTCTGTCTGTACAATCCGCTCCTCGGCCTGTTGCATGCGGGCGCCGATGGCATCGACGGAAAGCTGCACTGCATCCAACTTTCCCCGCAGCACCTCGAATTGTGTAGCCAGCGCCGCAGAAACCGCCGCCGAGATCTCCTCCGACGAGAGCCCCGGGACCGCTGAGGATGACGGGCAGCTCTTCGGGGGCAAGTCGGCCATTTTCTGTTGACCCAGGCCTCGCTCCTTGTCTCGCCGACTAGCCTTAGCCGCCGCTGCCATACCGGTTCCCCCGAGGCTGGACCACAGAGGAAGAAGCTGTATTTTATTCGGGGGGGCTATTCCGCAGGTTCAACGCCTCCGAAAAACGGTACAATAGGCCGGTATGGAATCGGGAGCCCGGAGCTCAAGCAGAGAGCGTCCACCCAAGCTCACCAC
The DNA here is from genome assembly GCA_033557465.1 of Ichthyophis bannanicus. NCBI lineage: Eukaryota > Metazoa > Chordata > Amphibia > Gymnophiona > Ichthyophiidae > Ichthyophis > Ichthyophis bannanicus. The sequence goes on along the minus strand of CM066038.1, from coordinate 323,731,761 downwards.
ATCACGTGGTCTCTTTGCAGGAATTATTAAGCTCATGCACATTCCATGAGATGGCCCTAACCATTACCCAAAAATGAACTGAAGCAAACTAAATGCACCCCCAGGGTTAAGGAGAAAGTGAAACAAAATCGCTCTCCATCGTCTATCGCCCGAGAACCCAAGGTGCTTTAGTGACCAATAACAGAATCTGAAAAGGAGCATCAGACTATCCCAAAATTGCAAGGTTAGTTGCCTGCTACATGAGTCCAAAACACCAACACCCCCTTCCCATCTCCCCTCCCAACCCCTCCCCCAAACATTCCTGAGTGTGCAGTAAGTAAAGAAAGCTTGAAAACACCACCAAATCAAAGACAACAAAGGTGTCCAATATGAAGGCACTATAAAATAATGTAGTTAATCTCCCCCTCCTCCCCCCATATCACATCACACTGATAACGAACAAAACCACATGCATCTCAACAAATCTGCGACTCATCCCCCACAGGTCACCTGCCTATACCTCTCCTCTCCTCAGTCCAAGGGCCCAGCCGCCCTGTTCTCCCCACTACCTCCGATAACATTGTATCGTTAATAACTCAAAAACTTCACCTCCCCCCAATACCCGAAGAATGGTTTACATATAAGGAACCTCACAACAGGTGATATGAAGACGAATACATATCAATCAAATCACAGCATAAGGAATCTCATTCACAGAACAATTAAGGTGGAGCAGAAGTGTCTATTTCCTTTTGTACAGACAAATCTTGCTCAGTGTCAGAAGATCTGCGAGACCCTGGAACTTTATGCCATTCAGGTAAAGATACCTCCCACTCTCCATTGTTGCTCCTAGGACGCAAGAGTCGTTCTCCATGTTGTAACAAATCCAGGAACTCCATACATACCGATATCTCTGATATTTTGTGCACTGCATTGTTCTATTCAAAAATCAAAGCAAATGGAAAGCCCCAACGATATGAAATAGCTCGTTTTTGCAAAACCTGTGTTAAGGGTTTGAAACTTTGGCGACGTTCCAACATGTATTGAGAGAGAACCTGGTAGATCTGTATCTCTTGTCCTTTGAAGACAAAAGAGCGTTTGCCCCATAAGCTACGCAGTAGTGCCATTTTATCCTCAAAAAACCTGAAACAGGTGATAACTGGACGAGGCTGGGAATTAGAGCTTCTTCTATTCCCCGAACTACGATGAGCTTGCTCCAGTCAGAATGTGCTAGAAGTATTTGGCACACAAAAGGCATAAAGTTCCTGAACAAGTGTATAAGAACATAAGAAAATAAGATATGCCATACTGGGTCAGAACAAGGTCCATCAAGCCCAGTATCCTGTTTCCAACAGTGGCCAATCCAGGTCACAAGTACCTAGAAGTTTCCCCAAAAGACACAGGTTCCTCAATGCTTGTATTGGGTCAAGCAGTGATATCCCGCATCCCTTTTAATAATGGTTTATGGACGTTTCCTCCAGGAACTTGTCCATACCTTCTTTAAACCCAGCTACACTAACAGCTCTTACTACATCCTCCGGTAACAAATTCCAGAGTTTGTTTACACGTTGAGTGAAAAAATATTTTCTCTTATTAGTTTTAAATAGGTTACCCTGTAGCTTTATTGCATGTCCCTTAGTCTTTTTATATTCTGATGACATAAACAATCGATCTACGTTTACCCGTTCCACTCCATTCATTAATTTATAGATCTCTATCATATCTCCACTCAGCCGTCTCTTTTCCAGGTTGAAGAACCCTAACCTTTTTAGCCTCTCTTCATAGGAGTAGCCTTCCATCCCCTTTACCATTTTGGTGGCACTTCTCTGTACCTTTTCTAATAATGCTATATCCATTTTAAGATACGGCGACGAACATCGCACACAATATTCAAGGTGCGGTCACACCTTGGAACAATACAGAGGCATTATGATATCCTTTGTTTTATTTTCCATTCCTTTCCTTATGATACCTAGCACTCTATTTGCTCTCTTGGCTGCCGCTGCACACTGGGTGGAGGGTTTTAACATGTTATTCATGATGACGCCTAAATCTTTTTCCTGGGTGGTGGTTCCCAATGTGGAACCTTGCATCGTGTAACCATAGTTTGGGTTGTTCTTTCCTAGGTGCATAACTTTGCACTTGTCCACATTAAATTTCATCTGCCATTTGGATACCCAGTCTTTCAATTTATCAAGATCCTCTTGCAAGTTTCCACAATCCTCTTGGGTTTTAACAACTTTAAATAGTTTTGTGCCATCTGCAAATTTGATAACCTCACTCGTTATTCCCTTTTCCAGGTCATTTATGAATATGTCAAAAAGCAGCGGACCCAGCACAGATCCCTGCGGTACTCCACTATTCACCTTTTTCCATTGGGAAAATTGGCCATTTAGCCCTACCTTCTGCTTTCTATCCTTTAACCAGTTTTTGATCCACAATAGTACATTACCTCCTATCCCATGACTTTTTAGTTTTGCCAAAAGTCTCTGATGAGGGACCTTGTCAAAGGCTTTCTGAAATTCCAGATACACTATATCAACTGACTCACCTTTGTCTACCTGTTTATTCATACCTTCAAAAAAAACATAACAGATTAGTAAGACAAGATCTTCCTTGTCTAAAGCCATGTTGGCTGTCTCCCATTAGGCCATAACTATCTACATGCTGAATAATTTTGTCCTGTATGATGGTTTCTACCATTTTTCCCGGTACTGACGTCAGGCTCACTGGTCTGTAGTTTCCTGGATCACCCCTGGAACCCTTTTAAAAAATTGGCGTTACATTGGCAATCCTCCAATCTGCGGGTATTACAGATGATTTTAATGATAGCTCACAGATTTCTAGTAGCATGTCTACAATCTCATATTTCAGTTCTTTCAACGCCCTTGGATGTATACCATCCAGCCCAGGTGATTTGCTACTCTTCAGTTTATCAAATAGTTGTAAGACATCTTCCCGGTGTAGCCATATTTCTTTCAATTCTTCAGCAGTATCACCTTTAAATACCATTTCAGTCATGGGTAACATCCCTACATATTCCTCAGTAAAGACCGAAGCAAAGAATTCATTCAGTCTCTCCGCTATAGCCTTGTCCCCTCTTACTGCCCCTTTTATCCCTCTATCATCTAATGGTCCAACTGAATCTCTCACAGATTTTTTGCTACGAATGTACTTGAAAAAGTCTGTATTATGCGTTTTTGCTTCCACATCATATATATGTTCTTGTTCCCCTGGCTGTTCAGCAAGACCAAACACTCATATTATTTCTTCTTTGGTGATTTTCCAATTCATCTTGTCTTTCTTTTAGGTTCTTTGTGAGTTGATCTGGTTTCTTACATTTCAACTGGAAGATGACAGTCGAATCAATTTGTTCACCTATATTAATCTCATTTTGTGAGACTCGATCATCCAGAGATTTAAGGTCGTCCTGGATATCACTCACAGCTTTGGTAAAGTCCAACCTAAAGAGCTCCAACTCCTGAAGGATTTCCAAAAAATCAGCTCTCGTAACTGGAGAGCTTGGGCACAAAGAGCTTCTCTTCGGAGTAGAAGTGCTCTCTGACACAGATGAAGAGTTTTCAGAGGTCAATTCAAAAGATCTAACAAATTTAGATAATGTAGCAGCATAGGATTTGGCAGTGGCCGTGCTTATAATAAACAAAGAACTCCAACAGAGAAATCCGACCAGCAAAGAGTACTTGATCCCCTAGAGGGAGCTCCAACTCCGAAAAAAACAGGTGAACTTGGTATTAAATCAGAATCAGTATACCATGATTTGAAAATAAGGGAATCTATGGCCTCTTTTTCTTTTTCTTCTCCGCGTGTTTCTTCTTATCCGTTTCCTTTATCTTCTTTCCTTTTATTCATTTATTTATTTAAATTTTATGTATATTACCTATTTATTTTACCCCTTCACTCTTTTGGTGTTGCCCCCTCTTCCTTCAGTGCCTGTTTCTTCTGAGTACCTCTTAAGTAAATGTTCTTCAGCTTCTTCAGGTTCCCTCCATGTCAGAAGGAGCCTGCCCCCAGGATCAGGTGTAACGTCGCCAAGCACTTCATATGGCTTTCACACTGATATAGAATACCTGGCGCAAGAGCCCCATCTGAACTCCGGTTCAAAAATAGAGAGCCGCCCAGCCTACACAATCTTGCCAGGAGTTTCCTTTCTTCCTCCCTCTTCAATGCTAATGCGGGCGCCAATTATGTCTGACAGTGAAAGGAACTGCCGGTCTGTCTCCACAGCTGCTCTGTCTGGCTCCCCGATGCATTCCACCTTTGCATTCCACTGATCTTCCCATCTCCATCTGCGTGTCACCACTGCGTTCCAAAGTCTTGCAGCGATCTCAATGGCTGAAATGGGACCCAACAACAGAGATTAGACAGCCGGTAGGACAGACCCCGAGTTCGGGGGAGCATCAGCGATCATCAGCGCAGCGGACTACAATGCCGAATGAAACTTCTTCAGATGGGTGACTTAGCAAGAGTCGGAAATCACTCGCCACCAACGCTCGCGGGACAGCTATCCATGGAGGTGCGCTGTTGTTTAGATCGCGGCATTATTGTGAGGATCCCAGAGGAGAGGGAAGAGCGAAGTAGTGGGATGAGTCGCTAGAGTTGCAAAGCTGTTGCCATCAACCCTGTTATGATTACATTTAGCAGCAGCACTTATAGGGCATTAAGAACAGTCATCTCCCGGGGTTTCCAGCGGCAAGTAACTCAATCACCAGCCGAAACAGGGTTGGAGGCAAGAGAGCTCCCTCAAATCATGGCCATGTTGATCGGGCTCACGAGTGCCCCCTCAGTTTATGTTTAAATTTTACCTTTTTAATGATTTTAAATACAAATGTCTTATATTTATGTTTGTCTATTAAAAAGTCCTATACCCCTGATGAAGGCTGCTGCCGAAACACGACCCATGTAGGGTAGCACCACTAGACACCAATAAAGTCCTTAGAATTTTCTAGACTGTCTTCTGAGACTCCTGGTGGTGCCATTGCTTTATGTGTGCAAATTGCTATTTACTAAAATAAATAGCATTGAAAATTCTCCTCCCCATCTCTGGTCTTATACACTGAAAAAATCTGAGGCACATACTCAAAAGCATTTATCTGATAGCAGCATCTGCTATCTGGATAAATGCTGCTTTAAGAGACATTCAGCGGCACAATCTGGATAATGCCACTGAATATCATCACAGACCATTCCAGCACTATCAAGGTTAGAGATATGGGGTGGCATTTTTGAAGGCATTGGGAACCACAGTAAGCAAGAGTCGAAAGACGTTAGGATAGGTTCAAAATACTTTTATTGGAGAAGTCCCCAACGCGTTTCGGCGAGTATTGCCTTCATCAGGGGGTAGCAGCTAAAACACAAACATAAACACTCATAACAGTAATATGGGGCATGTTCTGATATCACCTCCGGTTCTGTGCTCCCACTTCTATGTGCGCGTTCTAATCTGACTGACATGAACTTTTAGGCACACAGAAGGCATAAATCTCTTGTATAAGTCCCATAATGTTACCAGATGAGTTAGGTGATTCTGGCACTCCACAAATTCTTATGTTATTTCTTCTCTGCCTGTTCTCCATTTCATCATGACGTTCTTTCAAATCCGTAGTTAGTTGTTCCAGTTTATGGATCTTAGACTGAAACCCAGCCGTGGCATCAATTTACTCTCCTATATTAATTTCATTTTGAATCACTCTTTAATCCAGAGATTTAAATTCTGATCGAAGATCTGATATTGCTTCAGAGAAATCCAGTCGGAATGAGCTGAGTTCCTGTAGTACTTCCAGCAAATCTGCTTTAGATGCAGGTTGTAATCCTGTAGCTGGGTCTGTACCTGAGTCATATGGGCTGGATGACGCCCCTGGATTACCTGATGTATGACTGGACCCAGCCAGATCATTTTTCCTCGAGAACTTAGAAAGCGCATTAGCGTAGTGATTTTTAGAAGACATATTGATCAGCACAGAAAAAATTCCAAGATAGCTCGATGGATGTTTTGTCTAATGATGTAGGAAGTTGGATTCCAGATGTTCTTCCACTGGATCAGATGACTGTAGATCTATTGTAGATTATCTCTGACTTCTTTTGCTTAATCTTATTTTGGGAGACAAACGTGCCACAGCATAATCCCTTGAAAGCTGGTAAAAAGAGAAATCTAAAAGACAGATGAGTTTACACAAGATGACCAGTAGATGGTGATCTTTACTCACTCATGTATATCTATAGTACACAGAATAGAGAATGGCAGATCAGTGAAACAAAATACTCCTTTTACACAACATCCACAGCACGACACGGATGAGACACCACAGGATTTTTCACAATTAGGCTCTCTGGATTAGACTTTGTAGGCAAAATTCCAGTGATCTGAGGTAAATCCAACACAAGGTATAAAGCAAAACCCCATGGGCCCTAAAATTCACCAAGCCCAAATAAGATAGAAACACCAATGAGCGAACTCCAAAATTAGGTCAAAGCCCTCATGAAACATTTTTTTGTCGGACCTAAAATCCCCACACTGAAACTACCAACAGTGAGGACTACGGTAAAGAGGAGAAGTGTCCATTTTAATCAAAAAGCAGTAAGAACACATAACTGCCAGAATTTCATCCGGTCAGAACGCCCTTTACTTATCTGCAATTATTTGGCGAAAAATGCTGGAACAGGTGATCCACATGACACAGTCCTGTGTTTCGGGTTCTTCACTTTTCAACACCCTGCTTCAGGTCAGTTTGTCATCACCCAACAAAAAAACGCCAAGAAACAAAAAGTGAGGGAACACCCTTTTAAATGCCTGCAGCTGACGTAAAAATACTGGTCACATGTCCACTGTGGCTCCAGTCCAAGGTCAAGAGCAAACCCCAGCTCCCGCCTCCCTGGAGGAGACCTCACAGTAAACTGTGCCAATCTAATTCCAGATTTAAACCCCTCGGAACTATGGTATTTAGGCGAAAGATCCATCATTGTTCAATGTATTGTAATTTCTGAGTTCGATCACCTCCCAATTCCTGAGGGGGCATCCAATCAATCGCTCGCCAAGTTAGCTGTTCAAAAGTATGGTCATGAGAAAGAATATGTTGAACCATTGGTCTCCTCCAGGGAGGCGGAAGCTGGGGTTTGTTCTTGGCCTTGGATTGCTATTTGTTGGAAGCAGTTGGCTATGTTGGAGTAGTTCGGGTTGCCCAGTTTGATTGGTGTGTATATCATTATGTCATCTGCGTATATGGTATATTGAATCTTGTGTTCTTTGATGATGGCGCAGATGGGTTGTACGTAGATGTTAAAGAGCAGGGCTGAGAGAGCTGAGCCTTGTGGGACTCCCTGAGTAGCTCTGAATGGTTGAGAGGTCTTTGTTCCGCACTTGACTTGTAGCTGTCTGTTGGTGAGGTAAGATGTAAACCAGTTCAAGGTGGTTGTGTGGCAGACAGTGTTGAATGCTGAGGAGATGTCTAGGAATAAGGACTCCCATTTTGGTGTTGTCGATCGTCCTCAACAGGCTGTCGAATAGCTGAATCAGTATGGTTTCAACCCCATGGTTGGGTTGGAAGCCGTGTTGGTTGGGGTCCAGGGGATTGTGGATGTCGATGTGTTGTTGTAATTGGTGTTGGACTGTTTTTTCGATGATCTTGGATAGGAATGGTAAGCTTGATATGGGTCTGCAGGCGGCGGGGTCAGTTTTAGCCAATGTGGTTTTCTTGGGGATTGGATGTATTGTGGCTAGCTTCAGTGAGTTTGGCATTGTTCCTTTGGAGAGAGAGTTGTCTACTATTTTCCATATGATTTGTGTCAGGTTTTCTTTCGTTGCTTTGATCCAGGATACTGGGCAGGGGTCTGTAGGTGCAGTGCTGGTGTTGAGGGCAGTGATGATCTTGGAGAGTTGTGCATTCGAAGAGATGTCGAATGTGCCCCAGCTCTGCTTAGGGGTGGATGTTTTGTCTTTGGTTGCCGTGTTGCTGTTCTTGGGTGTTGCAGTGAATTTGTTCTTGAGGTGGTCTGCAGAGATCTGTGGGTCTATTTGTTGCTCATTTCTGTTGTAGGGTTCTTTAGTGGAGGTCTTTACAACTTCGTAGAGTTCACGGGGTTTGTTAGTGGACTTCAGGATAAGGTTAGTATGGTATTCTTTCTTCTGATGGTTGATGAGGTTGTTATATTCTTTCTGTTTTGTCAGGTATTGTTTCTGTAGGGAGTGTGATTTGTTGTGTCTCCAGCGGTGCTCAAGTCGTCTTAGTGTTCATTTTGCTGTGTGTATATCCCTGGAGTACCATGGGGTGGAGCAGGGTTTTGTGCTGTGTGATTGTTGCGTTCTGCGGGCGGGTGGCAGATGAAATGATGTCATTCCATTTAGAGATTTGTTCATCTATGTCCATTGCTTTGGTATTGAGGAGTGGTTGCGTGTCTTGTGTGAACTGTTCCTTGTTGAAGCTTTTGAATCTCCTGGTAGGGGGAGTGTTGCTGTTTTGCTTTTTTGAGTCAGTTGTTTGTAGCTTAATCTTTATTAGGTGGTGATCTGACCAGGGTACTGGTGTGATGTGTGGTCCTGAGATGAGGCTTCCTTCCTTTAAGTTGTTCGGTGCAAAGATTAGGTCGGGGGAGTATCCGATACTGTGAGTGGGGGTGTTGATCAGTTGGGTGAATTGTAGGGAGTCCAAGGCTGATAGGAAGGCTTCTGCTTCTTTTTTGTTGGTAGATCTGAGGTTGAAGTCTCCAAGTATTAGAAGTTGTTTGTGTAGGATGTTGACTGTACATATTGCCTCTAGGATTGAAGATAGTTCATCTGATGGTGCGTCTGGTGCTCTGTAGGTGAGGCATATGGCTAGGTCTAAGTTTTCAATGATGATTGTGTTGCAATGGTTTGTATTCGTTGAGATTTTGCTTTATAGCTTTAGGCTGGTCCTTGCTATGATGAGGACCCCTCCTCCTCTTCTTTGAGCGCGAGGGCAGTTGAATGCTGTGTGTGTGTCAGGGACTTGTTGGTTGAGTAGCACATTGTCGGTGGGGGACAGCCATGTTTCTGTGATGCAAAGGATGGCTGTTTGTTGGTCTTTTATGTGGTCAGAGATGGTGTTTATTTTGTTTCGTATTGGCCTGGCATTGATAAGCTCTATGGAGATGCTTGTGTGTTGGTTTGCGTTTATGTGACTGTGAATATTTGTGGGGGTGTTGTGTTTTTTCTTTCCTTGTTTGCTAGGTTTTGTTTTTTGTCCTGTATTGTGGTCTTGCTTATGTTCTTGGTAGTGTGTGCATGTTAAGATTGGTTGTGGGATGATCCAAGGGGTGTTAAGGGTGTTGATTGTTGTGTATACCTAGTCCTAGTCTGTATGCTTTGAGCTGTGCAGGCAGTTCAGCCCATTCCCAGTCATCCCTCTGTATTCTGAACTGACTAGTTGATACCTTCCTGATATGTATTGTCCCCCTCAGCCCCCTCTAGTGGCGGCGTAGTGGTTCCACTGGGGCTGGGGAGCGCATAAGAATTAAAAGGTTCAGGGTTGATCTGTTGTGAGGGTCAATGGGATAGCAGGTCACATTGTCAGCCTCAGGGTCAACAACCTAAAAAAGTAACTCTTGCCAAGTGTAGGGTACAAAAAGGCTTTTATTTCCCCTTTTCGCATGAAGAAGTTCAAAATATGAGGTAATGAGTAACAGAACATAAATTCAGTTGCATCAAAACGTGAGTCAGCAAAACACTCAAAATAACATGGTTCCTTCACCAACTTAAAGCATAAACTTTCCAGTACAGTTTGCACACATTAGATTTGTTTGCCTTTTGCTCAAAGATATCTTCTTGTGCAAAAGTCACATTCCATTGGTTCTATATCTTCTCTGCTCTCAGATTCCCCTGGCAGCCATTCCATGTCTATGGGATCTGAAACTGAGGTCTCTGAGATCTCTTGGATATTAAAACCTGTTTTCCTAAAAGCATGCCATACTGTATCCCAGTGCTGGCTTGGGAGTTTGGGGCGTCGGCTTTTAGGTCTAATATATCTCCCTGGGCTTGCTGTCGTTTCAGGACTAAAAGTTTGCTCCTTCCATTCTCTGGCAACATTAAACTTTTTCCTGTAAAACTTATCAGTTATATCTGGTTTAAAACAGTCCTTATTGTCCAGATAAAAACTAGCCCTTTGTTCCTCTCTAGGCTTCTTGAAAAAGGCTTGAGGCCTAGTCTGAGAGTTTTGTGCTCCAGGTATATCCTTTCTCTCAAGGCTATGAACTTTTCCTTTATCTTTCAAGTTACTTTTGTAAAAGCTTTCAAAAGTACCTTTTTCCTCTTGAAGGTTTCTTCTCCAACCGGAGGGATAAGCACTTCCTTCCTTGGCTGCAGTCCGTGATACTGCCCCTTGAAGTTGTGTATGGCCTTTCTCTAGGCCTGCTCTCCCAGTAGCTTCCTTTCCTTTAGCTCTGCTGGGTTTGTCAGTGACCTCACCTCGGTCTCTGAGTCTGGCCTCTGGAGCTTCCCTTGGCACTGCCTCCTGTTCTCCACATGAAGGGCTCTGCCAAGCTCCTTGCCTCCTCCTGTGCTTCTCCTCTGGGTTCTTCCCTTCGGGGTTTCTCTGTTGCCTTTCTGGCTCTCTTGAGTGCCTTCCTGGCACCTTTGCCTCTCTTGGCTCTCTCGGCTCTCTCTCTCTTGGCTCTCTCTCTTGCAGTGCTCTGTTCCTACTTAAATCCAGAGCAGCTGCTTCTGAGTCCTGCCCATAGAGGTGTGGTTCTTCCACTTTCAGGTTTGTTCTCCTGCTCCCTCTATGTGTCCCTTCTCGTAATTGCAGGCAAATCCTGTTTTTTTCAAGATTTAAAAGTTTCCTTTCTTGCATCAGAGGGCTTGCGGTATCACATATCCCCCTTCTCAAAATATTACGGGCTGGGGAAAGCTCTTCACCGCAGCACGTAATCCATAACTTGCGGCCCGCTCTTCTCGGCTGCTCGCAACCATAGGTGGCATGTCTGCCGATTTCCGGCCTCTTGTTGGGGTGATCTCCGCGCTCAGTATATGTCCAAAGCGCGTCTCGCTCCTTCCAAGGGCGTAGGAGATTAGCATGGTAGACCTGCTCTCTACCTTTTGAGTTTTTCACCACATAGGAGGTGGTGCCTACTGGGTGTATTATGGTATGGGGACCCTTCCATTGATACTCAAATTTTGGGGTCGCCCCAGGAACCAAAACCACTACCTTCTCGCCAACCTTTAAATGTCTCGGCTTCGTCCGTCGATCATAGTAGTGCTTCTGTTTCTGTTGGCTTTCCTTAAGCCTTTCCGTAGCAAATTGGGCAGTTCGTTCGAGGCGTGTCCTTAAATTCCGTAAGAACAGGGGTACGCTTATTTCGTCTTCCTTGGGTTCAACCCACTGCTCCTTCAAAACGTCCAATATGCCTCTAGGTGAGCGTCCATACATGAGCTCGTATGGTGATGTGCCCAATGAACTTTGCTTCCTTTCGCGGCAAGCATATAGTATGAAGGGTAGTATGCTGTCCCACTCCTTCATCTCTCCGTCTAAAGCTCGTCTCAGCATTTGCTTTAGACTTTGATTAAGACGCTCTACCAATCCATTGCATTGGGGATGGTAGGCCGCCGTCTTTACATGTTGGATCCCGAATGCCTCCCAGACCTGGGCGAGGTATTTCGATAGAAAGTTGCTTCCTCTGTCCGTTAAGACTTCCTGCGGGAATCCAACCTCGCAGAACAGTTTGACCAACTCCGTTGCAATCGTCCTAGCGGAGATATTCCGTAGGGGCACTGCCCAGGGGAATCGCGTGGCCTGGTCAATTATTACTAGGATGTATTGAAAACCGCGCGGGGTCTTGGTAAGGGGTCCGACGATGTCCATGGCCAATCTTCTAATGGGCTCTGCTATTACCGGCATCGGGACTAGCGGTACTCCCGCTGGCCGGTGTGTTGTAACCCTCTGGCAGGAGGCACAAGATTCGCAAAAACGGGTGGTCTCCCGAAAAACACCTGGCCAATAAAATCTTTCTAAAATTTGGTCCAGGGTGCCTTGTGGACCTTTATGGCCTCCTGTAGGATGGTCATGTGCTAGTCGGAGGACAGATAGTTTAAACTTGCTCGGGACGACCAGTTGCTTACGGATCAGTCCCGTCCGTGGATTTCTACTTTCTCTGTACAAGAGTTCTTCGTCCATTATAAATCGAGGGTGGGTCTCACAGTCTTCTTGAGCCTGTTCGATTGCTCGGACCAAAGCTGGGTCCGCCCTCTGCTCCATTTTAAAGGAGGGAAATTTCTCTACCACGTCTGCGGGTATCCACGGCATACTTTTTCCTGCCTCCAATTCGGCTCTCCCCTGGGATCGGCTTCTCCTCTCCTTCCTTCGCATAGCTTTAGGCTTTCGTCCCCTTCGTGCTGGGTCCCCTATCAGTTCGTCATGCGAAGGTAGATCATCCCGGGTCATCTCTCTTGAACAAGAAGGCCTCTCCTTATCCTGAGAATGGGCTCTCGTAGAGACTAGAGCGTTAGATTCTCTCTTTATACTATTCAGCTGAGGTGCGCGAACTTCCGCGCGACCGGGTTCAGAGATGTATCTAGGGCTTTTAACAAGGTCAGGTGGCCTGCCAGTGGAATCTGGTTTATCTTGAGGTAAACATTCTTTCTTCAAAGTTTTTCTAAATTGAGGCCAATCTCGGCCCAGGACTAAATCCTGCGGTAATCTTGGCACCACTGCCATTGGCATCTCTTTCACAATACCCATCCCCTTTATCCACAACTTATAAATGGGGTAGCGGGTAGCTGCTCCATGTACACACTTAATCTTGACATACCCCTCGGGTGATTCTGGGACCGACAGTCCATGATCCTGGATGGTCGACCATAACCTTTTTGAAAGCATAGTCTGGTCGGCTCCAGAATCTAACAATGCTCGTACACTTATGCCATGTATTTTTACATTGACAAGAAACCCATCATGCACTATTCTTGGTGACTCTCCTACCAAGGCTGTTCTCGCATGACATTCATACTGTACATGTCCTTTTTTTCCACACGCAAAACATTTTTTTGTATTCACTTTCTCCAGGGGTTTATAACTCTGCCACCTACCAGCTGGAGGACGTGAGGGACTTCCCCTACCTTGTGCCTCCAATCCCATGGCACTTCGTGGACTTACACTAGGCTGTGTCACCTTTTCAGCCTCTAAGTATCTTTCAGTAAGCACAATAGCTTCAGTGGTATTGCTACAATTTTGGAGCATCAGAAAATTCTGCACCCTGTTAGGTAGTGCATTCATATATTGCTCTAAAATTATCGCATCCATGAGCGTATTTATACTTCTCCTTTCAGGTTGTAGCCACTTGTAAGCAAGACTACGCAACCTGTGGCCTAATGCCTTAGGTGTTTCATCTACCTTAAGCATAGCAGCTCTGAACATTTTATTGTACGCCACCGGCGTAAGACCAACACGATCTCTAATTGCGTTTACTACATCCTGATATGAATTTGCGAGCTCTGGGGGCATGGACCTGTAGGCCGCCAGCGCTTCACCTGTAAGTGATGCCGCTAGGCGTATGGCCCACTGCTCCTCAGGCCACTTAGCAGAATTCGCAATCCTAGCAAAAGTGTCTAGAAAGTCATCAATATCGTCACTTGGACTGAGCTTCCCTATCATTAAGTCCGAACAAGACCACTGTCCAAGTTCAGGGTTTACCCGTCCGACGAGTGATGTTCCTTCTTTCCTGCTTTGAGCCAGCTCCTCTCGCTGTTGCGCCAGCCATGCGCTCATTGTTTCTATGACAGGCGTCTGCTGCTCCTGCATCGCCTTTAGCGCCTGCTCCTGGCTCTGTTGCGCCAGCTCAGCCTGTTTGGTGAATTGGTGTGCCATCCAGGCACACAGCTCCTTGGGCTCCATTGTACCTGTTAAAAAAACAGAAAGAGAAAAAAAACCCAAGTGCGGCTCTTCACAAAATATATTTTCCAGACCCTCTATATTTTTTCTTTCAACTTCCCCAGGTGTCCAACACTAGGTAGGGTTATCTACGCCTTACCTTGCTTTAGTGTTGCATCAGCTTTTGGGGAATGTAGTGCGGTCGTCCAGGGGTTGCTCCACCGCTCCTGGATTCGCCAGATGATCTTTCACCTTTAGGATTTTCCTCCTTTTTTTTTTTTTTTTTTCTTTTTTCTTTTTCCACTCCGGTCCGGATTCCTAGGACTCCACTCCTGGTTTTTAACTCCGGTCCACTTTCTAGCAACTGCTCCGGTCTCCTGGTTTTCCTCTTCCGATCCGGATTCTAATACAGGTCAGTCCGGGTTTTACTTGCAGTTTTTTTTTTTTTTTTTTTCAAAAAGAAAAGAGCTTCTATTTCTCTTTTGAGTAGTTGCCCACGTTGCTCTGTACACTCAAGAGTACCCCAAAAATCCTGCCAACTACGCCACTTATGTCCCCCTCAGCCCCCTCTAGTGGCGGCGTAGTGGTTCCACTGGGGCTGGGGAGCGCATAAGAATTAAAAGGTTCAGGGTTGATCTGTTGTGAGGGTCAATGGGATAGCAGGTCACATTGTCAGCCTCAGGGTCAACAACCTAAAAAAGTAACTCTTGCCAAGTGTAGGGTACAAAAAGGCTTTTATTTCCCCTTTTCGCATGAAGAAGTTCAAAATATGAGGTAATGAGTAACAGAACATAAATTCAGTTGCATCAAAACGTGAGTCAGCAAAACACTCAAAATAACATGGTTCCTTCACCAACTTAAAGCATAAACTTTCCAGTACAGTTTGCACACATTAGATTTGTTTGCCTTTTGCTCAAAGATATCTTCTTGTGCAAAAGTCACATTCCATTGGTTCTATATCTTCTCTGCTCTCAGATTCCCCTGGCAGCCATTCCATGTCTATGGGATCTGAAACTGAGGTCTCTGAGATCTCTTGGATATTAAAACCTGGTTTCCTAAAAGCATGCCATACTGTATCCCAGTGCTGGCTTGGGAGTTTGGGGCGTCGGCTTTTAGGTCTAATATATCTCCCTGGGCTTGCTGTCGTTTCAGGACTAAAAGTTTGCTCCTTCCATTCTCTGGCAACATTAAACTTTTTCCTGTAAAACTTATCAGTTATATCTGGTTTAAAACAGTCCTTATTGTCCAGATAAAAACTAGCCCTTTGTTCCTCTCTAGGCTTCTTGAAAAAGACTTGAGGCCTAGTCTGAGAGTTTTGTGCTCCAGGTATATCCTTTCTCTCAAGGCTATGAACTTTTCCTTTATCTTTCAAGTTACTTTTGTAAAAGCTTTCAAAAGTACCTTTTTCCTCTTGAAGGTTTCTTCTCCAACCGGAGGGATAAGCACTTCCTTCCTTGGCTGCAGTCCGTGATACTGCCCCTTGAAGTTGTGTATGGCCTTTCTCTAGGCCTGCTCTCCCAGTAGCTTCCTTTCCTTTAGCTCTGCTGGGTTTGTCAGTGACCTCACCTCGGTCTCTGAGTCTGGCCTCTGGAGCTTCCCTTGGCACTGCCTCCTGTTCTCCACATGAAGGGCTCTGCCAAGCTCCTTGCCTCCTCCTGTGCTTCTCCTCTGGGTTCTTCCCTTCGGGGTTTCTCTGTTGCCTTTCTGGCTCTCTTGAGTGCCTTCCTGGCACCTTTGCCTCTCTTGGCTCTCTCGGCTCTCTCTCTCTTGGCTCTCTCTCTTGCAGTGCTCTGTTCCTACTTAAATGCAGAGCAGCTGCTTCTGAGTCCTGCCCATAGAGGTGTGGTTCTTCCACTTTCAGGTTTGTTCTCCTGCTCCCTCTATGTGTCCCTTCTCGTAATTGCAGGCAAATCCTGTTTTTTTTCAAGATTTAAAAGTTTCCTTTCTTGCATCAGAGGGCTTGCGGTATCACAGTATGCTTGGGGCACATTTCTTACTGTCCACAGTGAATCCGAAGTCCACAGCCACCCTAATATCACGCTTGTAACTTTCCTTTTCCCGGTCAATGTTGTGGACCATGCGTACTGTGTGCATGTGCTATGGCCGCACATCCGTTATTACTGAGCTAGTGATGCACCCCTTGTGTCTGATGTGGCCATTGGGCTCTACAGTAGTAGGAACAGGTGGTTTCCGTGTGTTAACTCCACACGCTGTACCGTACTTTAGTAAACATGCCACTATGTTAAAAAAGGAGGTGATGATACCTCTGTACAAATCATTAGGAAGGCCTCATCTGGAGTTCAGTATCCAGTTACAGACCAGAGAAGGGTTACCAAAATATTTATATCCTAGAGGAGATGGGAGCAGGGAGAGAAGGGGAAATATGATAGTCATTCAAATACCTTGAAGGTATAAATAAATTAGAAGAAGCATACTGCTTCATAGGAAAGGAAAATCTTTATGGTATGTCTAATATAATTGCATTTCATTTAGATCTTTATTTCAAGGGAAGTAAAAGTCATTAAAGATCATTTTATAGATATCCACACATGTGGATCCAGCCAGTATACACAGAAAAAGTTGTAATTTTATAAAGGGAAAGTACACATAAAGTTGTGGTCAACATTATTGGCACCTTTGCATTTTAGGTATATTGCGTACAATATCTTGAAAAATAATGGGAAATATTCCAACTGTATGTCACCATAATATTCTAATTGTATGTTCAAAGGTATACAACAAAAAAAAAGATATCTGTGCAACTTAGATGTAGTAATTTCTGAGAAAAAAACAAAACACGATCTGGACAGGATTAATGCACCCTTCACTAATATTTGGTTGCACTACCCTGTGGTGTCCCTCAAGGATCCGTCCTAGCACCCCTTCTCTTCAATATTTTCTTGGCACCACTAGCACTCTTGGTTCAACAGTTCGGGATTTCTGCATTTTACTACGCTGATGATCTGGTTCTCCTCCACCGCACCTCCCCACTCCATCCTGATCTTACCC
Source organism: Ichthyophis bannanicus (assembly GCA_033557465.1). Lineage (NCBI taxonomy): Eukaryota > Metazoa > Chordata > Amphibia > Gymnophiona > Ichthyophiidae > Ichthyophis > Ichthyophis bannanicus. Next base: position 323,714,941 of record CM066038.1, on the reverse strand, counting down.
CCCTCAATTCCTGTCTTTCTGCTGTTGCTGATTGGCTCACCACAAACTGTTTGCACTTGAATTTAGCTAAAACACTTCAAATCTGGTTCACCTTTGGTGGTCCTCCCCCTCTGGTTGCCCCCTCTTTCTCTGGCTCATGTATTCCTCTTGTTTCCTGCTTCCGCTATTTAGGTGTTCTTTTTGATTCAGATCTATCTTTCCGGCCTCACATCTCTCATGTTACCAAGACTTCCTTCTTCTTTCTCTGCCAGGTCCGCGCCATCTGCCCATTTCTTACCCCACAGGCTCTCACCACTCCTCTCCTTTCTCTGGTTATGTCACGTATCGATTTTTGCAATTCTATTCTGGCTGGTCTTCCACACTCATAGCTGCACCGTCTTCAACGTATCCAGAACACAGCTGCACGCCTTATCTTTCACTCTTCACATCAGGATCATGTCACTCCTCTTTTTCTCGAACTTCACTGGCTTCCCATTGAATTACATATCCGCTATAAGATCCTCACACTGGTTCATCATGTACACTTAGATTGTGAGCCCTTCGGGGACAAGGGAATAAAAAGTATCTGTTAGTATATACATGTAAACCGCTCTGATGCGTAAGTAAAGGGTGGTATATCAAATGCCTAAACCATAAACCATAATGTACTGCACAACCGCACCCCTCAGTATCTGGCAGACCTTATTCAGTCCCATACTCCCAGTCGCTCACTTTGGTCACTGCACATCAACCGCCTCCACCTCCCCTCTCTGTCCCGTGCTCATCTACATTCTACCCACTCCTCTGCTTTCTTCTTTACTGGTCCCACTCTCTGGAACTCCCTGCCCACCTCTCTCAGACTCGAACAGCACTGTTGACTCTCACCCTCCTGGGGTCTGGAATCCTACACACAATACCTGGATTCTTTATCTATATTCCTGTACCCCTCAACAGGAAGAAAAGACAAGACACAATTAATTAATTAATCAATCACTATGGAGCTCTATAGGGAGGAAACGCATGGAGTCTAATTCAGACATATCCATCGAGTTTCTTCAAAGATGGCTTCACAGGGCTCCTGCTTTTATTAGAAAATATCAGCTGATTCAGTTAATCTTTAATTAACATCTGGTACTTTCCAAATTACAATGTGTACATAAATTTTGCTAACATAGGCAATATTATCATATAGAAAGAAGAAGTTACATCTCATGACTATGTTCACTAAATTCAGCAGGTGTCGCTGTGATTTTACTTTTCAACAGAAGCTAATTAGTTACTTATTATATTTGCTGATTGTCTATTATTTATACAAGCTATATTCGTTATATTTGCTAATTGGCTCAAAGCACAGTTTCAAAAGAGCAGCGCATCCCGACCTAGCAACCTCTTTAGCCTATCAGATTGCAGGATAAGCAACTGTACCCTATGTTCTATTTATTTAGAGAAGTTCAATCTGACCTAATATCTATTTCTACACAGACTCTATTTGCTAATCACACAAGCCCTGTTTACTAAGACCAATGTCCTAGAAGAAGCAGAAGTGCCTTTTAAAGAGAGAGTTTTTAATGCAATTCAGACCTGTACTTTCTGGGCCTATAGCTAAGTTAGGTTCTACATTTCGGTTTCATGTATAGAGGGCCTGCCTTGTATCCCTATAGATATTATAGATCCTGATCCGCTGTCTGTCTCTGAATCTGACAACTCCAAATCTGCATATCCTGGGTGAATCATAGTTGTATAAATTTGTTTGTCAACAGCTGTTTCATCCACTTCACTGATTATATCCAATTTATGTTTGGGGCCTAGCCTAGTTAGCCCTTGTCTACAGTCCTCCCTTTGGTTCTGCCCAGAACCACATTCTTCATAAAAAGGCATTTCACGAAGCAAGTCTCCAGTACTAGGAACACTTCGCAATTTCAAAACTGCAATAGTATTCGTACTTTTGGACAAGTATGTAGTACAACACTTCACAATGCAAATAAGACATATTCCTAAGAGTAGGAGGGCTACTAAGAAGCCAGACAGGCCTGTCAGTACCGCTTTTACTGAGCCTGATAAGCCACTCCACATGTTATCAAACCAGGGTCATACAGAATCAGAAGTTCCTTCTATATTATCTTTGGAGAAGTGAGTTTCTTTTCTCACCTGTTCTAGGATACCAGAGACCACCTTACTTTGTAAATTAATGAGCGTACAGCAGTGCTCATGTACATGTTACAGACTCCGCCTTCCTTGGCTAGCAAATAATCTAAGGCCATCCTATTTTGTGCAGAGTAAGCAGTCAGTTTATCTACAGTACCTTGCATGACTGTAAGAGCATCAGTCAAATCTTGGGCTGTTACTTCAATTAGAGCATAAATCCGCAGTAATTGCTCACCATAACATTGAGTAGGACGTATGGCACCAAAAGTACTTAGCCACACTGTTTCCGTAAAGGTGCTTACTTCTTGTTGCGTTAACATAGTGGTATCATCTAATAATTTCCTTGCTGCACATATGTCAGCACTGGAGTCATCAGCAGCTCTGCGATGACGACTAGAAGGCATTCCTAGTAAAGTTTCATAAGGGACCAGTTTCCATGGCAAGTCAAGAGTAGCTATGTAACAATTGCCAGACTAATCAGCAGGCAATCGAACATAAGCTAAAGTTCCACACACAAAATAGTGACCTACCAAGGCAAGTAGTCCATCAGGCCAAATTTTGAAATCTTTAGGTTCTGTAACTAGAACTTCAGTTCCGGGCCAAATATTTCTTAACCATGGGTAATAATATCCTAGATAGGGATACACATAATTATCAACATACCCAGATGACAAACCATCTTTGCTGTTCTGCAATCTATACTTCCCATATGCTGGGAACCCATCCTGATCATAATATTGTAATTCATACTGGTCAAGACGAGTCTTGGGGTCAGGGATAACATTGACTACCTTTAAATTTGAAATGGCTTGTACAGAACTTACTGTAGAAGATTCCATCACTAAATGGACATGGTTGTTAGTCATAACAGTCTGACACTTAGACAAAGGAGTTTCTCCCACAGGATATGCTCCTTTTCTTTGGAAACAAATGGGAGGATCAGCCACTGGCTGAGGGCTAATAATTCTTGGAGCAGGGGTTACTCCCTCTGGCCATGTTACAGTAAGATTAAACAGAGTTTCATTTACAGACAACTCCTTCAGCTCTTGCAAGGAAATAGGTCGAGGTCTAGGCAAAAATCCAAACTGTGTAGCCGCTGGATGAGGCAAGCATACTGCACAGCTGGAAATATTAAAACTGAATTAAGGAGTAAATGTGAGAATGAAACACATTATAGAAAGTACCATGTTTTTCCCAGGGAGCATGTGGATCATACTCAGGAACTGTATGGTCAGGAACTGTATGAGCTGGGACCGCAGGAGGAGGAGTAGTGACAAACCCAAACTCATCTTATCTACTACTGCCTGTTGTTTAGGGGGCATTGTTGGTTTTTCCGATAATCTCCTTATCAACTCATCTATACTTCCGATACTGCTAAAAGAGCTGATAGACACCAAACCCAGAAAAACAGAAATAGTGCCAATGCTGCTGCGAATATGCATATTAGCCAATTATCAATAACCAATTCTGAATTAGGTTGTGATTGTCCAACAATTTCACAGTCACTCTGTTGGTCAAGTGGAGATGAACTTGGAGGAAATGAGTCCAGTTCAATTTCAATTAATTCCTCAGGATTTGGTCTAGGTGGAAGTTGTCTTATCCAGGGGACGGTGCCTTCTTGCACTGGTCCAGATGTATCCACGCTTTTCGCCCCTTCACTTTCAATGCCGAATATCCCACCAGCAACACTTGGAATGGTCCCAGAAACTTCGCTGCTAGAGCCAACTTTGGTGCTGGATCCTTGATGAGTACCCAGTCTCCTGGTTCCACGTCTGGGGTTGATTGAGATGCCTGAGCACCCTGCTTTGTAAGCTGAAAAAAGGAAGGAGATACCAGCATTTGGTACAAATATTTACAATAGGACAGTAGGTCGCTGCGCAATAATTGGGGATCCGGCAATTGATTGGGTGGAATTATAACATGGGCTGGAGTAGTCGCTGGACGTCTGGTCACAATTTCATAAGGGGTAAGCCCTTGTCGAGTTCTCTGAGGAGAATTACGAATCGAAAACAAAGCAAACGGCAGAGCTTCCACCCAATCCTGGCTCCAATCATGAGTCAGAGACCGTAGAAGCGCCTTCAGCGTCCGATTCATCCGTTCCACTTGGGCAGAGCTTTGCGGATGATACGGAGGATGAAGTTGCTGATGAAGGCCAAAAAATGCAGTTATGCCTTTCCAGACTTCTGCTGTAAATGCTGGACCTTGATCAGAAGACAAAACCAGAGACACACCCCACAAAGGAATAAACTGGGTAAGCAAGCATTTCAAAACTGTAGCAGCAGACAATGAATTTGTTGGATAGGCCTCAGGCCATCCAGAATATAAGCAAGTAAAAACCAAAAGATGTTTCCTTCCCCCCTTGGCACAAGGCAGATCAGTAAAGTCCATTTTCAAGAAGAGGAAGGGTCCTCGAGGCCTAGGCAAGGATGGAGAAGGTGATGCACGCAGAGTGCATCCAGATTTTCCTGCTTGCAAACACGGGAGACAAGAAACACACACAGCATGAGCAGCAGAAGCAAATGTAGGATTATGCCACAATTGAGCAAAAGGTTTTGTCATAGCCAAAACACTTAAGTGCAACTTATGATGCAAAAATAAGGCAACAGGATATAACAATGATTTAGGACAGATAATCAAATTGTCCTTCATCCAAAGTCCAGTACCATCAGGTGATGCTCCCCAAGTGAGCCAATCCTGTTTTTCGGTGAAGTCGGCTGAGGCCTGATGGGAATGCATCAAGTCCAGAGATAATGAGCCAGAAGTAGAAGCTGCAGGTGAACGAAGAGTTAATAAAAGATGTGATGGAACTTCAGGTCCTGCTGCTGCAGCTTTAGCAGCTTGCTCTACAAACTGATTGCCTTGTGACACCACAGTACCATTAAGATCATGTCCTTTGCATTTCAACACAGCCACTTGAGCTGGCTTAAGCACTGCAGCAAGCAAACGTTCAATATAGCGGGCATGTTTGATGGGTTTATGAACGGCAGTCAAGAACCCCCGCTGAGCCCAAATATTGCCAAAGTCCCATAGAACCCCGATTGCGTAACTACTGTCACTATAGATATTAACAACCAAATGTGTAGATATTTCCAAGGCCCGAATGAGAGCAAACACTTTTGCCAACTGGGCACTTGCAAACGGCAACGCTCCTGCTTCGATTACAGCATCAACAGTAGTTACAGCATACCCCACAAGTAATTGCCCGTGTTCGTCACGGAAGGCAGAACCATCAGTAAATAGAACCCAGTCAGGGTTTGACAAAGGAATAGCAGACAAATCAGGCCTAGCCTTTGAATAGGCCGTTACAGAAGAAAGACAGTTGTGAGTTCCATCAGGGTCAGACAAGTGTAACAATGGTTCTAAAGAAGCCACAATTTGAGCTGGCTGTAACAAAGAGACTTCATGTAAAGTTACATGTGCTTGGGAGATAGCCATATCAAATAACAATAAACGAGAACTAGATAAAGGTTAAGTCTTAGCCAAATGCAATAACCTAGCAACCGAGTGAGATGTGTATACATGTAGTTCATGTTGAAGGACAAGAAAGTCAGTAGTCTGTATTGCAAAAACCACAGCAGCTAAAGATTGAAAACATGGCGGCATGCCAGAAACAACAGGATCAAAGGTTTGAGAGAAGTAGCCTAAAGGCTTGAGTCCAGTAGGAAAGTGATGTGCCAAAACACACACAGCAGCAGAATTAGATGTCGCTACATAAAGGCAGAAAGGCAAGTTATAGTCTGGAAATGAAAGACAAGGTGACTTCAGTAGCGCTTGCCGCAGAGAGTGGAAAGCATTGTGCTGAGCCTCAGTAGGAACTATAATACCCTCTGGAGCCTCACGGCCAAGCAGGGCATATAGTGGAGCAGCAAGTTCAGCAAAATCGGGTATCCACTGACGACAAAACACTAGAAGGCCTAGAAAGCGGCGTTTTAAAGGTACAGTAGCAGGGAAAGGCATTGACATAATAGGCCCAATTCTCTGAGCAGTAATAGAGTGCCCAGCAGACGAAAGACATACACCAAGAAATATCACTTGTGGTACAGCAAATTGCAATTTTGATTGATTCACTTTCAATCCCAAATGAGAGATATGTACAAGAGCTAACATAGTATCAGCAATGCAAGCATCATAACAAGGAGAACAAATAAGTAAATCATCTACTTACTGGATCAGCACAGATTTGTCCAACGCCAAGTCCTGTAAAGCAGCTTTAAGGGCCTGCAAAAAATAAGCAGGACTCTCCGTGTAGCCTTGAGACAGCGTAGTCCAAGTATACTGGCGCCCTTCAAACGTAAATGCCAGTAAATATCTCAACTCCTCCCCTACCGCTATGGAGTAGTAGGCGGAGCTTAAATCTATAACTGAGAAGTGGGTGGAGTCACATGGTATGCGAGTCCAAATATCATGAGGATTGGGTACAAGAGGAAAAATTGGTAGGACAATACTCTTAATTGCTCTCAAATCTTGCACAAATCTGTAGGACTTACCATCAGCCTTTAATACAGGTAAGATAGGAGTATTGCAAGGAGAAGAAGTGGGTACCAACACACCCTGAGACAGCAGATTTTCAATTACTGGCCGTATTCCAGCCACCGACGCTGCAGGCAATGGATATTGACGCACATATGGCAACGGTGCTCCCGGTTGTACTTCAATCTTGACTGGAGGAATGTTGAGATGGCCAATATCATCTCCTGGCACTGCCCACAAGGTTGAAGGAAGAGTGTCCAATGGTGGAGTAGTTACAACAGCCGGTGTCACAGCTATAGGCTGTTGTACTTTCAGGGGACACAAGGTACAAGTCAAAGTGCCAGTTTCCCAGCTTATAACAGTCTTGTTTCTGGATAAAAAATCTCGACCAAGCAAGTTGACAGGCAAAGTAGGGCCAACCAAAAAATCTGTATGATACAATTTTCCCTCCACTATAATTGGCACATCAGATAACTTTTGATGCATTATAGTCTTTCCTTCAATTCCCTCACAAAGTACTTTAGGAGCTGCAGGTAGTGCCTCAACAGAGGGGGTGGTAACTGGGATAGCACTATGGCAGATGTGGAGGCACCTGTATCTAACAGGAAAAGCAATTCATACCCCATAATAGTAGCACGTATTTCCCCCTGTGTGTTAGGACACACAACCAAGCCTAGTCAGTCCTCACTATAGTCCACATCAGTCTCTGCATAATATTGGGTCATCACTGAAGGCTGGTTAGGGGTAGGCACAGGGTATGAAGCAGGTGGATAATTAGCAGCATCCTGTCGCACCCAGGTTGGGGAAAAGTGCCCCTTGGCTTAGTACAATCTCTGATCATATGCCCCACTTGCCACAACCATAACAGGCATGATCTCCTTGCTGTCCTCCCATATAGCCACACTTCTACCACCTCTTGCTCTACCTCACCCTCTGAAATTGGATTCATAACTTGCTACTTGTAGATTTAACAGTTTTTGACGTTGACGATCAATTTTACCTTTATCAGCTTCTTTCTGCTTCTGGATTCGCTTCTCTGCATGCAAGGCAGCTTCCAGGATCTCTTGTGCAGACTTAGCGGACCATCCAAGCAAAGCATTTTCAAGAATAGCTTTTATTTCTGGTTGTAGTCCATTCACAAAAATTGAAGCAAAACCCTCCATCTCACCATTCTGAGGAGAAAAATCTCAGAATGCTAGGCAGCACTTGGTGTGGAACTGGCTCACAGTTTCACCCCCACACTGCTTCAGATCTAAGAGTTTGGACAAATCCCTGACCGGCGTACATTTTTTCTCTATTGCTTTTAATAGATTATCCCTGTGTTCCCTAAAGGCAGTCATTTGAGCAGCGTCAGAAGCATTAATAACAGGATCAGCACAGGGCCACACCCATGCTACATTATCAGGCAGTTGAGGGTGGGTGACTGCCCTTAACTCTATGGGATTCAGAAAAACTGCTTTCAATAAATTTTGTAAATCTACCCAGGAAGGATCATAAGTAGTTATTAGCTGCCGCCAATAATCTACAAATTGACCAGGTTTTTCTCTTGAATCAGGGCAGGATCTAGCCAAGTTAAAAACCTCAACTGGCGACCAGTGTGATGCTAGGGTAACTAACCCACCATCCCCCCTAGGAAATGCTCTGAACGGAGCTAATAGATCGATTTCCTTACTCTGTTTATCTAAAGTTAATGATTCACCTAATGCCAAAGTTAAACGCTGCAAACACTGCCAATTAGAAATCAATGGAGTCTTGGTCCAATGCCCAAGTCCCTTGGCAACAGCAGTCATTGCTTCAGCTATAATTTCCTTATTCTGGCTATACGACAACAAACCTACAGTATGCTGTTTTATTTGCACATCAAGTGCTTCAAGGATAGCTGTAATCAATTCAGTTAATGTACGAGCTTTGTTTAAGAGAAAGACATGATACTGTTTCAATTGTTCCACAGTAGTTAATCCCCCCAGCTGACTAGCTTCTATTCCTATTAACTTTTCAAGCTCTAAAATATCCTTAGTTAACTCCTGAGCTCTAGTGGTACGGAGAATACCTGCATAATCTACAGGGGTAGAGGCAAGGAAATCAACACCCCCGACTGCACCAATTAGGGAATCAACAGAAGGTGATACTACACTTGACACATCAGACTTGACAGGAGTAGAGACACCAGACACAACATCCAGTCAGATCGGGGGCGCCTCCCGATCCTGACGGTCAGCTAAAGCTGGAACAATATTCCTAGACAGGGAAATAGCTAATGCATTAACCTCTTCCTCATACGCTGGGGGTGCCGAAGCCACGGCACAAGGTTCACAGCTGTTTACATTTTCACTTTTACCACTATCTCTTTTAGTTAAAACACATATTTGCTCTTCCATTTTATACACCCGATCCTTGACCTGTTTAATTACAGAATCATTAGTGTGTTTGCTCTTTTCAGCAGCCTGTGAGCACCAAAGGTTATATGTAATCCATTCATGATTACTACAAGAGTTATGTACATCTAATGCTAACACAGACCGCAGCCAGTTCAATTTATCCTCATGAAACGTCCCCCCAAGGGGGAACTGCAACTTGGGATTAGCAGCAGTCACTGAATGCCACTTAGCTACATAATTTAAAGAGCCATCCCCAAACTTTCTCTTGGGACTCCCTTTTTTATCTATTGCTATAGCACGAGCTTTCTCATCCCAGTCTTCTAACTGAGACCTCTGCTTCACTTTAGCTGTTTTATTACCCATTATAATGCACACTTAACACAGATATCTGTCAAACAGCTGTATACTCACACCAATGCCTCACAGATTATGTCCTTCAGTGTTTACAATTCCTGTTGAAAGGCAGAGGAATCCGAGTCGGGGCTCAAAACTGTTGACTCTCACCCTCCTGGGGTCTGGAATCCTACACACAATACCTGGATTCTTTATCTATATTCCTGTACCCCTCAACAGGAAGAAAAGACAAGACACAATTAATTAATTAATCAATCACTATGGAGCTCTATAGGGAGGAAACGCATGGAGTCAGACATATCCATCGAGTTTCTTCAAAGATGGCTTCACAGGGCTCCTGCTTTTATTAGAAAATATCAGCTGATTCAGTTAATCTTTAATTAACATCTGGTACTTTCCAAATTACAACGTGTACATAAATTTTGCTAACATAGACAATATTATCATATAGAAAGAAGAAGTTACATCTCATGACTATGTTCACTAAATTCAGCAGGTGTCGCTGTGATTTTACTTTTCAACAGAAGCTAATTAGTTACTTATTATATTTGCTGATTATCTATTATTTATACAAGCTATATTCGTTATATTTGCTAATTGGCTCAAAGCACAGTTTCAAAAGAGCAGCGCATCCCGACCTAGCAACCTCTTTAGCCTATCAGATTGCAGGATAAGCAACTGTACCCTATGTTCTATTTATTTAGAGAAGTTCAATCTGACCTAATATCTATTTCTACACAGACTCTATTTGCTAATCACACAAGCCCTGTTTACTAAGACCAATGTCCTGGAAGAAGCAGAAGTGCCTTTTAAAGAGATAGTTTTTAATGCAATTCAGACCTGTACTTTCTGGGCCTATAGCTAAGTTAGGTTCTACATTTCGGTTTCATGTATAGAGGGCCTGCCTTGTATCCCTATAGATATTATAGATCCTGATCCGCTGTCTGTCTCTGAATCTGACAACTCCAAATCTGCATATCCTGCGTGAATCATAGTTGTATAAATTTGTTTGTCAGCAGCTGTCTCATCCACTTCACTGATTATATCCAATTTATGTTTGGGGCCTAGCCTAGTTAGCCCTTGTCTACAAGCACTATCCCACTTTCAAAAAGAATCTGAAAACTCACCTCTTTTCTTCAGCTTTTGACCTCCCCTCCCCTTTTGTGTGAAACTACCTTTTCCTACCTTTCTCTCACTCCTTCTCTTCTTGGTCACGTGTATTTAAATGTCTTGGGTGCTTTCCTGTCACTTATTGTTATTTCTTTTCCTTTTCTGCCTGATTGGCTTTCTTGTACAATATTTTTGTAAACCACTATGTTATTATCTGAATGGCAGTATATCAAGCTAATAAACATAAACACAACCCTTGGCAGTGATGACAGCCTCCAAATGTTTCTTGTAGTCATCTATGTTTCATATATCTGTCCACTGGTAGTTTATCCTACTCTTCAACTGTGATTTATTCCAGCTCATTAATGTTTCCAGGATTCCTTTCACCAATGGCAGATTTGAGCTCTTTCCAAAGGTTCTCAATTGGATTGAGATCAGGACTCATTGCTGGCCAGTTTGAAACAGTCCATTTGTTTCTTTTTAATCATTCTTTTGTACTTTTGGATGTATGTTTTGGGTCATTGTCCTGCTGCAGGACCCATGATCTTCAATCCAGACCTAGCTTTCTGACACTAGGTAGTATATTTCATTCCATAATACCTTTATTTAGACAGATTTGTATGCCACCTTATCCTTCAATCAAGGTGGTCACATCACATCACAATTGGAGGGTTACATTTAACATTAGGATACGTGTAAACATTTAGACAGTACAGTTACATAACAGCATTTAGACAGTACAATTGAAGGTAACATTTAACATGAGAGTATTTAATAACGTGGTATGATAGACTTGTGTGTGTGGATGGGATGGGTGTGTGCTTAGTTGGCGGCGGAAATAGTAATTCAGTTTGGGTATGGGATGTTGCCTGGATGCTCATATGTTTCTATAAATAAAAATGTTTTGAGGTCTTTGCGGAAGTCTGTGAGGTCTTCTAATGCCCTCAGGCTTGTTGGGAGGGAGTTCCATAGTGTGGATACCAGTAGTGATGGTGCTCTTTTTGAAGTTGTTTGTTTAGTTTATGTAAGATTTGGTCAGTTATTCTTCTGTAGGTCCTGGGTTCATTTCACTTCACAGAGGCAGTAGGGTTTGCAACAAAACAAGCAAACAGGTGTGGCTTGGAGAAAGGTTTTTATGTACTTTGAACTTTGAACCCCCTCCGACGGTCACCCTCTGCAACAACACATATAACACAAAAAACGAGATCAAATACCTGGGTGTCACACTTGACAGCAAACTTCAATTGGAAAAACACCTGAGAAAAACTAACAAAGCCATCTTCCACAAACTCAGAGTCCTGCAGCCACTGAGGAAATTAATCGACCCCTGTGATTTTCGAACAGTGGCACAAGCACTCATTATGCCGCACATAGACTATTGTAACGCCATCCTACAGGGTCTGCCAAAGAAAACGCTAAATATTTTACAATTGGCCCAAAATGTAGCGGCAAGGATCATCACACGAACAAGAATCACTCAACGCATCACACCTGTGCTGATCGAACTACATTGGCTACCAGTTGCGGCCAGAATACAATACAAAACTTTGGTAACCACATTTAAGCTCATACATGACATAGCACCCTCATTCCTCTCAACACTGGTCAACAAGCAACCAACCAACAGAGACAGGAGAACTATCAACTCCGACACACTACAAGTTCCTAATAATATCAGAACAGTAAAAGCAAGCACCAGCAACAAAGCATTCTCATTCGCAGCCCCGATAACCTGGAATCATCTACCACATGAACTGAGAGCTATAAAAGACATAAATGACTTCAGAAGGAAAATAAAAACCCATCTTTTTAAATGTCACTATAACCTGATGTAAAAAAGTGACACCATGGTGCCGACCTGTGTAAATGTAATTATTAGAGAACTGTAAATATGTAAATATTGTAACCTAACTTTTGAAGTGTCTAACCCTGCATGCTGTGCCAAACCCTAAAACTATGTATATATGACCCGATTTTCCTGTCCTGATTTGACATCTCCCAAATTGGCAATCAAACCGCTGCTGATCGCTGGAAGTAGCGGTATATAAGTGTAAACTAAATAAAATAAATAAAATAAAATTAATACATAGGTATTGAACAGAGGTATATAGTGATTGTTACAGAGCTGTTTCAGTGTGCATCAATGAATCTGTGTGTGCATGTGCATGTGTGAAGTGTAAGAAAGAGAGATAGGCCCGAACATGTGGCTCAGAGCCTCATGGCAAGGGAAAGAGAGAGAGAGCGTGGGAGGGGTGAAGGGAATTGATTATCAGAGCCTCCTGTCCTTCATTTCGGATGAATGGTGAAAGAGAGAGAGAGACAGGAAGGGTTTCTGTCTTTTATAGTGAACTGAATCCTTTCCAGCACTTCCCCTTGAGGTCTGCTAGCCACTCCCTTTAAGGTCTGCTATTCTTGATTTAGCAAGGAGGGGCTTCAGATAGGCCTTGGAGAATGAAATCACCAGGGGGTCAGAGTTAATCTCATCTTGTAAACTGTCCTATTACTTTTGGAGACTGAAGTCACCAGAGTCCAAAGCTGCATGAAATGTATGCTGACATCTCCCACACCTTTTTTATTTTTATTTATTACTTGTGCCTGGAAATGGTGGAAGCAAGCCTGTGGTACCTGTCCCAGCTGCCATTACATGATAATAGGCAGCTTGTCTAATACCTCCTGTATTAAATACCTTGCTATGTCCAGCAAGTCCCCTGTTCTGCACAGTACTGTCTCTAGTGTTCTAGAGATAAGCAAGTCTCCTTATGAGTCCAAACCTCATGTCTTAGGTAGAGCAGCCACTACTGGGGGGGGGGGGGGGGGGAGGGGGAACCCAATATGCTACCTCCGTGTCCGTCTTAGAGAGAGTGAACAGTACATAAGGTCTGCAGGAATTTTTGAGGAGGCTAAAGCAAAAAGGTACCAGGATGCTATGAGTGAGGACAGGAAGCATACTAGACTGCAGCTGACTCTGGTATTCAGTGTAATAGGAAATGCCGAATTAGCCAAATTAGCAGGCCAAATTAGCCTGGATGTAGGGGTGAATGCTGGAGATGTTCAGTGTAACTACCTTAAAATGTTTTGTTTCCGTATGTCATGTGCTGCAAGGATATGTACATTTGTTTCATTTTACAACACAGGAAAATTACGATAATGCATAGAAATATTTGTACAGCAGTTAAAATAATAATAGGGTGAATAAAAACATTAAAGACATGATCAGCAGTAGGTGAGTAACCAAATAACAATTCCCACACAGACACATGAGCATCTTGTAGCAAGTGTCCAACAATTTGTTGAATGTGTCCATTCTCATAAGCGATGGTGTGATTCACTTCAGTGGATGTTGTTTTAAGGTGATCAATATAGGCATGGAGTTCTGTAAAGTTGAGCAGTTTATGTAGTGTCTCTTCTCCCATGCCAAGTGGTAAGGGATGCACAGCATATGAGATAAAGTCTGGAATGTCCATAGAGTCATTGGTAACCAGCGGTGTGGAATAAGTTGTCCCATTAATGGTGAGGGAGACCAGTGGTGTATGACTGCACCAGGTATTGTTTGGTAAATAGTTTGAACTGTACAACAAAGTGTTCTTGGGAAGGCGAATGTCATGCATTCTGGGAGCAATCGAAAAAGAAACATTCTGGGGAAAGAACAGATGAAAACAAAAGTCCAGCTCCAAGGTAATACAAACTGTGTGAGGTAGTCAGGGAATATGAGAGCTTAACAGTCAGGGAGCAAGAGGAGGAATTGTTCCAGCAGGAGGTGTCAGCCTCTTTAAACTGGTGAGGTTGACACTTGAACTGAAATGTAGTCTGCTCACACAAACTGGGGTTCATCGGTTTGAATGAAGTCCAGGTGTCGTCCAGTGGCTGCACCCATGTGAGATGGTCCACAGGATACATAAGCATATTATCAAACTGCACCCCAATATTAACAATAGGATAAATAACTGTGTGTTGTCCTGACCATGGGATCAAAGTACAGATAGAGCAGCCTTGTGGTGAACAAATGGGAACACTAACTGTCCACCAATCAAGGTGAGCTATAGCAAATTCCGGTATTTTGGTACTAGCCATATGGATGAGAGATGGTGGCCAGTGTCCTAACTTAGCAGTGATCAGAATTTCCTTTAGTATAGTAATAAGCTCGATCTGTACTTGATCACAGGCAAGAGCCCAGGAAATATTCTTTCCCAATCTATATTCTGCATGTGCTAAGGTAACAATTTTCTGTTCTATAATGGGAGATATAAGAGCAAAGGTATCTACAACTACATTGGACAGTTTAGAGGAAGCTTCATTAATAATATGTTGTGAGGTAAAACCATCAGCAGCATGCTGAGCAGTGGATCCCATTTTATTACGGAGCACCTCTATATCAATTATATTAAGGGCACCCAGTGCAGTCCCTGTACCACCTAAAATTGTATCAATTAATTCACGCTTGTGTCGAAATTGCTTGGCTCGGGGTTTTACTGACTGCATATCAAACCAAGTATTGAGCATTTGTATGTGGTTGGCAACAAACTGAGAGCAATTTGGATATTTGTGAGTAACTAGAAACAATTTGGGAAATAGATGCCAAGTAAGAAAATGGTATTCCACATCATATAAAACATCGTGTGGTGCATCATATTTAATCTGAAAGGGATGTCCTTCCTGAAATGGGTGGATATCAGAAAGGTAGAGTACAGGAGGAGCAGAAGTGGTGGGAGGGGTGGGATGAGGGGTGGTAGGTAAACAAGATACATCCAAAAGGAATGAAGTCTCAGTGATGTGCTGTTGATCACTCACAACCCATGTATAAGTTATTTTCCAGGTACCTCTGTCCTGACAGGAAATATTGTACAAAATCAAAGCAGGAGGACCTAGAAAGTAACGTTCTGGGCGTACCCTCAATTCTTGTGTCCTTTCTAGAGAAGTGGAAACTGGTGGCTTCCACTGTACTTGAGTGATGTTTAATGAATAGAACACCGGCTTGTCCTGTACCGAACAGAAACTCAGGATGACCAGATCCTTTCCTTCCGGGAAAGGTGGGGATATTTCTTGGTAGCGATACACTCCACCTGTGTAATTAGCCCAGCCAATCGTGCATATTCGGATGATAGTTCCTGTAATGAGACTTGAGTAGAAGAGAGCAGATACAAGAACAACAGGAAACCGAGACATAATAAAAGCAAACTTGTTTCACTCTACTAGGGAGTAAACTAATGCTCCCCACTTATACTATGTAACAACAAAACAACAACAACAACAACAACAAAAAATAATAATAATAATTTCTACTACTTATTTACATAACTATTAAACACATGTACAGCAGGAGTAACTAGTTACCGTCCTCAAGCGACTTTTGTTCAGAAAGCAGCTGTCCGTGCTGTCTTCAGGTGGTATCTGAAAACAAAGACTGATAAAACACGTATTACCCATATGGTTTTAACTGGGTGATGTGTTTCCAGTACTGCTGGTTGTCAGGCATTAGGATCTGTTATAGGCTTGGGCCTAAGGTATCAGTAAATAAGTACGGTCCCTCCCACTGTGCAGTTCCAAAGGGGAGGTTTGGTCTGGGTCTCATCTCTGCAAGACACTAGTGACAGGGCTTCCTTCATGTATTCATGAAATATTGATGGGGAATCCTTATATCCCTGTGGGAGCACAGTCCATGCATATTGTTTAAGCACAGTCCATGCACATTTGGGGTTCAGTTTAGAGATCATTTCAGGGTATGAGGCTACCACGGGCACTACAGATTTTGAAACTTGATTCAGGGCACGGAAGTCCATAGTGAGCCTGAAGGAACCCCCCGGTTTAACTATCGGCCAGGCTGGTGAATTACATGTGGAAGAAATAGGTCTAATCAGACCCCTCTCCTCCAGTATCTTCACAATTTTAGTCACTGGTTCTATAGCCTGATGAGGTACTGGGTATTGCTTCTGTGGTGGAGGATCCTCACCTTCCAACAGTATTTCTGTGTGCATTTTCCCACAATCTAACTTGTCTTGAGCCCAGACTGGAATATCAGCCACTTCTGAGGGAATTACACACAGATCATACTGCTGAGCTGCCTTAGTGCACTGAGTTGCTAACTGCATGGGAATGACTTCATGCACTAAAGTTTTAGAAGCATTTGAAGTTCCTGAATACTGCCACAATTTAAGATTAGCCATATCCACCACCAAATTTAACTGGTTGAGAACATCAATTCCAATTATTTCTTTTGGTGTGTTCACTATAGTGGAGGCAGTGGTTTCCAACATTTCCTTATTTTGTTCACTGTGCACAGGGATACCCCATTTAACTGGGATAGCCACACATTTGGAAGCTGTGTCATTAATTCCTTGAATTTCATAAATTTCCATATTTTTCTGATCTGCAGTGGGAGAAGCTCTGTTAGTAAAACTAATTCCAGCCCCTGTGTCAATCAAAGCTAGTTTATCCTGACCCCCTATTCTGCTGATAACATTGGGGCATACACAAGAGTCCAGTATCCAGGGTGTTACAAGCCTTAAATTGTGTCCTGGGCCTGTATCCATTTCATCATCCAGAGGCTCTGGAATTGAGTCCTCTGCTGAGATAAAGGAGGCAGGCTGGGCTATGAAGGCTTGAGACATTTTGATATTTGAACTCAAGAGGTCAGGACACCCCTATGCACTAGCCTTGTGTTTGTCCTGAGCTGCTTGTAAATCCTGTTTTAATTTATCTATTTCTATCTGCAGTATATGTTTGTCTTGTTCCCATTTAGTTTTCTCATTTTCTAGCCCATCTCTCTGTGCTTTGAGCTCCTGAAAAGGAATGTAACCTGAGGAGTTTCTAAAAGTACCTCTGCCATGTGCTCTCCAAGGTATGTGTCCTCTGTCTGTGTTTCTTGTGTACTGAGAGGATCCCTTGGCTTGCCACTTAGGTGTGTGTCCTCTGTCTGTGTTTCTTGTGTACTGAGAGGATTCCTTGGCTTGCCACTTCCGTGCTTCTGATACTGTAATGACCTGCGAGGGCTGGGTCTTCCAAACAGACCCAATTCTGAGCATTAAAGTATCAAAAGGGGTTGCTTCAGGGTCTTCAGAAAATAACAGAAGGTGTTTTGTAATCTCAGGGGATAGCAATTCTAATAAAAATTCCTTATGCATGCTCTCCCCATAATCTTCTGCCTTGGGCCAGGACTCCTGCTCATTAAGAACTGCTTTTAAAATCCAGGCTCTATATGCAAACTGTTCCAGTGTATCATTTGGTAGAGGTGAAATAATTTTAAATACTTGCATTGGGGAACAGTGAAATAGTTTCTCAGTACCCCTTTTAACCAACTGGTATGGGTGAGTGAGAGAGCCAACTCTATAATAGTGTGGCCCCAGAGCCAAATGCATAAGTCTATCAAAGTCTGATTGTTTTCTTCTGTATTTCCCTAGACACCAGTGAATCAGAATATTAATCGCCCATTTAACCCACTGATTTACATTAAGAGGCATAGTGCCAATTTTCTCAACTATTTTTTCTATATCTCTATCTTTTAAATTTTCCTGCCACATTACTTTAACTGGTGCTTTGAGTTCAGTACTGGGTGCCATGTCTAAGTCATCTGAATTATCCTCCAGACAGAGATCCTGATTATTGCTCTGTTCTGGCTGAGATAAACTATCAGAATTTTGTTCCTCTGATTCAGCTGTATTCTTCCCATTTCTAAGTCCAACTAGGCATACTTTAGTATTCTTTTGTTTGTCAGTAGCTTGTATGCATTGCTCATAAGGTGTGTCATAGGCATAGGGGGCTGAGGGAGTGGGTGTTGGCTTTTGTCTTACAGATGCCAATTGATCCTTAACGTGCCTCAATTCAAGTTTAAGTGCTTCTAATTGCTCACTAAGAGTTATAAAAGAATTTGTGGCTTGTATCACTTGAGTTCTTTGTATAGAGATGCAAATTTGTGCCTCCTCAAGGTCTTTGTTTAATTGTGTGCACTGAGAAGTCAGTTCAGAGTTTTCTTGTCTCATGCTAATGAGTCCCCTGCACATGCCTTGGATAAAAAGGCATTTTCTTTTCTTTGTTTTCTTTTTGAATTCTTGATCATGGTTTAACATTTGTCTTTGAATATTATACCATGATGACTCAGGGAATTCACCTTCAAAGGGACCCCCTTTCCTCTTACAGTATGAAATTACCATTTCTGTAAGTTCTTTAAAATCAAAGGCTTCCATATTTGATACTGCAGAAAGGCTATAGTTGGGCTATCTCAAATGTGTAACCTTAGAAGGAGGAATGCTCACTTTTCTGAAGAAGTGAGACTTAGAATTATAGTTGGAATGGTATAAATTTTATGGGTGTTCAGTAAAGAGTACTGGCATAAAGACCACACCTTAAAATTATACCTGAATAAAAAGTGCTCCTCACCTTTTTAACAGGGTGGAAGTTTAGGGTGAAGTTATAGTAAGAAGGGTGTTAGGAGATTAACAGAATTGTTGTATCAATTGCAGCCAGCTTTGAGCCTGCTCTCACTAAGATAATTACTGACAGGAGACAGAGAAATAAAAGTTAAAAGGGACAGGAGGTAATAGCTTTATCAGAAAAGATGTATATTGTATTCAATGAGGGACTGTTTACCTGTGTACCACTTCCAAACTAAATCTGGACTATCTCTCTGTCTTTTCTTGGCAGCTCAAATACTATAGAAAAATCTTTAGCAAGCCTATACATCAAAATAAGACAATTGCAAGCCACTCTGTGTGATGTCCTTAAAATTCTAGATTCTTACAGAGCCTTTTGACAATAAAAATCTCACTTTGTCTAACCCACAAAACAAAATTGTAAATGGTCACACGGACTTTCGATTCTGTCTCACTCTGTCTGAAATCTACTTAATGTATTATACAAAATTATTACTTACCCAACTGGAGGTCTGCTGTGAAATCCGAGAGACGAGTCCCCATAAAGATGTAAGATTTGGTCAGTTATTCTTCTGTAGGTCCTGGGTTCATTTCACTTCACAGAGGCAGTAGGGTTTGCAACAAAACAAGCAAACAGGTGTGGCTTGGAGAAAGGTTTTTATGTAGAAATAGGCTTAATACATAGGTATTGAACAGAGGTATATAGTGATTGTTACAGAGCTGTTTCAGTGTGCATCAATGAATCTGTGTGTGCATGTGCATGTGTGAAGTGTAAGAAAGAGAGATAGGCCCGAACATGTGGCTCAGAGCCTCATAGCAAGGGAGAGAGAGAGAGAGCGGGGGAGGGGTGAAGGGAATTGATTATCAGAGCCTCCTGTCCTTCATTTCGGATGAATGGTGAAAGAGAGAGAGAGACAGGAAGTGTTTCTGTCTTTTATAGTGAACTGAATCCTTTCCAGCACTTCCCCTTGAGGTCTGCTAGCCACTCCCTTTAAGGTCTCCTATTCTTGATTTAGCAAGGAGGGGCTTCAGACAGGCCTTGGAGAATGAAATCACCAGGGGGTCAGAGTTAATCTCATCTTGTAAACTGTCCTATTACTTTTGGAGACTGAAGTCACCAGAGTCCAAAGCTGCATGAAATGTATGCTGACAGTTTAGTGATAGCCTGCAGGTGTGCCGATCATGTCGTTATTGGTTCTTCTTGGTCTATTGATGGTATCCCTTGTTATAATGTTTTGGAGTACGTCTGCTGAGAGATGGTGAATGACTTTGAAGATGATCATGATTGTTTTGTATTTAGCTCTTGTCACCATTGGGAGCCAGTGCAGTTGTTGTAGGATGGGAGTGATGTGCTCGGTCCTTGGTGTGTCTGTAATGATGCGTGCTGTGGTGTTTTGTACCATCTGTAGTGGGTGGAGTGTCTGCTGAGGAAGGCCTTGATATAATGAGTTTCCATAATCAAGCAGTGGTGTAATGAGTGCTTGGCACACTGTGAGGAAGTGGTCCTGACGGAGCATTGGTTTGATTTGTCTGATTGTTTTCACTCATTGATAGGCCTTGTTTGCGGTTTTGGTGATGTGGGATTTCAGGTTCAGAGCTCTGTCTAGTGTGATGCCCAGATACTTAACTTCTTCTTTGACTACTATGTGTTTGTCTAGGATGCTGATAGTTTGTGGAGGGATGAAGGTGGGGTTCCTGGTGACGAACATTGACTCAGTTTTATCGTAGTTGACCGTTAAGTTATTTGCTATCAGCCAGTCATTCATGTCTTCGAGGCATTTGGTTATTGTTGCGGTGTTTAGTGCTAGTAGGTTGATTGGAGCGTACACCATGATGTCGTCAGCATAAATGTGAAAGTGAAGTTTGTGGTGCTTGATGTTGTTGCATATGGGCTGTATGTAGATGTTAAAGAGCATTGATGATAGGGCTGAGCCTTGAGGTATTCCCTGCGTGATGGGGAATTGTAGTGATTTCTTTTGGCCGCATTTGACTTGTTGTGTTCGCCCTTCCAAGTATGATGTAAACCACTTCAGGGTATTCTTGCATAGTCCTATCTGTTGTAAGCGTTGCAATAGCTTGGTGTGGGACACAGTGGCGAAGGCCGCCGAGATGTCCATGAACACTAGCAGGAAGCCGTTTTTTTATGTTGTCCATGCCTCTTAGGAGATTGTCAAAGAAGTAGGTTAATAGTGTTTCCATGCCGTGTTGGGGCTTAAATCCATGCTGATGTATGTCCAGTGGGGCATTTATATCAATATGGTCCTGAAGTTGCATTTGCACTGCCTTTTCCACGATTTTAGCAAGGAATGGCAGGCTGGAGATGGGACGGTATGATTTTGGTTCAGATGGGCTCAGATTGCCACTTTTAAGTATTGGTCATATCATTGCGTGCTTTAGGGGTTGCGGCATGTATGCTTGTTGGAGTGAATCTTTGATGATTTTTTAATATGATGAGAGAGTTGGCTTTTTGTAGCTTTGAGCCACGTCACTGGGCATGGGTCTGACGGTGAAGTTGTTGTGTTTAGTCCAGCTATAATGTCTTCTACTTGCTGCTTTGTTGGTATGTTGAAGCTCTCCCATGTTTGGTGTTGTTTTTTTATCATGTGATCGTTTGTTTGTGGTATAGTAGAGCATGTTTGGCTGGTGTTTTTCGACTTCATGTAGTCTGCATATTTTTGTGGGTCAAGATGGTGGGTGCTTTGTTGTGTGTTGTCCTTGGTGAGCTTTTGGACAATGCTAAAGAGATCTCTTGGTCTATTAGTAGATTTCATGATTAGATTGGTATGGCGTTGCTGTCTACGCTCATTTATTAGATTGTTATATTCCCGTTGTTTGTCTCTGTATTAGGTTAGGAGGTTGTGTGATTTGTTCCGTCTCCATTTTATTTCCAGTCTTCTGAATGTGCGTTTTGCAACTCTGATTTCATATGGGCGTTGGATCTCTTGCTTGTTTGTGGTTCTTTGATGGCTGGGGCAGATGCTGCATTGGATATTATTGTGTTTCATTCTTCTATGTTTAGATCAAGGGTGTCGTGTTCCTGTTGAAGTTGTGGAGTGATTTCGTTTATGAATGAGCATGCATCATTAACTTTGTAGTCCTCTGACTTCATGATTCCATTAATAAGCTCGAGGTCTCCAGTTCCTAAGGCAGCAAAATAGCCCCCCACGTTATGGAACCTCCTCCATACTTAATTGTAAGAAGGGTGATTTTTTCCTTATAAGTTTCATTTCTTTGCCTGTAAATGTATCGCTGGTCTGCATTGTCAAAGAGCTCAAGTTTGGTTTTCATCTGTCCACAGAACATTTTCCCAGAAGAATTGTGGTTTCTCAAGGTGGGTCTGGGCTAAGATCAGGCATGCCTTTTTATGCCTGTCTTTTAGCAATGGAGTCCCTCTTGGCCTTTGCCCATGAAGTCCTTCTTTGGTTAGTGCATAGCGTATGGTGCGGGTTTAAACCACCACTCCAGATTGCTCCAGGTCAGCCCTAAGCTCTTTGGATATTATATGTGGTATTTTTCCAACTGTTCACAATAACCTTCCAAGACTTCTTGAATTAATTTTCCTTTTCCCACCACATCCTGGGAGGTTCTTGACTGTTCCATGAGTAAAAAAACATCTTAATAACATTGCAAACTGTAGACACAAAAATCCCAAGGTCCTTGGAAATGGCCTTGAACCCCTTTGAAGTTTGATGTTTGGTGATAATAGCTTTTCTGACAGTCTCAGACAGCTCTCTTGTCTTCAGCATTTTGAAAATGGAACAGGGAGCGAATGTGGCCATTTTAAACATTAGAGCCATCATTCTTTGTTTGATTCAAGTCATATGAGTACTGACAATTGATCACAGGTGCATCTAATTTTAATGCACTGATAAAGTGGCTCTTCTGTTCAAACTGATTTGAATTGTTTATAAAGGTGCCAATAATCAATTCCCAGCAATATCCCAGTTTTTATACTATTTCCCACAATTTCCTTTTTTAATTAGTCTTGTTTTATTTGATTCTTTTCTGTGTCAAATATGTGTGCATATACAGGGTGGCCCAAAAGAAAATGAGAACATCTCGTAAATTAAAAGCTTAAATAGTTTACTTATTTACCTTTTTTGGCTAAATAACGTCTTTATTTTGACAATTTCCGGTCGCCATCTTTGTTTTTTTATTTTGTCAATCGTTTACGTCCGTCTTTTTGAAATTTTAAATAACTTCTTTGCTACGAGATGTTCTCACTTTTTTTGGGCCACCCTGTATAGTCCAAATCCATTTCACTGGCCACTTTTTTTTTTTTTGAAATATTGGACATTAAGGGGTTGAACTGCAAGAGTGCCAGTAATGTTGACCAGTATACTAGGAATATCTGCAGGCAAAAAAACACTTGGTTAGTATTTATTTTTTCCTGAATTTTCCTGAATTTGGGGTTTTTTGTTGGTTGGTTTCACACACTCATTTTAATAGTGATTTTTAACATGCACTATAGCGTTTAACATACATATATTGACTTAATGCATGCTAATATGAGGTGAGCACATATGTGTAGGGTAATTTTATAAATTACCATGCAGTCAGCCTACATTACCACTCATGTTATTGGGGCCTATTTTATATACTGAAGCATGCACATACTTTGTAAATTTGGAGCGTTCTGACATGCCATAACCTAATCACAGCAGGCATAACTGTCTGTGCCTAGATTTACAGAAAATGCATGTGACACCTGATTTTCAAAGGCATTTATGGCATTGAAGGGAGGAGTGGCCTAGTGGTTGGGGCAAGGTACCTCAGGCCAGAAGGTCAGGGGTTCAAATCCCACAAGAGGACAGCAATCTTGGGCCAGAAGGACTGGAGTTTCTAGTCCCACAGGTGCTCCTTGTGGTCTTTGGCAAACCACTTAACCCTCCATGGCCCATGTTCCCTGTAAAATAGTTATCTCCAAGTTATAATACCCTGTTCAATGTAAACCACCTTGATATCATGAAAGGCAGTATATGATAAATAAATTTACACAGGTAACTGCCCTAGTTATCCATGTAAATGCCATATCTGGGTAATGCCCTTCAAAAATCTCAGATAAGTCCTTAACACACCCAGATGCTATGCAGTTAGCATTGGGACATATTAGGGGCATCCCAGCATGGAGGACAAAGGCTAACCAGGTAGCACTGATCTTTAATGCTACCCGCTTAGCCCTCTACACCTTAAATATAACCTTCAGGCACAGGGGCTAAATGGGTAGCATCAAAAATCGGTGCTATCTGGCCAGCTCCTGCGGCTTCCAGGTTGTGCAGCAAGACCTGGATTTTTAATGCCTGGACCACATATGACACCGGCATTGAAAATCCGAGTTAGGCGGAAGGGGGGTCGGCTATGCGCCAACACAGTGCATATCACCACCCAAGTGAAAATCGGGCCCGTAAATTATAGTATTCTTAGTATGCTTATCCGCCCATGCACACTACAATGGGAAGTACTTGCAATAGGAACTCAATAGCATGCATAGTACTCGCAATAGTGACTGCCCAAAACGTGTTTGTAAGTGCCCATTCATACATGTAAGTACTTTAAAATTGTGACTTATGTGTGTAAATAACACATAATGTTCTGTGTACCCTTTAAAAAATCATCCTCTAAATTACTTAACATAGGCAACTGCACACCTTCCTCATGCTCCTAATAGAAATGATAACAGAAGCACTCCATACAAACAAATAACCATAGTGGAAAAATCCTCTAGATTGTTTATGTCTTTTTGTTAATCAAACTTCTTCCTTTCTCATTTTCTCACTTTTTAATTGAACTGTCAGGATCCCTGGATATCACTGTTTGAAAAACTGCAAACTTAAAATACTAAGTATATTATATAAAGTATATAAACCCACCAGGAGGTTTCAGACCATTAACGCGCTCAAACAAATGCTTATTTATAAAAAAGCAACAGCGCACTGGTAACATCAATAACCAACCTGGATTTTTAGTTTTTAGTTGAATATGGTCAATGCAGAAACATCGTAATTGGTCAAAATCATGCCGTGCTTCAACACAATGCTGAACTATCGGAGCCGTCAGCACTGCACAGCGCAAGCGACTTTTATGACTTTTATGTTCCAAGATCCGAGTTTTAAATGATCTAATGGTTTTGCCAATATACAATTTAGAACATGGGCATTTAATAGCATAAACGACTGAAGTGGTAATACAGGATGTGAGGTGTTTCAAATGGTAGGTTTTCTCCAAATAGGTAAATTCTTTAATATCTTCTGATATTGGACAAATCACACATTCCCCACACTTTACATGTCCTCGATTGTTATCTTTTTCTGCAGGAGACCGTAAAACTGCTGGACTTAGCCGTTCTTTAAGATTAGCATTGCGTTGCCAAACACAGCGAATGGTTTTATCAGTTAGGCCAGTGAACATTTGAAACACCTCACATCCTGTATTACCACTTCAGTCGTTTATGCTATTAAATGCCCATGTTCTAAATTGTATATTGGCAAAACCATTAGATCATTTAAAACTCGGATCTTGGAACATAAAAGTCATAAAAGTCGCTTGCGCTGTGCAGTGCTGACGGCTCCGATAGTTCAGCATTGTGTTGAAGCACGGCATGATTTTGACCAATTATGATGTTTCTGCATTGACCATATTCAACGGCCCATGAGGGGCAAGACTCTAGATGAGACTTTGACTTTCTACGAACAGCGTTGGATCTTTTTAGTTAACACAGTACAACACAGTACAACCTTATGGCTTAAACTCTTCAATAGAATGGCAGGTATGCCTTTAACAGGACTATCGTTATGCCTAATAGGACTACTACCATTGGCTGATCCTACACCATTGAAGAGAGTCTAGTATAAAGCCTGCATTGAGATCATTAGCACGCATGCGCGGCGTTTTTTGAGACACTGGAAGAAATATTTGTGTAGACGCGGGCAGCAGTTTTCTTGTAAGTGCTAATGGAATGCATTTCTAAATAGTATATTATTCCTGGCATTATGCACTATAACATTTTATTGAGGTTATTTTAACTAATCACAGTGGGTGAGCTCTTTTGATGTTGCTATATTGTGTCTGTTTTTATAGATCCTCCTGAAGAAACTCCTATGTGGAGTGAAACGCTATTATGGTACCGGAGGAAGCGTTGAGGCAAATAAGATACGAGACACAAAGTTAAGACTTCTCTCCTTTTATTGCAAAGTCTTAAGAAATGTTTTCACGTTTGGTGGTGGAGAACTGGTGCTCATATTAGCAATCTTAAAAAACTGAAAACATAAACAACAAAATAAACTAAAAACTAAAATTCCAGGTTGGTTATTGATGTTACCAGTGCGCTGTTGCTTTTTTATAAATAAGCATTTGTTTGAGCGCGTTAATGGTCTGAAACCTCCTGGTGGGTTTATATACTTTATATAATATACTTAGTATTTTAAGTTTGCAGTTTTTCAAACAGTGATATCCAGGGATCCTGCCAGTTCAATTAAAAAGTGAGAAAATGAGAAAGGAAGAAGTTTGATTAACAAAAAAACATAAACAATCTAGAGGATTTTTCCACTATGGTTATTTGTTTGTATGGAGTGCTTCTGTTATAATTAGGATTATCATTCACTCCGAGAAGACCAGAGATATACATTTTTGTATTGATATACCTAATAGAAATGAAACTATGAACACCATAGTGGTGGCAAAACTTGGCTGTAGCTTTATGCAGTCTCCAGCAACCAATACAGCAATGTCTAATCCACCCCACTCCATCATTTTCCAATTGGCCTTCCTACGAATTCCCCATTAACTCACCTCTACAACCGCACTCAGCCATTCGACTAGTCAGTGCTGAACTAGACATAGCAAGGTCCATGAAAAAATCTGTGGAAGGCTACCACCCCTACCCATATAGCCTACAGTAGTGCCAGGCCATGCCCCCACAGCTTGCAGACATGACACTCATGAACCAGTTAATGTTATAGCAAATCACTCCATTTTTGAGAAAATGACTCAATTCTATCCAATACTTCTTCATCATTGACTGATTCTGGGAGGAAGCATATCTCCCACCCTGCCACTAGCCATGACAGATTGCAAACTAGTCACTGCTCCCCCACCCAAAGCTGCAGCTTTGCCACCAGAACAATCCTAAAAGCACTTCCTGTAAAAAAAACCCTTATCCCACCCAGTTGCATACCAAGGGTGAGGCTGTGGGTACTGCCCGCCCAGGGTGCCAGCCGGGAGGGGGTGCACTCCAGTTGTGCCCACATTTCTGCAGCAGCACAGAAAGCTTATCTGAAAGCCAGGGAGCCTGCCACACTATCTCCAATCCAGGGCCATTTTCTCTCTCCCCGCTGAAGTCTCATTAATCACAAGATCTCCCATTATACCCGCTACCTCCTTATCTGAATAAACCAAGCATAATCGGTGTTTGAGTGAGTACCCAATCACCCTATTCCCCTATTCCCAAAGCACGATGTATCCAAGGACAACATGCTCAGACTCTGCACACCAGAATGCAATACTCTGCCACCAGATGAAGTAAACACCACCTGGACTGTGACCACCCTGAGAATGAGAATGATCCCTGCAGTACACTAAACAGGCCAAAACCTGTCCAGTACCATGGTTCCCCATGCAGGTTTCAAAAGCCTGTATGCCAAACTGGGCCATATAACACAATACCAACACCAAGTGATGCCTAAGATATGTAAGATGCAAGACTGTAAGCAGTATCCTACCAACTGTCTTGCAGCTAGCATAAGTTCCAAAACAGCTAGGGTATATCACTTCAATAGCCATCATTGTGCACCATCAGCCCAGAAGATATTAAAATCCCTCTCATAGCCCCTCTGACCATAGATAGAGTCATTCATGATTCCCCAAAACTCTGAGAATGTTCAGACCTTGAGTTCTCTGTAAACCGCTTTGCTTCACAAAAAGCAGTAAATAAACACTAATAAATAAATAAATAAATAGCAAGTCTATGAAGGATAAACTGACACACTGATCCCAGAACGGATAGTGACAGCCTTGATCTCATAGCTAGACTTAACATGGAGGACGTGTTTCATGCCCAAATACTAAATGGCACTCCGTCTTCTCAAACTGAGAATCAGGATTCTGATCCCCATCTGAAGGCGCATGATATTTGTTGTACTCTGAGGGAAAGAGAGACTCACTAAGAAAATGATAACAAAGAAGGAAACCTGATATGAGCAACTCAGTAAATAATCCCACAGAAAGGGTAAATGCATGGTAATGATAGAGCACCACCCTGCATGATCTTGCCCATACCCCATGTGCAACACACCAAGCTGGAAAGTAGGGATATTAAACAAATGTCAATACAGAAAGACTCCACTCATGAGATTCCACCCTCAAAATGGTCCAGGGGCCTGAATGCCAAGTTAGCTACCCCATCAGTATAACTGCATGCAGAGATGATACCCTACGCAGGACAAACCTGAGGTGGAATGTGAGGTCACACTTTCAACTTTTCACTGATATACAAAACTCAATGCAAAGCCCTACATATGGAGCCCAAGCGATGGATATCCCACCGAAACAAGATAAATGCATGCAGAAGGATAGCAAAGGGACATACTGAGTCACAGAAAAGCAGTAGAAAGGTTCAGGCCAGACTCCTAGAATTGCAGCAATTCAAAGCCAAAGACCCTTCAATTGCTCAGCCTGTACCCTGGTCTGGGTCAACTAATATCTAGAGAAGTTCCTCCCACACCTTACTGATACTCCACTACATCTCAGGACCCTCTCCATGAAAAACTCTGATTGGCATGTAAGCAAATGGCAAGACCACACCAGGGACCTCCAAGAAAATAAAAAACAACTTAATGCGCTGACCTACTATGATGTAAGATGAAGACTGCCCAGCTCGATAAAATGGTTTGGATTCTATGACGCATGTTAGAAGGTGCACATACCCGATATCCCCTGAAGAAACGTTCTACAAGTGAAACGCGACGATGCTGAAGTTTGGCATTGGGAAGATTTTGGGAAGATTTAAGATAAGCACCATTTTGATTCTTCTAATGCATTCCCTAATGACATGTGTCACCCAGTGTGGGACCCCACAGGTTAAGGCAGGGTACTACACTGAGGCCTTATCTTGAACTGGCCAGAAAAAGGATATAGAAAGCCTTGCTATGCTCTCTGGGAGTTGTAGTTCTTATAGACCAGTCAAGAAATGAGTTGCGGATGCGTGGTAAGGCTCAAAGACAGGATTTTATTCCCCTTCCGGGAGGATTCTTTTTGTAATGAAAAACAAGGCAGATAAACCAACTTCGGGTACAAAAATAAAGAGACAAAATGTGAACAAAAACTGCTTCTTTTTCCAGCTTCTTTACACCAAATGAAAAGGTATTTTAAACAGTCCTTTTTCCCACAAACATAAACCCTTTCTCTGTTACTTCCACAGTTAGAAAGTTTCACAGCTCCTTTAACATAGAGAGGAGATCTCATCTGCAATTGTGAGCGTACAATCCATGTATTCAAAAGTGGGTTGGTCCCCCTGCACTTCACACTGCATGTCCTCACTCTCTGTTGCAAACGGTCTCTCTTTCAAATAGCTAGACGTGTTATTTAGCAGTCTCTCCCTATTACAAAGAGACTTCTTTTCTTCCTCTATTAACGTCTGTGAAAAACAATTACCATATTCACTAGAGTTCCTTTTTTGAGAGCCTTTCAAATGCTGCCAATCATATGGGAAGTTCCTGCATTCAATTCTCTTTCTATTAGAGGTAATAAGCTTACCTTCTGGCTCTCTCAGCTTAGAGTTCCTCGGCACAGCTGAAGCTACCGGAGTGGAACAGGACGGCAATTCCTTACAGGTTTTCCCTTTTGGCTTTTCCCCAGGTACAAAACTGTCTTCAGGACAGAAGACTTTATCCTTTCTGTCCCTGTAGCCTGGGTAATTGGCTTTTCCAGCCTGTCTCAGCCTGTCTTTCAAACTGCCTTCTCTGTTACCTTTTGTATAAGCGTTACTGTGTTCAAAGGTGTCTGTGCACTGCCTTCTATGGCAGACTCCTGGGTTTTCTCTTTCAGCCTTGGAGCTAAACCTTTCGGTTCTCCCAGCCCTCTCAGTGACTCCGCTCCAACCTAGATGTCCAGCAGAATGTCCTGGGCTCCTGGGATTCTCTGCCCTTTCAGAGTTCCTTGACTTCTCAGGAGTTTCTGCAGTTGCTGCTCTCTCTGCCTCTCTGCTAATTCCTGTAACTCCTGGGACTTCTCTGGCTTCCAGGATTTCTGTTGCTTCTGCTCTCTCAGCTCCATCTAGCCCGAACCTGAACTTGCACTCGCCCTTCCCTCTAACTCCACGTGAGTGAGGTTTATCCACGTGTGTCTCAACCCCGCCTCCTTTCAGCTGCTCCTCATTCCCTAATGATTCCTGAGCTTTCCTGCAGCTTGGGCGTGTTCTCAGAGCTCGAGACTTGGTTTGTTTATGTTGCCTATAGCAACTCCCTGTCATGTGCTTGTCTGAAGTGTCAGTGTCAGATCCACTATCTGTATTTCTACTTATTTCCATGGGCTCTGCTAGATCCACTTCGTGACACATGATATATAAAAGAATAGTTGAAATGATCAAAAAGGAATAATTTTTACAAAGCAACGCCATAAGGTCATTGATGTAAAAGAAAGCATTGAGTCCAAAAACGATTCAAACTTGGACGACTGCTTTATCTTAGTCTGAGACCTTGTTGCTTTTAATCAAAACTATTAGTTTAAATAGTTTATATAGTTGGTAAACAGCAGGTTTAAATTTATTAAGAACAAAAAAGATACAATCTCGACGTTGAATAGTAGAGCTAAAAAATTCCTAGTTACTTTCTACTATGATGTAAGCCAAGCAGAGGTTAATATGTCTACACAGGACAGAAGTAGCAGCATGCTGAAAAGGGAGCAATTGACCAAGGCATCAAATATATTTACTGCTCCTAGTAAGCAATAAAGGTCAAGCCGAAAAGTAATGTTTACCATTGTCTTTGGCTGGGAAAGAACCTCCACAACATACCTAACAGGGTCTCCATTGCAAGCAAGGTAATACTGTGTGGCTTTTAAATACAAGCTCTCTGCCTTAGAGCTCTTAAAGGGGGTTTAGTCTTCATTTTTAATAGCTAATTATTTTTCTGGTGCTGTATTGTAAAAGGGAAATTTTGTGTGGTGTTGGGTAAAGTTCTGGTAATAGAGTTCATTGGGTTTTCTTCCAGCTTTCCATTCAAAGCAAGCTTTTAGAAGCCACTGACCTCATCAGGTGTTAGATCCCTCCCTACTCACCCCAACTCCCACCCACCCCATGTCAGAATTCTTGCTGTATAGGGCAACTCCCTACTTAGCTTGTTGACAAACAAATTGCCATTCTTCAAGGTGCTTTGATTAGGTAATTTTACAAAGGGAACACATTAATCTGTATTGTTCAGACACATAATATCAAAATTTACTAAAGTAACTATCTTGCAGTGAAGTAGGGCAACACACAGGGACACAGAAAAGCACAGTTAGAATACACATAAAAGAGGTGAGCTATTTTTTTTCTTAAAGGACAGCTGTGGAAAAGTTTGAGATTTTGGTAGGTCTCTCTTGTTTACGTCAACAGATACCAAAGCTCTACCAACTGAACAATGGCTGGGTAAAATCATATTGCCAAAGCTGTTGCCTCCGAGAGCCCCAGAGAGCCACACCAGAGAACTCCTGCCAATTGAAGGACTAGTTCCATGTGTGGGATGTGTGCAAGCTGAAGCCCTCATGAAACAGCTGGAGGAGCTCAAATAAGATGTAGCGGTCTGAGAAGCATTTGAGACAGCAAGAAGTGCATTGATGAGATGCTTCTTGAAACATGCAAGTTCTCCAGAAAAGGTGAAGATGGAATGCTACAGAATGAAGAGAGCTGGACATGAGTCACCAGAGCCTGCAGAATCAACAGTCCAACTCCTCCAGCCCTTGAAATGAAGAACCAGTATGCAGCCCTGGAATTGGAGGAGGTGAAAGCATCCCAGGAAAGGGAACAACCAGAGCTCAAGCACCCCAAAGTTGCAGAATCAGTGACCACAAGGAAGTGAAGGGTAGTGATGGTTGGTGACTCTCTTCTGAGGGCTACTCAGACATCCATCTGCCAACCAGACTTGATGTCCAGAGAGGTATGCTGTCTGTCAGATGACAAAATCCGAGATGTTAAGGAGAGTTTGCCAAGACTCATCAAGCCTACTGATTATTATCCAATATTGCTCTTCTACTTTGGAACAAATGATACTGCTAGGTATCCCTCTGAGCGTATCAAAAGTGACTTCATGCCTCTGGGACAGAGGGTGAAGCAGATAGGTGCACAGGTGATTTTCTCTTCAATCCTGCCTGTTGAGGATAAAGGCCGAGGCAGAGAAGCTCACATCCTGGAGATGAATGCATGGCTGCGTGGATGGTGTCATAGAAAGCGTTTTGGTTTTCTGGACCACGAGATGATTTTCCAAAGGCTACAGAGCAGAGATGGTGTCCATCTGTCCAAGAGGGGGTCGACGTTTCTTCAGTAACAGACTGGCTAATCTACTAAAGAGTGATTTAAAGTAGATTCACTGGGATGGGTAAAGAAAGCCCCCAGATAAGTGAAAGCCCCTAGGTAAATGAAACATTAAATACCTCTGTAGAAATTGGTAAAAGGGGCAATATCTGGAAAGCGGTGTGTATAAATGCCTATAGCATGGAGAATAAGATCCCAGATATTGAGGCTTTAATGGAAGAGTCTGATTTGGATTTAGTGGTGGTTATGGAGACATGGTTCACTGACAACCAAGGCTGGGATGTAATTATACTGGGCTATACTTTATTCAGGAAGGGCAGGGTAGGAAGAAGGGGAGGAGGAGTAGCGCCATATGTAAAAAATAATATTAAAGCTATAGAATTACAAGGCTTCACAGGAAGTGAGGAGGCAATGTGGGTTAAACTAGAAAGAGGGAAAGGGAAATCCATTTGTATTGGTGTGATATACAATGGTCCCTCACAGGGAGAACTATCCATACATATTACATCTTACGAACTCCAGCAGGAGACTCTCTTTGACATGATGCAAGTACTACACAAGTCTTAGCAGTAAATTTGAGAGACTGAGATCATACTCCCCATGCTCTGGCTTGGAAGTGAGGTTCACGGCTATCATGGTACGTGCAAAACTAAGACATTTGGATAAGCTCTCTAGAGAAGTGAGAAGGGGATGTAATAGAAGACATACATAGTATTGCCAGGAAAGGAGAAGTGCTACAGTTAGGTGATTCAATATGCTGAATGTTGATTGGCACATCCCTGCTGTGATGTCATCTAGAAGTAAGGAGATCCTAGATTCTCTACAGCAGAGGCTCCTAACTCCAGTCCTGGAGGGCCAAACACCATTCAGGTTTTCAGGCTGTCCCTAATAAATATGCATGGGATGCATTTGCATGCACTGCCCCCATTGTATTCAAATGTATCTCATGCATATTCATTAGGGACAGCCTGAAAACCTGAATGGTGTTTGGCCCTCCAGGGCTGGAGTTGGGAACCTCTGCTCTACAGGGAGAACTATTCCGACAACTGGTAACAGAACCCACACATGAAGGAGCGATACTGGACTTGATGCTTACCATCTTAACAGTGCAGTAATTTTATTTATTTAGCAGCTTTTTTTATACCACTGTATCTACCAGTCACAGTGGTTTATAGGTAACATGTTTAACAAATTTAACTTTACATAGAACGTAAGTAATAAAATTTAACAATTAAACAAAGTCTAACTTTGCATATAACAGAGTTATAAATTCAGTTATAAAACTGTATAAATGCCGCTTAGAGGGATATTCAGCATTAATCTGCTTAATATCATCTGAATATCTCTGATTAATGCTGCTCAGGCCTCAATGCTAACTGCTTAGCATCAGGGCATGTTGGGGGCCCTCCAGGATAGAGTGGAGGTGGCACCTGGCCAGAATGAAAAAATGGATGATGAAATGCTCAAAGAAATCAAGGAAGCTAACAAAAGTTGCAGCACATTAATAATAATGGGTGATTTCAATTACCCCAGTATTGACTGGGTCCGTGTCATGGCAGGACATGCTAGGGAGATAAAGTTTCCAGATGAAATAAATGATTGCTTCTTGTAGCAGCTGACTCATGAACTGATCAAAAGGGAAGCCATTTTTGACCTAGTCCTTAGTAGAACACCAGATCTGGTGCAAGAAATAAGGGTGTTGGGGCCACTTGACAATAGTGATCATAGCATGATCACATTTGATTTAATTAATGGAGGATGGATGGTAAGGAAATACACAGAACTACCTTTTAACTTTCGAAAGGGAGACTATGATAAAATGAGGAAAATAGTTAAGAAAAAACTAAAAGGAGCAGTTGCAAAGGTTAAAGACTTACATCAAGTTTGGGTGTTGTTTAAAAATACAATCTTGGAAGCCCAGAGCAGCTGTATTCCACGCTTTAAGAAAAGTGGAAGGAAGTCCAAAAGAATGCCAGCAAGGTGAGATCAGAGAGACTGTTGTTGCCAAAAATGTATCTTTCCGGAAATGGAAAAAAGAGCCACATGATGAAAACTGGAAACAGCACAAGCACTGGCAAGTTAAATGCAAGGCATTGATAAGGCAGGCAAAGTGAGAATTTGAGAAGAAGCTTGCTGTGGAAGCAAAAATGTATAATAAAGACTTTTTCAAGTACATTCGTAGCAAAGAACCTGTGAGAGAGTCAGTTGGAACATTAGATGATAGAGGGGTAAAAGGGGCACTAAGAGGAGACAAGGGCATAGCGGAGAGACTGAATGAATTCTTTGCTTCGGTCTTTACTGAGATAGATATAGGGATGTTACCCATGACTGAAGTGGTATTTAAAGGTGATACTGTGGAAGAACTGAAAGAAATATTGATACACCGGGAAGATGTATTACAACTATTTGATAAACTGAAGAGTAGCAAATCACCTGGACCGGATGGTATACATCCAAGGGTGTTGAAAGAACTGAAACATAAGATTGCAGACCTGCTATTAGTAATCTGTGAACTATCATTAAAATCATCTGTAATACCTGAAGATTGGAGGATGGCCAATGTAACGTCAATTTTTAAAAAGGGTTCCATGGGTGATCCGGGAAACTACATACCGGTGAGCCTGACGTCAGTATCCGAAAACATGGTAGAAACCATAATAAAGAACAAAATTACTGAGCATGTAGATAGTGATGGCTTAATGGGAGACAGCCAACATGGCTTTAGACAAGGAAGATCTTGTCTTACTAATATGTATGTTTTTTTGAAGGTGTGAATAAACAGATATACAAAGGTGAGTTGGTTGATATAGTGTATCTGGACTTTCAGAAAGCTTTTGACAAGGTCCCTCATTAGAGACTTTTGGTAAAACTAAAACGTCATGGGATAGGAGGCAGTGTACTATTCTGGATCAGAAACTGGTTAAAAGATAGAAAGAAGAGGGTAGGGCTAAATGGCCAATTTTCCCAATGGAGAAAGATGAATAGTGGAGTACCCTAGGGATCTGTGCTGGGTCCGTTGCTCTTTGACATATTCATAAATGACCTGGAAAAGGGAATAACGAGTGAGATTATCAAATTTGCAGATGACACAAAAGTATTTAAAGTTGTTAAAACCCATGAGGAATGTGGAAAATTGCAAGAGGATCTTGATCAATTGGAATACTGGGCATCCAAATGGCAGATGAAATTTAATTTGGAGAAGTGCAAAGTTATGTACCTAGGGAAGAACAACCCAAACTATGGTTACACGATGCAAGGTTTCACATTAGGAACCACCTCCTAGGAAAAAGATTTAGGCGTCATCGTGGATAGCATGTTAAAACCTTTCTATGCCCAGTGTGTAGCAGAGCAAATAGAATGCTAGGTATCATAAGGAAAGGAATGGAGAATAAAACAAAGGACATTATAATGCCTCTGTATCGTTCCATGGTGCGACTGCACCTTGAATATTGTGTGCAATTCTGGTTGCCATATCTTAAAAAGGATATAGCGTTATTAGAAAAGGTTCAGAGAAGACCCACCAAAATGGCAAAGGGAACGGAAGGATACCCCTATGAAGAAAGGCTAAAAAGGTTAGGGCTCTTCAACTTGGAAAAGAGCCATCTGAGGGGAGGTATGATAGAAGTCTATAAATTAATGAATGGAGTGGTAAGGGTAAACGTAGATCAATTATTTACATCATCAGAATATAGAAAGACTAGGGGACATGCAATGAAGCTACAGGGTAAACTATTTAAGACTAATAAGAGAAAATATTTTTTCACACAATGTGTAATCAAACTCTGGAATTTGTTTTTGGAGGATGTAGTAAAAGCTGTTAGTGTAGCTGGGTTTAAAAAAGGTTTGGACAAATTCCTGGAGGAAAGATCCATAAACCATTATTAAAAGGGAACCAGGATATCACTGCTTGACCCAATACAAGCATTGTGAAACCTGTGTCTTTTGGGGAAACTGCTAGCTACTTATGACCTAGATTAGCCACTGTTGGAAAAAGGATACTGGGCTTGATGGACCGTGGTCTGACCCAGTATGGCATATCTTATGTTCTTATGGCAACAGTTGCAAATCAGGCAGCTGCAATATTGCACCACTCCGAGTTAGTGACAAGTGGGTAAAGATAGGGTTAGCAAAAGCTGGCCTGTCTTTACTCATGGGAGCCACCCAGGCAGCAGTTCAATATCACCGCTGCTTGGTTAGCTTCTGTGGTATGTTTGACTATGTGGCATCCCGGATATTCATTTCTGCAGCCACATATGACCCTGGCATTGAAATATCTGGGGTTAAGCAGTGACGGCTATGTACCATAGAAGCGCATAGCTGTCGCAAATGAAAATTGGGCCCATGGTGTACAACAGAGGCATTCTCATACCAGTGCTTGTATCATTGAATCCATGTTTCTGTTTGCTAGCATTTTATTAGTTCTCTTCATTGAAGTAGCACACCCTGATGTCCTCCAGATCATGATGGATAACTGTAAAGATGGTGGAAAAACACAAGACACTTGTAGCATTTGGCAAAGCCATGTCATGGGAAATGCTATCAGAGAAACATATGCTCAGCATAATTACATTGTGCCTCAGAGCATTGTAAAGGGCCAGGTAGGCACAGATCTGGTGTTGCACTTCCCAAGCAATGTTTCTATGTGGATAGATCGCATGAGTGTCTGCAACCAGTTGTCTATGGGGTGCAGTATAGGGGTGGGGTGACGTTGGCATCACAGAAGCATATATCCATGTCATATATCATCAGAATGGTGCACCTAGGGAACCTGACCCTCCTGCACCCCTGAGTAGCATGCAGCTGTTGAGCAACTACAAACCACTATGCACTTCAACCAGCAGAGACACTAGGGCTAAGCTCGGGTGGGCTACCGGGTGTTCCACCTATGGTCCTGAGGATGGTAAAGGGATGGCCCTGTAAAAAATAGAGATACAGGGTCAAGCCTGCCTGCTGCATCTGCCATTCTATGTGAACGGCAATGGGGGAGTTTGGGTCATCTTTAATAAAAAAACCTTTTCTTTTCAAAGTATGTTAGTTTCTGTTCATGGTGTTGGCTGTGTGCATTGACTTGTCTCTGCATGGGGGCAATATTGTAGTGCCTAATGGTGCACATATGATATGGCTATGCAAGCAAGGCCCTTGGTGTGCAAATCTTCATTATCTGGCTGTGATTCACCGTTGGCCGTTGGTATACCTTGCCTCACAGAGCATTCACATTATAAGTTCTCATCACACTGATCTGCCTTCTCCATTTACCTAAAACTGTTGACAGCATGGCTTGGTGGCAGCACTGTGCATCTGGGGTGGGAAATATACCATTGCAGGTGCTGTGCAAAGGTGCATGTGGCTCCTACTGCCAGAGGGGTCTGTGTGTGGGCTTCATTCTGCTTAGTGAGGTTGTAATGGGGCCCATCTGGAAAGGTTTGTTGCTGTCCATGTCATTGCCATGCATGCACGGTGATCTAGAAAAGGCTGACACTTGACTAACATCATACTATTGGGGTATACCCATCAGGGGCGGCCCAAGGAGGGTGCGGGGCCATGTGTGGAGACTCGGTGCGTGACCTCATTTGCATAATGTGCCTAATTTGCATAAATATTTGCATAATGTTACCATACACTAACTTTTAGTAAACATGCCTCTTAATGAGTATATGGATAAAGAAAGACTAAAAGATTTCTACATTACTATAATCCAGTACCAACCGCCAGGCACATTAGGAACTAATACAAACACTGCCCATTTAGAACCCATAGCAAACCCGCCGTAACCTAACAGCACTACCAGGACTCACAAAGCACCATACCCTAACTATCAAAAGGCAACACTGCAAATATTAAACCAATACATTTCAGAGAATAACAATACATGACCTACTGGGGAAAGAGAACAAGTGGCAATGTCAAATAGGAATTACATAAATAGAATACCTCAGCTCAGTTACACGTGCAGAACATAGACCATCACCAAACAAGGAATCACAATTTAGAAACAGGAAGACAATTAAACTGGGAACCCCAAAAGCCAAACTTGGAATGTACAACACTGTAGAAATAAAACTATAAATTAATTTCCTCTTGTACTAAACAAAGCGCAGACGTTAATGATGCACATTTCCCAGAGCTGACATATTCCAGTTAATAAATTAAAAATAAAGAGATATTTTTCTACCTTTTGTGCATTTTTTCAGTTACAATTGTTCAAGCCACTTTCTTCTAGTTTCTTTGTGTCTTCTGCTAACTCTCCATCTGCTGTCCACTTGTCCTTTCTTCTCTCTTCTAGTTTTTTTTCCATTCTCTCTCTACATCTGCTGTAACATACTAATCTTTCTCCTTTTGCTCTTTCCTCATTCCTATTTCATCCACTCAAATTTTACCCCTTCATCCTCAATCTGCACTTACTCTCCCAATATCCGGCCAATTGTAGATTTGTCTTCCCTCCCACACAAAATATTTTTCCCTCTCCATTTCACTCTCCCAGCTCCATCCCATTCTAATCCTCCCCCAACATCAGCTCCCTTCTAGTTCCAGCCCCACCCAGCATCTGCTCCCTTCTAGTCCCTGCATCAGCCCATTTCCAGTCCTAGCCCCCCATCAGCCCATTTCCAATCCTATCCTAGCCCCACCATCAGCCCATTTCCAGTCCTAGCTCCCCCATCCATTTCCACTCCTATCCGAGTCCCTCCATCAGCTCATTTCCAATCCCAGCCCCCCATCAGCTCATTTCTAGTCCTTTCCTAGCCCCACCATCAGCCCATGTCAATTCCTAGCTCCCCTCCACACAGCCCATTTCCAATCCAAACCCCCCATAAACCTACTTCCAGTTCTAGCCCCTCCATGAGTCCATTTCAATTCAAGCCCCCACCACAGCTCATTTCCAACCTTAGCACCCCCCAACAGCCCA
Source organism: Ichthyophis bannanicus (assembly GCA_033557465.1). Classification (NCBI taxonomy): domain Eukaryota; kingdom Metazoa; phylum Chordata; class Amphibia; order Gymnophiona; family Ichthyophiidae; genus Ichthyophis; species Ichthyophis bannanicus. Next base: position 323,675,734 of record CM066038.1, on the reverse strand, counting down.
TTTCCAGTCCTATCCTAGCCCCTCCATCAGCCCATTTCCTGTCCTAATTCCCCCACTCACCCATTTCCAGTCCTAGCTCCCTCCCCTCACAACCCATTTCCATTCCAAGCCCCCCTCCCCATCAGCTATTTGCAGTTCAAGCCCCCCTTCCACTCAGTCCATTTCCATTCCAAGCCCCTGCCCCATCAGCTATTTGCAGTTCAAGCCCCCCTTCCACTCAGCCCATTTCCAGTCCTAGCAACCCCCCGATCCCATTACCAGTCCTAGCCCCCCCATAGCCCATTACCAGTCCTAACCCCCCATCAGCCCATTTTCAATCTTACCCCCCCCCCCACAGCCCATTACCAGTCTTAACCCCCCATCACCCCATTTTCAGTTTTACCAGTCCTAACCCCCCATCACCCCATTTTCAGTCTTACCCCCCCACAGTCCATTACCAGTCCTAACCCCCCATCAGCCCATTACCAGTCCTAACGCCCCCCCATCAGCCCATTTCCAGTCAGCCCCCCCCATAGCCCATTACCAGTCCTAACCCCCATCAGCCCACTTCCAGTCCTAACCCCCCATCAGCCCATTACCAGTCCTAGCCCCCCCATAGCCCATTACCAGTCCTACCCCCCCCCTCAGCCCATTACCAGTCCTAGCCCCCCCATGGCCCATTACCAGTCCTAACCCCCCATCAGCCCATTACCAGTCCTAACGCCCCCCCATCAGCCCATTTCCAGTCAGCCCCCCGCCCCATAGCCCATTACCAGTCCTAACCCCCATCAGCCCACTTCCAGTCCTAACCCCCATCAGCCCATTACCAGTCCTAGCCCCCCCATTGCCCATTACCAGTCCTAACCCCCCATCAGCCCACTTGTAGTCTTAGCCCACACCACAGCCCATTACCTGTCGTAACCCCCATCAGCCCACTTCCAGTCTTAGCACCCCCATAGCCCATTATCAGTCCTAACCCCCCATCAGCCCACTTCCAGTCCTAACCCCCCCATCAGCCCATTTCCAGTCCTAGCACCCCCATAGCCCATTACCAGTCATAAGCCCCTCATCAGCCCACTTGTAGTCTTAGCCCCCCCACAGCCCCATTACCTGTTGTAACCCCCATCAGCCCACTTCCAGTCTTAGCCTCCCCATAGCCCATTACCAGTCATAACCCCCCCCAGCGGCCCACTTCCAGTCCTAACCCCCCACAGCCCATTACCATTCCTAACCCCCCCATCAGCCCATTTCCAGTCTTAGCCCCCCATAGCCTATTACCTGTCCTAACCCCCCCATAGCCCATTAACAGTCCTAACCCCCCCCCCATCAGCCCAGCTAGGTTAAAAAAAACCACAAACTGGCGGCTGCTGCCGCTGCCGCCGTGGCAGCGGCAGAATCGAGCATCCTGCGGGGCCCCCCTGCCCTGCAGAGTCTTCCATGTGGCCTCAGCACGGGCTTTACAGAGCCACGCGAAGGGAGAGTTTCCCTTTCTCACGGCTCTGTTAATCCTGCCGTGGGGCTGATGGGATTAACAGAGCCACGAGAGGAGAAGCTCTCTCTTCGCGTGGCTCTGACAGCCGACGCTGAGGCCACATGGAGGACTCTGCAGGGCAGGGGGGGCCCCACGGGATGCTCGATTCTGCCGCTTCCACGGTGGCAGCGGCAGCAGCAGCTGATTTGTGGTTTTTTTAACCTAGTTGGGCTGATGCAAGATGTTTTTTGCACGGGGCCCTGTGCAAAAAACATTCTTGCTCAATGGACGGGCCGGCACTGATACCCATGAGTCTTCTGTTACCACTGGTTGACTTTCTTTACACCTCTTTGGCCATATACTGCCTTTGGCCCCATCTAGTCACATTCAGCCATTTCAGGGCTAGGCACGCATGCCCTGGAGGACTGAGGCCTTTCCTCCCCTTCATGGCAATATTAGTGGTTCTTCCAGAGAGGTGGAAAGACACACAGTCTCCAACAATGTCACACTCCAGATTAAAAGTATACACTCATATAATAGGCGCACAATGGTAGTGCTGGTTCCATTCAAAGGGACTCCACTGTAGTGTGCATTTGTTGCTTGCCAATATCGCAGCAGGCCAGACCAACCTCATAACCCTGATTGCTCATACAACACATGTACAGTTGGATAGTCATGACCTAATGGGAGACAGCCAACATGGCTTTAGACAAGGAAGATCTTGTCTTACTAATCTGTTATGTTTCTTTGAAGGAGTGAATAATCAGGTGGACAAAGGTGAGTCGGTTGATATTGTGTATCTGGACTTTCAGAAAGCCTTTGACAAGGTCCCTCATCAGAGACTTTTGGCAAAACTAAAGAGTCATGGGATAGGAGGCAGTGTACTATTGTGGATCGGGAACTGGTTAAAAGATAGAAAGCAGAGGGTAGGGCTAAATGGCCAATTTTCCCAATGGAGAAAGGTGAATAGTGGTGTACCCTAGGGATCTGTGCTGGGTCCGCTGCTTTTTGACATATTCATAAATGACCTGGAAAGTGGAATAACGAGTGAGGTTATCAAATTTGCAGATGACACAAAACTATTTAAAGTTGTTAAAACCCAAGAGGATTGTGGAAAATTGCAAGAGGATCTTGATAAATTGGAAGACTGGGCATCAAAATGGCAGATGAAATTTAATGTGGACAAGTGCAAGGTTATGCACCTAGGGAAGAACAACCCAAACTATGGTTACACAATGCAAGGTTCCACATTAGGAACCACCACCCAGAAAAAAGATTTAGGCGTCATTGTGGATACCATGTTAAAACCCTCGGCCCAGTGTGCAGCGGCGGCCAAGAGAGCAAATAGAATGCTAGGTATGATAAGGAATGGAAAATAAAACAAAAGATATTATAATGCCTCTATATCGTTCCATGGTGAGACCGCACCTTGAATATTGTGTGCAATTCTGGTCGCCGTATCTTAAAAAGGATATAGCGATTTTAGAAAAGGTTCAGAGAAGAGCCACCAAAATGGTAAAGGGGATGGAAGGATACTCCTATGAAGAAAGGCTAAAAAGGTTGGGGCTCTTTAACCTGGAAAAGAGACGGCTGAGGGGAGATATGATAGAAGTCTATAAATTAATGAACGGAGTGGAACGGGTAAACGTAGATCGATTGTTTACCTTATCAGAATATAGAAAGACTAGGGGACATGCAATGAAGCTACAGGGTAAACTATTTAAGACTAATAAAAGAAAATATTTTTTCACTCAACGTGTAATCAAACTCTGGAATTTGTTACCGGAGGATGTAGTAAAGGCTGTTAGTGTAGCTGGGTTTAAAAAAGGTTTGGACAAGTTCCTGGAGGAAAGGTCCATAAACCATTATTAAGAAGGGACCCAGGATATCAATGCTTGAACCAATACAAGCATTGTGGAACCTGTGTCCCTTGGGGAAACTGCTAGGTACGTATGACCTAGATTGGCCACTGTTGGAAACAGAATACTGGGCTTGATGGACCTTGGTCTGACCCAGTATGGCATATCTTATGTTCTTATGTTCTTATGGATGGCCTACAGTTTGCGGTCAGCTGGTGACTTCCCATGAGCCAACCACCATGCCCTTCATTTGGACCAACATCTGCACATCTAAATGTGTGAGCATGCTAGGCCCAAAACAACCTTTATTCTCACATTCTTGACACCTCACATTGTGTCTGATATCTGCAGCCTTGAAAGGGTGCTATGCCCTGACATCTGCTCCTTCTCAAATCAGGATCCTCAGTGCTAGTCCTATCAGGTGAATGTCCCTAGCACCACGGCCTTCTGGCCCAGGATGCCATATACTACCATCGTACATTGACATTACCTCCGATGGACAGGACATTCCCTAATGCTCTCGCTAAAGGACTTAAGGACTTGTACATGGAGGATCTTTCAACATGGGCAGCACACACCCATGTCTGTGAGAGGTGTGTCAAATGCCAATCGCTGGAAAATGGGAACCTATTTCAGTTGTTACATTACTTCCATATCAGTGATTGCCCTTGTACTTACCCTGCAACCCGCAGTCTTTTGTAGGTATGGCCTGTGCCTACTACTCACAGGGTCTCAGTCTTTCACCTTGGCCTAGGAGACAGATCGTCTGATGCTCCCACATATGTCCCCCAAGGTGGCATGCTTACCCATGGCACACAGCTATTGAAACTTACATGGTAACCTAGTAACATAGTATATGATGGTAGATAAGACCTTCATGGTCCATCTAGTTTGCCCAGCAAGGTGGCACCTGCCACTCTGTGCATGACACTCCTTCCCATGCCTTTGTTTAGGGGTGTACCCACCGCTTCAAGCAGGTCACCCCTATTTGTTGAGATAGAAGAGACAGTTAAGATTATTTTGACATGTATTTGCCCCCACCACTTCCATCGGGAGGGCATTCCAAGAATCCACCACCCTTTCAGTGAAAACATATTTCCTGACATTGCCTTTCAATTTACCCCTTGCAGCTTCATGTTATGTCCTCTAGTTTTGCAGCTGCAGCTTCCCTGTCTTTGAAAACAGTTTGTTTGTTCATTAATACTCTTTAAGTATTTAAAGGTCTGTATCTCCCCTGTTCCTCCTTTCCTCTAGAATATACATATTTAGGTCTTCAAGTCTCTTCTCATATGTCTTCTAGCGTAGACACCAAATCATTTTGGTCGCCGTCCTCTGAACCATTTCCACTCTTTTTATATCCTTTGCAAAATATGGTCTCCAAAACTGAACACAATATTCCAAGTGAGGCCTCACCAGTGATTTGTACAGTGGCATTAGTACCTCATCCTTTCTGCTGGTAATTCCTCTCTGTATGCAACACAGTATCCTTCTGGCTTTGGCCACTGCCTTGTCACACTGTTTTGCCACCTTGAAACAATCACTCCAAGGTCCTTCTCCTGGTCCATGCACACCAATCTCTTGCCACCTATCTCATACAATTTCCTTGGATTTCTGCATCCCAACTGCATGACACTGTACCTCTTCACATTAAATCTTAACTGCCAAATATTAGACCATTCTTCCAGCTTTTGTAGATCTTTCCTCATCCTATCCACTCCCTCAGGAGAGTCCACTCTGTTGCAAATTTTCGTGTCATCTGCAAAAAGACAGACTTTCCATTCAGTCCTTCAGCAATATCATTCACATAAACATTGAACAGTACCGGTCCCAGGACTGATCCCTGGGGAATGCCACTAATCACTTTCCTTTCATCCGAGTGAGTTCCAATTACCATCACCTTCTCTCATCTGTCAGTCAACCAATTTCTGATCCAATTCACCATCTTGGGACCCATCCCCAGGCTATTTAGTTGATTGATAAGCCTCCTATGATGAATAGTATCAAAGGCTTTGCTGAACTCTAGGTAGATCACATCCATCGCATGCCCTTGATCTAGTTCTCTGGTCACCCAATCAAAGAACTCAATCAGATTTGTTTGGCATGATCGCCCTTTGGTAAAACCATATTGCCTCGGATCATGCAATCTACTGGTTTTGAGAAAGCCCACTATTCTCTCTTTCAGGAGTTCCTCCATTACTTTTCCCACCACCAAGGTAAGGCTTAGGGGCCTGAAGTTTGCCACCTCTTTCCTATTAACACTTTTGTGAAGAGGTACCACATCAGCCCTTCTCCAGTCCTGTGGAACTTCTCCTATCTCAAAGGATCTATTAGAAACATCCTTTAAAGGCCCTTCCAGAACCTCTCTGAGCTCTTTCAGTATCCTGGGATGTATCCCATCCGGTCCCATGACCTTGTTAATTTTCAGTTTTTCAAGCTGCTCAAACACATCATCTTCTGTGAATGGTGTGGTATCTACACCATTCCCATTTGTATATTTGTCAATCATAGGTAGTCCTTCTCCAGGATTTTCTTTGGTAAAAACAGAACAGACGTATTTGTTTAGCATTTTCACTTTTTCAATGTCACTTTCTATGAATCCGTTCTTGGCACTTTTGAGTCTTGCAATTCTACCTTGGATCTTCCTAATCTCCCAAATATACTTGAAAAAAGTTTTTTCAACACACTTTAGATCTTTAGCCATCTTTTCTTCTGCCTTTGATTTTGTTATCCTTATTTCTCATTTTGTCTCTTTTAATTTGATCTTGTATTGTTTTCTGTGTTCCTCTGTTTGCAAACTTCTGAATTTTGTGAAAGCTGTGGTTTTTGCCTTTATTTGTGCAGCCACTTTTTTGGAGAACAAAATAGGTTTCCTTTTCCTCTTGTTTTATTTACTTTCCTTACATATCTATCTGTTGCCCTTTTATTTATTTATTTAGTTTAGCCCACTGCATTTCCATTTCCCTTACCTCTTCCCACCCTGCCAACTCCTCCTTTGGGCACTAGACCATTTTACTGAAGTTAGCGTTTTTGAAGTCTAGGACTTTGAGCTTGCTGTGATTGAACTCTGCCTTGGTTTTTATCTCAAACCACACTGTGTGATGATCACTGCTGCTCACATAAGTACCCACCTGGACATTCGACATGCTATCTCCGTTGGTGAGTAATAAATCCAGCATCAAAATTTCCCTGGTCAGTTCCATCACCATTTGTCTAAGCAATGCATCTTGGAAGGCATCTGCAATTTTTTTACTTCTTTCCAGATTTGCAGAAGGAATGCTCCAATCCACATTGGGTAGATAAAAGTCACCCAGTATGATCACTTCTCCCTTCATGGCTATCTTTGTAATATCGATGATCACTTTCTCTATCAGTTTCTGTGGTTTAAGTTGGAGGCCTGTAGTGCCATCTCCTCTTTCCAACACATTTCACACTGCTTCTTCCTTTCCCCACGTCCCCTGTATTTCAGCAGCTTTAATATTGCTTTTGACATAAAGGGCTACTCCTCCTCCTTTTCTGCCTTCTCTATCTCTCCTAAATAAATTATAGCCACCTATGGCTATATCCCATTCATGCGACTCATTAAACCATGTTTCTGTAATGGCCACAATTTCTACCATTAGGACTTCCAGGTCAGGAACTTTGTTGGCTAAACTTCGAGCATTTGTGCTCATTGCTTTCCAGCATTTTGTTGACTGGTATTTTGCATGGATTTTGCTCTTCCCACTTGGCCATGATGTGTGGCTTAATAGTGTGTCTGTTTCCAATGCTATTATCTTTTTGCTGGGAGTGACGTCCTGAACTTGTTCTTCTCTATCCATCACCCCCTTTCCCTAGTTTAAATACTTGTTCACATAATGCCTGAATTTTTTGCTTAGGATCCTTTTCCCTGCTACAAAGTGATATAGTCCATCAATGAAGTATAGCCTCTTCTTGTTCCGTTTCCCCTGTTGCCTATATATCTAAATCCATTTTGTTTACATCAGGTTTGGAGCCATGAATTAAAACTGATTATGCAATGCAGCCTTTCTGCCCCCTTACCAAGAACAGGTAGAACATCTGAGAATGCTATAGTGTTAACAATGGGTTTGAGTTTCTCTCCCATAATCTGGAAGTCCCTTTTAACTGTAGAGGCACTGTTTCTAGCCAGGTCATGTGTATCCAAGTGGATGATAACATCAACTTTCTGCATTACCTATGCCAGCAATTTGATTTGTATTCCTGTTGGCTGAAGAGCCTGGGAGACATTTTGACCATCTTCTCTCCTTTGAACTGTGTTCCCACGTTGGTGCCTCTGATGATGGAATCTCCAAGTAGTAGTTTCCTGGGGGGGTCATATTTGGTGCATTATCAGTAGATTAGGCATTAACCTTCTCATTTAAGGGCTCTTCAGTTTCCACTAATTGGGCACTCTTATTTTCTAGGGCAGAGAAGGCAATTCTTTGTGCATAGCAGATAACTTGAGACATATAGGGCAAGATATAGGGCTCCAAATGATTCTTCTTAGAATGAAGGCACAACAGCTATTGCATTGAATAAATGACATGCTGATTAAGACCTTGATAAAGCAGTGCTAGGACAAGGTGAAAAGGGGAAAAGGTGGCTGTTACACCTAATTGGAGGACAGATGTCAATCTACATGACAACTATATAGGCAATGCAAGGCCGGGGTGAGTGGGGTGAGGGGTAGGGTGGGCGGGAACTTAAGTGCCTCTGGCCAGTAGACCTTGTATGACTGAGAGCAGACTCAGATGTCTGATTTAAAAAGGCTATGCAAGGAATGTAGGTAAGCTAAATATTCCTAAACTTACAATCAAAGTTAAGTTGTTTGTCACTAGACTGTAGATCAAGGTGGCTGTGAACAAATAGCAATGGGATTCTGACAGAAAGATAGGATGAGCAAGGGGTTTGGGGTTTTTGGTTTGTTTTGTTTTTTCTGTGTTTGTCCCCCTTGGTGTAGTTCCCCTAACACACCACATTGCCTAAGTAGTCTTATAAGAGAACGAAACAGGTAATAGATAGGCAAGGAAAAGTTATGAAAATTTACATAAAAAACTAGTCAATTAGTAAAGTTTGAAAGCTTAGCCAGTTAGTAAAGTTTGATGTCCATTCCACTGGACCTCATTACAACCCATATAGACCCATTGTCCACTCACATAACTGGTGTGCCAGACCCATCTGCAGCACGGGGCCTCTCATAGCACTTGACCTAGTGTATTGGCAAGTTCCTTTTAGCTCCCCTCCATGCCATACTCCAGCTGACTGGTTGCTAGATGTGCATCCCAGCTTATACATTACCTACTTTCTGCTAGATATGCAAGGGTTGGACATCGGTGTATGGCATGTCTTGAGGCTAGCAAACCACTGTCTTGTCATTCTATGTAGCCTGGCTCCTTGCCGATGGCAGGGTATACATGTGTGCTTAGGGACATCACTGTGCAAGCACACTATATATAGTAGTGTGGCATGGTTAATAGGCTCTGTGCAGTTGCACCCATCTGCCTGTCAGAGGTCTACAATAGATGACACATTCCAGTATGGATATATGTTTGCCAGGGACCCTCTATCTGATGGCAGCTGCGCGTACCATTCTTTTGTGACTGCTTGCTACCCTTCACACCTCAGATGTATTCTCTGGTTGTGAGGGGGACCTGTGACCAGGCATTACCTCATCCCAGCCTAGGGCCAATCAGTTGCAGCACAATCCATATCCTTCAAACCTACATCAACCGCTCACTGGTCCAGACCTTATCTCATCCCTGTGTTCATCTATCTGTCTGTGCTATGCACAAATTCTGTACTACAGGGGATGGTACCTATGCCCACACCCACCTTGCCATCTCTCAACCACTGATCATTGCTACATCAGTCTACTGTGTGATCCAGGTACATTTATTTATTTATTTATAAAAAAATGTCTATACTGCGATTTCCAAGGATCAACTGCGGTTCACAAAGAACAATTTAAGTAGTACAAAAGCAGGTACATACTCGGTTACATAGAACAGAATAACTATGTACTGTCGCAACTCGTGCCCTGGCAACCGCCTATAGGCATGGACCTGCCTTTATATTGTCCTTTTAAATAAGGAATGGTTGGAGTCTTTCCAGGGCCGAGGCTTCTGGGAGTTGTAGTTGTGTGGTTTCAAGACAATAATGTTGAGACCTGAGGGTTTTTTAAGGCAAACACAGGAATTTATTAGTTCCTTTTCCAAAAAGCATTTTAAGGCTCAACGCATAACAAAAATAGGATTTTTCTCCAAACAAGATTCCGAAGACCTTTTTGGAGCTGGCAGTTTCCCAGCAGGTTCATAAATTGCTGCTACTGTATCTTGCTCGTCGTCAGCACTCCTCCCAGGTACAGCTTCCCTGTCTCCAGAACCAGATGCAGTTCCCCTGTAGTACTGGCTTCCTTCTGGGTCGTGGCTTTCACCTCTGAGAACCCCACTGCTTTCTCCAGCGTTCTTCCTGGTTAAGCCTCCCGTGTGACTCTCTCTCACAGCCTCCTTCCCAGTATGCTGCCTTCCTGTGTGCTGCTTCCCTCTGGAATGCACTCTGGTGCTGTCTCTGGTGATTCTCTTTCCTTCCGTCTCCCTGGTGGTTCTCTTTCCTTCTGTTTTCCTGGTGCTCTCCTTTCCTTCTGTTCCCTGGGGTTTATAAGAGTGTGCCTGAACTCCCGTGCACTGCCCTTCCCCCAGGTATTTCTTATTAACTTCCAAGCTTGCCTCTGTATTAGAAGATCTTGGGCGTGGTCTGCATTCAGCAACTACGTGTGTTTTTTTTCTCTCTGCCTGCAGTTTGAGGGCTACTGCTTTCTTGTCTGTCTCTCTCCTTAAAGGTAAATGACTGTTTTTCTTCCCAATCCACAGACTCAGCTACACTCTTGCCATCACACATCCCCCCCTTAAGATATTACGTGCTGGCATAACAGAATCCGCACAGCTCGTAATTCTCACTGGGATGTGAAAACCTGTCTGCCACCTATCCACCTTATGTTCTCTCGCGGCCAAATGAGCCATTGCTATCCGCTCATGCCAAGGTCTCAACACATTGATATGATAGATCTGTTGCCGCCCTCTCCTATTTACTACCGAGTAAGATACAGGACCCACTTGTTTGGCTACCCTATAGGACCCCTTCCATTTACTTTCAAATTTTGGACTGGCCCCTGCCACCATTACTATTACCTTTTCCCCTATCTCTAGTTGGCGAGGCTTTGTGTGTCGGTCGTAATAGTTCTTCTGGCGTGTCTGGCTGGCCTTTAAATTCTCCCCTGCTGCTTGGGACGTTCAGTGTAACCTTCCTCTCAGATCGCTCAAGAACTGGGGTATCCCTATTTCTCCTACGACAGGTTCAACCCACTGTTCCCACAATATATCTAAGATGCCCCGTGGTGCCCGCCCATACATTAACTCGTATGGAGAAGTGCCCAAAGATGCCTGTTTCCGCTCTCTACAGGCATACAGGACAAAAGGGAGCATCATATCCCAGTCTGCCATGTTCCCCTCCAAACCTCTTCTCAACATTTTCTTCAACGTCTGGTTCTGCCTCTCCACCAGTCCATTTGACTGCGGGTGATAGGCAACTGTTCTAATGTGATGGATTCCAAATGCATCCCAGACTTGAGCAAGGTACCGCAACATAAAGTTACTGCATCTATCGGTTAAGACTTCCCGTGGAAATCCCACCTCGCAGAATAACTTCACCACTTCAGAGGCTATGGTTTTTGCTGATATATTACGAAGTGCAATGGCCCATGGAAATCTCATAGCTTGGTCCACTATGACTAGCATATACTGGAACCCCCGAGGTGTCCTTATCAGTGGTCCAACTATATCCATGGCCAGTCTATGTATGGGCTCCGATATCACTGGCATGGGTAACAAAGGTACCTCTGGGGGCCGGATCGCAGTGACCCATTGGCATGAAGGGCACGACTCACAAAATCTGGAGGTTTCTGACCCCTCTCGGGCATGCTTAAAAGCCCGTAAAAGAGCGGGATCAGCCTTCTGCTCCTTGGGAAAGGATGGAAATTTTTCTACTAGTTCGGCCGGGACCCAAGGTATCTCTTGTCCAGCTTCTAGTTCGGCCCTATTCTGAGACCTACACTGCTTCTCCCGGTGTTTTTCCCCTCTCCCCTTTTTCCTTTTACCCACAGAGGGAGTTATCAAGTCCTCATGAGACAGCAGATCCTCCACCCCCTCGTCGGGGAGATCTTCTTCCTCCCCCAAGGTCCTAGACTGCGCTTGGGTAGATACCATACCCACCTTTTGATACAACCCCTCTTCCAGCCCTTTCCTGAATTGGGGCCAATCTCTCCCCAATACCAGGGAGTGTGGTAATCTGGGCACTATAGCTACAGGAATTTTCCTCTTTAACCCTAGACCCTTTACTAGCACTTTGTGTATGGGGTAAAATGATGCTGCGCCATGAATACACCTGATCTTCATGTTTCCCTCAGGTTGTTTTGAGACCTGATTATGGTGTGCTATGATCTCCTGCCATAGTTGGCGAGGGATCATGCTTTGATCTGCTCTTGAATCTAGCAAGGCTTCCGTAGCGATACCTTCTACCGACCACAGCCAAAAGAAAACCTTCCCTACTTTCCTTGGAATGGGCTGTTATCAAAGCTGTCTTTGCTCTACAGTCTCTTTTTAGATGTCCCTCACTACCACATGAAAAACATTTTTTTTGTGTATAGCAGTTTTTATCCATTGACATACACAATTTCATGTCCTCCATCCTTGGCCTTACCTTCCTTTCTGATAGTACTAACTCTGCCCCTTTTGAAACACCCCCTTTCTCTTGGCCTGCCAATTCCGCTTCTATAAAGCGCTCGGCCAACAAGGTCGCGTCATTGGTGTTCCGGCAGTTTTGTAGGATCAGGAAGGTTTGTATGTCCTTCGGGACTGCGGCCATAAATTGTTCCAATACAATGCAACCTATAATGGATTCTATAGTTCTCACCTCTGGTGTCAATCATTTCAATGTCCAAACTTTTAATTCTTTGGCAGAGAGCCCTTGGTGTTTCACCAGGCTTTAACCTACTGCTTTTCAAGAGACGATGATAAACCATGGGTGTTAGACCTAGGCGGTCTCTTATAGCCTTCTTTAGCTCATCATAATTGCCGGCCAAGGCTACAGGCATGGCCCTGTACGCTGCCAATGCTTCTCCGGTAAGGGAGGTGGCCAGGCGCACTGCCCATTGGTCCTTAGGCCAACCGGTTATGTGTGCTACCCTCTCAAACGCCTCTATAAAGTCATCAATGTCATCATTCTGAGTAAGCTGATCAAAAGAGAATGTCTCACTATAACATGACCCTAGCCCATGCAAAGCTCCCATGGGACCTGGAACTGTCCGTGCTGGCTCCGCTGTTTTCTCCTGCGCTCCCAGCCAAGCTCCCATCATGTCCAGAAGGAGCTTCTGCTGCGCCTGCATCATTTCAGCAGTCTGCTCCTGAGCCTGTATGGACATTTCGCGTTGCTTCTCGAACTGTCCGGCCATCCATTGAAGAAGCTCCTTACACTCCATGTTGGTGTCTGTGCTGCAAAAGAAGAAAAGAGAAAACACCACCAAGTGTGGCACTAACAGAACAACAGCCCTTCTCAGGCTTCTGTCAACCACTACTACCTCTGCACCAGTATCGTATTAGCACCCCCTTATTCACGGGTTACCTGATACAGGTGTAGGGTCCAGCTCATCAGCAATGAAGAACACCGCTTGTCCTCTCGACTCCAGCTCTGACCTCCGCGCAGCTCTGCTTTTAAATCCTCCGCAGGGCTTCAGCGTTTATCACAGGTCTTCTGTGGAAGTTCTTGCGTGGTTACAATCTTGGCGCATGCGTGGAAAAAGTAAGCAATCCTCAAAACTACGCCACCTGTCGCAACCTGTGCCCAGGCAACTACCTATAGGCACGGACCTGTCTTTATATTGTCCTTTTAAATAAGGAATGGTTGGAGTCTTCCCAGGGCCGAGGTTTCTGGGAGTTGTAGTTGTGTGGTTTCAATACAATAATGTTGAGACCTGAGGGTTTTTTAAGGCAAACTCAGGAATTTATTAGTTCCTTTTCCAAAAAGCATTTTAAGGCTCAACGCATAACAAAAATAGAATTTTTCTCCAAACAAGATTCTGAAGACATTTTTGGAGCTGGCAGTTTCCCAGCAGGTTCATAAACTGCTGCTACTGTATCTTGCTCGTCATCAGCACTCCTCCCAGGTACAGCTTCGCTGTCTCCAGAACCAGATGCAGTTCCCCTGTAGTACTGGCTTCCTTCTGGGTCATGGCTTTCACCTCTGAGAACCCCACTGCTTTCTCCAGCGTTCTCCCTGGTTAAGCCTCTCGTGTGACTCTCTCTCACAGCCTCCTTCCCAGTATGCTGCCTTCCTGTGTGCTGCTTCCCTCTGGAATCCACTCTGGTGCTGTCTCTGGTGATTCTCTTTCCTTCCGTCTCCCTGGTGGTTCTCTTTCCTTCTGTTTTCCTGGTGCTCTCCTTTCCTTCTATTCCCTGGGGTTTATAAGAGTGTGCCTGAACTCTCGTGCACTGCCCTTCCCCCAGGTGTTTCTTATAACTTCCAAGCTTGCCTCTGGATTAGCAGAGCTTGGGTGTGGTCTGTCTTCAGCAACTACGTGTGTTTTTTTCTCTCTGTCTGCAGCTTGAGGGCTACTACTTTCTTGCCTGTCTCTCTCCTTAAAGGTAAATGACTGTTTTTCTTCCCAATCCATAGACTCAGCTACTCTTGCCATCACAGTACATAGAAATAATAATCTGCCAAACTGTATGTTTGAACATGATAGTAATCACTCAGGGTAAACTAAAAGGAACTATGTATATAAATCGATGTGTGGTGGAGTGCCCTGGATTATGTTTGAGAAGTGGGTGGTGTTCATTGGGGAGAAGGTAGTGTTGATACTGTTGGTCATGAGTGCCAAAATGTATGGTAAATAGATGTGTTTTGAGGTTCTTTCTAAATGTTTGAAGGTCGCTTAATTTGCTAAAGTGATCAGGGAGAGCGTTCCAGAAGTTAGGGGCAGTGTGGAAAAAGGCCTTCTTATTTGTTATCTTTTTGGATTTCCTGAAAATCTGTTGGTAAAGAAAGGTTGTTTTTGTTCATGGAACGTTGGGTACAATTGTCGTTTTCTATGGAAATGAGTGTAGATAGGTGTGAGGGGGCAATGCCATTAATTAGCTTAAACATTGTTACAAGAATTTTGTAGCCAGTGGAGGGCATATAATGTTGGTGTAATGTGTTCCATAGAGTTAATATTCCTAGTTATTCTTGCAGCCACATTTTGAGCTAGTTGGAATTGTCTTAAATCCTGTTTGGTGATACCTTGTAGGATGATATTAGCGAAGTCGCGGTGTGAGGTAATCATTGCTTGGATTACTGATCTCAGATCATGTAGGTGGAGTAGCGGATGGAGCTGCTTTAGGAGTTTGAATTTGTAATATGTCTTTTTAGTTGTTTGCTTAATGTGTGAGGTGAAGCTGAGGGAACCATCAATTATTACCCCTAAGTATTTCATTTTGTTTTTAACTAGATTGGGCAGGAGCACATACCAGCATCCATGCACCGGCCATGCCTGTGATTTAATGGCTACAGAAGCAAGTATCTCCCAGTTAATGTCTATGTCCCCAAGTGGAAAATGCACAATGACTAAGCAGCATGGAGAGTGGAATAAGCAGACCAAGATGAGGTCCCTATCCACAGAGACAAGACTGGTTTGTGTTCCAGCTGTTCCCTATCGTGTTCACAGATATTGAGTGGAGATTTTGTGCTTGTGGCATTAGACATGCCCCGATGCTTGCCATGATGGCATTTGGGACCTTATAGAGGGTATGGCCCCATTGAGGCCTAAAGTGTACTGATGTCCACTTTAGGCAAACGTTTGCCCCTCCACAGAACCATGCAAGCTTTGGTGCCATGCCGTGGCTATTTTTTAGATAGATGCATGCCTTCCATATATCCACTGAGAGTGCTCCAGATAGGTGAGCAAGCATGCTTGCTGCCTGCTCATGATCACACACACACACACATTGCTTTTGGTGCCTTTGACCTCCCTCCCCCTGCCGATGGCGCCCCATCCCCCAGTCGCACCCTCCATTCCCCGTGATTCTTTCCTCTTCCCCTCTCCCCCCCCTCTCCTCTCTCCCTCTTCCCTTCCTCCTACCCCTCTTTGGGGCTTTCCTGTCCTCTACCTTATTTTACTGTCTCTCTCTGTCCTATCGTTAACTGGCGTTCCCCTCTATCTTTCGTTTTCAGCAGCTGACATTTTATTTGTTATTGTACACCGCCCTGATGCTCCGGCCTGGGCGGTCTATCAAGTGCCTGAATAAAGATAAAGAAATGTATCTTTTCTACACACCCACACCCACTCTGCTGCAACTGGCTGGATCATGAGGCACTCATTTGACATAAATCCACAACACTCTGCACATTTTTTTCAATATTATGACTGCTATTTATTGACATATGTAACAATTGCAGTCTTGGTACAAAACCCATATAAGTATCCAGCCAGAATGGTAGCCTCTGCTTGCAGACCAAACATATCCCATTGGAGTCCCATTTTTCTCCATCTTGCAACACTGCAACTCCAGCTCTGCAGCAGGCCCGCTGATCCAACACACCACTGAGTGTCACTTCCCCTAATTTTCCCTCACTTTTGGAGCATGTGTGTAGTTTGGCACACATCTGCTATGATACTGATGTCACCCGCCACACAGATGCCTATTTTGAAGCCTTATGAGACCTACTATACTGACTCCATTCTGTACACTTGAGGAATACACATACCAGACAACACTGCAAGAGATATTTAGGACCAGAGGTAATCAAGTATCTCACTCCTGCATCAGGGTAACTTGGCAACTCAGCAAAGAGGGATTGCCACTAGCATACTGCGCTGCCATGCAATTCCCAAACAAAAGACCTGGGAAAACCTTGTCACTCATGCAATTAGGCCACTTTACAACTCTGC
Source organism: Ichthyophis bannanicus (assembly GCA_033557465.1). Classification (NCBI taxonomy): domain Eukaryota; kingdom Metazoa; phylum Chordata; class Amphibia; order Gymnophiona; family Ichthyophiidae; genus Ichthyophis; species Ichthyophis bannanicus. The sequence continues at coordinate 323,659,449 of CM066038.1, read as the reverse complement.
TGTTGTGTCTCTTCTGTGTAAGAGTTTATTTATTTATTTATTTGCAATATTTTTCTATACCACCCCTTCCGAGTATAAAGGGCAGTTTACAATAAATGAACAAGTTATATAGACCAATGTCAAGAATGGAACATTACACACAACTATTTGCATATGTAACTATATACAGGTTTTGTATAGGTCTAGCTTACATTGCTTACATTTGTTTTCATTTGCAGGTATTTAATGGTTGTAAGACAACCTGATATCCGTAGAGTATGAGAGGTTCATTGTGTGTGGCTTTAAGTTGGGTCTCTGCTGCTATTGCTGTCATTGTTACCATAGTGTTCAATGAAAAGTAGTGTTTTGATTTCCTTTCTGAATGTTTGTAGGTCTTTGATTGAATGCAATGGGCCCGATTCCATCACGGACATCCTGGCCCTCTGTGCATCCGGTCAGAACCGGACGCACAGATGGAGTCGGGATTCTGATCCCGCGGGGCATGTCTAGCCCCACAGGATCAGAATCGCGAACAGGCTTTTCCGTGCAGGTCGGGACCCCAATTCTGTCTGGCCTGCATGTACAGGCCTTCTCTGGCTAACTCAGGGCAGTTCAATGGTGCCGTGGCACCATGGTGTCTGGTTGCCATGGCATCATGGCTCCATTGAAGAGCTGTGATCCCTGGCCGCCAGCTGCAAAGGTGCTTTCCCCACAGCCTGACCCCCAATCTGGCCTCCTCCCACCACTTCCCAGCCCTGGGAATAAGTTCCCCATGCAAGCCATTGGCCCCGGACGTACAGGGCCAACATTAGAATCAGCCCTGTATGTCTAGGGCCGATGACCACCCACTGCCCGCCTAACGCCGCCCCTGATCCACCCCTTTCCCACCCCCATCTACCTTCCCCATACAAGGCACGGGGAAGGTAGATGGGGTCAGCAAAGGGCCCAAATAATGGGAATAGACGTCCCAATGGCTTTCAAATAGCAGAGTAGTGCAGTGTGCTGTTTGTAGTCTCTGACTGTGAACATTGGGATCCTGACTTCAGATCCCAGTATGCATCATTAATCTATTGTCAAAGAGGCTGTACTGTCTGACAATCTCACTCCTGGCTAACATGGAAAATCAGCACCTGCATACTGGACATGGTTATCCTGGCAACTCAAGGCAAAGGAGAAGGGGTGCCCTCAGCAGATATTCTGAATGCTAACCAGCAAATACCTTATTTCCATCAGGAGCCCTACGGGTGTATTTGTGGTAGGCTATAGCCTCAACCTAGGCCTGGATTTCAACCCCCACCTGGGATTAGTGCTGAAAAGAACCCGAGTTTAAGAATCTGCTTTAAACTGCTTTTGAAAGTCCCCTTTCTCCCCCTATGAAGTTTGTACAAGTTCATTATGCTTGAATTGTCCTTGCATTCTCTGAGCTAGAAATGTCCTTGAAGTAGAAATGTAACCATGTCTAAGACTATGCCTTTGCTAGAACAGTTTGAGAAGGGGGAACGGGGAATGGGGCCCAGAGAGGGTCACCGATTGGATAGGTGTGAGGGGCGTTGGGACGAATAGAAAGTTTGCCTCTATAAAATTGTATATAAGGAATTTTCTCCTGTACTTCGTTGCTCAGTCCCTTTTGGACATGATCCTGTCTGGGCCTGTGCACATTAAATTGGCTTGGACCCTGCAACTGACTCCTGGTATTATTTATTGTATGCACTTCGCTGCTACATTTCCTGGTGCATTGGCCGGGAAGTGTGAGTAGTGGATGGTATTCAAATGAATATACCATGTTTTACCGCCTCAAGGTTTGGTCCAGCTGGAACCGTGTCTGGCCGACCGCAGGGGAAACCTCAGGCGCCACCAGTCCTCTTGCATCGGAGAGGATTCCTCCTTGCCTCGGCGGATTACTGGATCCAGCCGGCCAACACCTCCGAACCCAAGGGGAGTCCGGGATTCAACCCATGACCTGTTTCTGTACCTGGTACCGGATCCAGTGAGTAGAAATTTCTTTACTACTCAGTCAGTTAGCTTGGAAATTTGTTTGGAATTTTGAAATGAGAGCCTGATCACCTCTCCAGGCGGTCCTAGTACGTCTTGCATGGGTATGCGAGAGACCGAAGCTACCGCCCCTCAGTTAGTCAGTCAGGCCTGGGAATTTTGGAATGTTGCCAGCATACCTGTCTGTGTTTGAGTAAGAGGTCTTGAAAAAGCATCTGGTGTTTGTGTCTCCCTCTGTTTCTAGGGCTGCCCGGACCCCTTACCGGCAGTCCGATCACCCGCACCCTCTGTCTGTTGTCTAACCGCGAGTTTCCCTTCTGGTATAATGTAAGATTATTCTGTTGGATAATTCGTGAAACAGTTTACCAATTAAGGAACAGTACTGAGAAAAGAAAAAAAAACTTCAGGAGTCACTTTAAGGAATCGAGTCTAAGCACAGCACAGCGACGATGAGCTATTTCAGTGATTTTATTTTTCAGCACAGCGTGAGAGATGGTATCTCTAGCAAGCAGAGGGAGAAGGGGTATGTCTTTCACACAGCCTGCAGAAAGGAATGTCTCAGTATCCTGGAAAGTTTCAGTATCCTTTAAGTTCTTATTAACCCCTTCAGATCTCCTCAACTGTTTTAGTTATATCTCTGCCCTGCCTGTATTGTTACTTCACCCGTACCTGTTATATTAGTTTGCTGGTTATATCTCAGCCCTGCCTGTATTTCTACATCAACTGTTCCTGTTATATTATTATTATTTTTATTTATTTATTTATTTATTCTCTGATTTATGGGGGAAACCTGAATGGCTTAGAGGTCCGAGTTTGGACCAAGGGAGGAGGAAAGTGTTTATTTTACAGTTGCTGGAGAGTGAGAGTGATTTCTGTGGGATTTGAGAGTTATTAGCCAACTTGGGGGAAGTTCCAATAACCTCACAGCAGCCATTACATGTTGACTGATTCCTACACACAGATGAGTCTACTAGCAGTAGCAGAACATAGAGTATGTGCAAATCCTAAAGGTCATAAATTCAGTCCCAGATCTGAAATTGCAAAACGAGCTGGATGTGTTTCTTATACCTTGGCCTGTTATCATAAAAGCTTCTCTTTTTAATGGTATATGTAGTCACTGATGTGACCCATTGCAATCAGTGCTGCAAATCCCAGAATGCTGCAGAATGAGAATGTCTGAAATCCAGTACTGGCTGGATATTTTACTCCTGGAACTAGCTAATACAGAAACTCAGCACCAGTGTCCTGGACATGGTTACCCTGGCAACTCAGGGCAAGGGGGGAGGGGTGCACTCAGCAGATATTCTGAATGTTAACCAGCAAATATCTTGTTTCCATCAGCAGCCCTAGTGGTCTGCTATCCATATTCCTTGGCTTCAAATTCACAGCAGAGTGAGAGATTTACTGGCAAAGTGAGGGGAGTTGGCAATAGCCTCATAGCTGACATGAATTGCCCACTGAATCTCACTCATATATGGATGTTTACTGTTATGGAGACATGAGTACCTCTTAATCCAAAAGTCACAAGTTCAGGCCCAGTCTCATATCTGCATTTGCAAAGTACATTTACTGTGTGGGTGTGCTTCCCATGACATGGGCTTTATCATATTACCTTTTCATGTGCCCTGCCTGGCATTTGTTCCCCACCACTTGCAAATGTCCAATAAATCAGATATTACTTATCCAGCTGCCTGCCATCTCCAAATCTCCCCTCCTCGAACTGCTGTAACAGCACTGAGTGCTGTAGGATATATCAGCTGTGGGTGGACCCAGAAACTCATTCAGAATGAGCATGTTGGCATCACACACCACCTGCACATTCAGGGAATGAAAATGTTTTTGGTTGTACACTGCACCCATTTCTTGGGGTGGTGCAAGGGTTATTGCAATGCAATGTGTGCCTTCGAGTCAGTCCTGACTCCTGGTGACCCAGAAGCTCCTGGGTTTTCTTGGCAGTGTCACTGGAAGTAGATTGCCAGGCCTTTCTTCCGAGGCAGTGGAGGGTTAAGTGACTTGCCCAAGGCCACAAGGAATGCTAGTGGGAATTGAACCCTGGTTGCTTGGTTACCAAGCCAGTGTTCTAACCACTAGGCTACTCCTCCACTCCGCAAAGGTTATTATAGCAACACAAATAATATATACTTAATTGGTCTACTTCCCTTTGCCCAGGGTGCTATGACTATCTGGCAAATGAACCATGGAGGAGAGCCAAGTCTGTGTGTGTGTATATATATATTGTCACAACCCCATCGCTTTAGCCACATGCTTAAAGGTCAGGGTGGACATTATTGTTGTATTGAAGGTAGAAACTTTTGTTAGCCCAGAAGCCTTCTGGTACTAGTAGTCCCTTTCTTCATAATGAATAGTTGTGTAAGCCATGTGAATGGTAAACTATAGGGTTTTATTCCCTTAATGCACAAAAGTTTCAAACGAAGACAACAGGATTTTCACCTTGTTCAGGATTTTCACATAAGGTATTTACATAGGTCAAAAACTTGGATATGCTTCACAGTCTTTGTTAGTTATGCAGGGTTCAAACAAAACAGGTTATATAAACCAAAGCAATGCTTCTTTTTTCAGCTTGTCAAACAAAACTGTGTTTCAAAAGTATATCTTGCATGCTATATTTCTCTCAAGGATTCTAAACTCCCATGACAACAAAACGTACAGTCCATAGGGCATTCAGTTAGCAAAGGGTCAGGTTCAGCAGGGTCTATCTGCATAGCCTCTTGTTCTGCTGAGATATCTGTGGCCCCTGAGCTTTCCCCATATATTCCTGGTTTTACTTCAGAACTTCTTTCTAAGTAGGGTTGCCAACTTTTTCACCGAGAAAAACCCGACACCTGTGGCTTGCCATGCTCCACCCATTCTCCGCCCCTAGTCCCACCCCTGCCCCGCCCCCAGCCCCACCCACAAAACTTACCGAGGATACGTGTAGGCTAACTTCCTTGGTCAGATAATAATTAAACTGGGAACCCCAAAATCCAAACATGAAATGTACAACACTGGAGAAATAAAACTATAAAGTAATTTCCTCTTGCACTAAACAAAAACGCAAAGATGTTAGCAATACACACTTCCCAGACCAGACATATTCCAGTTAATAAATTCAAATAAAAAGTATTTTTCTACCTTCTGTTTGGGCGTTTTATTTTTCAGTTGCAATTGCTCCAGTCACTTTCTTCTGGTTTCTTCGTGTCTTCTGCGAGCTATCCATTTGTCCTTTCTTCTCTTTTAGATGTTTTCCATTCTCTCTCTATTTCTGCTTTAACATACTGATTGTTTCCCTTTTGCTCTTTCCCCCAATTCTTTCCTTATTCCTTTATCATCCGTTTAAATTTCACCCTTCCATTCTCAAGCCCCTCTTACTCTCCCAATACCGGCCCATCATAGACTTTTCTTCCACACAAAATATTTTTTCCCCTCTCCATTCTCATTCCCCATCCATTCTAGTCCTCCCCCCAAATCAATTCCCTTATAGTTCTAGGCCCACCCAGCATCCACTCCCTTCTAGTCCCATTCTCCCATGCCCCACATCAGCCCATTTCCAGTCCTATTCCAGCTCTTCATCAGCCCATTTCCAGTGCTAGCCCTCACATCACAGGCCATTTCCAGTCCTAGCTCCCCCCCCCCAATCACAGCCCATTTCCAGTCCAAGTCCCCCATCACAGCCTATTTCCAGTCCTAGGCCCCCCCCACCATCACAGCCCATTTGCAGTCCGAGTCCCCCCGCACCATCACAGCCCATTTGCAGTCCGAGTCCCCCCGCACCATCACAGCCCATTTGCAGTCCTAGCCCCCCTAATCACAGCCTATTTCCAGTCCAAGATCCCCCTTCCTCCACCATAGCCCATTTCCAGTCCAGGTCCCCTCCACCCCCATCACAACCCATTTCCAGTCCATGTCCCCCCCCCCATAACCCTTTTACAGTCCAGGTCCCCCCCCCCATCACAGCCTATTTCCAGTCCAAGTTTCCCCCCCCCCATAGCCCTTTTCTGGTCCAGGTCCCCTCCACCCCCATCACAACCCATTTCCAGTCCATGTCCCCCCCCATAACCCTTTTACAGTCCAGGTCCCCCCCCCCATCACAGCCTATTTCCAGTCCAAGTCCCCCCCCCTTAGCCCTTTTCCAGTCCAAGTCCCCCCCTTAGCCCTTTTCCAGTCCAAGTCCCCCCCTTTAGCCCTTTTCCAGTCCAAGTCCCACCCCCTTAGCCCTTTTCCAGTCCGTCCGTCCCCCTTAGCTCTTTTCCAGTCCAAGTCCCCCCCTTAGCCCTTTTCCAGTCCAAGTCCCCCCCTTTAGCCCTTTTCCAGTCCAAGTCCCCCCCCCCTTAGCCCTTTTCCATTCCAAGTCCCCCCCCTTAGCACATTTCCAGTCCAAGTCCCCCCCCTTTTTCCCTTTTCCAGTCCAATTCCCACCCCCTTAGCCCTTTTACAGTCAAAGTCCCCCCCCCTTAGCCCTTTTCCAGTCCAAGTACCCCCCCTTAGCCCTTTTCCAGTCCAAGTACCCCCCCTTAGCCCTTTTCCAGTCCAAGTCCCCCCCCCTTAGCCCTTTTCCAGTCCAAGTCCCCCCACCCCCTTATCCCTTTTCCAGTCCAAGTCCCCCCCCCTTTTCCATTCCAGGTCCCCCCCCCTTAGCCCTTATCCAGTCCAAGTCCCCCCCCCCTTAGCCCTTTTCCAGTCCAGGTCCCCCCCCATCACAGCCAATGCAGTCCTTGCCCCCCCCCCCCCGACCAGCATCGCGGCTGTCTGAGGCTTCAGAGGGAGCCGGGGAAGCCCGCGCGAGGCCCCGGCTCCCTCTGTACAGCCACCAGCGTGAAGAGCCTTTTCCTTCACGCTGGCGGCTGTTCCTGTGAAGCCGCGAATGCTGGGAAAGGTTAAAAGGCAACCTTTAACCTTTTCCAGCATTCGCGGCTTCACAGGAACAGCCGCCAGCGTGAAGGTAAAGGCTCTTCACGCTGGTGGCTGTTCAGAGGGAGCCGGGGCCTCGCACGGGCTTCCCTGGCTCCCTCTGAAGCGGAGAAAAGCCGGTTTTTTTGCTCTGGCCGCTCCCGATCTTGCGGCCAGAGCAAAAAAACCGGCTTTTAAAGGGCCGGTTTTGCCTCTGCGCCGGCAGCCGGCCTGGCCGTGGAAAAACCGGCCAGGCCGGCTGAAAACCGGCCAGTTGGCAACCCTATTTCTAAGGCTCTCCAGCCTGGTTGTACCCGGTCTGGCAAATATGCAACAGGATTTTTGGTAAGCACTCTTTCTATAGGTTCCCAAACCTTTCTCCAGCTGCCTTGGCTGCTCTTAAGGCTCCCTGGCTTCCAGGCCTTTCTGTGACCCCGCCTCAGTTCCTGGTTCAGATCTGTGTCTCTTAGACTCCTGGGCTGAGTCTGGTTCACCCACCTCTGAACTCTTGGGTCTGTGTCTCTGGTATTCTCCCTACCAGGCACTCTCCCGGTTCTCCTTCTGTCCTTCCTGAAGACTTCCTTCTGGAGCTTCCCAGCCTGAAACTGGCTCTCCTGGAACTTGTTCCTTTCCTGTAAGGGCTGCAAGTTCAACTGCCTTTTCTCCTCTCTTTGGAGCCATCTCCTTTCTCTTTCTTCTCTATCAGCAGCTGCTGCGGCTCGTGCCGCTCCTCTCTCCTCTGGCTTGTCTATGCTTTGTTTATAAAGCTGTTTCTTAGGTAAGGATTCTGTCCCTTTGACCAGGTGTATCTGATTATGCTTTGAATTAGTCCTTGCATCATCCCAACCTGGGCGTGTCAGCCTACCTTCTGAATCTCCGTGAATGCTCCCTCTAGCTGCACTTCTCACTAACTGCACTTTATGTATATCATTTCCTTTAAAGAGATCAGTGTTTTCTTCTACCTCCATGGGTTTACTGGCGTCTGCTCATCACAATATATATATATATTAGACTTTATTTTGGATAGAAAAATAAAGGGTATACAGACTATTAATTAGAGATATGAGGTAGTGAATTATAGTAGCCCTATGATTACATTTATGCAAAAGTTATAAATCACTGATTAGCAAACAAGGTCACAGGCCTGCACTGCATTTAGAAGTACAGAGAATAGCTAACTATTTATTTAAACCACTCACAGGGGGAGAAGTAAGACCAAAACCAGTACCTTAGCTTTGCCAGGAGGAAGCTTGGCTGGGTCCAAGGCAGTCTCTGGAACAGCACAAAGTCCAAAGGAGGCAGGTGATGCTGGCTATAGCTGTCTGGGAGACCCGCAAGACAACACAGATCTGTGGGCGACAGTATTACTCCATCCCAAGGTTACTCTTTGGCCTTGCACACACACAGTGTGTGTCTGTTTTTTCAGAAGGAGACAGGAAGGCAGAAAGAACAAAATGGCCCTGAAGTACCTCTGTGCATAGTGTATAATTCCTTTTGGTGAAACCTTGTCACAGTATGGTGATTGGTTGGCATGAGATACTCCAAGACATCTTCAGCGAATCAAATAGTCGTTGTCAGGTGATCATTTTTCAGACAAAGGTCCATGATGAGAGAAGATGATGGTAAGCAGTCTCATACATTGTTGCAAATGTGCAGGACCAGTAGAACAGTCTGGATGGGAATGGCCTAAGCAGTGAGTTCGCATGCACGTAGTCATGGCTAGAACAATAGTTTTGCTGTATGCACACATAAAACGGCAGGCAATTGCTTGAGGTCAGCAGGTCTGAAGCCTGGAACACAGCAGAAAAGGAATCCATCTTTTATGGCTCAGCTTTGGTTCAGACTTTGGTGTCTGAGCAGGCTGCAGCAGGGTACCAGTGGATAAGTGCTACAAGTGTGCAGTCTATGTTCCCATCACATTTGGTAGGCCTGCAATTTTCTCAAACTCCTGGTTTATGGTCACCCACTGTTGCCTGGCATAGAAAACAATGTAATTCTTAACTCGGCTGGTCATGGATTGCAGTACCTGACGGAGGCATCTGGAAAAGGTGGACCGGCCCATTCCTCCCACTGCAGCCACTGAAGTTTGGAAGCAGCCAGAGGCAAAGAAATATAGAGCGCTCAGGAACTTGACCAGCCCTGAAATGGCATTTGACCAGGTAGTCAGAGGCTTGAGGTCAGGCCTCAGATACTCATACAGCTCTCATATGGACCCTGAGCTCAGCTTATAGAGGGGAGATCACTTGGTCCTCAGGAAGGCTGAGGAGGATGACTATACCTCAGAAGATACGTGGCCTTCTTGGCTGAACTTCCCTTCTCCAAGAACACAAGCGCCATCGTTCTACAAGTTACTGCCCCTGCACATTCTCACCCACCACCTTTGGAGGGACATGGGGGGGAGCTGCCCCTGATCGCCTGCTGCATCTGAGGCCCCATTTCCTTCAGTCACTTCCTCATAGAGGACATAAAGCACAGTTACAGCTATGTGGAAGGCCATAAGGTAGCAAGGAAGGGGGCCACAGCTGGCAATCATTTGTGGGTTGGATTGTGGGTGGAGCATACTGATCACACATGGCTGTGCTTCTTTTGCAGTCTCTTACATGCGTAAATGGCATTCTTCCTGCCTGGGAGTCCTTAACATCTGCTCTTAAGCAAGCATTAAGGTTTCTGCCGCCGTTCCATCTAACGTGCACTAAGTTCCCAGGTGTTAAGGGAACGCCCGCTATCTCTGCCCACGCTACACCTTTTCTCCACCTCTTGCTCTCTTACCCTACAGTAATGACCAAAAGGCTGTTAATCCGGCATTATTGTAAATAATTTCCCCGGTTATCCAAGTTTTTGTTCCTTGTTCTATGTAAAAAACAGATAACATGTACCTTATCTGATGTTTTCTTGTTCTATGTAAACCGCGCTGATTATAAATAGAGCGGTATATAAAAGATGTTAAATAAATAAATAAATAAATTATCAGTGCTTTCCATCCCATTGTGCCATTACCGCCTTTTAGTAAACATACCCCTAATCTTCAGAAAACCATTGCCACGTGAAACGCAGGCGATTCCCAGCCTCCTTCAATTGTTCCATCCTTAAATGGCTCTCTCATTACTCTCCAGTCATTCTTTCGATACTTGGGCGTCAATTTTGACTCACAGCTTTCCTTTATTTCTCAGATTAATAAAATGGTCAAATCCTCCTTTTATGTTCTTCCTTGATTCTGTGCCATATGCTGTTTTCTTGACACTCAGGCACAAACAACAGTCCTGCTTAGTACAGTCGCATATAGATTATTGTAATATCATCTATTTCGGCCTATCCTCTTACTCATTAAAGTGGTTACAAACAATTCAAAATATTGCTATTTGGGTGGTGGCACATTCCAATGTGGGTGTTCAGGCTCCTGTGTGACTGATCGGAATTGGGATGCCCAGAGGTAGACCTGATTCTGATCCCACGGGGGCTAGACGTGCCCATGGGATCAGAATCAAGTCTTAGGCCTGAACTTGCAGGCCAGGACCCGATTCTGAGCAGCCTGCATGCACAGCCACCTGCCTAGCTACCTCAGGGAGGCTCCTGAATGGAGCCGCAGTGCTATGGCGTCCTGTCACCATGGCACCGTGGATCCATTCAAGAGCTGCAAATGCCAGCCACTGCCAATTCAATTCATTCCCCGCAGCTGGACCCTCAATCCAGCCTTCCATGGCCAGAGTCTGGCTGCGGAGAACTTCCTGCACCCCTTACCTTTTGTTCCCAGCTGGCGACAGGATCCCCCGATGTCCAGGGGGATTTATTCCATCTCTGCAGTGGAATAAGTCCCCCATCTAAGTTCTTGGCCCTGGACGTACAGGGCCAACCTCAAATTGGCCCTGTATGTCTGGTGTCATGGACCACCCATGCCTTGCCCTTACTCCGCCTCTAGAGCGCCCCCTCCCACCCCCATCTAATCCTCCCCGTACAAAGGCATTGTTCGTATGGGGAGGCTTTTGCCAGGGCCAGCAGAGGGGTGAAAAGTGGGGATGGACATCGCAACAGGATATCCATCCCCGCTATTTGCATGACAGAATGATCCCCATCTTCTCCAATGCCAATAGATATGACCACTTTGCCCTATTGATGATTCATCACCATTGTCTTCCAGTTGCTTCCAGCATCCAGTTCAAGATAGTGACTCCAAAGCTATTCACAAAGAAGCCCCAGAGTACCTTTCTTCACTGATCATGCTGCATGCCCCTCAACGCTCCCTTCACTCTTTTCATGCATCTGTCCACAAAAGAGGAGTGAGACTTGGGCGTAATTGTGTCTGACGATCTTAAAGTAGCTAAACAGGTAGAAAAGGTAACTGCAAAAGCCAGAAGGATGCTTGGGTGTATAGGGAGAGGAATGGCCAGCAGAAAAAAGGAGGTGATAATGCCTCTGTATAAGTCTCTGGTGCGACCTCATTTGGAGTATTGTGTGCAATTCTGGAGACCCACTTTCAAAAGGATATAAGCAGGTTTGAATTGATGCAGATGATGGCTACTAAAATGGTTAGCGGTCTTTGTTATGAAGCATATGAGGACACATTTAAAAATCTTAATATGTATACTTTAGAGGAAAGGCGGGATATGGGCAATATGATAGAGACATTTAAATACCTCCGTGGCATAAATGCACAGGAAGGTCTCTTTCAATTGAAGACAAGCTCTGCTACGAGGGGAAATAACATGAGAGTGAAAGGGGATAGACTTAGGAGTAATATGCAGAAATATTTCTTTACAGAAAGAGTGGCAGATGCGTGGAATAGTCTCCCAGTGGAGCTGGTGGACAAGAGGACAGTATCTGAATTCAAAAAAGCATGGGACAAACAGAGAGGATCTCTAAAGGTAAAAAGAGGATTAGTGTAGTTGATATGGCAGGGCAAACTGGACAAGCCATGTGGTCTTTTTATGTTTCTATATCACCTCCACAGCCTCTCACCCATAAGGGCAAAATACAGTTGTAATCAACATTATTGCCACCCTTGCAGTTCAACCCCTTAATGTTTAATATCTTCTTTAAAAATGTAGCCAGTGAAATGGCTTTGGACTATATTTGCACAGATACAGTATTTGACACATAAAATAATCAAATAAAACAAGACCAATTATAAAAGGAAATAGTATAAAAACTGGGATATTGCCAGGACATGATTATTATCCAAAAAAAGCACTCCACCGTACCAGGACTGGTACTGAATCTTTTTAAAACAACAAACGAGAGAGAGAGAATCGCTTCTTCATATCACACAGTCTCTCCGTAACACTTTACCAGCCTATAAGGGGGTCTCAGAACTCTTGGGCTATAATATGAATTATATCAATCTCTGTAAGTCATTTGCCCCTTTTGCATCAATGGCCTCCCTTAAGGCAAATCAACACAAATGAGCAGAATACAGTGGACAGAATGAATGTAACAGCAAATTTAGCTTCAGCACTGCTTCGGTCTGTCACAGTCAACCTGATGCCCCGACGATCCACTCAAGCGCCCATTGAGCGTTTCACTCTACGTTTCATCAGGGGGTATATTTGCTCCCACAGCAAATCACATTACTCCACCTTACTTAATGTCAACTTAGTTCAACATGGCTGGACAAGCTTCAACAACGCCGTGTTGACATTAAGTAAGGTGGAGTAATGTGATTAATTAATCTCAGGTCCTTAGTGTATGACTGATTTGGATAATGAGCTGCACCTGAGAGCACCTCCTTTCCTTTCCTCAGCCTTTAAGTTATAGGATGCTACAACCTCATCAACAGACTTAGATGAGATAGTGGAGGAAAGAGAAAGTGAGACAATAGTGGAGAGAGCCAATGGGTCAATAGCATGAATATTTCTGAAAAGGTTGAAGGAAACTGGGTGAGATTCAGGTGAGGAGTGATGAAGAGTGAAGCTGAGCAGGTGATGGTCAGATAAGGAAAGAACTGAGGTACAAAAATTAGAAAATTAGAAAATAATTAGAGAAGAAAACAAGGTCGAGGCAGTGACCATGCTGGTGAGTGGGTACAGATGTCAATGGTTCACGATGGCTGCATCAGGGAGTATCTATCAGACATACAGGAGAAACATTGTTTCCATTCTAACATGCACCCATTCAGTGTTTAAATACCCTGTGCTAACTTGTTGATCAAAATTTACCATATCAGATACATTAGATAAGTAAAAAGAAACTCAGCCATCTAACTAAACTGACCCTCAAGTATTATATTCCCAAAATGTAATTGCACAGCTACTGAATTACTCATGCTTAAACATCCTTGAGCATATTTTTACCATACGTAAACATAGTTACTCTAATCACTAATTACAATTGCAAAAATCAAAACAAATCATTCCTCTGTCATGGCTATATTAGAAATCACTTACTTGGAATGCCTTCAGCAGTTTTCTCTCATCCACTTAGCACCTGAAAACTGCTACTCATATGCATTGATGGGTAAAACCATACAGGGGCTATGGAAACATACAGTTTCAATGATGTGTCAGAAAAGGGTTTTGCTAGTACTTCCAGTCACTCACACAAAACATTAATTTAACGTGGTGTTGCAGTCTAATACATACATCACATGGAGAGAACAGTACTTGGTTAATATAAGATAAAAGCAAGAGTATCAAAAAAGCCCCATAGCATCATCTAGTCTTACAAATGCAGGACTAGGGTGACTCGAGTGTCACTAAACCCTTGTGTTAGTCCTTAGAGTGACTTTTTGGATGGGGATGGGGAGAGTATGGTATGTGCCCTGAAAGCAGCATGCATTCAACTTTAGTAGTTTTCCATTAGACCCTATGTAAGCACATAGTTTTTTGAGGCTATATATACCCAGGATATTGGAGGGAGAAGCACCCTTTTCTTGAACCCACAAGCCATGCACACTGTCTCTCTACTCTGTTAGCAGAGGCCTTGAAGAAAGAACAACTTTGTTCCTACAGGATGAGGTAGATGTAAGGTGGCTATTTACTTTTGTGAACTGTCCTGGACTCTGACTGAGCTCTCACATCCAACTCAGTATTAACTCAGGTACAACTAAGAAGCAGTCACATAGAAGGGTTCCTTTTTCTATCAAGCTGGCCTGGAATGCTAGGCAAGTTCAAGCCAGTGAAGTCTTTAAGCTCATAGGGAGCTGCAGACAAAAAAAATAAAACTAGTGGAAAAGGTCCGAGGTGCATCCCCTTAATATTGAAGAAAGAGGTAATACAGAGACACAGGTGGGATGTTCCCCAGGAAATAATCTTGTTAACCTGTGGGGAGAGGATCCATTCAAAGGGAACACATCAAGGGACTTGGGAATCATCCAGTTGTGCTCCTGAAATTGAATGAGTGAGTGGTGTAATAGGAAGAGAAGGTCTATCTATTGGGAAAAGGAGAATAACTATTGTGAAATGTACTGTAACCACTGAAGAAACCATAACTACCTCATTTTTTGTACTATTGTAGTTAACATGATAGTGAGGACCAGCAGAATGAATGCAGGAGGTGGCGGGCAGAAGGCGGAGTGAGGGCGGTGCGTGGGTGGGCATACCCCTGTATGTCCGGGGTATGCCAGTTAGATGGGGAATTTATTCCACCTCAGAGGAATAAGTCCCACTGAATGTGGGGTAGCAGCAGTGGCCAGAGGGGGCAAAGCAGAGTGCCATGCAGGAGGTTCCCCGCAGGTGAACCCTGGCCATAGGAGGCCAGATCGGGGGTCTGGCTGTGAGGAAAGGACAATCTTGGCAGAAAATGGCATTCACGGCTTCATAATAGAGCCGTGGTGCCATGGCAATGAGACACCGTGACATTGTGGCTCCATCACAGAGCCAGGCTGAGTTAGCTGGGTATGCAGTTGGGTGTGAGGCTGATCAGAAATAGGGCCGGCCTACTCATCCAGGCCGGCAGACCAAAGTCTGATCCCACGGGGGCTAGACGCACCCACAGGATCAGAATCGGGTCTACCGCTGTACACCCTGATTCTGTCTGGCCGCACAAGGGTCTAGACATCCAGAAGGGAATAGGCCTCCACATCACATTGCAAGGAGTGGACTTCTTTATCCTCAAGTTTCCCCAAAGAGGTGGAAGAAAATCTACAAATGGAGACAAGGCTATCTACAAGAAGATAGGGCCTTGCAGAGATTCTCTCTCCATGCCCTCCTTCCCACTCCCTCAGAACCCTTTATCATTTCTGTAAACCTAGAGACTGCCATCAAGAAGGGGTCTTCCTGGGGAGGTCCTTTACACTGGAATTTAGAAATCCAATTATCTTTTTCATACTTTGTTTGCAAACCTCTCCATGTCTTGTTTCCATAATGGTCATGTTCCACTGATGCTAATCTTACATCTGCCTAACTCAAACATCAAACCCAGGTACAAAGTTACACTTACTAGCTTGCATATTTGAAGATTTGTGTGTACGTATTTGTATGTGCTTCTGTGTCAACGTCTTTATCTAAAGAACTCCAGTATAAAAATAGATTATGCATTGTATTATTGTACAATTCAGTCATTAGAGCTTGTACAGGACAATAGACAAAGATGGATTTGAAAATGTTCCACATCCTGTTTGAGTCTGAATGTTGGAGAGACTATTCAAAATGTGTAATTGGTCCACAGCACAATTTGAAAAACAGCTTTATGAAGAGTGTTCAGGCTCTTTTTGCAGTAGAGTAGGAGACTGGAACAAGTAAAGATTATTGGTTTGGTAGGCAATGTTAAGACTCAGCATTGCTTCTCTTTTCTTTCTCTAAGGTGGTCGATCCAACAGTAATGAGATTTGGCAGTACAGTGAAATAACAGTAGGTAGAAGTTATGCCTTTGGTCCAAGAATGTCATCATTCAGATGTCTCTTTCAATTTGTAAGTTTAACATATGGAGCAGAAAGGGATCGTATTTAAGGTCTGCTGATGTTTAACAGTTTTTCTCTGGTATAGTTCAGCAGCTTGGGATTGTATGTATTCTTTTCTGTTCAACTCTCTCCCTCTCTTTCTCTTTGTTTGTGACATCGCATGAACTGAGAACAGTGGAGGTCGTGCAGAGCTGTGTGGAGTTCAGTAGTCTTTCTTGCTGGAATTGGCAGAAGATTTATACTAGACCAGACTACCACTTGTCATTGTGCAGAATTTGAAGATGAGATGAGGTCTAACTGCAGGTAAAAACAAATAGAAGGCTGAGCAAAATAAAGAGCCTATAGAGTGAACAAAAAATTGTAAGAACAACAAATATAGTTAAATTTCTTGACCACAGGAAAAAAATGCAGAATAATTGACATGCCTTTCAAAACTTCTTTTGAAGTTATTTTTAGCATGAATGTATTTGGCAGAAAAGATATCACATTGATATCCCTGCAAAAGAAAATCTGTTTATCCACAGAGAAGGTATAGCAGAGGCAATGGCAATAAATGCTTTCATACAGTGCATTGCCTGGTTCATTGACTCCTGCTCTGGTTATAGAGAAACTGCTTCAAAGAATGTGAAGAGAGATCAATGCTCATTTCAAAGGGCAATTTTCATAATGCCCACATTGTAGCAAAGCCCGTGGACAAAGTGAAACTATGACTACTGTTGCAAACCCAACCTTAACTCCTCCCAGGAAGCACTTCCACTCAATTAGTAAAAGCACTGAGGAATAGCCCATGTACTTTACCTACACACATGATAAGTAGTTTTCAATAATCCATTTCTGTGGAAATAATTTAAAATTACCTTCTCAGTAAGAGTATCAGGCCAAAAATGTTCATCTAATTTAGTTTCCCGTCTGTGGGATTTTTCATTTTGTTATTAATAGTGTTCATTACTGAGCAATAGTGCATGCTATAGAGCAATAGTGAGCACTTTTACTCAGTAATGCTTTCTACTGCTCAATATTGTTCAGTTGTGCACACTATTAATGGTAGATGGGAAGCAATGAAATTTGGAGGGGTTCTTCCATTTTCATTCAAAAATGACATGGAATGATATAGGAAATATCATGGATTTTTTCTGTTGTTTCAAATGACTGCAAATCCCAACTTCTCAGTTCTTAGTATTGAAGCTGTTTCTTCCTATTACTACTTAGGGGTATGTTTACTAAACCGGGCTAACGGTTAACCCGGGCTATCTGCCACTAGGTCCCATATTATTCAATGGGACCTAGTTGCATATAGCTCGGGTTAATCGTTAGCCCGGTTTAGTAAACATACCCCTAAATTTCTAATGCTTAGTCATTCTGGAGAAACATACTAGAGCTGTAAATTTGGGATAAGTATAAATATTCATTGTATATTCAGGCTCTGACGGAATCCAACAGAATTCTTACAGGCATTACAGTTGACTAAGTTGAATACTTCACCTAGATCAGAAAACAGCTTTTCCTTTTTTTGGCCATGTGAAGGGTAATTCTACAAGAGTCACCTAGATTTCCATGCATTTTCATGCCTATTTTATAAAATAAGATATGTGCCTTCTTTGCTTCATAAAATAAGGGTGTGCGTGGTTAAAAGTGCATGTTCAACTATGCATGAACACTTACTCCTGCCCTATGGCAGTGTAAACGTTGAGGTCTAGATTTTTCAAGAAGATGTGTAAGTTATAGTTTTTTATAACTTACATGTAAAATTCTGAACTCTGCCCATGCTCCTCCCAAACTACCCCCCTGTAAATGGCCATAGTGAATAGTATGAACCATACTTACTACTGACATGTGTAAATAGTCATTTATGTGCAGAAACTACACATAAAGTGACTGAAAGTGTGCCTTTATTTAAGGCACAATGATTTACACCAGCTCTAGATCTGGTGTAAATGATCACATTTACATTTTTCAAGGCCACATGTGGGGTTCAATATTCAATGCCGGTGGCCAGTGCTCAACCTTAGACCCAGATATTCAATGCTAGGGCCATATCCGGTCACTGATGTTGAATATCTGGATTGGCCACAGAACCTGGAAGCTAACTGGGAAGCAGCGATATTCAACTGCTGCCTGGTTAGTTTCCATGGTGAAAGTAAGGCCAGCCTTTTCTGCACCTTACTTTCAATGTGTTGCCATAATTGGGCAGAGGCTCAATATTGCTGCTGCCTGGCTATGGTTGGGTGCTGCCTCCAAAACCTGTTAGCATCAGGGCATGCAGTGGTAGCACCTATGGATATTCAACGGCACTAACCGCTGAATATCCTGCGTAGCGGCATTTACATGGTTTGCAAGTCTGATATGCCTTTGAATATCGGGTCCATGAATTATAGCATTTTATAATCTACAGGTGTACTTTTGTATTTCCCTACACTCTACCCAAGCTCTGCCTTTGTGCATACTCATAGTAAAGGTACCATATCATGAAATTAATGCACGTATGGTTACGCTGGATATGATTTTGTAAGAGGCCATTTATACTGCCATTTATTAAAAGCCGTAAACTGACATTTATGCATGTAAATGACTAAAATAGTCCTTTTAAGTGCCAACTTTCCCATGTAAAAGTAGGTGCCTCCTTATAAATGACCCTCAAAGAGGGTAATTTCTTGCCAAGGATAAGGCAGCCAAAACACACCTATTTTATCAAGACAAGTTGTCACTTGACTGTCTTTATAACATGCTAGTGTAAGCGGCAGATATTGCACCTTAAATTCAGGCATAGACATTTACCTCTCTTTCATACAAGTCTAAACGAACACATGTAAAGTATACAAGTATGTGGGCCTTATTTCCGAACTCTTCCTGTGCTCCGTCCAGACTGCGTTTGCAGTTATGCCTACCAGTAAAGCATGCACTTCTATGTCAACAAGCTACTTTTATGTCAGCATTTTTTAAGAGGCCATTAATGTGTGTAAGCTATCACATACATGCTTTCTGTACTGCAGCAGAAGCTGCTCTCTCAAAGCAAGGAGTAGCAGTCCTGAAATAAATTGTGCAATTGAGAGAGTGAAAAGCGGTATATAAACACAGTTAAATAAATAAATAAATAAAACATGCAGAGGTTCCAGCAGGAGATACAAATCTCTGCCCAGTATTGATCAGGCACATCTTTTATAGGAAAAAAAGCAGAAGTGTAAATGTCAAGAAAACAGAACTGGAGGAGCCCAGGACAGGTGTTTCATCTGATAATTTCTTAAGGCTGTTTCAGAAATGTTTTTTAAAACCACAAGATTCCTGTCCAGGGGCGGTTCAAGGCAATCTGCTGCCTGAGGCGAAGGATGAGATGGCGCCCCCTCCACCCCCACCGTAGAGGGGGCAGGGCTTTTTCAAAACTCCAATCAGGGACTGAACCAAACCAAAAAGCTGATTCGATTATATGGAGGAAATGTTGCACACCAAGGAACTAAAAGAGAGCGAGAACGACAGCACAGTTTTTAAAACTAAATTATAACTCATTTTTATTTTGTTGTTATAAACTGTGTTATGGTTCTTGCTTTTTCTTTTTCAACATATATTTTGCATCCACAGAACCCCCTTCAACAGTGGGTGCAGAGCAGAACCAGGACATTCACCCACAGAATTCAATATCTTAATAAAAAAATCGGATTCTGATCATCTCACTAACAACAACAATAAACATTCTCCAATACCAGGCATATTGTGAACTAATACAAAATCCTACAACAAAGTCACTGAGAATCTATAGAGCAAATCTATCATACCATACCATATCAGCACCAACTTCCAAAACTCACATAAGGAGCCCATCCAAATAAAGCGTCACTGTAAATACTACAGTGGACCCTGGAACATCCATACACCTATTTGAAAAGCTGAACACGTCAAATTACTAAAGTACAGTATAGATCTTTATGTACAAACTCCATGTTAACAGAACACCTAGCCTCAGTCACACACTCAGATCCTCATCAAGTACAGAATAAGTGACCTACAATCTAAAGTAAAAATACAACTATGTAGACAAAATTTAAACTGAAACCCCAAGAAGCCAGACTCTGCAAGCAGTACAACATCAGATAAATAAGAGATGCAGTTCCCCCATATTGTGTAAAATATAAAGTCCAATCACTAAAATGAAATAAAATTATTTTTCTACCTTTGTTGTCTGACCATTTTATTCTCTGATCATGCTGGTCCCGATCTGAGGCTTCTATTTTCCTGTCTTCTCTTAGCTCTCTTTCTGTGGTCTATGGTCCATCTGCCATTTCTTATCTCTTCTTTTGTTTTCTTCACTTCTTTCCATCAGCCTATTTCCAGTCCCAGTAACCCTTCCCAGTATCAGCCCCTTTCCAGTCCTCCCTCCCAGTACCTTCCAATGTCAACTTGCATTCCCATGACTGCCACTGGTGTCCATTCCCTTTTTGTCCCCCTACCTTCCCCACTGTCCAGTCCCTTCTAGTCCAAATACCATGGCAACCCCTCTCAGCATCCACTCCCTTCCAGTATCATCCTCCCATCCCCTCGCATCAGCCCATTTGTAGCCCTAGCCACCAGTTTTCTTCCAGGGCCAGCAGCGATATCCTCCCCTTCCCACCATCATCCCATGCCCAGTTGAAGCCCCCCAGTCAGCTCACTTACAGTGCTAGTCCCCCCTCAACCCCATTACTAGTGCTAGCCTCCCTTAAACAGCCCATTACCAGTCCTACCCCCCCATCAGCCCATTACCAGTCCTAGCCTCGACTAATCAGCCCGTTTCCGGTCCTAGTCCCCCCAATCAGCTCATTACTAGTGCTAGCCCCGTAATCAGCCCATTACCAGTCCCAGCCTCCCCCCAATCAGTCCATTTCCAGTCCTAGCCTTCACTAATCAACCCATTACCAGTCCTAGCCCGCTGATCTGCTTATTACCAGTGCTAGCCCCCCCATCAGCCCACTATAATCCTCCCACACTCTCTCCCCTTTGTCCAACAGGTATCCCCTGTCTATTCAGTATGTCCCCCTGTCTCTCCCCTTTGTCCAGCATTTGCCCCGTCTCTCCCCTTTGTCTAGTACTTGTCCCCTTGTCCCCACCTTTGTCCAGTATGTTCCCGTCTTCCCCTTTGTCCAGCATTTTCCCCCATTTCTCCCTTTTGTCCAGCATTTATCCCTTGTCTCTCCAGTATGTTCCCCTGTCTCTCCCCTTTGTCCAGCATTTGCCCTCCTGTCTCTCCCCTTTGTCTAGTACTTGTCCCTTTGTCTCCCCCTTTGTCCAGTATGTCCCTATCTTCCCCTTTGTCCAAAATTTTCCCCCGTCTTCTCCTTTGTCCAGTATTTGTCCCCTGTCTCCCCCCTTTGTCCATCACTTGTCCCCCTGTCTCCCCTTTTGTCCAGTATTTGTCCCCTGTCTCCTCCATTTGTCCAGCACTTGTCCTCTCATCTCCCCCTTTGTCTAGCATGCCCCCTTTCTCTCCCCTTTGTCTAGTGCTTGTCCCTTTATCTCCCCCTTTGTCCAGTATGTCCCCATCTTTCCCTTTGTCCAAAATGTTCCCCCTGTCTCCCCTTTGTCCAGTATTTGTCCCCTGTCTCCCCCCTTTGTCCAGCACTTGTTCCCCCCATCTCCCCCTTTGTCCAGTATGTGTCCCCCTGTTTCCCCCTTTGTCCCCCCTGTCTCTCACCTTTGTCTCTCCTTGTCCTCCTCCTTTCCCCACTCCCTCCACCTGCACCTCTCATCTGGTGGTGGCAGCAGGGTCACTCCGGCTGTTTTTATTTTAGATTTTGCAGCCTCTGGCCTGCCTCTGCCTTCCCGCCACGTTTTTTTCTTCAAGAATGCTTGCAGAAAAAAAAAAAAAAAAGTGGTGGGAAGGCAGAGGCAGGCCAGAGGCGGCAAAACTTAAAATAAAAACAACCGGAGTGCCGCCATCACACAAATCAGCCTGATCGCTTGCAGGGTTCCTGCAAGTGATCAGGCCAATTAGTCTGATGCCGGCAGCACTCCGGCTCTGTTTTAATTTTAGATTTTGCCGCCTCCGGCCTGTCTCTGCCTTCCCACGGAGGAAATCAGTGGCAGGCCAGAGGCTGCAAAAATCTAAAATTAAAACAGAGCCGGAGTGCCAGCATCAGAGTGCCGCCCCCAACAGAGTGCCGCCTGAGGCAATTGCCTCAGGTGGCCTAATGGAAGAACTGCTCCTGCATGTAAGTGCCATTGAATATCCCCATTTAAGGCATTTACATGGGTTACTGGGCTGGACACTGTGTAAATGTCTTTCAAAAATCGGGCCCTAAGCTATTAGACATGACCATGACTATAGTCATGATCATTGGGATCACCATTACTGTCAGACGTGACCATAGCCATAGTCATGACCATTGTGGTCACCATTACTGTTCTTCTGTCACTTCTTCTCTTACCAAGATTGCTGAATGATTTGCTTCCCAGAAACTAGCCCTTAATATCTCTAAGTCTTCTGCTCTCTGGCTCACTTCCCTACAATGGCTAACATTCTCATTCTGGTTAGATACTCCATCAGTTCTCTAGGGGTTATTCTAGACAAAGATCTGTCCTTTCAGCCACATATCTCCTCCCTGGCTAAGAAGTCATTTTACTCCCTCTGGATGATCAGATCTCTAAAGCCTCTGGTTGATATCCATTCCTTAAGGCTACTGATTCATGCCTTAGTCTTACATCATCTTGAATATTGTAATGCCCTCCTAGATGGCATCCCTCAATATTCAATTAGGCGATTGCAACTCATACAAAATACTGCCATGAAATTGATTCATAATATGGGTCATTTTGATTATGTTACACCCTTCTTGTTAAAGAACATTGGCTCCACATCTCTAACTGCATCAAACTTAAGATGCTGATGCTAGCTCACAGAACCTTTTACAACTTTGGTCTTCTATTTTACCTGTTTTGGGTTTTTTTTAGTGTCATTGAGTCAGTGTTGACTCATAGTAACCCAGCTACCTCTGGGTTTTCTTGGCAATGTATCATCAGAAGTAGATTGCCAGCCTTTTCTTCCGAGGTAATGGAGGGTAAAGTGACTTGCCCAAAGTCACAAGGAGTGCCAGTGGGAATTGAACCCTTGATCTTCTGGGTACCAGGCAGTTGCTCTAACCACTAGGCTACTCCTCCACTCCATTTTACCTATAAACTTGTTTAATTCTATATAATCCTTCTCATTCCCTTTGTTTGTCCCAGGCCCATTTATTGGTGGTTCCAACGTATAAGCAACTCAGATACGAATAGATCCAATCAGCAACCTTTACTTATAATGCCCCTGCCCTCTGGAACTCCCTCCCTCCTGATATTCGTTTTGAATCATCTCATCAGAAATTCAATAAACTGTTGAAAAGCTGTTTTTATTTTGGAAATCGTATGCAGTTTTCATATGATACAGGTCTGGTCCCTTTTATTGGTTACCCTCCCTAATGTGTACTACTTAATCAGTCATTTTGGATGACTACACATACTGCTTTCCTTATTAGATCTATATATTGTTTTTGTTTTTTAGGTTGTCAATTATGTTCTGTTGACCCTGATTTTACTGTAAACCGCTATGATGCCATATATTGTGCCTATGGCAGTATATCAATGCAATATATATAAATAAATAAATAAATAAATGGAAAAGTCCCATTCTGAAATTCTATTCTGTGGACTTATACCTAGATGTCCCTGTAGACGTCCATATCAGGCACATCCACGTTTGTGAAATTGTGCCTGAACTTGCACATGCCTGATAATTTTTCAGACATTCTGACTTGGATGTCACAGATTGCACTAGGATGTCCTTTGTAAAATATGCCTCACTTTTATTTACCTGTTTGTTCACACCTTCAAAAAAATAGAGTACATTAGTGAGAAAAGACTTTCCTTGGCTAAATCCATGTTGGCTTTGTACCATTAACCATGACTATCTATATGTTCAGTAATTTTGTTCTTTATAATACATAGTAATATTAACATAGTATATGACAGCAGATAAAGACAAGTATGCTCCATTTAGTCTGCCCAGCAAGGCAGCAAGAGTAGGTGCACCTGCTGCTCCGTGCAGGTCACCCCTCCCCATGCCTTTGTTTAGAGGTGTACCCACCGGTCTGTGTAGGTCAACCCTATTTGTTCAAATATTAAGAAATAGTTGTGTTTATTTTGATTTTGTCCTGTTGCTATAAATGGATCCACTGTGTCTGTCCCAAGCCATTTTGAATTCTGTCACTGCATTTGCCTCCACCACTTCCATCGGAGCAAATACAGTGACAGAATTCAAAATGGCATGGGACAGACTCAATGGTTTCTACCATTTTTCACAGCACTAGCAGGCTCACCAATCTGTAGTTTCGTGGATCAACCTTGGAGTCCTTTTTAAAAATGGAATTATGCTGGCCACTTTTCAGTCTTCAGGTACTACAGATGATTTTATTGTTAGTTCACAGATTACTAATAGGAGGTCTGCAATCTCATTTCTGAGTTCTTTCAGCACTCTCGGATGTATACCATTCGGTTAAGGTGATTTGCTACTCTAGTTATCAAATTGCTATATTACATTTTTTCTAGGTTTATTCAGATTTATTTCAATTCCTCCAATACATTACCTTTAAATATCATTTCTGACATGGGTACCATTTTTATGCTTTCTTCAGTAAAGATCAAAGTAAAAATTAATTCAGTCTCTCCTATATGGCCTTGTCCTCCTTTGCTACTATTTTTTAACCCCTAAGAACATAAGAACATAAGATATGCCATACTGGGTCAGACCAAGGTCCATCAAGCCCAGTATCCTGTTTCCAACAGTGGCCAATCTAGGTCATACGTACCTAGCAGTTTCCCCAAAAGACACAGGTTCCGCAATGCTTGTACTGGGTCAAGCATTGATATCCTGGGTCCCTTCTTAATAACGGTTTATGGACCTTTCCTCCAGGAACTTGTCCAAACCTTTTTTAAACCCAGCTACACTAACAGCCTTTACTACATCCTCCGGTAACAAATTCCAGAGTTTGATTACACGTTGAGTGAAAAAATATTTTCTTTTATTAGTCTTAAATAGTTTACCCTGGGGTACCCTGATTTTACTGTAAACCGCTATGATGCCATATATTGTGCCTATGGCAGTATATCAATGCAATATATATAAATAAATAAATAAATAAATGGAAAAGTCCCATTCTGAAATTCTATTCTGTGGACTTATACCTAGATGTCCCTGTAGACGTCCATATCAGGCACATCCACGTTTGTGAAATTGTGCCTGAACTTGCACATGCCTGATAATTTTTCAGACATTCTGACTTGGATGTCACAGATTGCACTAGGATGTCCTTTGTAAAATATGCCTCACTTTTATTTACCTGTTTGTTCACACCTTCAAAAAAATAGAGTACATTAGTGAGAAAAGACTTTCCTTGGCTAAATCCATGTTGGCTTTGTACCATTAACCATGACTATCTATATGTTCAGTAATTTTGTTCTTTATAATACATAGTAATATTAACATAGTATATGACAGCAGATAAAGACAAGTATGCTCCATTTAGTCTGCCCAGCAAGGCAGCAAGAGTAGGTGCACCTGCTGCTGCTCCGTGCAGGTCACCCCTCCCCATGCCTTTGTTTAGAGGTGTACCCACCGGTCTGTGTAGGTCAACCCTATTTGTTCAAATATTAAGAAATAGTTGTGTTTATTTTGATTTTGTCCTGTTGCTATAAATGGATCCACTGTGTCTGTCCCAAGCCATTTTGAATTCTGTCACTGCATTTGCCTCCACCACTTCCATCGGAGCAAATACAGTGACAGAATTCAAAATGGCATGGGACAGACTCAATGGTTTCTACCATTTTTCACAGCACTAGCAGGCTCACCAATCTGTAGTTTCGTGGATCAACCTTGGAGTCCTTTTTAAAAATGGAATTATGCTGGCCACTTTTCAGTCTTCAGGTACTACAGATGATTTTATTGTTAGTTCACAGATTACTAATAGGAGGTCTGCAATCTCATTTCTGAGTTCTTTCAGCACTCTCGGATGTATACCATTCGGTTAAGGTGATTTGCTACTCTAGTTATCAAATTGCTATATTACATTTTTTCTAGGTTTATTCAGATTTATTTCAATTCCTCCAATACATTACCTTTAAATATCATTTCTGACATGGGTACCATTTTTATGCTTTCTTCAGTAAAGATCAAAGTAAAAATTAATTCAGTCTCTCCTATATGGCCTTGTCCTCCTTTGCTACTATTTTTTAACCCCTAAGAACATAAGAACATAAGATATGCCATACTGGGTCAGACCAAGGTCCATCAAGCCCAGTATCCTGTTTCCAACAGTGGCCAATCTAGGTCATACGTACCTAGCAGTTTCCCCAAAAGACACAGGTTCCGCAATGCTTGTACTGGGTCAAGCATTGATATCCTGGGTCCCTTCTTAATAACGGTTTATGGACCTTTCCTCCAGGAACTTGTCCAAACCTTTTTTAAACCCAGCTACACTAACAGCCTTTACTACATCCTCCGGTAGCAAATTCCAGAGTTTGATTACATGTTGAGTGAAAAAATATTTTCTTTTATTAGTCTTAAATAGTTTACCCTGTAGCTTCATTGCATGTCCCCTAGTCTTTCTATATTCTGATAACGTAAACAATCGATCTACGTTTACCCATTCCACTCCGTTCATTAATTTATAGACTTCTATCATATCTCCCCTCAGCCGTCTCTTTTCCAGGTTAAAGAGCCCTAACCTTTTTAGCCTTTCTTCATAGGAGTATCCTTCCATCCCCTTTACCATTTTGGTGGCTCTTCTCTGAACCTTTTCTAATAACACTATATCTTTTTTAAGATACGGTGACCAGAATTGCACACAATAGTCAAGGTGCGGTCTCACCATGGAACGATATAGAGGCATTATAATATCTTTTGTTTTATTTTCCATTCCTTTCCTTATTATACCTAGCATTCTATTTGATCTCTTGGCTGCCGCTGCACACTGGGCCGAAGGTTTTAACATGTTATCCACAATGACGCCTAAATCTTTTTCCTGGGTGGTGGTTCCTAATGTGGAACCTTGCATCGTGTAACCATAGTTTGGGTTGTTGTTCCCTAGGTGCATAACTTTGCACTTGTCCACATTAAATTTCATCTGCCATTTTGATGCCCAGTCTTCCAATTTATCAAGAACCTCTTGCAATTTTCTACAATCCTCTTGGGTTTTAACAACTTTAAATAGTTTAGTATCATCTGCAAATTTGATAACCTCACTCGTTATTCCACTTTCCAGGTCATTTATGAATATGTCAAAAAGCAGCGGACCCAGCACAGATCCCTGGGGTACACCACTATTCACCTTTCTCCATTGGGAAAATTGGCCATTTAGCCCAACCCTCTGCTTTCTATCTTTTAACCAGTTCTTGATCCACAGTAGTACACTGCCTCCTATCCCATGACTCTTTAGTTTTGCCAAAGGTTTTGTCTCTGATGAGGGACCTTGTGAAAGACTTTCTGAAAGTCCAGATACACTATATC
The DNA here is from genome assembly GCA_033557465.1 of Ichthyophis bannanicus. Lineage (NCBI taxonomy): Eukaryota > Metazoa > Chordata > Amphibia > Gymnophiona > Ichthyophiidae > Ichthyophis > Ichthyophis bannanicus. Next base: position 323,632,261 of record CM066038.1, on the reverse strand, counting down.
AACTGACTCACCTTTGTCTACCTGTTTATTCACACTTTCAAAAAAACATAACAGATTAGTAAGGCAAGATCTTCCTTGTCTAAAGCCATGTTGGCTGTCTCCCATTAGGCCATGACTATATACATGCTGAGTAATTTTATTCTTTATGATGGTTTCTACCATTTTTTCCGGTACTGACGTGAGGCTCACCAGTCTGTAGTTTCCCGGATCACTCCTGGAACCCTTTTTAAAAATTGGTGTTACATTGGCGATTCTCCAGTCTTCAGGTATTAGAGATGATTTTAATGATAGTTCACAAATTACTAATAGCAGGTCTGCAATCTCATATTTCAGTTCTTTCAACATCCTTGGATGTATACCATCCAGCCCAGGTGATTTGCTACTCTTCAGTTTATCTAATAGCTCAACTCTATCATCTAATGGCTCAACTTTTTTAGCTATGGCTATACTTGAACAAAGGTTTTATTGTGAGTTTTTCCTTCCATGGCAAACCTCTTTTCAAATTCTCTCTTTGCCTGCCTTATCATACCTTGCATCTTGCCAGTGTTTATATTATTTCCTGTTTTCATCATTTTGCTCTTTTTTTCACTTTCTGAAAGATTCTTTTTTGGCTAAAACAGTCTATCTGACTTCACTTTTAAACCATGCCAGCAGTTGTTATCCCTTCCTTCCACCTTTCATAAAGCATGGAATACATCTGGTCTGGGCTTCCAAGATAGTTTCTTTAAACAACACCCATTCTTGATTAAAAACCTTTAACCTTTGCAACTGCTTCTTTTAGTTTTTTCTTACCCATTTCCTCCTTTTATCATAGTCTACCTTTAGAAAGTTAAACACTAGCACAGTGGATTTCCTTGCTGTCCTTCCTCCATTTATTAAATCAAATGTGATCATGTTATGATCACTATTGCCAAGTGGCCCCAACACCATTATCTCTTGCACCAGATCCTGCGTTCCACTAAGAACTAGGTCTAAAATAGAAATATGGTGGCAGATAAAGACCATAAGGCCTATCAAGTCTGCCCTTCCATACCAACTACTAAGTTTGATAAAGGGACAAAGAGTACGTACAGTGGCAGGATGAATACCAGAAACCACCATCAGAAGGGCAAAGCAGTGCAAAGAGCACAGTGAACACTTCAGAGGGAAGAAGAGAACAAAGCAGCACAATAACTGATGCAAGCACACCAAGGCTCTAGTAAAATTTCAAGGAGACCAACACAACTCTCAGATCATCTGCAAGATACTAAATTATGCCAAGAGGACCAACACTACACCCAAATTGCTTGGAAGGCCCTCAATTTTGACAGGAGGATGAACACAGCACCCAGATTTTGAAAAGCCCTAAATTTTGCCATTGAGGACCAAAATATCACAGCTCTCAGATTGGCTGGAAAGCCTTAAATTATGCCTGGAGAATCAACACAACACAGCACCCAGACTGGCTGGAAGACCCTAAAACAGCAAAGGAGAGCCAACACAAGAATGGAAAAGGTTGCACAAGCCCAGGCTGCAGAAATGAGGTGAGCTCAGCTAAGCCATGTACCCACAAGTTAAAGTCTTGGCACTGAGGATTTTGGTCCCAGCAGTGGAATATTACATATAGAGGATGATTCTCCAGGGTAGAAGCAGCATTCATGGAGAGCACGCCAGTAATTCTGAACATTAACCCTAAAGATTTCTTAGTTGATGACTCAACAAGTACAGTTTCTTAATCAAAAAGAACAGTAATGGAGGATGGTGAGTGTTCGATGTGAGGGCAATCTGTCATCCCATGTGAGCTAGCGTTTATTCACTATCAGGCTGGCTAGCCAGGTGTCTTCATCCTCTGTCAGGACTTCATGCTCATACCTCCTGATAGAAATAATATTCTTTGTTTAAGGTTATAGCAGTTACTGTGCTCCTCTGCTAGAACCTCCAAAGAAGTACAGTAATGGAAGTTTGAAAAGAACCCAGAACAGCAAGCTCAAGGCTTGTCAACAGTGGTAGGCTGGTAGTATCCCCCCATCGTGCCAGGTTCAGTTTCTCCCAGACTCAGGTTGTTAGGTACTGCATGTCAAACACATAGCAGAACAGAGGTCTATAATGACAAACCTAAGGCACCCAGAGAGGCATAAACAGGAGGAGGATGAGGAATGGTCCAGGAAAAGCCAAAGCAAACTGGTCACAGAGCCATGCAGCTAGAAGGGTGGTGACAAATCTGGTATAGCATTTAGGGAGAATGAAAAGTTGTACAATGACAAGCTTAAGGCACCCACAGAGTTACAAAAGAGAAGGATGAGGATGAGTGGCTCAGGAAAAGCCAAAGCAATAAAGGCATAGAGGCAGAAAGCCAAGGAGAACTAGTACAGCTCAAAACAGGAGTCTTCTACTGTACCCCCACAGTCTCATCATCACCTAAAGTGGCATTTTACAAATGGCATCCAAGTGCAATCTGGGAAGTCCAAGACAGAACGTCTGAAAAAAATGCAGGTACATCCAAGTTCATGCACAATTTCACAAACATGAACATGCTCGATATGAGTGTCTGCAGAGGCATCTACATAGACATTTCCAGAATAGTATTCCAAACCATGGATGTCTAGGAATAGCCTAATGGCTAGAGTAGTGAGCTAGAGCCAGGGTTCAAATCCCATTGCACTTATCATTGTGATTGTACAGAGTACTGGAGATGGTGGAATGCCATCTTCTGTATAACCTCTAGATGTTTATGACCAAAAGAAGCACTTTCCTGATGCCTATTCATGCCTGGACCATTTATAACCTTAAACACAACTCTGGACATTGAGGATGTTACTGAAATCATGCAGGGATGTCCAGGTTCTTGGGAGTGAACAAAAGCAGAAAAACACAATTCACCTGCAGTCCAAAGTACAGCAAAAAGAAGCAGGTGGAAGAATCTTTGGAGGAAAAACCAACTTTATTGTATGGTCGCCCTACACGTGTTTCGGCCTAACTAGCCTTCATCAGGGGACAATGACCACTAAAATATAAAAACATAAATAATTATCTAAAACCATAAATAGTTATCAAAAATTGTTAGGACAGAGCATTGGCAAACCAAAAGACATAAATATAAAATGATTAGAATGTGACATAAATAATTAAATGAATAAAAAATCTAGAACAAGAAGATTTAAAATAATAAGCAGGTGTATAAAATCAAAAATATCATAACATTCAACATAAAAATAGAAGAAAATACAGTACCAAATGAAACAAACATTAACTCTATAAAAATGAATATATAATAAACATAAAAATGAACTCACCAGCTGGTAAATGTATAGAGTAAAAAGCAATGATAAAATGAAGAAAATTGTTACATTGAAACAGAACATAAATATGTCATATAAAGCTAGCCACAATCACATATAATAATCACTGAAAAGGCACTTTGGAAAGGAGGAGGGCACTTTGAAAAATCCTTGTCAATAAAGAGCACTATATGCACACAGAAAAGGCAAATAAAAGATGATTGTAATATGTATAGTATAAAAGAACATTAGGTGGCAACCAGGTGAACACCTTGCAATCCATAAAGTCACTGGGGGACAAGAGGCAAATGTAAAAATACCTAATGGTGTAGAAGACATACAAAAAAATAGAATAAAAATTACAACGTGAAAAGTGAAAAAGTACATAGCAACATGGAGAGTGAAAATTTATAGTTAAATACGTGAAAGCATCATTAGTGCAAACCAATTGGGCGTGCCGAAAGTAAGAAGCATAGCAAGTGAAAAAGAGCACCGAGTGCAAGCAGGGTTCAGGAAAGGACGAGGAACGAGAGACATCATCGCATGTGTTTTATTGACTACACAGCAAGGCTTTTGACTGTGTAAACCATGAGAAACTCTGGGCTACATTAAGAAGCATGGGTATACCAGAACACCTGGTAGTTCTCTTGCACAACTTTTACATTGATCAAGAAGCAACAGTTAGAAGAGAACTAGGAGAAACAGAATGATTTAAAATTAGCAAAGGTATATGACAAGGCTGAATTCTTTCCTCTTACCTCTTTAATTTATATGCATAACAAATTATCAGAGAAACAGGACTGTATGAAGACAACCAAGGTATGAAGATTGGTGGAAGACTCATCAACAACCTTCGCTATGCTGATGATACCACATTACTGGCTGAAAGTGAAGACGATCTGAAACATTTGCTTCTCAAGATCAAGGAACATAGTCTTAAAATGGACTTGCACCTTAATGTTAAGAAGACAAAGATCCTGACAACTGGCAAAATCAATATGTTCATCATTGATAGAGAAGAAATTGAAATAGTTGACAACTTTAACCTACTTGGATCAACTATCAATAAAGAAACAACAAGCAGCCAAGAAATCAGATGATGCATTGCTCTTGGCAGAATGGTTATGAAGGACCTAGACAAGATTCTCAAGAGCAGAGATGTCTCGCCATACAAAGATTTGACTTGTTCAATCCAAGTATTTTCAATAACGTCATATGGATGCAAAAGTTGGACAGTGAAAAAGATAGACAGGAAGAAAATTGATGCCTTTGAAGTATGATGCTGACGATGAATGCTATGTATATAATGGACTGCCCGAAGAACAAACCAGTCAGTACTAGAGCAGATCAAACCTAAGCTTTCTTTAGAAGCTCAGATGACAAGACTTAGACTGTCATACTTTGTACACATCATGCGAAGAGAGAGAGATCTTTAGAGAAAGACATCATGCTTGGCAAGGTATAAGGTCAATGCAAAAGAAGAAGGCTGGCAATGAGATAGATAAATACAATAACAGCAGCTATGGGTGCCACTCTATCAAAAATGAGAACAAAGAGCTGCCTGACTGACGATCAAAGATAGTTTAGGTCAATTATCCAGAGGGTCGCTATGAGTTAACACCAGCTCGACAGAACTTAACAACAACAACCGGTTAGTGCCCTTGAATATCCCCACAGGCCAAATAAAAACACCCAGTTACAACCAAGACAGTCTGTAGGTGGATTGGGAGTGTTGTCATTCGCTATCTGGTGGTGGCGGTATTCAACTTAACTAGTTAAAGTTAGGTTATCTCAATAGCTGTCCTAACTGGTTTTTGCTATCCAGTTAATGGCTGAATATCACTGTTAACTAGATAGTGATGTCGCTGTCCAGAAAACCTGGATATTCAGAAGTAGACATCAGATAAGCCTGGCATTGAATATCCAGGTTTAATTAAAGCAGCAGCAGCTAGGAGCTCTTTTATAGCCTAACCACTGCTGCTAGATATCAGTCTCCTAAACACAAGAGGATTGTGAAAAATTGCAAGGGGACCTTGAAAAACTGGCAGAGTGAGCATCCAGACAGCTGAGGGGAGATATGATAGAGGTCTATAAATTAATGAATGGAGTGAAATGGGTAAACATAGATCGATTGTTTATGCCATCAAAATATAGAAAGACTAGGGGACATGCAATGAAGCTACAGGGTAACCTATTTAAGACAAATAAGAGAAAATATTTTTTCACTCAAAATGTAATAAAACTCTGGAATTTGTTGCCAGAGGATGTAATAAAAGTGTAGCCGAGTTTAAAAAAGGTTTGGACAAGTTCCTGGAGGAAAGGTTTATAAACCATTATTGAAGGGGACCCAGGATATCCACTGCTTGACCCAATACAAGCATTTTGAAACCTTTGGACATGTTTACTAAACTGCGGTAATGTAGCATTGGTAATGTTAACGCACAGTAATGTTACTGCAGTGGTAAATGTCCCAGAGGGTGGAGAGAAGGCGAAGAGAAGGGGTCAATGGGCAGGGAGTAAACCTGTCAGTTAATGCACATTTGCAGGAGAGAGAGACCATTTCAGTGTCAGCAATGTACAGCACAGACAGGGAGCCCAAGAAAAAATGATAGTAGTGCTCCATTTTCAGCAATTGCATAGTGCCCAAGTATGAAAGGGTACTATGGTGATGGTGCAAATGAGGCAAAGGGGGCTGTAGGTGGGACATGTACTGTAGTGGGGGCAGCTGGGGCACAGGGTAGATAGACTGTCACCTAGGTGGCACATAGGAACACAGAAACTGGAAATCAGCAAGACAGTGTCTGACCAAGGTCAAACATTCCCAGTAGTCTGTGTTCCACAGTGTCCCATCCAGGGGGCACGTACCCAGTAGGTACCCCAAACGTCACACAGGAACCACAATGCCTGTAATGGGGCAAGCAGTGCACATCTGGGGAGCACTCTAACCAGGGTCTATGTACCTTCCCAAGATACATCCCAAAATGTTTGTAAACCCCAGCTAAATGAATACCCTTTACTACAGACCCTAGTACGGCAGAGCAGGGTGTGACACGCATTGTCTGAAACATGCATACACCCAGTAATCCAAACTGGGTACACTGTACCCACATTGCATGCCCTAGCCTGTTCACAGTCTGCTGGCATAAGACAATCTACCTACGTTTACCAGGTGCACCCTAGCCAATAGTTGCTAGATCACCAACCTGACACCCCCCCCCCCCAGCCGTCTCTTCCCCATGTGGAAGGGACATAACATTGGCAGCAGTGATGGGGGGGATGTGTAGATGTCCATGTATGCCTCCCCACCCCAGATCCCCACCCTATGCACCCGCCTACCTGCACATTGGATAGCCTGGGACTGCGCACTACCAGCACTGACAGCATATGGGCATGTCAGCGTGGCGGGTGGGCGGGGGTTGTTGTGGCGGAGGGGGCAGCGGCATCCGCCTGCAGCAGACCAAGGTCATGCCCTGTTCCAGTGCGTGGTGTGCAGTGCAACAGACAAGGTCTGTCTGATGAAAAGCAAAGGTAGCCTCAGGGACTGCTCTGCTTTTGTGGCAACAGTGTGGTGCAGTACACCCAGCCAACATGCTTTGGAGCAGAGGGTCACAGGTTCAGGTCCTAGCTGTGGATCTTGCATAGCATGTCTCAATGTTTTACCCTACATTGCAGATACAATATCAACATGTGCAATCTCCAAAGCATCGGCCAACAGGGGTACAAACACCCACACACACAGGCTCCACTATCCAAAGCTTCATGGAGAGTCAGGCCGTTGGCTCCAGCACGGAGCAGCAGTTATCACCAGAGCATGACTACTAGCTCCTGCATGCCTTAGCAATGCCTGCACTGTGATCGGGATGAGTGTGGCGGGCAGGTTTGTCAACCATCCCTATCTTTGCACAATGCTGCAATAGGAGTGTGTGTGTGTGTATGTCTATCCATTGTTTTGTGACTTCCTACTCCTCACTGGGCCCACAATGCGTACACTGTTTCCAGCGTTAGCCTGCAAATGTGCATATTGAGGAGCAAGGTATTGTGGTATGGTCCAGACAGGGCGGTTTGGGAAGGATGCGTCTGCATGGGAGTAGGGCAATGGCTGGGGCATCGTAGTGCCTGACCATCACTTATTTATTTATTTACATTCTCTTATATACCGCATGTACACTTGCATGTACAGGATGGCCACAGCATGCCATGCTGGGAGGACACTCTCACTCTGACCGAGCAGTGACCATAACACGGCTTTGTTTCCACCTAGTGCTATAAAGCACCTGTTTCTAGTGATATCTATGTGTTTTCTCTTCTGAGATCCAATCACTGAGGCACCTGCTGCCTGTCTGTGCTGTATATCCCAATTCTGGGTGCACATAGTTTCTCTGTGAACATGCAATATGGACTGACTAGTGGACTGTCTGCCATTAGTATGTGCATGGCTGGAACACCTGGTGGGGTGCAGCAGGTGCAGTATGCCTGTGCCTTCTGCTGGTGGGTGGCAGCTGAGGCTTTCCAGGCCTACTCCTAGCATTACTGCTGGTCTGGCAGTGCCCTAGTAACAGGTACAGATGTGGCCTACTGGTCCACCCCCCACCCCCCCATCCCCACCTCCCACCCCACCCTTAAGTTAGGGTGCCTTAAAGCCCTTAGGGCACCTTGTCGGCCTTAACGTGCCCTGTTTGTCACCTTAAAGTGCAATTTCCCATTAGCGTGCATTAAACGGCCAAGGTGCCCTTTAACACATGTTAAACAGCCCATTGCTCCCTTTACGCTGGAATGCCCCCATCTGCCCACTGCCTTATATGGCTTTAGGTACGGTAATGCTGCATTTACCGCTGGTAACTTTACCACGGTTTAGTAAACATACCCTTTTGTCTTTTGGGGAAACTGCTATGTACTTGTGGCCTAGATTGGCCACTGTTGGAAACAGGATACTGGGCTTGATAGACCTTGGTCTGACCCAGTATGATATATCTCATGTTCTTATGTTTCTATCCAAATGGCAGATGAAATTTAATGTGGGCAAGTGCAGTTATGCATTTAGGGAAGACAACCTAAACTACAGTTACATGATGCAAGGTTCTATATTAACAATCCCCACTCAGAAAAAGGATCTAAGTGTCTTCACAGATAGTATGTTGAAACCCTCTGCCCAGTGTGCAGCTGCAGCCAATAAAGCAAATAGAATGTTAGGAATCATAATGAAAGGAATAGAAAATAAAATGAAGGATATTATAATGCCTTTATATCACTCCATAGTGCGACTGCACCTTGAATATTGTGTGCAATTCTGGTCACCATATCTTAATAAGGTTGTAGCAGAATTGAAAAAGGAACAGAGAAGAGTGATAAAAATGGCAAAGGGGATAGAAGGATATCCCTATGAGGAAAGACATAAAATTTAAGACTTTTCAGTTTGGAAAATAACCCCAACTGAGTGGAGATATGATAAGGATCTATAAAATAATATTGAAGTGGAATGGGTAAATGTAGATCAGTTCTTTACTTCTTCAAAAAGCGGAAAGACTAGGGGGCACGCAATAAAGCTACAATGTGGCATATTTAAGACTAATTGGATAAAATATTTTTTCACTTAGCAGGTAATCGAACTCTAGAATTCATTACCAGAGGATGTAGTAGCTGAGTTCAAAACAAGTTTGGATCAGTTCCTGGATGAAACGTCCATAAACCATTATTAAAGAGGACTGGGGAAATCCACTGCTTATCCCTAGAACAAGCAGCATGGAATCTGTATACCTTTGAGACCTGAAATGGCCACTGTTGGAAACAGGATACTGGGCTTAATGGACCCTTGGACTGACCCAGTATGGCATATCATGTTCTTAACCCGCACCAACATATCTTCCTAATCCTCCTAAAATCACAGCCCAAATGCTTGTCTATTCTTTTGTCCACTGTGTATGTTGTAGCCCTGCTATGTCATTTATTTTATTTTATTTATTTATTTAACATTTTTATATACTGCCTTTCATGATATCAAGGCAGTTTACATTGAACAAACTGAAATTACATTGAACAGGGCATCACCAGCCATGGGATTTGCAGAAGTCAGATAGGGATAGGTTTCTCTGGCTGCCTATTGAACCTTTGAAGCAGGATTGGCTCAAGTGTGACATGCTGGCTGTTGGTGATTGCTCTTCAAGCCCCCCCCCCCTCCTCCTAGATGGTTCTAGTTCACCTGGACACTCACACAGCAAAAACAGAGTGCACAAATGGCAATTTCTGATAATTTTCCAAGCATGTGCAGTCAATTAGTTGATGCTGGGATAAACTTAAAATTGCAATTTTCATCAATTTTGTTATTCATATGAAAAGTAAAGCACATGCCTAATAATCAGTGCAACTCACTATCTAGATAGTGGCACTGAATGTATGTATTATATTTAAATGCCTTGACTGAGGATTTTTGACCGCAGCATTTCAAAGTTTATAAGTTTATAGATTATGGTTGAATTGCTTATTATTCCGTAGTGTTACCTCTATGTTGTCCATACTACTTTCTATATTTCCTCCTAACATGTGAGTACATTATTGCCTAGACATAATGGATTAATTATTACTAATTATTCTGATCTCTTGCAGAGTTCCCTGGATCTGCAATACATCTGTATATTTTTACATTGGATTCTTTCTCCTCATAGTCTTCCTTTATAAGAATCAGAACTACATTCCTGAATATATCAGGTGAATATATGTATATGTTTAGACAGCATTGAGTATTGAAAAGATCTACTTGGGCAAGTTTTGGAGCTGTCAGGACAAAGTTTGAGCTTTTATTTATTTATTTTCTTTTTCTGTTTTTCTATACCGCTTAGTCTGGGAATCAAAGTGGTTTACATAAAAAATGAAAATTGAACTTTGCTACATGGAACTTAGAACTCACTGTAACTTCTATTAACATATTTACAGATAAACATAGATGTACAGCTATGGACAAGATATATCAAGTTTCTTATCTTGGGGGTTGAGTCATAGACTGCCCGGAGTGTATGTGAGATGGCAGAGACTACCACAAAGCAGCTGGGGACATTTAAGCAGTAACTGTAGTATGGCTGAAAAAGCCCCACGCAGAGAGAAGGTCTGCATAATGGAAGCAAAGATGGCAGATGGACATCCCGAGGACCCATTGAATGCTAACTCTGGGTCAATGGTAGAGGAGGCAACCCGGGCTGTGGTGCATGCACTAGAAAAGAGACTAAGTGAACTAGCATCACCAATGACAACAGTGGTGCATTTGGAGTTCAAGTTTACAGGCTGGTGAGAGCAGGCAGAACAGCGAGTTGGAGCCTTGGAAGACGAGTGGGACAAAGTACAAAACCACTTCAAACATCTGGAGGACCAGCTTCAATGCCAAGCCGATAAAATAGATGATATGGAAAATCAGGGGCGATGGAAGAACTTAAGGTTCATTCATATTGAAGAAAAGGTCACGGACAAAGAGTTCTGGGGATACTTGAAAGCATGGATACCACTTAACCTACAATTGGAAGATGGTGTAGGGCAGACAACTATTGAGCGAGCACACTGCTTGGGCCAGTGGTGCCCCTCGGATAACCAGCCATGGGCAATAATTTTGCGTGGTTTTTGATCTATCACCAAAAAGACTATGTCCTAAGGGTGGCACGTCTGCAGCGGCAGGAGAAACTCAACGCCCACGGCCTGCTCATCTTTCAGGATTTTTCTGCAGGGGTCTCAGTGTGCTGCAGGGAGTATCAGGAGGCCTGCAGCATTTTGGCAGACCACACAGTTCATTTTTTACTGTCCTACCCGGCGTACCTTTGCCTAGACCATAGGGGACAACTAGTAGCACTTCCCACCCCAAAAGAGGCCATGGCGTTTTGCCGAGAGCATTGGCCGGTGAGGGACTCAGCCTCAAGATGACAGTGTTAGAAAGACCATTTATTGGGCACTTTCTGACCTGGAGGAGTTGGGGGTGTGAGTAAAGCTGGCGGTGTGCTGGATTATTACTACACTCCTGCAGAGCATATTGGACCAGGGAATCTGGCTCGAAGCATGAAGACTCCAGTAATTATAATTATAAATTATTATGATTATGTGCAGCCCTGTTGACAAATACACTGTGACCACTTCTCGCACACATCTGCCGGGACTTAAGGCAGAGCTAAAGCCAGTAATCATACCATCTCACTCTTCTATACATGGTTGAGAGCACTCCATGATAGAAGCTGTGCCCATGGATGCATTTCTATAGTCATGCAAAAATAGTGGTGGGCCTGCTTCAGAAAGCGCATGCTCAGTGGGTACATCCAAGAGCCTCTGCTACCTCAGGGCAGGATAACGGCCAATGCTATGTAACTCCCATTCACACCTTTTTATACATTGCTCAACGAGCCTCAGCCCTAGTAGGAGATGCGACAGGGCTTCCATGCTCTTTACCTCCTATCCTCCCCCGCCTGTCGGAAACAGTGTGTGGCTGAAAGCAGTGGGGTTTGCCTTGACTTGATAACACCAGATGCTACTTAGGTTTCGGGGGGTCTTCACTTAATTTCATCTCATTTCATTTCATTTCATTCTATCTCATTCATTCCATTTTATTTAATTCATTCATTTAATTCCTTTATTTACTTTTCCCATTTATTTCATTTATCTCATTTACTTTGCTTATTTCATTATTTATTTCATTTATACGTATCATTCATTCCTACTCTTTATTTATTCACCTCTATTTTATAAACTTTATGTTTGGTATTTTATCTTTATTTTTTTTAACTTTATATATCTTTATTTATCTTATCTTGCTTAGTTTTATTCATTTTAGTGGGTTTTATGTTATGTGAAGTGGTCTGCAATATGTAACTCTCATCCACACTTTTTCCATTTATTGTTACGTTAGCTTCGGTCTTAGTAGGGTCATGACAGGCGCTCTATGTTTTTTACCCCCTCTTATCCCACCCCTGCTTTTCGGATACCCTGCAAGGCTGAAAGCAATGGGGATTGATTTGCTTTGCCAATATCAGATATTACTTAATTGATTTTAATTTAAGTTAAATTTAATTTAATTTATCTCATTTTAATTTACTTTAATATAATTTATGCTACCTGTATGATGGGACTTTATGTGAATTTAAATGACTTTATGTACTCCATTTGGAGTTATCTCCACCTGACTGACCTGACTGCCCATTAGAGGGACTGGGGTCAAATGACTGCAACCCCATGAGGGATATAAGGGAATTTATTGGGTTGAGCGGGTTGGGTAGGGATGGGGGGGGGGCTAGTTTGGTGAGGGGCATACTGACACTAGATCTGACTTGGTATGAATGTAGGTAAGGGTGATCGAGGGGGAGTGAATGTGGAATGCTTGGACAAGTGGAGAGGGAGGAATAGTCAGCATGTGGGATAAGTAGGGGGGGTCCTACAAGTCACAGACTCACAAGTAGGGGTCCTTACAGGGATGGTTAAGGAACTGAAGGAGTAGGGGTTAAGGGGAGATAGAGGCTGTTTGACCACAAGCTGGAGGGGTGGCCAACAACCTCACCTTAGGAATAAAGAGCAAATGAATAATGCAGACAGCATACTAGAATATTTTGGGGGAGAGACGCAAAGGGTAGGGAATGGGTTGGGGAAGGGGGAGAAGGATCCATGGAGATTAGATTGCGTGGCTGGAGTGATGGTATGCATGGTGAGAGTTTGTTATGAGTTGCTGCGTGCTGGGGGTTTTTGGTGGGAGGTGCAGGACCCAGACTGTGGGGGGGGGGGGGGCACACACCTATATTGTGCATTTAAGGCAGTAGATGTACTGTCTGGGATGATGGGTAAAGAACTAAGTTGGCCTCATGGAATGTGTGTGGGATGGGATCCCACATTAAGTGTTATAAGGTGCTGCAGCAGCAGCTACAAGCAAATCGTGTTGATGTCTCCCTGATCCAAGAAACACACCAATCGGCAGAGGAGATGCACCTACAGTCAGGAAAAAGGTTAGATATGGCAATACTGATAGCCAAGGGCTTAGGATGGGAGAAAAAGATAGTGGAGGAAGATATGTGTTCACTCAGGGCACCGCCTGTGGGCGATCAGTGGTGTTCGGAGCTATTTATGCTCCTAATGTCTACAATACAGGCTTTTACAAGCACCTAACCTGTTGCATTGTTGGGTTCACAGACTGTCCAGTGATACTGGGGGAAGACTATAATTGCATCCTGGATGTCGCAGTAGACAGATTGCAGGGGGAGGGGGGTGGCATTCTCGATCATCGTAGCACACGGTGGTTCTCAGTTATATGCAATGGATATGATCTATTGGATGTATGGTGAACTCTGCATTCTGGAGAACGGGCAAATAATGTTTGGCTAAAATGAAAGCATTTGAACAAGAAGGTTTTACAGCTGGAACGTGACTTTGGGGTGGCCCGAAAGGGACATGCACCCAACCCAAGTATGGTGTCTAAGACTCAGGTCACTGCCCTACAGGCTGAATCAAACATGCTCCTCTATCAATGCACTAAAAAGTCAATACTGTACTGCCAATATAAGTTGTACCTTTATGGCAACAGAGCAGGCAAGTTGTCTTCACTGATTCGAGTGGGGGGGGGGGGGCAGCTCGAGCCATCTGGGTGCCCTTCAAGATAATGATGAGAACTTGTGATCGACAGTGGCAGGAGTGGATAAAATATTTTGTGATTTTTACAAGCGGCTCTACCAGGTGGACCAGCCAGGCAATTACACAGGGATAGTATCTTCAGGCCTGTAATCTTCCGAAATTGACAGATGCCCAGTTGGCAACTCTAAATAGCCCCATATCCCCACAGGAGTTTCAGAGTGGTATCAAAGGACTTAAGGGGGTTGAGTTCTGGAACCTGATGATCTTTGGGGTGAAATCTACAAATGAATGGGGAACAAGGTAGTGATACCTATGGCGGAGTACTATGCAGATCTAGCTAATCGAGGTTTGTTCCCTTATGAACCAAATAAAGCATTGATAACAGTCCTCCTCAAACCAGGGAAGAATCCCTCATTACCTAGTTCCTACTGACCAATTTCATTGCTGAATGTATACATAAAACTCATGGCAAAAATCCTAGTGGATCAACCAAAAAAGTCCCTTAGTAACCCCCTATCACTATAATTCAAAATCGTACAAAACAAAACTCAAAAATATCTCAACACTCAAAAATAGACTTGAACGGACCTCAGGTTTTGCTCACCCTCCATTTGGCGAATTATATCACCATAGGGAAATGGCAGACACTGACATCACAGGTCCTTAGCCTAAACTATTTACGCCCTTTATTATAATAAATATTTAAAGTTTATTTAAGAACCTCTACACGCCACCTAAAAATCCTAGTGGACCATTTGGCACCCTACCTACCAGAGCTGGTGCATCCAAACCAGGTAAGATTCATGAGAGACTGATGTATAGCATACAGTATGCGCCGGGTCTTGGCATTGATATGTGTCAGCATTGGAGAAGCACTGTCATTTGTGTTGATAAGTTTCGATGCTGAAAAGGCCTTTGACCGGGTGAGTTGGAATTTTATGTACTAGGTCCTGAAGACGATAGGTTTTCAAGGCATCTTTGTTGAGAATATCCGGCTGTTATACTCAAATCCAAGGGGTGCGATTATGGTAAATGGGAGTCTGACATCTGACTTCCCACTATGTAGAGGTACAAGACAGGGTTGCCCCTCTTCCCCCCTACTTTTCATGTTAACCCTTGAACCTCTTCTGTGTCGCATTTGGTCAGCGAAGGACTTGCAAGGGATTAAAGTAGGCACAGATGAGTTCTATGTAGCTGCCTTTGCCGATGACTTGCTAATATACCTGAATGATCCCACTCAGGGCCTCCCAGTGCTCCTAAGCATTTTTGAGAAATATGGGAAATTGTGCTGAAATTAAACCTTGGTAAATCAGAGGCGCTTCCACTTGATCCAACTATCCCTCAACTCGGTCGGGTGTTTTCCCGTTGCAGTGGGCAGAAGGAAAATTTAAATACCTGGGGGTCCAGCTCCAAGCTTGCTTATCTGATTTATATAGGTTAAATGTATCTAGTTTTTTGGCAGATCATGGGCGACAGGCACAATGGTGGGACCTCCCCTTGGGGCTGGGTGGGAGGATAGCATTATTTAAAATGGTCCTCTTTTCAAGGTGGTTGTACCTTTTGCAGATGTTGTCACTGATGCTCAAGCAGCGGGATATCTGCACCTTTGAAAAACATACCAATATTCTTCTATGGAGAAGGCATAGACCCCAGGTGCAACTCGTGATTCTACAGCACCCCTATGACCAAGGGGGAATGAGCTTCCCAGATGTGGGTAGGTACAATATGGTGTGTGCATGCTAAGATATGTTTGTGACTGTCTATGGGACATAGAGGACTATACACCTGTGAGGTGGGAAAAAGCCCTGGCGGGTCCTCTGCATCTGCACTACATCCTCCATGCAGCATCGATCCATAAGGTATCATCCACTGTTTGGACTGTCCTTTTCGCCCCGATCTGATGTGCATAGTGCTACATCTGTAAGTTACTGGGATGGAATGTGCTCAGTTCCCCATTTCTTCTGCTGAGAGATAATATTCAATTTCCCCCCCCCCCCTCGATTGGAAGGGGTAGGTTTTGCACAATGGGATCGAACGGGGATCATGAACCTGGAACATGTGGTTTCCAAGAAAGGGGCTCCAGCAACATTCACACTAATGCATAAACAATATGGGCTGACATCGGATGAATTTTGATATTTGCAGGTCTGGAGCTATGTCAGTAGTTTGCCCCACGAATCACTGTAGGGGAGTGTGTGCTCCAGACTGGGTGGAGAAAGTTGGACTCATATCATTCACTTGCACAAAGTCCTGGTAGAAGTGAGCCCAAGTGTATAAGAAGAGGATCTAACCAGGGCTTGGACTCAGGACTTGGGACAGCGTGAGGATACGGCGGAGGTTATGATGGCTTTTGCACAGATCCCTTCGCTGAGTGTATCTGTGGAACACCAGGATATGCAATATAAGTTACTCTGCTGCCTGTATTTTGTCGCAAGATGAGTGTGGAGAGCAGGTATTGCACCTTTGGACCAATGCCCCAGGTGTGGAGCGTATGCAATGACTTTAGAACACATGTTTTGTCATTGTGAGTGTGTACAGAAGTACTGGATACCTCAAAAAATGCATGGTGATGGACCTTATTCTCCCACCCTTTACCCTGGTCCTAGACATATGGATAAAGGAGAGCTTGGAAGATATGGGACAATATCTCGGGGGTGGTTGAGTTTAGTCTTGGCGATGGCCCATAAGGTTGTCCTACATAAATGGCTGTTGCCAGGAGAACCTACCTATGGCCAGTGGTATATAGGTCTGCATGACTTGCTTCTATTGGAGAAGGAGAGCGCATGTGGGCATGCCCAATGATAGAAGGCCTTTCTTGAAGGGTGGGGCCCACACCTTCAGTCTTTGGTGTCCCATGCGCACAGTAGGGTGCTGAACCATTGTGCATGAATGCTAAGCTGGAAGTAGGTATGAGTGAGAATGTGGATACCGGTCTCCATGGGTCCTGGGGGGAAAGAGGGAAGGGGAGTTAGGGGAGCAAGTAGAAGACAGGGCTGGGAGAGAAGGGTAGAGTATGCTAATAAAGAGTTCAAAGGGGGGGTGAAGAAACAACACCCCAGAGAACTCAGTAGTCTCTTAATAACTGGGAGGTTCGAGGGAGAGCAAGGGTAGAGGGGAAGGGTAGAAAATTTTCAAAATGTGGAAAATTCAAACAGTGGAATGTTCCTTTCTTGTTCCTGGTTGAAGAAGTAGAACGCCGGTTGCATGTTTGGCTCAACAGTAGTCCTGGAAATTCAGTGAAATATGTTGTTCCCCCCTTTTATATTGTATTAATATTGGGGGCCATTCTGAACAGCAAATAATGGGGATGGATGTCCCGTTTTGATGTCCATCCCTGTTATTCGCTTCCCTGCCAGTCCCAATCAAAAGCTCTCTGTACAAACAGCGTGTTTGTACAGGGAAGCCTAGACTGGGGCAAGAGGGGGTGTTCTGGAGGCAGAGTGAGGGTAGGGCATGGGCAGACCGTGACCACAGACGTGCGTTTTGTTTTGTTTTTTTTTGCGAAAGGATAGGAAGTGTTTTGAATAATGTCGGGACGCGGCAAGCAGGGTGGAAAAGCTCGGGCTAAGGCGAAGACGCGGTCTTCTCGCGCAGGGCTGCAGTTTCCCGTCGGCCACGTGCACAGACTGCTACGGAAGGGCAACTACGCTGAGCGTGTTGGCGCCGGAGCCCCGGTCTATCTGGCGGCGGTGCTGGAGTATCTCACGGCTGAGATCCTGGAGCTGGCTGGTAATGCAGCGCGGGATAACAAGAAGACCCGCATCATCCCCAGGCACTTGCAGCTCGCTATTCGCAATGATGAAGAGTTGAACAAGCTGCTGGGGAGAGTCACCATCGCCCAGGGAGGCGTCCTTCCCAACATCCAGGCTGTGCTGCTGCCCAAGAAAACAGAGAGCCACAAAGCGGCCAAGAGCAAGTAAAGCTGAGAGGACCTCCAGACCTGAAACCCAAAGGCTCTTTTCAGAGTCTGCTTTTCTCTGATCAGAGAAGAGCAGTGCTTTTTACAGTGCTCTGCTAAAGAAGTGGATATTGCCTCCTGTGACACCTTGCTGTGAGTTCTAGCTGTTTATTAATTATTGATTGTTTGTCTAACTGTTTATTTAATTATTTATTGTTTGTCTTAGTGGTGTGCTAGTTCAGCCTTCTCAGTTATAACTTACCTTGCCTCTCTCAACTAACTGGGCTTTGTGTGGTAGCCAGGTTAACTGTCCTTTTTACATTAAATCTCTCTCCCCAGAGCCTGCTGTGTGTTAAACTTTTTTTCCTGTCCTAGCCTGCCTGAGTGAATCCTCCCCCTCCCCCCCTGCTGAGGTATTGTGTAGCCTTCTTCCTGTTTCCCCCACGTATGCATAGTCTGTTTTAGTCTGCTTTTCTCTGATCAGAGAAGAGCAGTGCTTTTTACAGTGCTCTGCTAAAGAAGTGGATATTGCCTCCTGTGACACCTTGCTGTGAGTTCTAGCTGTTTATTAATTATTGATTGTTTGTCTAACTGTTTATTTAATTATTTATTGTTTGTCTTAGTGGTGTGCTAGTTCAGCCTTCTCAGTTATAACTTACCTTGCCTCTCTCAACTAACTGGGCTTTGTGTGGTAGCCAGGTTAACTGTCCTTTTTACATTAAATCTCTCTCCCCAGAGCCTGCTGTGTGTTAAACTTTTTTTCCTGTCCTAGCCTGCCTGAGTGAATCCTCCCCCTCCCCCCCCCTGCTGAGGTATTGTGTAGCCTTCTTCCTGTTTCCCCCACATGTGCATAGTCTGTTTTAGTCTGCTTTTCTCTGATCAGAGAAGAGCAGTGCTTTTTACAGTGCTCTGCTAAAGAAGTGGATATTGCCTCCTGTGACACCTTGCTGTGAGTTCTAGCTGTTTATTAATTATTGATTGTTTGTCTAACTGTTTATTTAATTATTTATTGTTTGTCTTAGTGGTGTGCTAGTTCAGTCTTCTCAGTTATAACTTACCTTGCCTCTCTCAACTAACTGGGCTTTGTGTGGTACCCCCCTCCCCCCTGCTGAGGGTTCAGGACAGGGTAACTTGTAACTGCCCTCTTTAATAGGACTTATCTCCCTCCCCAGCACCCACCCACCCCTGGGGTAATTGTAGTTTTATAGGTACTTGCACATCATTGAGGAAAGGGGCTGCTCTCAGGTGCAGCTCGTTATCCAAATCAATCATACACAGAGGACCTGAGATTAATTACTGAAGCTTCAGGTACATTTACTGAAGCTTCAGGTACACAAGGTGTATTAGGGGTATTAGATACACTTTTATTGGTATAAGCATCTACACCAATCCTTATTATATAGAGAATTTAAAAGACCTAAACACAAGCTTTAAACTAAGATGCAGACAGAAGTCCAGCAACGAGATGGGGGTTCTCCGGTCTTTTGCATTGAGTGTCACATGTATGATTTTCTCCCAGTTGGTGAGAGGTCTTACGTATGCACTAAGTGCAAAGAACTCTTTGCTCTCAGGGAACGAGTCCGTTCTCTAGAGGCTAGAGTAGCAGACCTGGAAGACGTAAGAAAGACAGAGAAGTACATGGACGAGACCTACGCTATCAGAGTATAGAAAGACTAGGGGACATGTAATGAAGCTACAGGGTAAACTATTTAAGCAAATAAGAGAAAATATTTTTTCACACAACGTGTTATCAAACTCTGGAATCTGTTACCGGAGGATGTAGTAAGGACTGTTAGTATAGCTGGGTTTAAAAAAGGTCCCACCTCCAGTCTGGCAGCATCCCTGTTGCCATGGAGGAGAGAGGTCACGTGACAGGAGAGCATCACCCTGGTGTGGCAGGAAGTGATCCTGTAACTAGGACCTGTCCTCCAAGTGATGTAAAACCCTCTCGCACCGAGGACGTTTCTCCAGGGCCATGTCCCCACGAGGGGAGGGTCAGGACAGCTGTTATAGTTGGTGATTCAATCATTAGGAATGTAGATAGCTGGGTGGCTGGTGGACGTGAGGATCGCCTGGTAACCTGCTTGCCTGGTGCGAAGGTAGCGGACCTCATGCACCGCCTAGATAGGATCATAGATAGTGCTGGGGAGGAGTCTGCTGTCTTGGTACATGTTGGTACCAATGACATAGGAAAATGTGGTAGGGAAGTTCTGGAGGCTAAATTTAAGCTTTTAGGTAGGAAGTTGAAATCCAGAACTTCCAGGATAGCGTTCTCCGAAATGCTTCCTGTTCCACGTGCAGGACCCAAAAGACAGGCAGAGCTCCGGAGTCTCAATGCGTGGATGAGACAATGGTGCAAGGATGAGGGTTTTGGATTTGTTAGGAACTGGGGAACATTCTGGGGAAAGGGGGGGCTCTTCCGAAGGGTTGGGCTTCACCTTAATCAGGATGGGACCAGACTGCTGGCATTAACCTTTAAAAAAGAGATAGAGAAGCTTTTAAACTAGAAAATAGGGGAAAGCCGACAGTCACCCAGGAGTGCAATTCTGTGTGCAATTCTGGTCACCGTATCTTAAAAAGGACATAGCGTTATTAGAAAAAGTACAGAGAAGAGCCACCAAATTGGTGAAGGGGATGGAAGGCTACTCCTATGAAGAGAGGCTAAGAAGGTTAGGGCTCTTTAGCCTGGAGAAGAGACGGCTGAGGGGAGATATGATAGAGGTCTATAAATTAATGAATGGAGTGGAACGGATAAACGTGGATCAATTGTTTACGCTATCAGAGTATAGAAAGACTAGGGGACATGTAATGAAGCTACAGGGTAAACTATTTAAGACAAATAAGAGAAAATATTTTTTCACACAACGTGTAATCAAACTCTGGAATCTGTTACCGGAGGATGTAGTAAGGACTGTTAGTATAGCTGGGTTTAAAAAAGGTTTGGACAAGTTCCTGGAGGAAAGGTCCATAAACCACTATTAAAAAGGGACCCAGGATATCAATGCTTGACCCAGTACAAGCATTGTGGAACCTGTCTTTTGGGGATATTGCTAGGTACGTATAACCTAGATTGGCCACTGTTGGAAACAGGATACTGGGCTTGATGGACCTCGGTCTGACCCAGTATGGCATGTCTTATGTTCTTATGTTCTTATGTACGTCCAGGGCCGTGAACTTAGACGGGGGACTTATTCCACTGCAGAGGTGGAATAAGACCTCCTGGACATTGGGAGATGATTCTGCCGGGCCTGAAAACAAAAGTAGAGGGTGCAGTTCCCTGCAGCCGGACCCTGGCCATGTGAGGCCGGATAGAATGTCTGGCTGTGGGGAAAGGAGGATTTTGGCGGCAGCTGACATTCGCGGCTCCTTAATGATGGAGCCGTGGTGCCATGGTGGCGGGACGCCGTGGCACTGCGGCTCCATTCAGGAGCCTGGCTGAGGAAGCCAGGCATGTGGCTGGTCGTGTAGGCCATTCAGAATCGGCGCCCAGCGTTCACGTCCAGGCCATAGACCTGATTCTTATCCCGTGGGCACGCCCTGCAGGATCAGAATCAGATCTACCTATAGGCATCCCGATTCAGATCGGCCGCAAAGGGGACTGGATGGCCTGATTCGAACATACCTCACTGCATATCTGTTTCACGCTGGAAATGGACTTTGAGTTTGTTAATAATGCCGGTTATGGTATTGATGTATTGATGTATTGCTTTATTAATAAAGAGATTTAAGCATAAATAAGTGGAGCAGTTCTAAAGAGGGTGTATTGAGCGTATGTGGGTGTTCAGTGTCCAGTGAAGGTTACTTGCAGGTATGACTTGCTCGCTCTCTGTTATCTAAGAACATAAGAACATAAGACATGCCATACTGGGTCAGACCGAGGTCCATCAAGCCCAGTATCCTGTTTCCAACAGTGGCCAATCTAGGTCATACGTACCTAGCAATATCCCCAAAAGACACAGGTTCCACAATGCTTGTACTGGGTCAAGCATTGATATCCTGGGTCCCTTTTTAATAGTGGTTTATGGACCTTTCCTCCAGGAACTTGTCCAAACCTTTTTTAAAACCAGCTATACTAACAGCCCTTACTATATCCTCCGGTAACAGATTCCAGAGTTTGATTACACGTTGAGTGAAAAAATATTTTCTCTTATTTGTCTTAAATCGTTTACCCTGTAGCTTCATTACATGTCCCCTAGTCTTTCTATATTCTGATAGCGTAAACAATTGATCCACGTTTATCCGTTCCACTCCATTCATTAATTTATAGACCTCTATCATATCTCCCCTCAGCCGTCTCTTTTCCAGGTTAAAGAGCCCTAACCTTTTTAGCCTCTCTTCATAGGAGTAGCCTTCCATCCCCTTCACCAATTTGGTGGCTCTTCTCTGTACTTTTTCTAATAACGCTATGTCCTTTTTAAGATACGGTGACCAGAATTGCACACAATATTCAAGGTGCGGTCGTACCATGGAGCGATACAGAGGCATAATAATATCCTTCGTTTTATTCTTCATCCCTTTCCTTATGATACCTAGCATTCTATTTGCTTTCTTGGCCGCCGCTGCACACTGGGCGGAGGGTTTTAACATGTTATCCACGATGACTCCTAAATCTTTTTCCTGGGTGGTGGTTTCTAATGTGGAGCCTTGAATCGTGTAACTATAGTGTGGGTTGTTCTTTCCTAGGTGCATAACTTTGCACTTGTCCACATTAAATTTCATCTGCCATTTGGATGCCCAGTCTTCCAATTTATCCTGATCCTCCTGAAGTTTTCCACAATCCTCTTGGGTTTTAACAACTTTAAACAGTTTTGTGTCATCTGCAAATTTGATAACCTCACTAGTTATTTCCTTTTCCAGGTCATTTATGAATATGTCAAAAAGTAGCGGACCCAGTACAGATCCCTGGGGTACTCCACTATTCACCTTTTTCCATTGGGAATATTGGCCATTTAGTCCTACCCTCTGCTTTCTATCTTTTAACCAGTTCCTGATCCACAATAGTACACTGCCTCCTATCCCATGACTTTTTAGCTTCGCCAAAGGTCTCTGATGGGGGACCTTGTCAAAAGCTTTCTGAAAGTCCAGATACACTATATCAACCAACTCACCTTTGTCTACCTGTTTATGCACACCTTCAAAAAAACATATCAGATTAGTAAGACAAGATCTTCCTTGTCTAAAGCCATGTTGGCTGTCTCCCATTAGGCCATGACTATCTACATGCTGTGTAATTTTGTTCTTTATGATGGTTTCTACCATTTTCCCTGGTACTGACGTCAGGCTCACCGGTCTGTAATTTCCCGGGTCACCCCTGGAACCCTTTTTAAAAATTGGCGTTACGTTGGCGACCCTCCAATCTTCAGGTATTACAGATGATTTTAATGAAAGTTCACAGATTACCAATAGCAGGTCTGCAATCTCATATTTCAGTTCTTTCAACATTCTGGGATGTATACCATCCGGTCCAGGTGATTTGCTACTATTCAGTTTATCAAATAGTTGTAATATATCTTCCCGGTGTAGCGATATTTCTCTCAATTCCTCTGTAGTATCACCTTTAAATACCACTTCAGTCTTGGGTAACATCCCTACATCTTCCTCAGTAAAGACCGAAGCAAAGAATTCATTCAGTCTCTCCGCTATAGCCTTGTCTCCTCTTACTGCCCCTTTTACCCCTCTATCATCTAATGGTCCAGTTGACTCTCTCACAGGCCTTTGGCTACGAATGTACTTGAAAAAGTCTTTATTTCGTGTTTTTGCTTCCGTAGCAAGTTTCTTCTCAAATTCCCGCTTTGCCTGCCTTATCAATGCTTTGCATTTAACTTGCCAGTGCTTGTGCTGTTTCCAGTTTTCATCATTTGGCTCTTTTTTCCATTTCCTGAAGGTTGCTTTTTTGGCAGCAACAGCCTCTCTGACCTCACCTTTAAACCATGCTGGCAGTTTTTTGGACTTTCTTCCACTTTTCTTAATGCGTGGAATACAGCTGGTCTGGGCTTCGAGGATAGTATTTTTAAATAACACCCAAGCTTCCTGTAAGTCTTTAACCTTTGGAACCGCTCCTTTTAGTTTTTTCCTAACTATATTCCTCATTCTATCATAGTCTCCCTTTTGAAAGTTAAAAGGTAGTACTGTGGATTCCTTTATTATCTGTCCTCCACTAATTAAATCAAACATGATCATACTATGATCACTATTGCCAAGTGGTCCCAACACCCTTATTTCTTGCACCAGATCTGGCGTTCCACTAAGGACTAGGTCCAGTATGGCTTCCCCTCTGGTCGGTTCATGAACCAGCTGCTCCAAGAAGCAGTCATTTATTTCATCTAGAAACTTTATCTCTTTAGCTTGTCCTGCTGTGACACTGACCCAGTCGATACCGGGGTAATTGAAATCACCCATTATTACTGCTCTGTTGTGACTTTTGTTAGCTTCCTTGATTTCTTTGAGCATTTCATCATCCATTTGTTCATTCTGGCCAGGCGGTCGATAGTATACTCCCACTGCCATCACCTTCCCCTTCATAAATGGAATTTCAATCCATAGAGATTCTACAGCAAATTTTGTTCCCTGCAAAACTTTAATCCTTTCTGACTCAATGCCCTCTCTAACATAGAGCGCAACCCCTCCACCAATTTGATCAGCTCTATCATTACGATATAGTTTGTATCCAGGTATCACAGTGTCCCACTGGTTATCCTCCTTCCACCATGTCTCTGAGAGTGCAATCATATCTAACCTCTCATTTAATGCTATATATTCTAACTCTCCCATCTTATTGTTTAGACTTCTAGCATTGGCATACAAGCATTTTAGAGACTGTATTTTATTAATATTAATCTGGCTATTGGTAGGCATGGGTAATTTGGAATCTTTATGCTCTGTCTGCTCCTTACTCAAGGGCATTTGGGCTACTATACTCCCTTTTGGAACCTCACTGCTTTTGGTAGTATCCTTCAAGGATACCTTCGTCCGAACCATGCGCTCCTGGGTGACTGTCGGCTTTCCCCTATTTTCTAGTTTAAAAGCTTCTCTATCTCTTTTTTAAAGGTTAATGCCAGCAGTCTGGTCCCATCCTGAATAAGGTGAATCCCATCCCTTCGGAAGAGCCCCCCCTTTCCCCAGAATGTTCCCCAGTTCCTAACAAATCCAAAACCCTCATCCTTGCACCATCGTCTCATCCACGCATTGAGACTCCGGAGCTCTGCCTGTCTTTTGGGTCCTGCACGTGGAACAGGAAGCATTTCGGAGAATGCTATCCTGAAAGTTCTGGATTTCAACTTCCTACCTAAAAGCTTAAATTTAGCCTCCAGAACTTCCCTACCACATTTTCCTATGTCATTGGTACCAACATGTACCAAGACAGCAGACTCCTCCCCAGCACTATCTATGATCCTATCTAGGCGGTGCGTGAGGTCTGCTACCTTCGCACCAGGCAGGCATGTTACCAGGCGATCCTCACGTCCACCAGCCACCCAGCTATCTACATTCCTAATGATTGAATCACCAACTATAACAGCTGTCCTGACCCTCCCCTCATGGGGACATGGCCCTGGAGAGACGTCCTCGGTGCGAGAGGATTTTACATCACCTGGAGGACAGGTCCTAGTTACAGAATCACTTCCTGCCACACCAGGGTGATGCTTTCCTGTCACGTGACCTCTCTCCTCCATGGCAACAGGGATGCTGCCAGACTGGAGGTGGGACTTCAGGACTATATCCCTGTAGGTCTCGTCCATGTACTTCTCTGTCTTTCTTATGTCTTCCAGGTGTGCTACTCTAGCCTCTAGAGAACGGACTCGTTCCCTGAGAGCAAAGAGCTCCTTGCACTTAGTGCATATGTAAGACCTCTCACCAACTGGGAGAAAATCATACATGTGACACTCAATGCAAAAGACCGGAGAACCCCCATCTCGTTGCTGGACTTCTATCTGCATCTTAGTTTACAGCTTGTGTTTAGGTCTTTTAAATTCTGTATATAATAAGGATTGGTGTAGATGCTTATACTAATAAGAGTGTATCTAATACCCCTAATACACCTTGTGTACCTGAAGCTTAATTAATTAATCTTAGGTCCTCCGTGTATGACTGATTTGGATAAAGAGCTGCACCTGAGAGCAGCCCCTTTCCTCTAAGATGTGCAAGTACCTATAAAACTACAATTACCCCAGGGGTGGGTGGGTGCTGGGGAGGGAGGGAGGGAGATAAGTCCTATTAAAGAGGGCAGTTACAAGGTACCCTGTCCTGAACCCTCAGCAGGGGGGAGGGGGGTGCCACACAAAGCCCAGTTAGTTGAGAGAGGCAAGGTAAGTTACAGCTGAGAAGGCTGAACTAGCACACCACTAAGACAAACAATAAATAATTAAATAAACATTTAGACAAACAATAAATAATTAAATAAACAGCTAGAACTCACAGCAAGGTGTCACAGGAGGCAAATATCCACTGTCTAGCAGAACACTGTAAAAGCACTGCTCTTCTCTGATCAGAGAAAAGCAAACTAAAACAGACTATGCACACGTGGAGGAAACAGGAAGAAGGCTACACAATACCTCAGCAGGGGGGGGGAGGGGGAGGATTCACTCAGGCAGGCTAGGACAGGAAAAAGGTTTAACACACAGCAGGTTCTGGGGAGAGAGATTTAATTTAAAAGGAACAGTTAACCTGGCTACCACACAAAGCCCAGGTAGTTGAGAGAGGCAAGGTAAGTTACAGCTGAGAAGGCTGAACTAGCACACCACTAAGACAAACAATAAATAATTAAATAAACAGTTAGACAAACAATAAATAATTAAATAAACAGCTAGAACTCACAGCAAGGTGTCACAGGAGGCAAATATCCACTGTCTAGCAGAGCACTGTAAAAGCACTGCTCTTCTCTAATCCATGCTATCCCTAACTTCACTTCCACTCTTCAGCTGAGCTTTTAGATTTTCTCTAAATAACTTAATGGCCATGCAAAATTTAGCCACCGCTAAAGAGGCAGCACTGGAGACATTCTGGAAATGATATTCAGTATTATCCAGATGCTTTAAACCTTCAAACCATATAAATTTCACTGAGCTGGATATTAAGCAGCAATAACACAGTGCTGCTGAATATCCCTGGGTGCCACCACTACACACCCCAATGCTAAGCATCGGGGCATATAGCAGTGGCACCTGTCGCTAACCTGGCAGTGGCGATATTGAGCTGCTGCTTGATTAGTGATACATGGCAAAAGGCAGGCACAGGAAACCCTGGCTTAACTTTCAGTGTATTGCTAACTGGGCAGTAGTTCAATATAGCTGCTGCTTGGTTAGCGAGTTGCAAATGTGGCTAACCTTGATATTCAATGCTGAGGTTGGATATCACCGGATTTAGATTTCAGTGCTAGTGATTAGCTGCGTTAGCAGTGCTAGTCATAAGTGCTGAATATTTCCCCCCACCCACCATGATTTTTGGTGCCTCTAAAAGGGAATAGGCAGATATGATCATTTTCAAATGATTTACCCAGGTAACCAAGTAGTTACTCAGGTTTAAATATGTCTTCTCTCAGTGCAGATAAGGATTAACCCTTTGATGTGCTATAAAAAGGAGCATACGACAAGAAGCCATCCTCTGCAATCGGACTCTCCATCTTCTCTGATCCCCCTCACAGCCATCGGGGCAGCAGCGGCAGTGGGACAGTACTCCTCCCCCTAAAGAACTTCCAATCGGGAGGCCAGCAAGCCGATATAAAAAGGAGCACGCTATAGGCGTGCCCACGCCTGGCAGTCCCACACCTGAGGGCCTCGCCAGAGGGCCCTTTGGCGTGGCCCTTAGGCGTGGACCACATACCAACACCAATATAACCTCTCCAGGAAAGAACACTTCCGCCTGTTAGAGCTCTTCAGAAGGGGAACCCTCACCCTGTACTGGAAACTCTCAGACACTTAATATAAATTACAGAGGATAAAAGGACAGCCATTGAGGGACAGACCAGAGGACACCAGCAGTAGAATCACTATCGAGGGACAGACCAGAGGACGCCAGCAGCAGAATCGCCATCGAGGGACAGACCAGAGGACGCCAGCAGTAGACTCGCCATCGAGGGACAGACCAGAGGATGCCAGCAGTAGAATCGCCATCGAGGGACAGACCAACAAATACCACCTCTTCCCGCTCCAGCCACAGCTTCCCCGATCGGGGTCGAGCCAGCTAGTACTGGAACGAGCCTGCCTGCAGTACCTGCCTCCTCTTGCCCAACCGGGGCCTGCATCAGAGGATAAAAGGAAGCGCCATCGAGGGACAGACCAGGGGATGCCAGCAGTAGAATCGCCATTGAGGGACAGACCAGAGCACGCCATCAGCAGAATCGCCATCGAGGGACAGACCAGAGGACGCCAGAGTAGAATCGCCATCGAGGGACAGACCAGCGGATACCACCTCTTCCCACTCCAGCCACAGCTCCCCCGATCTAGGTCGAGCCAGCAGGTACTGGAACGAGCCTGCCTGCAGTACCTGCCTCCTCCTGCCCAACCGGGACCTGCATCAGAGGATAAAAGGAAGCGCCATTGGGTGCGACCGTGCCTGAGGGCCTCACCAGAGGGCCCTTGAGCACGGCCCTTAAGTGGGGCATGGAGGCGGACACAAACTTATCCTCCCTGGAACAACCCATCCCTCCGCAAACGCTACAAAATCCCCGAACAAACACAGGACAAAATAACAGGGAATCCCTCCAAGGATCTGCATTATCGGCGCTTTAGCGTGGCCCATAGGCGGCAGCCTGTGGAGCAGCACAACTTAAAATCAAACCTTCTCACAAAAGCTACAAGGTAAGAATGGAAAAGCATCACCATAAGATACCAGCTCCTAGTAAGTAAAATTACTACCTCTATCAAGAGACTTATCGCTTAATGTTGTACACTCTCAGACATTATACTTGTACCGTATAAATAGTATAACCAGTTTTATGTTTGTATGCTATGAAATATCATATCTATGCTTGTACGTAGGAAACACCACAGATTGATCTAAGATTTGCTTTGTATGAAACACCAAACATACACACAATCCAAAAGACCCACTCACCAATCTCACACACCATCCTAAAAACTCAATCTACACTCCTCCATAAACACAACTCATTTACATAATCACAATGCTAACTACCAATACAAAACATAACGCAAAGATGACAATCATGAATCAATTAGCAACAAGACTGCTAATGCTCCTCTACATTGTAATATCAACTTCTATGTTAATTCATAGCCTAAACCCATCAAATACCTACAACATACCTGCAATATACAACCCAAACAGATACCTCGATATCTCCACCTTTCACCTTGCAGTATGGAACTCCACAATAACCACCGCAGCCACCTCAACTCATAACATAAAACATACCACAAAAAGTCTAAACAGTAAAAATGCGCCATGGTACAACCCAGAAATAAAACAACTTAGGACAGAGCTACGCAAAGCTGAACGCAAATGGCGCATAGCTAAAACAAAAACTCTCAAAGACAATTACCTAAACACTCTGACAATATACAGAGAATGTATAAACGCCAAAAACCATTACTATTCTAGTCAACTAACAAAAGCACTCAACCGCCCAAGAGAGCTTTTTAAAATCATTAAATCACTAACTGACAATACTGCCAACAAAAACCCTACTGATCAGGTCATCTCACCCCAAACCCTTGCCACCTACTACGAGAATAAACTAAAACAAACCTCATCCCCAACAATAACACAAAGTCCAATCTCATCCACACAAATAAAGCAATGGTCTACATTCTACCCCATAGATAAAGACATGCTAAAACACCACCTTATCTAAACTAAACACAGCTGCTTTATACCTAGACCCATGTCCAGTACACTGGATAAACGAATCCACCCCTGAACTCTCTTTATTCATCCTACCCATAGTAAACTTATCACTGCAGAACGGCTACCTACCAGCTCCACTCAAACATGCACAAATCCGCCCCATATTAAAATGCATGTTCAGCGACAAAAGCTCCCCAACTTCTTATAGACCAATCTCCAGTCTACCACTCTTGACTAAACTTACGGAAAAAACAGTACAGATCCAACTGCAAGAACATATCGACACCCATGCACCACTAGATGATCAACAATACGGATTTAGACACCACCACGGAGTGGAAACACTCCTCACAGTTTTAACTGACACCCTTGCTAAAGGGACTGACAACATAAAAAATGTTTTCCTTCTAATCTTTATTGATATCACAGCAGCCTTCAATAGTGTCATCCATCACACAATGATAACATGCCTACAACAGTTGGGAATCACAGATACAGTATTGAAATGGTTTTGATCATATCTATCGGACAGAACCCAAGAAGTCAGAATTGAGCAACAAATATCTGACAAATATAAACAACAACAAAGTTTTCCCCAGGGATCTGCCCTCTCTGCATTACTCTTTAATATATATTTACAGCC
The DNA here is from genome assembly GCA_033557465.1 of Ichthyophis bannanicus. Taxonomy (NCBI): domain Eukaryota; kingdom Metazoa; phylum Chordata; class Amphibia; order Gymnophiona; family Ichthyophiidae; genus Ichthyophis; species Ichthyophis bannanicus. The sequence continues at coordinate 323,602,083 of CM066038.1, read as the reverse complement.
CATCTGCATTATCTTTATATGTTTCTGCGTAAATTATCATATTTACGCAGAGGACATAATGATATACCTCCCGTGGAATATCTTGAACCCCCTATGAACCTTCTGACAGCCTGTTTCACAGAAATTACAATGTGGCTTAAGAGCCACAACTTCTACATTAACTTCTCAAAAACAGAGGCAATATTTGTCACAAGAAACCAAAAGTTCTCCCCCCCCCAAACTCAATCACAATCAACATCAATATTCAAATCAGAAATGAAGTGAAATATCTAGGCGTCATAATTGACCGTTCCCTCAGCTTCAGCGCCCACATAAAACAAACAAGAACATGTTTTTATAAAATCAGACTCCTCAAGCAACTCCGCCCATTTTTCCACCTGCATGATTTTAGATCCATAATCCAAGCCATGATTACCCCTCACTTCGACTTTGCAAATTCCATCCTCCATGGCGTGACCAAACAAGACCTAAGACAGCTACAAATAGCCCAAAATGTGTCAGCCCGAATAACCAGTAACATCAATGCCATAGAACACATCACACCCACACTAAATGCCCTCCATTGGCTACCTATACATTGCCGTATATCTTACAAAATACTTGTAACAACATTTAAACTTATTCATGACATCGCCCCCTCACATCTAACAACCCTCATAGTTAGAGAAAACAACAATCGAACACAAAGCATCATGAATAAAAACAAACTCGCTTTGCCAACAGATTTCAGGAAAGCAAAAAAGACAACAACAAACAAGGCCTTCTCTCACATCGCGCCAGTCCTCTGGAATAACCTCCCTGATCACCTAAGACAAATAAGTGATCTACTAACATTTAGAAAGTATCTCAAAATACACCTTTTCAACACACACTTCGGCACACAGGACCAAGTGAATAACTTAGCACCAACGCAACAAAATAACTAAGGGCCTTGCTTACAAAGCCGTGGTAACGGTTCGCGATCGTTATCGGAGCTGCGGCCCCATTGTGGGGCCGCGGCTCCGATAACGATCGCGAACCGCTACCGCAGCTTTGTAAACAAGCCCCTAAGACTCGACACCATTACAACATATGACTCGCAACTAGACAAAATTGTATATAGTTTTACTGTTATCTCTGTGTTACACACAAACAAATGTTCAGATGATAGTTTTATCATCATTATGTTTATCGTTATTTTCTGTTCCATGTAATTGCGCATGTACCTGTTTGTACCTCTCAAAACTGTTGTTCCATATAAACCGCAATTGATCCTTGGAAATTGCAGTATAGAAATTTTTGTTAAATAAATAAATAAAAATAAGCAAAAAGCATGTTGAGCCTCCCATTGTAACACACATAAATACATTTCAGAACCTCCACAAACAGTGCTTCATATGGTTCTGACTCATGAACAATCCTTAACACACCTAGAATCTCTCATCAATACATCAACTTCCAACAGAACAAGGCAAAAGTGTAACGCCAACCTCCTCGACCTACTGACGTAAATAATATGCATAAATCAGATCACTCGCAATAGAGCCTTTTCCACTTATGCATCCGACCTGTGGAACGAACTCCCCAGCAGCCTCAGAAATACTCAGGAACTAAAGAAATTTTGCAAAGACCTCAAACACTCCTATTTAAGGAATGCTTCAGCACATGAGCATTGTTTATGTTTATGTTTATTGTTTCTTGATAGACCGCCTTTTATAACATTAGGGCGGTTTACAATCAAAGATAACATCCAGAGTAAGGCTCAAGGCCAGAAAAGGAAAAGGAACTACAAAGTTTATAACAGAAAAGAGAAGTCGAACAAGCAGTCAGGACATAGAAGAGAGGTCAACAGACATATATATATATAACCAGGTCAAGGGGTTGAGTCTGTGAGATTGTGAGCTGTGGTGAAGAGGTGTGTTTTAAGTAGAGACTTAAATCTGGAATAGTTCTGTTCTAATTGGAGTGGGGTGGGCATGGAGTTCAAAAGGGCGGGACCATGGAAAAAGAAAGCTGAGTGATGGGTGGATTGCAGATGTGCACGTGATGGAGGCGAGAGATGGAGACGGTTTACTTGAATTGAACGAAGGCTGCGTGTCGGGACATGAAAGTGGAGAAGATCGGCTAAATATGTGTGTGAGTGTTGATAACCTGATGTGTCAGAATGAAAATCTTGTAACGGATACGGAAATCAATGGGAAGCCAGTGAAGATGGATTAGTAGAAGAATGCGAGAAGAATGAGTTAGAATCCTGGCTGCGGTATTTTGTATAAGCTGGAGACAGTGAAGCTGAGTGTGGGTGATACCTGCAAGAGCGGAATTACAGAAGTCAAGGCAAGACATAACAGTGGAAAGAGTGAGAGTGGTCAAAGCAGAGGGTGAAAGAAAAGGACGGATAGATCGTATCTGACGAAGAAAATAGTAGGACTTCTTAGTAAGCTGGGAGATGTGATCTCTGAGGGTCAGGTTAGAATCCAGTAGAACTCCTAAGTACCAAAAGGATGAGACTACAGGAATAGGAGAGTTCCCAAAGGTAGGAGTGATTGAAGGGCACGGGCTCCCAAAGGTGAACCAGGTGGAGGATGTCTTGGTCAAATTGAGATAAAGGCAGTTAGTAGTTAGCCAGTCTGCTACTTGGGAGAGACAGGAATTGAGGGGCACAAGATCAGGCTGCAGGGGTTTAGTGTGATGAAGAATAACAATGTCATCAGCATAGTGAAAAGCTGATAATCCAGACTGCTGAATTTGGAGAGCGAGTGGTGCCCTCCCCTGAGCATTGCTATCCTCTGCACCAACCTTTTGGACACTCTCACATGTCCTCCCCGGCACTCCTCTCACCCCTCCCTGCCCCCCACCCCTCCCTCTGTACATAGGTTGCTGCAAGTAAATTGTAAATGTTAATATGTTATTCCTGTTAAATAACTCAGAGTTCTATGTAAACCTGTTAAGTTCCTGTTCCTTGTAAACTGCCTTGATTCCTGGATAAGGCGGTATAGAAAACCAGTTAAAAAAATAAATTAGTAGGAGACGAGAAGCCCTACTAGCCAAATTCTCCTGCCTTCTGAAGGACAATGCACAAGTGATGGGGAGACTAGGCAAACCCCTGCTGGCAATGGTGGCTCTGGTCACACTCTCCCCCTCTTCCCCCAGGGTTTACACACACAAGCTCTTCTTTCGGCCAGTAGCTGACTTACCAGAGCACAAAACTGCTTTGGAAGCCACTGAATTAGCATTTCTGAGAGGGCTTCCTAAATATTTGAATCTTAGGCACATGCTTAGATTGCCTATGCCTTTATCCAGTCCTAGTGGAGGGGACAAACCTGAAACCCATTAAGCCCCTCTATACATGCCAGTAGTATAATGGGTACACTGCTCGTCAAACTGATTGACAGGTGAGATAAGGATGATGTCACCCTGCTTCCGGTGATGTCATTGAAAAGGGACATGGTCCATTTCTGATGACACCCTGTTTCTGGTGATCTCATTTCTGATGATGTAGGCTGGGGTGTGTGGCTGGGAGTGGGAGGGGACAAGGTATGGGTAGAGCATAGCCCCAGAAGTGAGCACAGATTGGCTGATGTCATCCTTAGGGGGCAGGGCATGGGTGTGTCAGGGGGTGGGGTAGGGGTGGGGCTGGGAGGAGCTGGGAGGAGCTATCCCCATTCATTTCTATGTGAGGGATGGGGTATGGGCAGGGTCATGGGCGAGACATAACCTGGAAGTAACCTTTGATTGGCTGACGTTATCCTTATCTCACCAGTCAATCAGTTTGACGAGTAGTGTACCTATCATACTACTCATGCCTAAAAGGAAGAAAATGGTGGCTACATAAAATTTCTAACATGCTCCAAATGTTTGACAGACTTCTGGACAATTAATCCACTTCTGTTGCTCATTGATTGATAGAGTCCATTTGATTAAACTGGCAATCTGCCAAGATTGCTTCATGTTCTATAGATATTTCCTTTGTTTCTTATTCAATATAGATTTATAGATCATTAATAAGACCACATTCTTATTCTTTTGGAAAGGCAAGCTCTCCAGGATGCCACTGAGAATGAAGACACACTCTATTGAGAATGGAAAGTTTGCATTAGCAAATTTGAGAATGCTTGGTTAAAGGACACTTCAGACTTTAGCTCATTTGCAATTGAAATGATTATTTATCTTCTTGATGGACCTTGGTCTGACCCAGTATGGCATATCTTATGTTCTTATTTATTAAAAGTGACCCAGGATATCACTGCTTGACCTAATACAAGCAATGAGGAACCTTTGTCTTTTGGGGACACTGCTAGGTACTTATGACCTACATTGGCCACTGTTGGAAATAGGATACTGGGCTTGATGGACCTTGGTCTGTCCCAGTATGGCATATCTTATGTTCTCCTCAGTTAGAAGTATATATTACACACAATCAGGTGAAATATAAAAGTGAAACAAAGCCATTTTGTCATATCAGCTCACAGGGGCAGGTCTTCAAAAAAACTCTGAAGCTTTGGCATTTTCTGTCAACGTGTAGAAATATAGACTTTCAACCTGCTCTTGAATCAGGAATTTTCAACAGTAGGCAGTCAGATATAAAGACATTATGAAGTCTTTGCAATGCAATGTGTGCCTTCAAGTCAATGCTGGCTCATGGCAACCCAGCAGCTCCTACGTTTTCTTGGCAGTGTGACTGGAAGTATATTGCCAGACCTTTCTTCTGAGGTAATGGAAAGTTAAGTGATTTGCTCAAGGTGTGCTAGTGGAAATTGAACCCTTGTCTCTTGGTTATTAAGCCAGTGCTCTAACCATTAGGCTACTCCTCCTTTATCACCTGTTCAAAAATATGTTTATTGCAAGTGCTATAAAATAGGGGGCAGTTTGGGCTGTTAAACGCCCTGACACTAACCACTTAGGGTTCTATTCTAAACCACGAATAGCTATTCATCTGCCTTTCCCATCCCCACCAAGCCCCCCATATGAACAGGGAGTTTGTACAGGGAAGTTAGATGGGGCGGGAAAGGGGCGGAGCAGAGGCGGAGTTGGGATGGGCAGTGTGCAGGGCCAATTCTGATGTCAACCCTGTTCATCCCGGGCCAGCAGAGTTGACGGGAAATGTATTCCACCTCTGAGGTGGAACAAGTTCCACTAAGCAGGGGGAATCAGCAGGCCTGGGGCCCATCAAAGGGTGGGTGGGCTACAGGAGATTTCCACAGCCCAAACCTGGCCTTAGGAGGCCAGATAAGGGGTCGGGTTGTATGAAATGCAAGAAGTCAGTGGCAGTCGGGAATCATGGCTCCTGATTGGAGCCATGGTGCCATGGCAACCGGATGCCATGGCACCGCGGCTCCATTAAGGAGCCCTGACTGAGTTAGCTGGGCAGAGACCTATATGTGCAGGCCGACCGGAATCGGGTCTGGGCCTGCACATCCAGGCTTAGACAGGATTCTGATTCTGCAGGGGCTAGACGTGCCCCACGGATCAGAATCCCATCTACCTTTATGCATCCAGTTCTGCACAGAAGTCTGGGTGTTCACCATGGAATATGCCTCCACGCATCAGGGCATTCTGGAGCCAAGCAGGGGCAGTGCTGTGGGTTAATATGGCAGCAGTGATATTCATCCACTGCCTGGATAACCCTAACCACTTAAAGTTAGGACAGCTGATTGACTGTCCTAACTTTAGCTGGTTCTGCAAACTGGCCAGCGGCTGAATATCCCCACTGACTGGATTTCAAAATCACAATCTGGGCAACCTGGATATCCAATGCTGGGGCCAGGATCTGGCTCTGGCATTGAATATCTGTGGTGAAGTTAAAGTGGCAATGGCCAGCTGCTTTAAGTGTGTTGGCCACCGCTGCTGAAAATCCTCGTAAGATATTTATTTATTTAATAGCCCACCTGTCTCATAGCATCTAGTCAGTTTGCAAGAAACAAATAATTACATAAAACAAACATCAAGGTAATACAAAAATAGACAAATAAATATTAGATGCAAATGTTTAAAAATATCGAGCCTAATATTCAGCGGCAGTGGCTAGCATAATTGCAGCACCTAGCTGTCACCGCTGAATGCTAAACACAGATATTCAATGCTGGGGTCATATCTGGCCACCAACATTGAATATCCAGGTCAGCTGCACAGCCCAGAAGCTAACCAGGAAGCGATGATACTGAGCCACTGCCCAGATAGCTCCCACGGGTAAAGATAGGCCAGCTTTTACCACGCCTATCTTTACTGGTGGGTCACTAACTGGGCAGTGGCTCAATATCACTGCTGCCCGGTTAGCAATGGATACCAACCCCAGAACGCCCCATTGCTAAGCAGTTAGCATCGCAATGTATACGGCAGTACCTGGGAAGATCCCACTTAGAGGCAGCTACACGGTTTACATGCTTGTAAACTGTGTAAATACATTTGAATATTGGGCCCATCCTTCCTAAAATCTATTCTAGTGCCACCCATTGCCTCAGATACTAACTTATTCTTCTGGGGACAGGAAAATGCCTACTGTACCTGAATGTAACTCACCTTGAACTTATGAGAAAGGCATGAACGAAATCCAATTTTCCTTCCTTATCTAGTCTTGAATCACCTTCACTACTACTGTATATATAAAAGTAAATAAATGTGTCTTTAGCTTTTTCCTAAAATCAAAAAGATCCATTTCTACTCTTAGATCGATAAATCATTTCATAAAAGCCTGTGCTAACATTTTTGCTCTATTCAGGCATTTTCTTGTGCCTGTTTAGAATTTATTTAAGAACATAGGAGCATAAGAAATGCTATACTGGGTCAGACCAAGGTCCATCAAACACAGTATCCTGTTTCCAACAGTGGCCAATCCAGGTCACAAGTACCTGGCAGCTCCCCAAAAAGGCACATAGGTTCCATAATGCTTGTCCTGGGGCAAGGAGTGAATTTCCCGGGTCCTCTTTCATAATGGTTTCTGGACCTTTCCTCCAGGAACTTGTACAAACCTTTTTTAAACCCAGCTTTACTAAGAGTCTTCATTATACCCTCTGGTAACGAATTCTAGAGTTTGATTATGCATTGAGTGAAAAAATATTTTCTCTTATTAGTCTTAAATGGGTTATATTGTAGCTTCATTACATGTCCACTAGTCTTTCTACTTTTTGATGGCATAAGCAACGGATCTACATTTACCCGTTCCATTCTATTCATTAACTTAAAGACCTCTATCATATCTCCCCTCACCCGTCTCTTTTCCAAGTTGAAAAGCCCTAACCTTTTAAGCCTTTCCTCATGGGGGTATCCTTCCATCCCCTTTACCATTTTGGTGGCTCTTCTCTGTACCTTTTCTAATTCTGCTGTATCTCTTTTAAGATTTGGCAACCAGAACTGCACACAATATTCACGGTGCGGTTGCACCATGGAATGATACACAGGCATAATAATATCCTTGATTTTATTCTTCATTCCTTTCATTATGATTCCTAGCATTCTATTTGCTTTCTTGGCTGCCATTAGATGGCAGATTTCAGCGTATTATGTTTATGTTTATTTTGGCTTGATATACTATTCTTCACTTGCCGCAGCAGAGCGTTGTACAAAGTTAAAAGCAAACTAAAATCAAAGCTAGAAAGGAATGCCAAGTTCAGATAGGATAGGATAGGACATTCATACTAGGAGGGGAGAGAAAGGAAAGGGAAATGAAGCAAGGGGAGAGACATGAAGAGATGAGCGAGTGGTTGGTGGTCAGGTAACGGACAGGTCATAGGCAATGTTGAAAAGATGAGTCTTTAAAAGAGTTTGAAATTTAGCATGGAAGGGTTCAAGTCAGAGGGCTGGGGGAAATTCCAGGAGGCAGGATCAAGAAAGTAGAAGGCTGAGGAACAGGTGGATTAGAGCCGGGCCTATGAAGCAGAGGGAAGGTATAAGTGGTTTGCATGGATGCTTTGGAGGACATGGTGAAGGGAGTGAATAAGCAGAATGTCAAAGAGATAGCAAGAGGAACCTGTGTGTAGTGCTCGATGAACCAGTATGAGAAGTTTGTATTGAGTTTGATATTTAACAGGGAGCCAGTGATAGCGGATTAAGAGAGGGGTGATGTGCTCGAACCGGGAAACATGTGCAAGGATACGGATGGCAGTGTTTTGAATGAGCTGGAGCTGGTGGAGCTGGTACTGGGGAAGGCCTAGGAAAACAATGTTGTAGTAGTCTATCCTTGCAATCACAAGATTGGTCGTTCTGTTATATTGTAAACCACGCTGATATCGAATAGTGCGGTATATAAGCAACTGTAATAAATAAATAAAATAAATAAATAAATAAGAGTGAGTAGGAGAGTAGTCAGGGAAGAGGGAGGAAGAAAGAAATGGACAGCGTGGATTTGTCGGAAAGGAAAGAATGACAGATCAAAGAGTTAAGATGCATATGGAAGGATAGAGAGGCATCCAAGATGGCACCAAGATAGCAAATTGAATCAGCCAATGCAATCAGGGAACCAGAAATAGTAGGGGCTATTGTAGGGGGGGCTACTGAAGGAAAACCAAATAGCAGAGGACTTAGTGGGGTTAAGCTGTAGGAAATTGTTGGACATCCAGGAAGAGATGATAGAAAGACAAGCATTAAAAAGTGTAAGATCAGGGGTAGTTGGACTGGCTTGATGGAGTAGGATGTCATCTACGTAGTAATGTGCTGAGATTCCATGTTGCTGTACCAGGGGGGTGAGGGGAATTAAGAAGATATTAAATAAGAGGGGAGCCAATAGAGAACCTTGGGGAACCCTGGAGTGAAGAGAATGAATAGATGATGAAAAGACACCGATGGAGACAGAAAAAGACTTGTGGGATAGAAAAGAGTGAAACGGGTGTTCTACCATATCACGAAGACCGAAATCATGAACACGCGCAAGGAGGGTTACATGATCCACAAGGTCAAAGGCTGAAGAAAGATCTAGAGAAACTGCAATGTGATTGTGAGATTTGTGTAGTTCGCTCAGGAAGGAAAGGATGATAGTCTCTGTGCTGAGCCCAGGACGGAAACCAGACTGGCAGGGGATGAAGGGCATGAGTGAAGTCAAAATGTGCAGAGAGCTGAGCAAAGTCCAATTTTTCAAGCACTGTGGAAAGAAAGGGAAGAGTGGAGAAAGGACAATATTGAGCAGGAACAAAGAGATCCAGTGATGAGGTCTTCAGGATAGGATGGATTAAGGCATGTTTCCAAGGGGCTGGGAAGATACCAGAAGACAAGCTATTATTGATGATTGATAGGATCAGAGGTAGTAGGGTAAGTGAAGGGGAGGAGGGGAGGAGGGGAGTGGCCTAGTGTTTGGGGCAAGTTGCTTTGGGCCATAGGGCCAGGGGTACAAATCCCACTAGAGGACAGCAACCTTGGGCTGGAGGGACTAGGGTTTCTAGTCCCACAGGTGCACCTTGTGGCCTCTGGCAAGCCACTTATTCTTCTGTTACCTCAGGTGCAAAACACAGATTGTGTCCCCTTTGGGGACAAGGGAAATATATACCATACCTGAACGTACATTGCCCCAGTGAAAAGCAGTATATAAGCATTACTAAATAAATAAGGGATGATAAGCCAAGATGAGGGAATTGAGTCTGTTGGGCAGGTGGTCTGATGTGATGATCTTAAGGAGTTTGGCAGAAGTAACAGTTGGACAGAAGACTATGTGTAGGAGAGAAAGGTGTTGGGTGAGACTGGGCCAGGAGAACTGGCTGATGAGGGAGAGGGAAGTGTCTGAGCACAGGGGGGCAGAGGAGGGGGGAAATTTGCAAAACAAGATTGCAAAGATAGAATCTTTCCTTGAAAATGGTCAGCAAGAAGTCAAGAAATGGGGAAGGTATCTGAATGGGGGGGAGGGGGGAGTTGATTAGCAGCGGTTGGTTTGTAAAGCATGGCCAGTACTGAGTATAATTGATGGGTAGAATTTGATGATGATGAAATAAGATCAGAATAGTAGTTTTTCTTTGGCGTGTGAAGCATGGAATGATACTCATCAGTCAATCCAATACACTCCACCATACGACTTCACAAAGTGCTCACATCTCACAATAAATCTCATATCATATAGATCAGGCCACCTGATCCAACCACAGGCCATTTCTAACATTTTTAAATGTATTTGACACTGATTGCAAATATAAGATAGAGAAGGTCAATGGCATACGTTCAAATCAAAGGGCTCTTAAAGAACAATTTCAGGAAAGGCCCCCAGCACTGTGGGTCCATCTCAAAAGATTTTGGAATTACCACAAACGGACTCTCTTCTTCCTCTTTATCCCTCCACACACAATAGGAGAAGCTTGGGTGGATGTTATAACATTGGATAATATGAAATGAAGGTTTTGGTATGAAAGTTGCTGCCATTTAGAATTATTATACAGAATCTTACTCATTTTATTTTTGCTTTTACCCAGCAGTTTCATCGAGATTCTTTGGGCTTCTAGCTCATTTGATATAAGGCTGAAGTAAAGTGCCATGATTTTTTATTTTTTAAACGTTTTATTTATAAAAACGTTTTACATTATTACATCACCAGGCTGCATCTTGTACAGAAAAAGATATCCAAACTGGAAAACCCCCCAGAACGAAAATAGTTATTTATTGGTAACTTATAATAAGGAGAATACCTCTAAGTCTTCAAAAAGGAAATAAGTACATAAATCATAGGAAAAAATATCCCCAGGAAAAAAAAGACATAGTACAATGGTCTAACCATTAGTTATCTGAAATGACCCCTCTATCCCTAGAGGTCTCCCCCAATGGCATTCCCCATAGTAGCCTCTACTGAGGAGGTTCTAGATGATACAAAAGCAGACAATTGTGGCTCAAAGAAAATACAGTTGTGGTCAACATTATTGGCAAAATATAAATCAAACCCTGTACTATGCTTTACTCAAATTTGAGTAAAGCATAGTACAGGGTTTGATTTATATTTTGGATTATTGCTTCCCTGAGACAGTTTTGTGGTGTTCAACATTATTGGCACCCATGCAGTTCAACCCATTAATATCCAATATCTCTTTTAAAAAGTGGCCAATAAAATGGCTTTGGACTATATATGCACATATACGTATTTGACACATAAAAGAATCAAATAAAACAGGACTAATTAAAAAAGGAAATAGTAGGAAATGATATAAAAACTGGGATATTGCCAGGACATGATTATTGGCACTCTTATAAACAAATTCAAATCACTTTGAACAATAGAACCACATTCCCATTGCAGGAAAATTAGATGCACCTGTGACCAATTGTCAGTATTTCACATGACTTTAATCAACCAATGAATGATGACTCTAATGTTTAAAATGGCCACATTCACCCCTGTTCAATTTTCACTACTACTACTGAACATTTGAATAGCACTACAAGACATACGCAGTGCCACATTCACCCCTGTTCAATTTTCACTACTACTACTGAACATTTGAATAGCACTACAAGACATACACAGTGCTGCACAGACACATGTAAAAGTTTACAATCTAATCAAGACAGACAACACAGTACCTGAAGACATAGGATACATCTAGGGGGAATGGTAAGGAAACATGAGGGAGATCAGGTGAATCAAGATCTGAAAGCAGCAGCAAAGAGGTGAGTTTTCAGCCTGGATTTGAAAAGGGTTAGAGAAGTCACCTGACGTACAGACTCAGGTGTTTGCTCCAGGCATAAGGAGCCGCAAGGTGAAAGGAGCAAAGTCTGGAGTTAGCAATAGGGCACAGATAGAAGAGATTTGCCAGAAGAGCGGAGTTCCCAAGGAGGGGTGTAGGGAGAGATAAGAGAGGAAAGGTAGTGAGGAACTGCAAAGTGAATGCACTTAAAGGTCAGCAGGAGAAGTTTGAACTGGATGAAGAAATGGATAGGGAGCCAATGAAGTGACTTGAGAAGAGGGGTAATATGAGCATGACAAGGCTGGTGGAAGATCTGCCGTGCAGTAGAGTGTTGAACATTTTGAAGGGGAGAGAGATGATTCAGAGGAAGACCAGCAAGGCATAGGTTACAATAGTCTAGATGGGAGGTAACTAAGGAGTGGACAGATGTCTAAGTAGTGTGTTCAGAAAGGAATGGGCGAATTTTGTTGATGTTGTAGAGAAAAAAATGGCAGGTTTTAGCTTTCAGTTGGATGTTGTGGAGAAGGAGAGAGAAGAGTCAAAAATGAAGGTTGCGAACTGAGGAGACAGGGAGGAGTAGAGTTATCCACAGAGACTGAGAAAGGAGGAAGGGGATAGGAGGGTTTAGGAGAAAAAAAAGAAGCTCTGTTTTGGCCCTATTCAATTTCAAGTGGTGGTGAATCATCCAAACAGCAATGTTAGAAAGGCAGGCAGAGATCCTGGCCTGGATTGTCAGAGAGTTCAGATGGAGAGAAGTAGATCTGGGAGTCATCAGCGTAAATACGGTACTGGAAGCCATGGGAAGAGATGAGTGCACCAAGGGATTACATATATAGAGAGAAAAGGAGTGGACCCAAGACAGATCCTTGGGGTACACCAACTGAGAGTAGGATAGAAGTAGAGGAGGATCCACCAGAACAAACAATGAAAGAGCGATGGGAAAGATAAGAAGAGAACCAGGACAGCACAGGGCTCTTAAAACCAACCGAGGACAAGGTATCAACATTTCATTTTTCTTACTATTTCTGTCTCTTCATACTCTCTTTTTCTCTCTTGTTTTTGATTGGACCTTTTATTAAATTCAACAGTATCAAAAGCAGCAGAAAGATCAAGAAGGATGAGGACTGAGTAAAGGCCCTTGGATTTTGCCAGGAACAGGTCACTATAGACTTTGGCAAGAGCCGTTTTGGTAGAATGTTAAGGATGAAAGCCGGATTATAGAGGATCCAGAAGAGCTTGAGAGGAGAAAAAGTTGAGGCAATGGTGGTGAACTGCATATTCAAGTAGTTTAGAAATGAAGCGGAGGAGGGAGATGGGTTGATAGTGAAAAGGACAGGTAGTGTCTAGTGAGAGTTTCTTGAGGAGGAAGCGACCACAGTATGCTTGAAGATTGCAGGGAAGATTGCAGTGGAGAGCGTTAGGTTGAGAATATGAGAGATGGAAGGAACTACAGTGGAGGAGGTGGAGCTAAGGAGACGGGTGGAAATAGGATAAGAGGAGCAGGTAGTGAGTTTGGATGAGGAAAGAAGGTGAGTAGTTTCCTCCTCCGAGATCATAGAAAAGGAAGAAAGGGTAGCAGACGTGGTGGGGGAAAGGTTGGGAGTGAAGAGGGGGAGGAGGGGATGTAGCTGACCTTTTCACAATGGTAAAGACAAGAAAGCTGCCTGAGACCATAAGAAAAGCCATTATCACCAAACATCAAACTTCAAAGGGGTCCAAGGCCATCTCCAAAGATCTTTGGATTCTTATGTCTACAGTTCAAGAACCTCCCAAGATGTGGTGGGAAGAGAAAAACTAATCCAAGAAGTCTTTGAAGGTTAGTGAGAACGTTTGTAAAACATCACGTACAGTACACAAATATCTTTTTTTGTTCTTGTGTACCTCTGAACATGCTATTAAAATATGATATTAAAATATGATATTATATGAACATGCTATTAAAATATTATGATATTATATGAAATAATGATATTATGATATTATATGAAATAATAATAATTCCAATTATTTCTCCAGATTATTTTTAAATTTATACAACAGGTTTTTTTTTATTGCAGTCAAAGTGATTTACATTGTAACTTAAACTTGGTAAGGTACATTAAACAGGAACATTGATAACTTGGATTTTTTTCTGAGGCAATGGAGGGTTAAATGACTTGTCGAAGGCCACAAGGAGTACTAGTGGGAATCAAACACATGACCTGCCGCTTCTGACCCCCCCCCCCCCCCTCTGACAGGAAGTTGTGTTGAAGTGGAGTCAGAAGCGGCAGGGCATGTGTACCAAAGCACATGACCTGCCACTGCTGCATCGTCCCCTGCCCAACCCTGCTGACAGAATTGATGGCAGCAGCTTGGGGTGGGGAGGGGGGAGGGGGGAGAGGGACAGCACAATTCAGTGTCGTGTGGGTGCTACACAGCCAGGGTTTCTGCCTGGAGTGGCAAAAACCCTTGGGCCAGCCCTACGGGTAGCCCAAGCTTAATTAAACACACAGAAATCTAAGGAAAAATAAACCCACCATCTGGATTATAGCTGACATTAACAAGAGAAGTTGCTCTCATCTCTGCAGCATCACCCTTGAAACATTAGGAAACATTCTTAATCTACAACCCATAAATTTTGTGTCCATCTAAAGAATACTTTAAGGAGTATTCTGTCAGCTTTCAGAGTCAAAGTCACCAGTAATGTGGCAGCTGTCAGTGCCTCAGAAACTGATCATTCTATAAAAGCAGTCATCCAGACTATCAGATGACATTATAGGTGACTGCCCACGCTCCTCCATTGGCTTAAGCTTTGATTTTGGTAAGTAGAACACTCTAGAGACTGAGAGCAAAGACTTATCGGAAATCTTCAGAAAGATACCAGGAAATTCTTAAACAATTCCTGAGGAGAAATTGTTGTTACCTTGGGAAAATTCAACAAGCGAAGATTATGCCTCCTATTGGCATTTTCAAAAAGCTCCAACTTCCTAAGCACAATTCCCGAGTCATTCATAAAAGTCATATTATTGGTCTCAATCATTTCAGTTCTTTGCTCAAGCTTTGTAACTTTACTTTATAAACCCTTTAACACACAGTCTTGTTCTTCCAATTTCAGAGTGTTTTGGCTAAATAAACGTGTAATATGTTGCAAATGAGCAGACAGAGATTTATCTAAGGCAGATATTGTCTCGAAGTTAAATGTTTTAGGCCTTACCAGAACAGGTTGTAGTGCTAACAAAGAAGAATGTGGAGTAGAAGCTTCTACAGGAGACAGCTCTTTAAGTTGCCCCAATCCAACTGGCTCAATGGTGCTACCAGGTACCCGGCTTCACCAGCCAGCATCTCCCCATTATAGGTGCTTCCCCAGTTTGAGAGTGCTGCAGCAAAGGAGGAGAAACTCAGTATTCCCTTAGTTGACCCTGCTGCATATTTTAGTCCTGGCTGCACTGGCGGTATTTTGTTCTCCAGACTAAGAAATGTTTCCAGTTCAGAGGCAGGCGGGATGAGGGGCCTCTTTCTACCTCCACTCTGCACAGCAAATGTATTGGAGAAGGATCCTTGATGGCAGACCTGACAAAGTTTTCCTTGGGGCCGCCAATAGCTGAGTCCTTCGAGGTGGCTTGTTTAGCCTTCCTTTTTTTGCCAGAATGAGACATATCGGGGTAAGAGGAAATCTTAGAAGGATCAGAGCAAGAACTCTCTAGAGGGCTGTGAGAGATGCCATCTTGCTTCTCTCTCATGCCATGATTTTTTATATCCCATTACAATTTATTTTGTTGCAGTCATTGCAATAAATGTACCAGTTTCCCCTGGAATCCTGAAATCATATTCCTAAATTCAGCCACTAGGTGACACCATTGTACAATGGCTATGACTCCTTTCACTTTAGTGTGGCCATTTTACACAGGAACATGTTAAAAAAAGATCAGTATAACTCAGAGTTTTGACCCCTGTAAGTGCTGGTACTTACATGTGTAACTGGCAATTTTGCAATCTACATATGCAAATGCCAGCACATACAAAGTAAAATATCAGATTTTGCAAAACTGGATGTCCAAGGCGAGTCAATTCAGGAGCCAAGCTAGACAACTTTAATTTTTGGATTTAAGAGGTTATTTTAAAAACACACCAGACAGGTAAACACACATGCCCTCTGAATCATTCCTGCAAACTCCAGGTCGAAACAAGCACTTAGCTGACACTCACAATTTGGAGCAGGTGTAAATGCCAACATCCAGCTTTTTTAAAGTATGCACGTATTGCCTTTACAAAATTGGAAAACACTCATGCTATCATACCCACAACATGTTCCTTTAAAACTATGTATGCTGCAGGTCTATATGGGTAAGTAGCAGCTTTTGAAAAATAACTATGTAAACACATAGGACATTTACACGTAAACCCTGCTATTTAATCAAACACATAACAATAGTATGTTGAGGTAGAAATTGGAATGTCAGGACATTCACAATGTTTCCAGTATTTTACAAAAGGCTTTGCCAAACATGGAGCCTTTTGTAGAATGCAGATCTAGACACTGGTAACTACATGGCACATACAGCAGAAGCATTAATTTCAAAACTTCACACATGCAAAAGAAAAGCGGCATCATTTTCCAGCTTCCACATATACCGGTAGGTGTTGGCAATTATACATGGAATTGCCAGTTTTTGTTATATATATTTATAAGTGCTGGCAAGTATACATATAAAAGCCATATTACAGTACAAGTACAGCCAATTAAGGAGCAAATCCTGAAAAGGTGAATATAAAGCTTATACATTTTCTGGAGGTCAGGAGTAGAAATTCAAATTATGGGCCCCTAAATAAAAATTTCTAAAGGGCCCCTAAAGTGGGGGAAATCCACTTCAGAAGATATAGGAACAGCTGCAAGTGGGCCCTTTCCTTCCTTATGCCCCCTTCCCCCACACCCAACTCTGCTTGGGCAGAATTTATGCCACTGCCAGAAATTACAGCTATCCACAGGGTTGTCAGGAGTTGGCATCAACTCAACGGCACACAACAATAATAGCAAGAAGCATATCTGCCCCCTCAATCACTCATTTTAAGCCCTCGTCAAAACAAGCACTTTGCAGAAGCTTATGTGTGTCTCAGAAGAAATGCAAAACCCATCAGGGATATTTTTCAAAATATACATGTATTCCTGTTGTAAAATAGGAAACACATGTATAATTTTTTGGCCACCCAAACCACCCCAAAGACATACCTCCTTTGAATCTGGGCATCCTGAACCATCTACACATGTAAATAGCAGCATTCAGAGATCAGCATATACACATGTATGTAATTTCCAAGTGTAAATGTTGTTATTTACATGTGTAGATGCTATGCATAGATTCTAAAAGGACCTTCTATACATGTCACATGTAGTGACATATCAAAGAATCTCTTTTGAGTAACAGGTTTACAAAATGATCAGTGCTAATACTCACAGCACAAACACTATATCTGCCACATAAATATATATACATGATACTAGAACATGTCATTTTATTTAGTATACATTTGTATACCGCTACTTCCAGCGATCAGCAGTGGTTTGATTACAGATTGGAAATTGTCAAATCATGACAGGAAATTTTTGAGGTATAAACACATTGATTAGACAGGAAAGCACAGCACACAGAGAACTATTTTACAGGGAACATGGGCTATGGAGGGTTAAGTGGCTTGCCCAAGACCACAAGGAGCACCTGTGGGACTAGAAACCCCAGTCCTTCTGGCCCAAGGTTGCTGTCCTCTAGTGGGATTTGAACCCCCGACCTTCCAGCCCAAAGTACCTTGCCCCAACCACTAGGCCACTCCTCCACTCCACTCCACTCTTTTGAGTGCTTGTGGATTCAATATTAAGTATTTGCTTATTAGGAAGGAACAACAATGGATTTTTGAAGTTAATACCATGATTCTGTTTGGTTGGAATAAAAAAACGGAGATTGGATTTTTATTTCGAGCATTTTTAGAGGATTTATTGTAATTGAAATCATAATGATTGTACAGGGAGGTTTAGATGGGGTGGGAGTGGGTGTTGCAGAGGCGGAGCGAGGGCGGAGCACGGGTGAACCTCGACCCTGGACAAACAGAGCCTATTCAGAGATTGACCCTGTACATCCGGGGCCGTGAACTTAGAAGAGGGACTTATTCCACCACAGAGGTGGAATACGTCCCCCTGGATGTTGGAGAATGATGCTGCCAGGCCCAGAAAGAAAGGTAGGGGAAGCAGGAAGCTCTCCGCAGCCGGACCCTGGCTATGGGAGGCTGGATCGAGGATCCAGCTTCGGAGAAAGAAGGATTTTGTTGGCGGCTGGCATTCGTGGCTCCTGAATGGCGCCATGCATAGGCGGCTCTATAATGAGGCCAAGTGAGGCGGTGGCCTCAGGTGGCCGCTTTTTGGGGGCGGCAAAATTGCCCCCAAAAAGACCGCCATCACCGCCTCACTCGGCCATCAAAATAAAAAACAAAAAAACCCCACTCCGGGCCTGGTGAAAGAAGCAGCTGCTGGCCTGCTGCTGCCACTCCAGTGGCGGCAGAATGAGGAGCCCCGCGGCCGCCTACCCCCCTGGAGAGCCTCCTGGTTTCCCCGGCTCAGCTTTGCAGAGCCACGGCGAAGGGACAGTGTTTCCCTTAACTGTGGCTCTCTTAAAGCTGAGCCCAAGGCACTGATGGGAAACAGGAAATCCGGTTTCCCATCAGCACCTCGGGCTCAGCTTTAACAGAGCCGCACGAAAAGGAAACGCTGTCCCTTCCCTGCGGCTCTGCAAAGCTGAGCTGGGGAAACCAGTAGGCTCTCTGGGGGGGGGGGGGGCAGATGGGGGGGTGGCCGCGGGGCTCCTCATTCTGCTGACAGCAGCTGCTTCTTTCGCCGGGCCCGGAGTGGGTTTTTTTTGTTCAAATTTCCTGGGTTGGGGGGGGAGGGGTCTAGGACTGGAACTGAGCTGATGGGGGGGGGGGGTTTAGAACTGGAAATGGGCTGATGGGGGGTTAGGACTGGTAATGGGCTATGGGGGGGGTGGTTAGAATTGGAACTGGGCTGATGGGAGGGTTAGGACTGGTAATGGGTTATGGGAGGGGGTTTAGAACTGGAAACGGGCTGATGGGGAGTTAGTACTGGAAATGGGCTGATCGGGAGGGGAACTAGGACTGGTAATATGCTATGGGGGGGGGGGTTAGAACTGGAAATGGACTGATGGGGGGATTAGGAGTGGAAATCAATTGATGGGGGTTTAGAACTGGAAATGGACTGATCAGGAGGGGGCTAGGACTGGTAATGGGCTATCGGGGGGGGGGGGTTAGAACTGGAAATGGGCTGATGGGGGGTAAGTACTTATAATGGGTTATGGGGGGGGTTAGAACTGAAAACAGGCTGATGGGGGTTAGTACTGGAAATGGGCTAATTGGGAGGGGAGCTAGGACTGGTAATGAGCTATGGGGGGGTTAGAACTGGAAATGGGCTGATGGGGGGGGGGTTAGGACTAGAAGTGGGCTGATCGGGGGGGGGCTAGGACTGGTAATGGGCTATCGGGGGAGGGCTAGGACTGGAAATGGACTGATGGGGGTTTAGAACTGGAAATGGGCTGATGGGGGGGTTAGGACTGGTAATGGGCTATGGGGGGAGACTAGGACAGGAAATGGGCTGATTGGGGTGCTAGGACTGAAAATGGACTTATTGGAGGGTTACGACTGGTAATGGGCTGATTGGGGGTCTAGGTCTGGGGTGGGCTGATAAAGGAGATAGGACTAGAAATGGGCTGGGACAGGAAATGGGCTAATGGGAGAGGGGAGGAGAGTGCTGCTGGCCCTGGAAGAAAACTAGGGGCTAGGGCTACAAATGGGCTGATGCGGGGGGAAAGTAGAATAGGACTGGAAGGGAGCGGATACTGAGAGGGTCTGCCAGGGGAAGGATGGGGCAGGAAGGGAAGGAGGGGGCTGGAAAGGAGCTGACACCTGGAATGTACCGAAGGGGGACTGGAAAGGAGCTGACACTTGGGGGTGAGAGTGGTAGGTAGCTGAGTAATAGGGAGGAGGCTGGAAGGGAGCTGACATGTGAATGGCACTGGAAGGGAGATGGACAGAGGGTAGGGCGACTGGAAGGGAGCTGACTGGGGGGTGGCACTGAGAGTGAACCTGAGCTGATACCTGGGATGGTATTTGGACTAGAAGGGGCTGGACAGTGGGAAAGGAGGGGGACTGGAAGGGAATGGACACAAGTGGCAGTCATGGGAATGCAAGGTGGTTGACATTGGAAGGTACTGGGAGGGGAGGACTGGAAAAGGGACTGATACTGGGGAGGGTTACTGGAACTGGAAATGGGCTGATGGAAGGAAGTGAAGAAAACAAAAGAAGAGATAAGAAATGGCAGATGGATCATGGACCATAGACCACAGAAAGAGAGCTAAGAGAAGACAGGAAAGCAGAAGCCTCAGATCGGGACCAGCATGATCAGAGAATAAAATGGTCAGACAACAAAGGTAGAAAAAATAATTTTATTTAATTTTGGGGATTGGACTTTGTGCTATTTTTATATTTTACACAATATTGGGGAACTGCATCTCTTATTTATCTGATGTTGCACTGCATGTGGACTCTGGCTTCTTGGGGTTTCAGTTTAAATTTTGTCTACATATTTTTATTTTTACTTTAGATTGTGGTTGCTTATTCTGTACTTGGTGAGGGTCGATGTTGTGCGTGTGTGACTGAGGTCAGGTGTTCTGTTAACATGCAGTTTGTATATAAAGATCTATACTATACTGTAGTATTTTGACTTGTTCAGCTTTTCAAATAGGTGTATGGATGTTCCAGGGCCCACTGTAATATTTACAGTGATGCTTTTTTTGGATGGGCTCCTTATTTGACTTTTGGAAGTTTGTGCTGATATGATATGGTATGGTAGGTTTGCTTTTTGTTGTAGGGTTTTTTTATTAGTTCACAATATGCCTGGTACTGGAGAATAGTGATTGTTGTTGTTGTTAGTGAGATGATCAGAATCAGATTTGTGTTTTTGAAATATTGAATTCTGTGGGTGAATGTCCTGGTTCTGCTCTGCACCTACTGTGGATGCAAAATATATGTTGAAAAAGAAAAAGGGAGAACCATAACGCAGTTTATAACAAAATAAAAATGGGTTATAATTTAGTTTTATAAACTGTGCTATTGATTCTTGCTGTCTTTTAGTTCCTTGGTGTGCAAACAGGACCGTACCTAGCCCTGTGCAAGCAGTGCAGCCGCACAGGGCGCAAAGGCTTGGGGGGCGCATTTTGGCTTTCTGCTGTTGCCTTGCCACCGCTGGCAGGACAATAGTAGGCAGTTAAAATGCACCCCCAAGCCTTTCCGCAGCACTTTAAGCAGGTCTGGTCTCTCCCTCCTCCAACACGATGTCAGAGCAGGGAGGGACAGATCTGCTTAGAGTGCCGGCGCCTTTCAGATTGGGTGCGTTCCCCCTCCTCCTCCCCATACCTCCATCCAGCTCTGCCTGCTCTTTCCTTGCTGCCGGCGCTGCCGTGAAAAAAACAGAGGGCGGCAGCAGCAGGGAAAGAGCAGGCAGTGCTGGATAGAGATATGGGGGGAGAGGGGGGCATGCATCCGAGTTGCAAGTCGCACAAGGCACGATTGCAGTTCTATACGGCCCTGTGTGCAAACATCTTTCATTTCCTCCATATAATCTAATCGGCTTTTTGATTTGATTCAGTCTCTGATTGGATTTCTGAAAAAGCCCCGACCCCCTCTAAGGTGGTGGGGGGGGGGGGGGGCGCCATCTCATTCTTCGCCTCAGGCAGCAGACTGCCTTGAGCCGCCCCTGGCACCATGGTACAATGGCAATGGGATGCCATGGCACTGCAGCTCCATTCAGGAGCCTGACCGAGGTAGCCAGGCATTTGGCTAGGTGTGCAGGCTGATCAGAATCGGGGCCCAGCCTGCATGTCGACATAGACCCGATTCTGATCCCATGGGCATATCTAGGCCCC
This sequence comes from Ichthyophis bannanicus, assembly GCA_033557465.1. NCBI lineage: Eukaryota > Metazoa > Chordata > Amphibia > Gymnophiona > Ichthyophiidae > Ichthyophis > Ichthyophis bannanicus. The sequence goes on along the minus strand of CM066038.1, from coordinate 323,580,560 downwards.
GCAGGATCAGAATCGGGTCTACAATGGGCGGTTTCGACAATGGGCGGTATATAAAATGTTCAATAAAGATAAAGATAAAGATACCTCTGGGCGTCCCGCTTCTGGTCGGCCACATAGGGAGCTGGACAGCCAGATTGGAATGTGCCTCCGCATGTTTGGCTTGGCTGAATGCATTCACCTGATTGCTTTTGTTTGATGGTAGCATTGATCACATTAAGAAACTACTGTTTTTCTGTCAAGGTTAGGGTTTTACTATTTTTATAACTTTAAAAAGGTTTTTTTCAGTGGCCTAAGTTCTAATGAGAGGCCCCGAACCTCCATTGCCATGGCAGCATGGCCCACCCTCCCCATTGTTGCAGCAGCATGTGCCCCTCTATTGTCACAGCAGCAGTGGCAGCAACTTACTTTAACAGTTTTTCAGCACTGCCTCCACTCTAAGTTCTCACAAGGCCCGGCTACTGTTACCTACCAGGTCAAAGTCTCACTGTGGACTGTTATCATGAGACTTCAACTCAGTAAGTTGCAATCACCAGGCCTGGTGCAAACTTAAAAGAGCGGAAGCAACATGGCAAACCTGTTTAAGCAAGTCTGACGCTCTGCCTTACTGCTGCTGCGTAGATTCTTCTTCCTGCCTGGGCCCCTCTGCATTGTGGAGGCTGCTTGGGCAGAATTTACAGCACTGTTTTTTTGTTTTTTTTTTTGATTGACTAGTAAATTGTATTTCTTTACTATTCTTTATCTGGTAGTTTATGGGCAGCAATGTATTGATTGCTCTGTTTTGTAAATGTTGGTGTACATTCCCATAAAGAAGCCCAGTGAGGGTAAAATAAGGCAACATTGTTGGGAGATCTAAGAAGAGACCTTTAAGAAAATGTAAGGGCTGGAGCATGCTTTCACTATGCAATTTGATTTGCCAGGATAGCTCCATGGACAGTGTAAGTTATTAGGAATCCTTTGAAGAAGAAGTTAATCATATTTTGACATTTCTGCAAATATCAATTTTATTCTCCATGGACATACATTATGCCTTTTGTATTAATGTAGATGATGGATGTTTTGGCTTTAATCAATTAAAGAAGATATCAGTCTGGGGGTCTCTTTGTCTGGACACAGGCTATGGGGGTAATTTTAGAAGCTTTATTCACAATTTCCAGTTGGAAAATCTGTCATTCACACGAGGAAATGGTATCCATGTAAAATTTGCAAGAGGGCATGGTTAGGTCATGATCTCAGTGGACCAAAAGACTACACATGTATTTCTCATTTCATATAGGAAATGCACATGTATAATCAAAATTGTCTACATTAGGATCTGCAACTGCTCCCTGGCATATATAGGTTTATAAAAAGTGCTTATTTCGGCTAGCCCTTTTCAGGAAACATTAAGTGGGTTATTTTCCTTAATCCCTCATTCTTTATTTTCCATTCCAGACTGAAATGAATTAAAAATAGTGGCCTCTAGTTAACTGGCAGCATTTATACCATAGGTTTGGAAAGTACCAACTTATATGCATAAATCACAAAATGCCAACTTACACTTGTAAGTGCTAGCATTTACATGTGTAAGTTTTAAGTTGTCTCCGTTGATTTTTCCCATGTGTAGATTTGTAAAATGGTTCCTTTGGCTCTGTATGTCAACAAATACACATGCAAATCCTTATATGTATTTTAGAAAAGGCTCCATGCTAGACAAAGCCTTTTCTAAAATATTGCCAGAATTGTATATGTACCTACTTCAACATCTCCTTCCAATCTACGCACACTAACTAAAATTTTCTCTCACATATTTTACTTTCAAATCTTTGAAAAAAAAAAAGACAATTGAATTACCAACTGTTTCAAAAATTGTTTAATGACTGCTGGTTTGTTTCTGTCTTTGAAATATTAGGTTTTATTGCATAGTTTTTATGATATTGTTGATATATTTGTGACCCAGGTGTTACTAAGCCCTTTTCTACTCTTGAGTATGGACCATGCTTGGTGAGGGGTCCAGAGAGATGGTGCCCTATTTGCAGCCTGCATCCATCTCTGATACATTTCCACCCAGTGGCGTAGCGTGAGTTGTCAGCACCCGGGGCAAGGCAAGTAATTTGCGCCCCCTAACCCGTGGATTTTAGCCGCCGGGGAGCTTCTTTGCGCAGGGGAGCCGACCGTGATCCTACCCCGGGAGGGAGCGATCGTCAGCACTGACCTCGCTGAGCCGGAGTCCAGGGAAACGAACAGCACAGCAGCAAGAGCCCGACAAGCATGGTTAAACGCCCAACAGCAGGGAAGAGGAGGAGATCCGGAACCAGAAACTCGCGATGCCGCCCTGCAGCTCCGCCTTCTCGAGCGCACAGGGCGATCCGACCCCAACCCCAGCTTTACATTGAGATCGAGGGGCGATGACGCGATAAACAGTCCCCCTCCCACCCCGCCCCGGCAGCTTGTGTGAAATAGCTACCTAGAGGGGGTCAATCGCATCGCCTGCGCTTTGTTGCCGAGGGTTTGCCAAGAACAATGCGACTCCCAGGACTGCGGGCTCGAGGGCTATAGCGCAAACCTCTTTGCAGTGCCACCACCAGATGGCGTACGCGCCAACATGTATCATAGGGACCTGCCTTTCCCCCTCATCGGCAACAGAGAGCTGCGAGTGCGAGTGCCGCCCCCCCCCCCCATGTTGCGCCCGGTGCGGCCGGCCCCCCCTGCACCCCCCACGCTACGCCTCTGTTTCCACCGCCTTGATTGTAGGAGAAGGCGGTATAGAAATCCGTTTAAATAAATAAATAAATGAGAGAGTCTGGTAAACTCAATCAATGGAAGGAGCTGTGAGGTTACTTTGGAGAAAGTATACATGATCTTGATTTGAGGAGGGCAATATCTTTTTCCTAAATCTTGTCCACAAAGCACTCAGCCTGCCTTGGTCAGTAAGTAGCAGATTTCTTGAAAAGAGAGCATCTCTTTTCCAGCAAGGAAAAGTAATTGTAAGGTGGTTATTTATTTCTGGAAGCTGTTCTGGATTCTGACCTGGCTAGCACACCCAGATCAGTATTGCTGTAGGTATAATTATGAAGTAGCCTGGTGGGGGGATTCTCTTTCTTTACTAATATGACATGAAATGCTGGCATACTTGCAGGGGCCAGAGGCAAAAAGAAACAACACGGATGGGGCTGTAAATGATCCCCTAAAAGCTATGGAAAAAATGAGAGCAAACCACAGAAGAAATTCTCAAGAATAGATGCCTTTTATGCTCCTGGAAAAGGATACATTCATCACTAGCACAGCAGAAGGATCCAGGGATTAGAAGTATAACTGAGCGAGTGGTGTGAGAGAATCATACGCATCTATTGTTGGAAAGAGAGAGAGAACAAAAACTATTTTGCAAATCCAAGAAGTTGCAACCACCTAAAGAATTCTAACTATCTCATCTGTTCAAAGATGACTGATTTACCATTCAATGCATGTTGACCCCATTAAGTTATAATTAAATTTGACTTAACATTAATCTTCTGGAGAATGGAGTGGACTTAATCCTTACTATATTCTTAACCAGTAGAAATATAATATATACTTCGTACTTGAGATCAGTTACAAGTATGGCAAAAGGAAGGGCCCTGGAAATATTTCTCCTCTCCCCTCCCCTAGGACTCATTATCTTATCTTTTATATATACTGTATATGTAGCATTTGATTTGTGTTTGAGTAGTTGTATATGATGTGCTTCTGTCCAATTTTTTATATATAATTATTGATAGGATTTACATATTGGAGCTCATGCCTTTTCTCAAAAATTCAAGACAATTTACAATCTATGATTATTTGCAATAGTATGGTTTAAAAAATTTGATATTTTAAATATAATTGGTTTATGATAATTCACTGCTTATACTAATTAACGGTTCCTCATGTGCCAGAACAATGATTCAAATGTACTATTAAAAAAAAGTACATGAAATAGAAGTCTTCATGGCCTTGACTTCTTAAGGGCTCTATTGTTCTAAGAACTGCACAAGCTGAATGGCATTGTGTTAATACCTCCTTATATGCGTAAGCATGTGGAAAAAGATATATTAATTGATTAATTTACTACTAGTGCACATGATACCACAAAAGTATTGTGATGACAAATTAATGTATTACATGGGATCTGTAGCGGATATTTTAATCTACTGGCATAATAATACAGTACATCCTACAATCCTCAGAGTAGATAATAGGACAAACAAGCCTGGCTCAATGGCAGCCATACAAACAAGAGATATGGGAAATGAGTAAAGATTTTTAGGAATGACTGTGTCTATCCTTTAGACAGTAATTTTACTGTTGTATTCTACTTTCATGCAGACTTCACACGTTTCTCAAATCGCCAACTCCCTGTCTTCCTACAACTAATATCATGTTTCTGAAAACGCACAAAACTGCCAGCAGCACTGTTCAGAATATCCTCTTTCGGTTTGCAGAGAACCACAATCTCAGTGTGGCACTCCCAGCTGGTAAAGGAGTTCACCTGGGTTACCCTAGGCAGTTCCAAGCACAGTTTGTAGGAGGGTTCAACACCATGGACCAAAACTATAACATTATGTGTAACCATATGAGGTTCAACTTCCCAGAGGTAAGATTAGGAGTCTGGTAGACATCACCAGCAGCAGTACATGATGGGTTTTTGCTGTTTGATCTCTAATGTATTGCTAAATCATATACACCATAATATAGTATCTCCAGGAACAAGCAGGAATGTAGTCTTCACATATGGGTATCGTCGGTACCGATGGAGCCTGCGCGGGAACACTCCCCAGCGTCCAATAGGAACGCTTTTGGAAGCATCCCTCAGCACATGCGCGCTGCCTTCCCACCTTTCCAACTGTCCCTCTTCAGTACTTCATTTTCTGCGGAGCCAACAGGACTCATACCCTGTCACCGCAGAAAATTTCTTCTTTAAACTGTTTTCTTGTGGTCGCGTTTGCCTCCGCATGACGCCTACCGGTACCGCTGGTTCTTTTCTTTTCTTTCAAAAAAATTATACTTCTGAACTGTTTTCTCTCTTCAGAAACTTTTCTTTTTCGGTGCTAGGCGCCAATTTGGGCATTAGGCCCCATATTCCTAAAACATGGAAAAAACAGCTAGTGGTTTTAAAAAGTGCACTAAGTGTGGTGGCACCATTTCCGTCACCTACACCCATGACTGGTGTCTTAAATGTTTAGGCCCTGAACATTCTCCATCTGAATGTCTAATGGGGATGACTAAAAGAGGAAGACAGAACTGGGCTGCAAAGCTCGGTACCCTCTTTTCTTCGGATGCCAGATCCATTGCATCGATGTCTTCAACAGTCTCCTCTTCCTCCCATGGATCTCAGGTAACTAAACATAAAAGCCGGTCCTCAAAGGGTAGCTCTCCTGCAAAGCATCGAGAGGCCATTGGCATTGCCCTTGAGGGAACCACACCGGCAAAACAGCCCCGGCGGGAGGCTTTGGCCTCCAAAGCATTAACGGGGCTCCAGGATGTTCTCGAGGCCTCGACCTCGACAGAACTACTGGTGCCATGCTCAGGGGTCCCAGCCGTCTTCACCGGTACCAACACCCAGGCATCGGCAGCGTCGATAGAGCAGAGATTCCTCGCTATCGAGCGCAGTATTGCAGCTCTCCTTACAGCTGCGGTACGATTGAAACCGATGGTTCAATGGGCACCGGTGCCGACACTGGGACTGATGCAGGTACAAACACTGGTACAGACACCGATACCGGTACCGGCAGTACCGGCCCCGGTGGGAATTTTTCCCATGCCGTCTTTGGCTGGCATCGACTCGGTACCGACTTTGACCGATACCGGGACCGTGCTTTGTATGAACATCACGATCAGGGATACTTCGAATCCTCCGATTCCGATGACTCTGACAATTCTGCCGGTACCAGAGTGTTTCTCCCGGAAGATTCCTCTTCTCACCAACGCAGAATGTCGCCTCCGGAGGACATGTCTTTTCAGGATTTTATTCGTGATGTTGCCAAAGGCCTTTCAATCACGGTAGCTCCTGAAAAGGAACCTAGAGCAAAGGAATTGGAAATTCTCCAATATCCTAAAGCTCCAAAGGAGGCAGCAACTCTGCCCATTCATGAAATTCTTCATGACTTGATGCTCAGAATGTGGGAGACACCTTTGACTACATCTCCTCATTCTAGGAGACTTGATACCATGTATCGAGTTCCTCCATGTCCTGGTTTTTAGAAGACTCAGCTGCCACACCATTCAATGGTAGTGGAGTCAGCCATGCGTAGGATGAAAAGTGCAAAGAGACATGCATCCAATCCTCCAGGTCGTGAATGCAGGACCCTTGACACTTTTTGGTGTCTAACTTTTCAAGCTTCCATGCTTTCAGCTAGGATCAGTTCATATATATTATATATGGGAATGTTCCTCAAAGAAGTCACAGGAGATTTGGCGCTTATGAGCCCACTTCTCCCAGATGACAGGAGACAAGACTTCCTTACTCTTGTCAAGCATGCTCAAGATGTCTCCAAGTTTGTGAACTGTGCAGCCTTTGACTGCTTTGAATGCATCAGCAGAACCTCTGCTATTGCCATTGGGGCACGACGGATTGCCTGGCTTCAGGCATCAGACTTGGAGATTTGGGTACAGGACAAATTAGGCAACATCCCTTGCAGAGGAGAAAACCTCTTTGGCAGGAATTGGCAGGAAAAGGCTAACGAGATAGATGCTGACAATATCACGTTAGATAGATTGCCAAAATCTATAGCCACTCCAGCCAAAAAGAAACCCTATAAAAAAATCCTCTTTCACAAAAAGAGGAAGTTCTATCCATCCTATACCCAGCAAGGCCAAAATCAAGGTCAAGTTGCCCAAAAGGGACAATCTAGACAACAAAAAGGCCAAAAGGCCCGAGAACTCAACCAGCTCCACAGGTTCAGCCCCCTCAAGGGCTTTGACTCCTTCCTAGAGAGCTTAGCCTTCCTGCCTCTGAGGGGTCTAGAGCCCCTAAATATTCCAGGCAGGTTGTGCCACTTTACCATCAGATGGCAACAAATAACAGCAGAAAATTGGACTCTGTCCATTGTAGAAGAAGGGTACAAGCTTCATTTTCACAGCATGCCCCCTTCTACATTCCTAAGGCAGTTCAATTCTCAAACCCCTGCAGACAATCTGCTGGATCACAAGGTCTCAACACTTCTTGCCCAAGGGGCAATAGAGAAAGTACCCATCCTCCAACAGGGTACGGGGTTCTACTCCTCCTATTTTCTTATTCCAAAGAAAACAGGGGGACACAGACCCATTCTAGACCTCAGAGAATTAAACAAATATCTGTTACAAGAAAAGTTCAAAATGATTTCTCTAGGAACTCTGCTGCCATACCTTCAAAGTCAGGATTGGCTTTGCTCTCTAGACTTAAAGGATGCATATGCTCACATTCTGATCCATCCAGATCACAGGAAATTCTTACGATTCCTTTTCAGGGGAGAACACTTCCAATACAGGGTTCTGCCCTTTGGTCTGGCTTCGGCACCAAGAGTATTCACGAAATGCATGGCAGTAGTAGCTGCATTCCTGCAAACCCTAGGGATATTCGTCTTCCCTTACTTGGACGACTGGCTCATTTGAGCCCCCACAGTTGCAGAAGCCAGCTCTGCACTGTCTCACACAATGTGAATTCTCCAATACTTGGGATTGGTAATAAACTGCCCAAAATCCCAACTGGTTCCTTTCCAGTCCCTGGAGTTCATAGGAGCCTGTTTAGATACCAGACAGTCAAGGGCTTTCCTTCCACAGGCCCGGTGTCTTCGCATAATGCAACTAGCTTCTCAGGCAGCGGGAAAATCCTCCGTAACTGCTCGAGAACTGCTACAATTACTGGGACATATAGCATCCACAGTTCATGTAGTTCCCTATGCTCGCCTCCATATGCGAGCAGCCCAGTGGACCCTATCCACACAGTGGACACAGACCACAGGGCATCTGTCAAACAAGATATCAAACTCTCAACAACTGAGCTTGTCCCTCCAATGGTGGCAATCACTAGAGAATCTGGCAGGGGGGTCTCCCTTTCAACAAACCCTCTTCCAGGCCACCCTAACAACAGATGCATCACAGGTAGGCTGGGGAGCACACCTGAATCATCTCTCTACCCAGGGTACCTGGACCCCACAGGAGGCTTGTCTGCACATAAACCTCCTGGAATTAAGAGCAATTTATTTAGCTCTTCGAGTATTCCATGCCAAGCTCAGCTACAAGACAGTCCTAGTCCAAATGGACAATCAAGTAGCCATGTTCTATGTGAACAAGCAGGGAGGAACAGGCTCTCCATCGTTATGCAACGAAGCTTTACGACTGTGGGCCCTCGCCAGAGAGCATCAAATTCACCTTCTAGTGGTATATCTTCCAGGCATTCAAAACCTTTGGGCAGACAAACTCAGCCGAGTACTGCTGCTACACGAATGGTCTCTCCACCTAGACCAGGTGGCAAAGATATTTCGCATCTGGGGGACTCCAGACATAGACCTCTTTGCAAGTCCACTGAATGCCAAACTTCCCCGGTTCTGTTCCAGGATTCTGGCTCACAATTGCCAGGCAAGGGATGCCTTCACTGGGGTCAGGACTTCCTCTATGCCTTCCCACCCATTCCCCTCATCCCCAAAACACTCTTCAAGCTTCAGAGAGACAGAGGTTGTATGATCCTCATAGCGCCACGGTGGCCACACCAAACCTGGTATTCCCTGCTTCTACATCTCTCTCAAGCTGCACCTCTGGAGATAGGATGTGTTCCAGATCTCCTTTCCCAAGAGAGTGGGACGCTATGGCACCCGAATCCCCAGTCCCTGCATCTCATGGCCTGGTTGCTGAAAGCTTAGACCTCCAGGATTTCAACCTGTCCCAATTTCCTCTCATCCACTCATCCACTCATATCCAGATTTATGAGAGGTCTTCTATTAACAAAGCCTCCCATTAAACCACCACCGGTGGCATGGGATCTAAATCTAGTTCTCGGGCAGCTCATGAAGCCGCCTTTCGAACCTTTAGCCACTACAACCCTTACGTTTTTGTCCTGGAAGGTCATCTTCCTAATTGCAGTCACCTCTGCACGTCACATTAGTGAATTGCAAGCTTTAGTGGCTGATCCTCCTTATACAAGGTTTCATCATGATAAGGTTGTTCTTAGAACTCATCCACACTTTATGCCAAAGGTGGTTTCGTCTTTTCATTTAAATCAATCAATTTATCTTCCTGTATTTTTTCCAAGGCCTCATGCCTCTAATGCAGAAAGAAACCTTCATATTTTGGATTGTAAAAGAGCCTTGGCTTTTTACCTACAAAGAACGCAGCAACATAGAAAGTCTTCTCAACTTTTTATTGCTTTTGATTCTAGTCATTTGGGACTTCCAGTCTCCAAGAGAACTCTATCCAAATGGATTGCTCAATGCATATACTTTGCTTATGAGAGTAAGGGTCTTCCTCTTCAAGGCCATGTCACAGCTCATAACGTGAGAGCCATGGCAGCCTCTATGGCTAATCTTCACTCTGTGTCTATCGATGACATTTGTCGAGCAGCCACCTGGGCTTCGGTACACACCTTTACAGCCCACTACTGCCTGGATAAAGCCTCCCGTCGGGATGCCTTATTTGGCCAAGCTGTTCTTCAAAATCTCTTTCAGACCTAATTCAACTCCTACCCACCAGCCCTGATGGGATGCCAGAGATCCATGGGAGGAAGCATGCCCACCTTACTAGGGTGGCAGCTTCCTGGGGCTATCACCGTGGCATCTTCAGCTAGGGAGTCCCCATATGTGAAGACTACATTCCTGCTTGTTTCTGGAGATAGCGTAATTACTCACCTGTAACAGATGATCTCTAGGAACAGCAGGAATTTAGTCTTCACAACCCACCCACCTCCCCTAGGAGTTGTCTCTCTATCTCTTTGTCTCTTTCATCTCTCCCTCTATCCTTTCACTCAGCTACAAACTTAACTGAAGAGGGACAGTTGGAAAGATGGGAAGGCAGCGCGCATGTACTGAGGGATCCTCCCAAAAGCGTTCCTATTGGATGCTGGGGAGCGTTCCCGCGCAGGCTCCGTCAGTACCGACGATACCCATATGTGAAGACTAAATTCCTGCTGTTCCCGGAGATCACCTGTTACAGGTGAGTAACTACGTTATATTCCATCCTAGAACCTTTTTTCTTCTATTCATCATAACTTCAGTATGAGTCACTGTGACAATCTGCATCTTTCTAATCTATCCTCATGTCCTCCATTTCAACTATTCTAGAAAGACAGGTTATCAGTTTAGTTCTTTTAAAATGAAATGGTTTTCCTCATTTATGATTTCTATTCTTCTGAAATCCTCTATGAACTAAGCACTGATGCAGAATAGCGCGGTATATAAGAGAATGTAAATAAATAAATAAATTGTAACATTTTAGATATAGAAGATACTGAATTAGAATTGTATTCAAACAGGAATCATTGGAATACACCTTCTCCTTACTCTTTCTACTTTACTCTCACCACATGCTAGCACCTCACCTTGACTTTGGAAACAGTAATTGTTACCGATTCTAGCATGTCAATATGTATTTATTTAGCAATGTTTATATACTGCCTTTCAACAGGTCAAAGTGCTGTACATCCAGGAATTGTAAGCTGTATTTCTCTTGTCCCCAAGGTCTCACAATCTACATTTTGTACCTGAGTCAATGGAGGGTTAAATGGCTCACCCGAGGCTACAAGGAGTGCCTGTAGGACTAGAAACCCCAGTCCCGCCAGCCTGAGGTTGCTGTCCTCCAGCAGGATTTGAACACCCAGCCCTCCAGCCCAAGGCAATTTGCCACAACTACTAGGCCACTCCTCCCTCAATAGATTAATTGCATCCAGTCTTGAAAAGAGATGACTTGTAATATTCATATTTCTTTCTTTTATTATATAGGTGCAGAAAGTAATGCCAAAGAACACCTTTTATCTTTCAATTTTGCGAAGCCCAGTCACCTTGTTGGAATCCTCCTTTGCTTATCATAAACATATTGCAAAAACATTTCGTAAAATAAAGGATCTAAATGAATTTTTGGCATCTCCATGGAACTACTACAAACCAACTCACTTAAAAAACTACTTTGTTAGAAACCCTATGTGGTATGATTTTGGTTATGATAACAATGCAAATGATAGAGAAGACTATGTGCATTCAGTCCTTAAAGAGATTGAAGACAGGTTCCAGTTGATTCTCATTGCTGAGTATTTTGATGAATCTATGGTTCTCATGAAGAATACCCTCCACTGGGAACTAGAAGATGTGGTTTACTTCAAGCTGAACTCCAGGAGTTCAAACACTATCCAGAACTTGACCCAGCAGAGCAAAGATAGGGTTAAACAGTGGTGCTCCTTGGACTGGAAGCTTTACCAGTATTTCAACAGGACATTTTGGAGAAGGATCCATGAGACCATTGGGTTAGAAAAGATACAAAAGGAAATTAAGTTCCTGCAAACAAGGCAAAAGGAACTCCTGAATATGTGTGTGCAAGATGCACAACCAGTGCAGAAATCCCAACTCAAAGATTCAAAGTTCATGCCTTTCCAGCCAGGAAATGCAAGCATAATGGGTTATAACCTCAAAACAGGGTTAGACAATAACACCATGAAAGTCTGCCATAGAATGGTCTTGCCCGAGGTTCAATATATAGCACTGTTGAATGCACAACAGTTTCCAAAGAAACCAAGAAAGCTAAGATAGAAATTTCCTTGCATTATTTATAACAAAGGAGAAAAATACAACCTATAAAACATACAATAATATTAATGTATAAATGGTAGTATCCCTAAATGAGAGAAAACATAGCCTAATAATACAGCATCAGATTAATTTCAAAAGGAATTATATGTTAACTGGTAGTTGGCAAACATATAATTCCACAAGCTGCCAATTTCAAATGTAAAAGGGCTTTTATAAAATTACTGCAAGGATAACCTGCATTAAAAGTATATATGGTGAAAAGCAAGAGCATTCTTTTATGTGGCCTGGGTATAGCTGATATCTGGGACAGGGTCATAATTTACTTGTGAGATTTACACTTGCTTAAAAGTAGGCATAAATGTCTATAGCTTCAATCTAGAAAACCAAGTCTATGTGTGATAGATAAAAGAGTAAGAAGTGAAAGGCTTTCATATCAAGGAGTTCTTTACAGACTACAAAGGGGTTTTGTCAGAGTGTTTATCAGTAACACATGTTAAAGAACCCTGAAGAAGGCATAGCCAAAACATGGCCGTGTCAGGTTTGGCTTATTATACCCCAGTGACGACTGCTTCTAATAAAAATTATTTTATCTACCATGCATAGACTTGGTTTTCTTGTTTGCCTCACGAGGTATAATGATTTTTGGTTGGACTGTAGCTTCAATCTAGCCATGATTTCTTCTGCTTTATCCCTAGTATCTTACAAAAATACATAGGCGCCTATGTGCCTTTATCAAATAAGATTTAAATATGTTCCTACTTGGCCTCCCATATAGGCAGTCTGTTATAAAATACCTTCAAAGAGGCAGAGAAAATTGCTCTAACTGTTCCAGCATAGTGTCTGGGGGAAGTTAGGGTGGCACAGGGAGGAAACACAGAACTATAACTACAGCAGCAATATACATCAGGCCTAAAGTAAGTTGCCTTGGCTATATGAATAGTGGCTGAATATTGCTGCTGTACATATAAAGTGTCATTTTAGTAGGGACGTCTAGGAAGAATCTGGGATGTCATAAGAGCATAAGAACATAAGAAATGCCATACTAGGCCAGACGAAGGACCATCAGGCACAATATCCTGTTACCAACAGTGGCCAATCCAGGTCAAAGGTACCTGTCAGGTTTCCAAAAAGGTACATAGATTCCACATTGCTTTATCATGAATAAGCAGTGGATTTCCCTGGTCCTCTTTAATAATGGTTTATGGACCTTTCCTCCAGGAACTTGCCCAAACCTTTTTTAAACCCAGCTACACTAACAGCTTTTACTACATCCTCCTGTAACAAATTTCAGAGTTTGACTACGCGTTAAGTGAAAAAATATTTTTTCTTATTACTCTTAAACGGGTTATACTGGAGCTTCATTGCATGTCCCCTAGTCATATAGTAACATAGTAGATGATGGCAGATAAAGACCAGCTTGGTCCATCTAGTATGCCCAGCAAGATGGCAAGAGTAGGTGCAGACCACCTCTCCCCATGTCTTTGTTTAGGGGTGAACCCATCACTCCATGTAGGACACCCTTATTTGTTGAGATGTTAAATGGTTCAGAAGTTATATGTTTCAGTTTATTTGTTTTTATCCTATTAGTGTAAAGGGATCCACTGTGTTTGTCCCATGCCGTTTTGAATTCCGTCACCGTGTTTGCCCCCACCACTTCCATCGGGAGGGCATGCGAAGCATCTACCACCCTTTCAGTGAAAAAATATTTCCTGACATTGCCTTTCCAATTACCACCTTGCAGCTTCATGTTATGCCTTCTAGTTTTACAGCTTCCCTGTCTTTGGAAGAGGTTTGTTTGTTCATCATTTCTCTTTAAGTATTTAAAGGTCTGAATCATATCTCCCCTGTCCCTCCTCTCCTACAAAGTGTACATATTTAGGTCTTCAAGTCTCTTCTCATAAGGCTTCTGACGTAGGCTCCAAATCATTTTGGTCACCTTCCTCTGAACAGTTTCCAGTCTTTTTACATCTTTTGCAAGATATGGTCTCCAAAACTGAACACAGTATTCCAAGTGAGGCCTCACCAGTGACTTGTACAGTGGCATAAGTACCTCTTCCTTTCTGCTGGTAAGCCCTCTTTATATGCAGCCCAACATCCTCCTGGCTTTTGCCACCACCTTGTCGCACTGTTTTGCCACCTTGAGATCATCAGAGATAATCGCACCAAGGTCTTTCTCCTGAACTGTGCACACCAACCTCTTGCCCCCTATCACGTACATTTCCCTTGGATTTCTGCTACCCAAGTCCATGACATTGCACTTTTCTGCATTAAGTCGTAGTTGCCAAGCATTAGACCATTCTTCCAGCTTTTGTAGATCTTTCCTCATGTTAACCACTCCCTCGGGGGAGTCTACTCTGTTGCAAATTTTTGTGTCATCTTCAAAAAGACAGACTTTTCCATTCAGTCCTTCAGCAATATCACTCACAAATACATTGAACAGTGCCAGGCACAGGAATGAACCCTGGGGCACCCCACTAATCACCTTCCTTTCATCTGAGTGAGCTCCATGTACCATCACCTTCTGTTGTCTGTCAGTCAACCAATTTCTAATTCCAGTTTACCATCTTTTGACCCATCCCCAAGCTACTGGGTTTATTGAAAAGCATCCTATGAGGAACAGTATCAAAGGCTTTGCTGAAATCCAGGTAATGCAATGTGTGCCTTCAAGTCAGTCCTGACTCCTGGCAACCCAGAAGCTCCTGGGTTTTCTTGGCAGTGTCACTGGAAGTAGATTGCCAGGCCTTTCTTCTGAGGCAATGGAGGGTTAAGTGACTTGCCCAAGGCCACAAGGAGTGCTAGTGGGAATTGAACCCTGGTTGCTTGGTTACCAAGCCAGTGTTCTAACCACTAGGCTACTCCTCCACTCCATTCCAGGTAGATGAAATCCATTGCATGCCCCTGATCTAGTTCCTTGGTCACCCAGTCAAAGAACGCAATCAGATTTGTTTGGCAAGACCGTCCTTCGGTAAAACCATGTTGCCTCGGATCTTGCAACCTGTTGGTTTTGAGAAAGTTCACTATTCGCTCTTTCAGGAGCGCCTCCATTACTTTTCCTGCCACTGAGGTAGGGCTCATGGGCCTGTAGTTTGACACTTCTTCCCTGTCACCACTTTTGTGTAGGTAGTCTTTTTCCTTTTTGATGGCGTAAACAATTGATCTACATTTACCCATTCCACTCCATTCAATAATTTATAGACCTCTATCGTATCTCCCCTCAGCCATCTTTTTTCCAGGTTGAAGATCCCTAATCTTTTAAGCTTCTTCTCATAGGGGCATCCTTCCATCCCCGTTACCATTTTGGAAGCTCTTCTCTATACCTTTTCTAATTCCGCTATATCCTTTTTAAGATACAGCGACCAGAATTGCACACAAAATTCAAGGTGCAGTTGCACCATGGAATGATACAGAGGCATTATAATATCATTTGTTTTATTCTCCATTCCTTTCCTTATGCTTCATAGCATTCTATTTGCCTTCTTGGCCACTGCTGCACACTGGGAGGAGGGTTTCAATGTGTTATTGACGATGACGCCTAAATCTTTTTCCTGGGATGTGGTTCCTAATGTGGAACCCTGCATCATGTAACCATGGTTTGGGTTGTTCTTTCCTAGGTCCATAACTTTGCACTTGTCCATAACTTTCCTAGGTCCATAACTTTGCACTTGATTAAATTTGATCTGACATTTGAATGTCCAGTCTTTCAATATATCAAAGTCCTCTTGCAATTTTTCACAATCCTCTTGGGTTTTTACAACTTTGAATAATTTTGTGTCATCTGCAAATCTGATTACCTCACTTGTTATTCCCATTTACAGGTCATTAACAAAAAGGTTAAAAAGCAGCGGACCCAGCATTGATCCTTGGTTACTCCACTATTCACCTTTCTCCATTGGAAAAATTGGCCATTTAGCCCTACCCTCTGCTTTCTATCTTTTAACCATTTCCTTATCAACAATGGTACACTACCTCCTATCCCATGACTTTTGAATTCCCCCAAGAGTCTCTCATGAAGGATCATGTCAAAGGCTTTCTGAAAATCCAGATGCACTATATCAACCAGCTCACCTTTGTCTACCTGTTTACTCACACCTTCAAAAAATCATAACAGATTAGTAAGACAACACCTTCCTTGGCTAAAACCATGCTGGCTTTCTCTAATTAAACCATGACTATCTACATGTTCAGTAATGTTGTTCTTTATAATGTTTTTATCATTTTGCTCAGTACTGATGTTAGGTTCATTGGTCTGTAGTTTCCTAGATCACCCCTGGAGCCCTTTTTAAAAATTGGCATTACATTGGCCATTCTCCAGACTTCAGGTAATGCAAATGATTTTAATGATAGTTCACAGATTACTAATAATAGGTCTGTAATCTCATATTTCAGTTCTTTCAACACCTTTGGATGTATACTATTCTTTAGTTTATCAAATAATTGTAATACATCTTCCAGGATTTGCTATTCTTTAGTTTATCAAATAATTGTAATACATCTTCCAGGTTTATCGATATTTCTTTCAATTCTTCCAATGCATCGCCTTTAAATACCATTTCAATCATGGGTAACTTCTCTACATCTTCTTCAGTAAAGACCAAAGCAAAGCATTCATTCAATCTTTCCATCATGGCCTTGTCCCCTCTTAGTGCCCCTTTTACCCCTCTATCATCTACTGTTCCAACTGACTCTCTCACAGGTTTTTTGCTACAAATGTACTTGAAAAGGTTTTTAATATGTTTTTTGGCTTCCACAGCAAGATTTTTTTTCAAATTCTCTCTTTGCAGGCCTTATGAATGCTTTGCATCTAACTGGCAAGTGCTTACTTATGTTGATTTCAGTTTTTGTCATTTCACTCCTTTTTCCATTTCCTGGAAAATGCTTTTTTGGCAATACAGCCTCTCTGACCTCATCTTTAAGCCATGCTGGCAATTTTTTGGTCTTCCTTCCACTTTTCTTAAAGCATAGAATATAGTTGGTCTGGGCATCCAAGATAGCATTTTTAAACAACTGCCATGCTTGATATAAATCTTTAACCTTTTCAGCTGCTCCTAGTAGTTTTTTCTTAACTATTTTCTTCATTTAATCATAGTCTCCCTTTTGAAACTATGCCTATGGATTCCCTTGCCATCCTTTCTCCATTTACTAAATCAAACGTGTTCATGCTATGATCACTATTGCCAAGTGGCCCCAACACCCTTATCTTTTGCACCAGATCTTGTGTTCCACTAAGGACTAGGTCCAAGATGGCTTCCCCTCTTGTCAGTTCATGAACCAGCTGCTCCAAGAAGCAGTCATTTATTTTGTCTAGAAAGTTTATCTCCCTAGCACGTCCTGCCATGACAGTGACCCAATCGATGCTGGGGTAATTGAAATCACCCATTATTAGTACTGTGTTGTAACTTTTGTTAGCTTCTCTGACTTTTTTGAGCATTTCATCATCCATTTGTTCATTCTGTTCAAGCAGTCAGTAGTATACCCCCACTGCCATCGCCTTCCCCTTTTTACATGGAATTTCAATCCTTAGAGATTCTACATTGTATTTTGTTTCCTGCAAAACTTTAATCCTGTGTGACTCAATGCCCCTGCTAACATAGAGTGCAACTCCTCCATCAATTTGATCTACTCTATCATTGTGATATAATTTGTACCTAGGCATCACAGTGTCCCACTGGTTGTTCTCCTTACACCGTCTCTGAGATACCATTCATATCTAAACCTCTCATTTAGTCCTATATATTCTAACTCTCCCATCTCATTTTTTAGATGTCTAGCATTTGCATACAAGCATTTTAGAGATTGTATCTTATTCATATTAATTTGGTTATTGGTAGTCAGGGGTAATTTGGAATCTGTAAGCTCTGTCTGCTCTGTACTTAAAGGCATCTGGGTTATTGTATCTATATTCGAACCTCCCTACCAGGATGCCCTAACTTCCCTCTTTTGCTAGTATCCTTCAAGGATACATTCTTATGACCCATGAGTTCTTTGGTGACTGTCAGCTTCCCCTTTTATATACTTTAAAAGCTGTTCAATCTCCTTTTTAAAGGTTAATTCCAGCAGCCTGGTTCCATTCCAGTTATGGTGGAAACCATCCTTTTAGAAAAGCCCTCCTTTCCCCAGAATGTTGCCTAGTTCCTAACAAATCCAAAACCCTCTTCCTTGCACCTTTGTCTCATCCACGTATTGAAACTCCAGACCTGCCTTTTGGGTCCTGTGCGTGGAATGGGAATGGGAAACATTTCTGAGAATGCTACCCTGGAAGTTCTGGATTTCAACTTCCTACCTAAATGCATAATTATGGCCTCCAGGTTCTCCCTAGCACACTTTCCTATGTCATTGGTACCAACATGTACCAAGAGAGCAGACTCTTCCCCAGCACAATCTAAAACCTTATCTAGGTGGTGCATGAGGTCTGCCAGCTTTGCACCAGGCAGGCATGTTACCAGGCAAGCTTCACATTCACCAGCCATCCAGCTATCTACATGTCTAATAATTGAATAACCAACTGTAACAGCTGTCCTAACCTTTCACTCATAGGCACATGGCCCTGGAGAAACCTCCTCGGTGTGAGAGAGTTTTACATCACTTGGAGGACGGGTCCTAGCTACAGGATCATTTCCTGCCATACCAGGGTGATACTCTCCTGTCACATGACCTCTCTCCTCCATGGCAACAGGAAGGCTGCCAGACTGGAAGTGGGACTTCAGTATTACATCCCTCTAGGTTTCATCTATATACCTCTCTGTCTTCTTTATATCCTCTAATTCTGCTGCTCTAACCTCCAGAGATCAGATTCGTTCCCTGAGAGTAAACAGCTCCTTGCACCTAGTGCACACGTAACACCCCTCACCATTTGGGAGAAAATCATACATGTGATACTCAAATGCAAAAGACTAGAAAGCCCCCATCTCGCTTCTGGACTGCTGTCTGCATCTTAGTTTTAAGATTTTGTTTAGGTATTTAAGTTGTTTACTTATTTAAGTTTCCTGATATTTATTAGGGCTGTCTGGGGCAGTTTTGCTTTTTAATTTAAATCAGTACTGACAGCAAACAAACCCTCACAGTGCTGTAATCTTCAGGTGCCCCATAAGGCGCCTTATAAGGCACCTGAGGATTACAGCACTGTGAAGGTGTTTTTGCTGGCAGTCCTGATTTAAATTAAAAAGGAAACTGCCTCAGACAGCCCTAATAAATAACCCCACTGTGGAATCAAACCCACAACCTCTGGCTTCACAGGCAGTGAAGTAACCAGTGGGCCACAGCTCTATAGCTGCAAACAAACCCCTGGCTGGCTACAGAAGGACTGCAGGTCACCACACAGACTGCTGTGGTTACCAGGATAGGGTTAATCCACTCGTACCCATGATGCACTGCACATGCAAAGCAGCCATCTACAGATGATCACAAGATGGGGTATGCACCCCCATAGCACCTAGGCCTGGTAGGGGGTACTGACCGTGTGTGTTACTGGCACAGAGTAGCTACAGGCCATCACAGTGTGCAGGTCCTGTGCTCACCCTGAGGGTGAGGTGGGGCACCCAGCACCATGTCCACAGCACCTATCTTAGCTGAGATAGGCTATGCTGCAGGTCCCCATTAGTGCCAGTGTGTGATAGGTAGTCCCTTCAGACACACCTGTGGTCCATCTGTATATCCCAGTCATGTCTAGGCCTTGTGGACTATGATGCCCCCGGAATAGTACATATCCTGTGTGGGTGCCATGGCCACATGATATATGTATCGGGGGGAGGGGTGTTTGGACCCATAGGTGGATTATGTAGTACCACCCAAACAGCCCTAAGGAGCTCAGGATCTCCCAACAACAGATCCACAGTCTACATCCCTGCAATGGTGGCAGTAGAGAGGACCATCAACCTCAGTCCGGCTGTTGGTACAGAAAACCTACAGGGCAGTCCAGTACACATCCATAAGGCAATAGCAGACAGACAGCAGGGCTTGAAATGCCCAGCTGCCCCTACCACTATCTGACATTTTCCAGCAGCAAGCACAGAGAGTCTCCAGCCACTGCACCCTGCAAGGTGTTCTAGCCATACACATACTAACTGCAGACATTCTGCTAGCTAGTCCATGTTGCATGTTACCGGAGGAGATGAGAGCACACCCACCAAGCAGATATATCAGTGATTGGGCCCCAGAAAAATAACCCATATATATCACTGGACTGAAATACTATATAGCACTATGGGGGATCCTAGCCATGCCGTGGTCACTGCTCAGTCAGGGTGAGAGTGACCTCCCAGCAGGACATGCTGTGGCCACCCTGTCTGTGCAGGTGGTGGCCGGGCACTACAATGTCCCAGCCAGTGCCCTATGCCCTGTGCAGATGCATCCTGTCCAGGCCGCCCTGTCCGGGCTATACCCACAGTACCTTGCTCCTCATTATGCACATTGGCAGGCCAATACTGGCAACAGTGCTAGCAGTGTGGGCTGAGGAGGGTGTTGGCAGCCACCACACACTGGATAGATAGACACACACCCCCCACACCTATGCCAGCATTGTGCAGCTATAGAGGTGTTTGGCAGCCCTGGCCACTGCACCAGTCCTGGGCACAGTGCAGGCATGGCTATGGTACGCAATACTGTAGGAGTCACTCCCCAGGGTAGTAAACACTGTCAGACACAAGACCTGTAGCACACTCCAAAGACATCAGAAAGGTTGCTATGATGCAGCTCACTCAGCAAATTGTGCTTAACTTAGGAATTGCTATCTGCCAGTAATCATGGCAACCTTTTGATAGATGTATACCGTATTCCCAGGTGTAGGGTGGCATTGCTAAGGTATGCAAGTGCTAGTATTGGGAGATGCACACAGGGCCCAAACACCCCCCTTTAGGCCAACGCAAACAGTCCCAGCTTAAAGGCTAAGCTACAGGACAAACAACACTTCAAATGAAGAAGAGGTGTCACAGACTAACAACAGAATTAACAGCAACAATAGCTGACCACCCTAAGAAACTCTTCAGGGGAGGCATGGCCTGTACCAATACTACAAGACCCCCAACCACACTTTCGTACCTGTCCCCCACCCTACCAAACTCTAACAAGCCACCAGACCACGTGCACCCAGTATCATACACAGCCAAAGTAACCCAACCCACCCAGCCCTTACCCCTTAACCTTCCATCCTAATACTCATCCCTTCCCCACCCCTCAGAAAGATACAGGTTCCTCCAGTTGAAACGAATCAAGGACTCAAAGAAAGGGATGCGACACTTAGCACTCAGAGGACCTTGTGTACCAGACCTAAAAACACCACCAATCCTACCTCTCACCCCCCCCCCCCCCACTAATGTTCCCGTTAAGCTGCACTGAGTCCTCTACCGGCATTACTGCCAGTGGAGGGAGGTGCAAAGCGATGGCAAAAATGATCACATTAGGAAGCTGGTGAAGGACTCAGTGCAGCTTAGCAGGAACATTACCCCCCATCCCTCGCAGCCTATGTGGAACTGGCCACCAACCCCATTCTCTACAGACTCCTGACCCCTCCAATACTATGAACAAAGGTTGAGGACCTGGCTGAGAGCCCTCAATGGTAAAGATTGAACATAAGGCCCCCACACTGCCAAGAACCAATTCCATCAGGAACAGTGACCCTGGGCCCCTTCCCTCTCCAACAACAAATCCCTATGAAGCGCATTTTGCCAATGCGAGGGGAGGCGTGGTCTAGTGGTTAGGACAAGGTACTTCAGGCCGGAGGGTCATGGGTTCAAGTCCCACCTGGGGACAGCAATCTCAGGCCAGAGGGATTGGGATTTCTAGTCCTATAGGCACTCCTTGTGGTCTTGGGCAAGCCACTTAACCCTCCAATGCCCATGTTCCCTGTATGTATTAGTGTGTGTGTCTCATATCCCCTTGTGTTAAATGTATCCCCCAATTGACCGCTTTGACCCGGTGAAAAGCGGGATATAAATACAGCTAAATAAATAAAATGCCAGAAGGAGGATCCCTCCAACAACAGTCATGTGTGTAGAATAATTTTGCAGGCCACCTACAGGCCTGCCAAAACCAATGACGTGCAGGTGGTGAATCTATGTCCGCTTCATCCCAAATATCCAAAATTTCCACCTGCGGCTGCATCTGGACCTGCATCTGTAATAGGGTTGCCAACTGGCTCCAGATACGCCCGCACACTTGATCCAGTCCTGGATTTACTCCATTGCATGCAGGGGCATGTAGTTATGATTTCTTCATTGCACTACATAAGAAAAGCAAGACTGCAAGTCCCTGCATGCAATGGGGTAAACCCAGGACTGGATCAAGCCTGTCGGGGGCATCTGGAGTCAGTTGGCAACCCTAGTATGTAACACTTGATTGACATATTCATATACTTTGGTCCAGTAGCGCATTACAATCACACAATGCCAGAACATATGTCCAAGGGTAGCACATTCATGTCCACATTGAGAGCACCCTGCAGAGTCTGCTATACCTGCCTTACAGGCCAGGACAAAGCACAGCCGCTGCATAATTTTAAAATACATCACCTGCAGCTTGGAGTTGATGGTCAATTTCAGAATGGCACCCATCTCCCTAAGAAAACTCCCCCCCATCACCTTATTCCATGCCTCCTCCATGGCTTCACCACTCTCCAAGGGCCCCACATTCTGAAAAGTCTGCTGGAACCTAGCAGTAAGGGGTCGGTTCTCATCTACTAATAGCAGTTCCTCCAGGCTTGAACAAATCTAGCTGCACAGGTCCTCAGCTCACAATCCCGAACATAAGTTCAAGCCTGCATGTACATAAGCACATCCTTAACCACGAGTAAGTCCTCAGCTCTCCAAAAAATAAGCAATGAGCCATCCTCCTCAATCAACTGTTCTACTCCCAGGATCCCTAATGCCTCTCAATGACTAAAGGCATGCCTTTGTAGCCCGGGAAGAAAACTGCCATTGCCCTGCAAATACAGTGTGCTATGCTCGGTCAAGATAAGTGTGCGCACACAAGTTTCCAGACCCATTGCACAGAGAAAATAAGGAAGTGATCCTATATACTTGAAAGATGCCACAGATTATCAGCATGGAGGACATAGCACAGCATGAACAGTGCAACCGAGGCCTCCTGTATCGCAACTAATGTATAATCCATTGTTCCCCACACAGATCACATTGTAGCTGATGATGTCCGACAGACCCATACCTCCCTCTTGCCACGGCCTTTGTAGCACCACTATCATTACCCGAAGCCTTTTGCCCCACCATTTTGGAAACAGTACTATCTTGTAGAGCGCTCCTCTCCTATTCAATGATAATGGAGATCTCTCCACCGCTGGATTCGCTGCCCCACATCTGCAAGCAGCCCCGAGACATTCAAGTCATACAGCTAAGTAAGGCTACTGGACAACTGAATTCCTAAGTATTTAAGATGGGAGCCAGCCCTCTAGAGAGAAAAATGCCCGCTCAGCCAGCCCACAAATTTGGTAGCAGTGGCAGTGCCTCCAACTTATCCAAATTAAGCTTGAGGCCCAAAATTGACACAAACTCCTCGAACTCGCAGAGAAGAACTGGCACCTCAGTAACAGGGTGTATAAGGCAGACCAATATATCATCTGCAAATGTGGTCACCCGAAATGCCGGATTACCATCAAAGAATCCTTCGCAGCAAAGGCTCCAAGGTCAAAACAAAAAGCAAAGGGACGAGAGGAAGCCCGCTGAAGGGAAAAATCCCGCATAACGAATCCATTAATTAGCACTGCACACCTAGGGTCAGAATATTGCAGTCGCACCATCTCTGCAAAAAGACCTGTTAGTGTCACCGCAGCCAGGATCATAAACATGTAGTCCCAATTCACCTTGTTGAATACTTTTTCTGCATCGAAGCTGGTAAGCATCACTGGGAGATACCACTGGGTACTACCATGTACAGTAGCTAAAATGCGTCATATGTCTTTAATAAATCCCACCTGTGACTCATGAATCAATTGAGGCATAAAGTTGGCCAATCTATTGTTCATAATCTTAGCTAGAAACTAAATGTCCACATTAAACAATGAGATGAGCCAGTAGGAGCCTGGTTGCAGAAGGCCCCAGCCTGGCTTTGGCAGCACCGTAATAATGGCCTTATTCGACTCATAAGTAAAGCATTACTTTTCAGTCAAATCCATGTAACACCCAACTAAAGCGCATGCTACTTTATCAGACATCATCTTATAAAACTCCTCCCTGAACCCATCCAGTCTGAGCACCCTACACAATCGCAGCCCCTTAATAGCCTACTGCACTTCCTGCAGCGTTATAGGTGCATTTAATTGCCCTACTTGTTCCGTCATAAGCTGCGGAAGGCCACGCTCCGCCAAATATGTCTATACCCATGCTACATCCCCATGATCAGCTCAATAAAGCTGCTGTTAGAAATCACGGAAGACTGCTTTTACCTCCACCTGGGCCATGCATATTCGTCCGGTACCATCCTTGATAGCCCAGACCTGCTTCTGAATCCCCCAGTATGTATTATGGAAGACATTAGCCGATCGGTCTTGTTGCCAAACCAGTAGAGTTT
Organism: Ichthyophis bannanicus; assembly: GCA_033557465.1. Taxonomy (NCBI): domain Eukaryota; kingdom Metazoa; phylum Chordata; class Amphibia; order Gymnophiona; family Ichthyophiidae; genus Ichthyophis; species Ichthyophis bannanicus. The sequence goes on along the minus strand of CM066038.1, from coordinate 323,556,342 downwards.
ATACCAGTAGAACAGAAGGGATTTATGTGTCTGCTGGTGGAGGAGTGAGTTGAGCTCAACCTGCACTGCTAACATGTTGGCCCAGTTCACAGTGGTGGGATGGGCTGCATACTGCCATCATGCTATACAGAAAGCCTTCTTGGGTTGAAGAATCTGGCACATCATAACCTTCTGCCATGTCCTATTGTAGCTGATAATATGAACACTTTTGTGGCTTCCCAAAACAGTGATGGGGTATCCTGGTGAAGGTGATTAAACTGCACATACTCTTCCCATTTGCTTCTAAGAAAAGTCTGAAAAGCCATATTCTCCATCAACCCCATCAGGAATCATCAAGTGACTGGCCGACTATATTCCCCCACTCCAAATCCAACCACAACATCGCATGATCCGAGATGGCAATTTGGCTGATCTCTATCTATCAAGCTCACTCCAGGAGAGCCACTGAAGTGAAAAGATAGTCAATACGGGACCCCGTCCCATGAGCTCTTGATTTATGCATGTAATCCTTCTCCCCAGGATGCAACACCCTTCAAACAACTAACAGATCATATCCCTCACACAGCTCCCGCAACTGACGTGCCTTATGAGTGTCACCACCTCACTGGGGTTGCGACTTATTTAGCTTCTCATCAAGGACATAATTGAAATTCCCACAAAGAATCACTGCCACATCAAGTAGCCCCTCCACAAACTTGGTAAGATGCGTGTAGAAGCCTGCATCATAGACATTCAGTGGATAAACTGTGCCCAGAATCAGCAGCTGGCCCCGAACCTTGCCAGTGACAAAGACATACTGATCCCCTTGGATCCGCCATGCTTGACTCATACACAAACCCAATTTGCTTGTTGAACAAGATGGCAACTCCTGCCTTTTTGTCCCTCGCAGAAGCCTGAACACCTCCCCCACCCACCACTGTTTTAACTTTGCATGCTCAGCCGCAACCTGATGAGTCTCCTGCAGGATGGTGACATCTGTCTGCCTATCTTGCAAAGCTCGAAGAACTTTATGCCACTTAACTGGTGAGCCGTGGCCACAAATATTGAGAGTTGAAAACTCTCAAAGTACTATCCTTACAAGATGTGATATGGCAAAGCATAAAAAAAGAGGGATATGAATTTTAGAAGTCTTGTCTAAAAATATTTTTAACTATGGATATCATTTTAAAAGGCTTAGCTATGATTTAGGATGACTGAAGATGTGCACGTGAACATCAAAATCACAGAGACATCTCCAAAGCCATTCCTCAAATGGTATTTGCAGACATCTCCAGTGCAGGGACATCCAAGTAGGTAGGGGGATATGGTGGAGATGTGTCTGGGGAGATGCAATGGACTTACAGGACCACCTGCAGAAACATCCACATTTAGACCTGCTGCAAGCACAAATAGGTTTTAGGAAAGTGCTTGTTTTGGCCTTAAAATATCCACAGAGTATAGAGAGTTAAGTGACTAGTCTAAGATCACAAAGACCCACACTGGGAGTTGAATGCTGGCCACCTTACTCCCAACCCACTACTTTAACCATTATGCTATTAGATGTCCATGTCCTGATATGCTATTCTGGGGACGTCTTTGAAGATGTCTCTATAGACATCCATATTGGGTATGTCCACATTTCTGAAATCGTGCCTGAACTTGCACATGTCTGTTGTTTTTTTTCAGATGTTCTGGCTTTGAAGTCCCAGATTGCACTTGGATGTTCCACTGTAAAATGTTTCTTCACTTGCATTTGCAGAGAGGCCACAGTTTTGAAAATTCTGTTGCTTCCTTCCCTGTGTCTATTGGTAGATTCTCATCCATTCCTTCTACTGTAATACCTGTCCAGGTTTGATAATGGAGACGGACACTTTCATATTTCAACACTTTTTGCATGTTTGAATTGGTTAACATTGTTAGGTAGATCTGGAGGCCTTTGATAGTAGCTTTGTATGTATAATCAGTTTCTATGAAGCTCCTTCCTCTTTCATCTCAAGAAATGTACACTCTTGGTGTACATTGTACACTGATCCTCATAGATTATCTCATGGGCATGAATAAGTTTTCTTGTTCATATATCAGGTTTTTCAAGATCTTTAAGAGGCCAGTCTACACTTCCAAAGTTGTATGACAGTATAGAAATTGCCAACTGATTAATGGCTTGTATCTTATGTCGTAATGCCAAAGCACTTTTCAGTAACAATTTTAAACTCCTGTAATATTTTTTACAGATCTTTTCTCAGTGAATTTAGTTTGATTTTGTTTCTTCCTCTATTCCTAGCTGTTTACATATACCTTCCTGTTCAAGTTCCTTGATGTAACAATCATCATCTGGGAGACATTTTCCATTTTGCTCAATTTTCTTCTAAGTAAGGTTGCCTTAGCACAATTGTCAAGGCTAAGAGTCATTTAAGAAGTTTTTCATTAAGAAGCCTTTCTTTCACTTGTTGTTGATCACTGGAGCTACAAATAGTAAATGTGATGTTATTTATAGATTGTTGTCATCTTTATGATTAAAACCACTACAATAAACTTCCAAAATAGGTGGCCACACCCATAATCTAAGAAATAGCAAAAAATGGGACCACCCAAAAATTAAATGAGTGAGTCTCATGTGTAACCTGGGAAAACCTAACACTATACCTCAATCATATAAGAGTAAGAGTAACACAGCATTCAGAAAATATAAAGGGCCTCTGATGAGAGGACACTGGCTATGACTTGCCGTTTGCCAGTGTTAAACACAGGAATAACACTCCCAACACTATCATTCACTGGCCCAATTCCTAAGAGTATATTAACTTTTTAACTTTTTAAAAAGTGTTATTCCTGTGCTTAACAACACTGGCAAAAAAACAGTCTTAGCTGGGTTCCCTCATCTGAGGACATTTATCTTTTCTGAATGTTCTGTTACTCTTGCTTTTTCTAATTCTGATATATACTTTTTAAGACATGGCAACCAGAATTGCACACAATATTTAAGGTGCAGTCGCACCGTGCAACAATATAGAGGTATCATAATATCCTTGGTTTTATTTTCCCTCTGCAGTACCCAGAGGCCCTAGTAGTATAATGGGTACACTACTCGTCAAACTGATTGACAGGTGAGATAAGGATGACAGGAGCCAATCAGCGCTCACTTCCGGTGTATGTCCCACCTCAGGCCACGCCCCTTCCCATAGAAGTGAATGATGAGCTAGCCCCATCCACCCACGCCCCCAGGCATGGCCACAGCCCCACTTTGACACGCCCCCACCCGCCCCAAGGATGACATCATCCAATCAGCACCCACTTCCGGGTTTGTGCCATACCCACACCACACCCCACAATGTTGGCATTAGCCAATCAGCGCCCACTTCCGGGTTTGTGCCACACCTACATCCTCTCACCCTCAACCACGCCCCAGCCTACATCATCGGAAATGACATCAGCAGAAACAGGGTGTCATCGGAAATGACAATGTCGCTTTTCAATGACATCAGCGGAAGCAGAGTGACTGACTCTGGAAATGTGTTTTGCTTCTGCTTAATGCTGACATCTGCAAAACAGGAACCCTGGAAAACAAAACAAAAATGCTTTCTCTCCCCCACTGCCCCAGTTCTTTTTTCTCACAAAGCAGTGCAATGCTTTTGTGTGTATTGCAGACTATTTAGAACTGATTGTTAACCCTTTGGTAGCAGCAGAAACACAAACCTGTATCTGTACAGCATTTGGTATACAGGCTTTTCTTTACAAATGTTAAAATGCAATTAACACATCTTTGTTAGAGAAACCAGTGCTGTCCATGTGGTAGAATTTTGCTTTTAAGACATCACTGTTAGAGAGAAGTATTCTGGCAACAGTGTAGTTCAGGCTGAAATACAGAGAGAGACCTGAGTTCAAATCCCACTACTACAGCTAGTTTTTAGTGGCTTTGAAAAAAAAACCAATACAGAGGAAGAAGTCTGGACATGCTTCTACTAGGACATGGTAAGACATGTGATTGGCAGAAAGAACAGGCTATACTTTAAAACGCACAGGATTTGTGGAATAAATCCATTCTGAAGATGTTAGCAAAATAAAAAGAATAGTCAAAGCACGGCAATCATGAAGGAAACCTTATTGAAGAGCATTTACTATGACCCCAAAGCAATAGAGAGCTTTGGGGGCATAAATCCTCTACTTCAAGCTGCTAAAAACCATCATAAAACAGTCAACAGAAATGATGTAATTAGATGGGCTACAGGACAAGATGCTTATGCTTTACACAGAGCTGCTAGGGTCTGTTTTAAAAGAAACAAGACAATCGTGTCAGATGTGGATGCGCAATGGCAGGCTGATTTAGTTGATATGGCAGCCTTGTCCCATTATAACAATGGCTACAAATACATCTTAACAGTGGTAGACATCCTGTCAAAAATGCTTGGGCTGCAAGTTTAAAATCGAAAACCGGTCATGAAGTTGCTAAAGCCTTTGAAAAAATATTTAATCTAGGTCGTATACCTGAAAAAATACAGACAGACAAGGGTAAAGAATTTTTAAATAGGTCCCTGAAGAATTTATTAAAGCAAAGAGGGGTTCATCATTTTGTAACCAATAACAATGTTAAAGCAGCGGTGGTAGAAAGGTTTAACAGGACTTTGAAATCCAAATGTGGTGTTATTTTACTACACACAACACCTTTAGGTACCAAGACGTACTGCAGGCTTTTGTGCACAGCTATAATCATAGTTTTCACAGAACAATAAAGACGAGGCCTGTAGATGTGACATACACAAATTCTCTGCAGATCTGGAAAAGAGTCTACGGTGATAGCATCAAGCGTAAGCACACCAAGAACCCCTTAAAGAAAGGAGATCATGCAAGACTTTCAAAAACTAAAGGAAAATTTGAAAAAGGTTATGAGCAAACGTGGACTGACGAGGTATTTATAATAACGGACATTTTAAACAGGGGACAGAAAGCGACATACAAGATACATGATTATGACGGTGAAGCCATGCAAGGTTCTTTTTATCCTGAAGAATTGCTAAAAGTCACCCCGCAACAGGACAGAATATACCGTATTGATAAGGTTCTAAAGGTAAAAGGATGTGGCAGGAACAGATTCTACCTCGTGAAATTGAGGGGATGGCCTGTTAAATTTAACAGTTGGGTTAAAGCATCAGAGATTCAAGACATCTGATTTATTTATTTCTTTTGAAGCAGCATTAAAATTTAAAAAAAAAAAGAATGATGGTGGCTTTTATATCACACTGCCTAGCAATGCCTCAGCAGGTGTGTTTCCCCGAAATACCAGCGCTAATTTTACCATACAACTAGCAAGGCCTTTGGACTTACAAGGACCATGGGAAGTAGGGTTAGTGGAAATACAATATCCCAAAACTTGGGAGAATATTAAGGAAGATCAAAAGTATGTTGTCACCTCCATAGCAGGAAATATACAGCACGACATGACAGACATTATGCAACCATGCAGAGTTTAGTGGAATCCATGAATCATGACATTAGCAACATCTATAAATCTGCGCCACCACGAATCATTTATGAGCCCTATGCGCGAAGAATCCGAATAAAATCGGAAGATAGGTCTGTTATTTCTGAAGATGGTGATTTGGCAACCATTTTGGGAATAGAAGCTGATGTTAATACACAGCGTTCACATTTTCCAGCGGATATCACGGGTGGTTTTAATACCCTCTACCTGTACACAGATATTGTAGAGCACCAGTTAGTAGGTGACCATTTTGTGTCACTGCTGCGCTGTGTTCCAACTAAGGGGTTTAGGGATGAGTTTATCACATTAACTTATGATAAGCCGCACCATGTCCCTGTGAACAAACAGCATATTGACACCATCACATTTGAAATAAAGACAGATCAGAACAGACACGTCTCATTTCGTTACGGGAAGGTGATCCTTAAGCTTCATCTGCGCCCCCGGAAGGTGACTGTTTTTTAAAATGGTTGTGGCTAAAGACTACGGAGACCCCAAAGCATACAGGCATTATTATACAACACAAGCCGGCTATGGACTTTCAGGATATCATGGAGTACCAGTCATGTACGGTGCCGGGGTCAGCGGGATGTTTTGTAGTCTCTTTAGAAAAGCTATGCCATTTTTGAGAAGGGGTTTTGAAATTATTAAACCACACGTGAAAGGCGCCGCAAAAAATATAGCCAAGGATGTCATGAGTCATGTCACAACAGCTTTTCTAAATAAAATGAACCAGTCTACAGAACAGGCAGGATCAGGACTGGCTGTGATTAGAACAGCTGTTAAAAGAAAGAGAACCAAGTCTCAGGAGTTACTGCAAGGACCTCCAAAGCCTTTTAAAAGAAAGAAACCCGTAGGTGGCAGGTCTCAGAAGCTTAACCATTGGTCTAAGAAGAGAAGCACTAGCTCTAGGCAGCGAGATATATTCTAAAAAAGCACCATGGCTTTTATACACCACGGCTCTGAAGAGTGTGTTAAATCGGAACTGGACCTGTTTTAACTAGCCCCGACCCAAACAAGTATCGGTAAAAGTATTTATGTGGAAATTCCGCCATTATCGGCTTTGTCGGAAACAGCCCCTTTGGACTTCTATATCGCATGTTATGGTGAAAACTACATTGATTTAAATAGTACACTTTTGCACCTGACCTGTATAATTGTGGCAGGAGATGGCTTGAACATCGATCTGGCAGCCAAAGTAGCGCTGGTGAACTACCCAATCTCATCTCTGTTTAGCCAGCTGGATGTTACCCTGGGAGACCAACTCATTAGCCAGAGCAACAACTGCTACCCTTACAGAGCCCTCATAGAGCTGCTTCTCAATTATGGTGAAGGATCCCTCAAATCACAGTTTACAAGCGGGCTGTTTTATACAGACACAGCCGGGAAGCATGAAGTGAGAGAGATAGGATCTCGCAACATCAGCTTTACTGAAAGGGCCCAATTTACGGTCTCTAGCCACAAGGTAGAGCTATTGGGGCATTTACATAGTGATCTATTTTTTCAAGAAAAGCTATTGATTAATGGTGTGGATCTCAAAATTAAATTGACCCGCAACAATAATTCTTTCTGTTTAATGAGCGGTGATTCCGAAGAAAGTTATAAACTCCTTATCCTAAACGCTGCGCTCTTTGTAAAGAGAGTTAAAGTTTCCCCCGGAGTGCGCTTGGGACATGCGGAAGCTCTGCTGAAAGCTAATGTCAAGTATGCTATTGACCGTGTGGGGCTGAAGGTGTTTAGCATACCAGCCGGAGCCCGTGTGACTAACCAGGAAAATCTCTTTTTGGGGCAGCTACCAAAACTCATTGTGCTGGGATTTGTGGATAATGATGCTTTCAGCGGTAATTATGCTAAAAACCCTTTCAATTTTAAGCATTATGATATTAATTTTGCTACTCTGTATGTGGATGGTGAACAAGTACCCGGGAAACCTCTTCAACCTGACTTTCAAAATGGATGTTGTGTAAGAGAATATATGCAACTGGTGCAAGCAACTGGAAAACATCTGAAAGACACAGCGCTGCTGATTGACCGTCAGGAGTTTTATAAAGGTTATACCCTGTTGGCGTTTGACCTTTCACCGGATCAGGAGTGTGCAGACCATTACTCGCTGATTAAAACTGGTAACCTGCGGGATGAAATATGTTTTGCCAGCGCCTTACCCCATACAGTTAACATGATTGTTTATGGGGTTTTTGACAATGTGATAGAAATTAAACATAGAAGGAATGTTCTTTTTGATCATTCGTGAAAATGAACACCATGCAGATCTTCCATATTTTAAAGAAGGACCCCGGTGTTGCAGATTTCTTTTTAGATGTGCTACCCAGCAACTGGTTAGCTGATGTACAAATATCAAGGAAGCCCGTGTGTTTGCTGGTAAATACACACCCTCATAACCTACCTGGAGAACACTAGTTAGCCCTCTATATATGTGGAGATGGAACAGGGGAATTTTTTTATTCTTATGGACTACCCCCAGATAGCTTATTCTTTCCTTCCAGCATTATGAGCTTTTTCAACAAGCATTGTAAAGCTGTTTTATACCACAGCAGACAATTACAGCACCCAATGTCCACGGCTTGTGGATATTACTGTGTATTTTTCTTGCACCACCGCTGTAAAGGGGTGCCTTTTGAAAATATTTTAGAAATGTATTCTGAAGATTTAATGCAAAATGATGATATGGTGTTACATTTTGTAAAACGCAACAAACAAACTTTGTGTAGATCTTTTAGAAATCCGTTTCATAACCAGCAGGTGTGTGTTTCCTATCGTGAATGTTATGCTGTGCCTTTTGGCCTGAGCGGTATATCAAATGATAAATAAACATAAATAAAAAGTAACCCCTCTAAGGAGGTTTTTTGAAAAGAAACCACTGTCTAGTCTTTTATTTTTGTTTTTAAACATTTTATTGAAAATACTTTTTTTATACACTCAACCACCGGTATCTGTGAGATAATTTACGTTTTTTGTGAGGGAGTAGCTCTTTTCTCTTTATCGGCTGTGTGTACATTTTAGTAACCTTCACAGATGGGTTCTCTTTGAGGCGTGCCAGTACATCTCTGTTGGCTGCATTACCCATCACCGTAGAGGGCATATTTAATTCAGCTAGGGTTTGCGTGAACTCCTCCCAGCCCCTGGGTATTCTTCGTTGTGAAAGAGCTTGGGGCTGCGTAGCCCCACGAACGAGGTCAAGTAGGTTAGAGCCATTGGCAGGGTTTCCCCAGTATACAAATGTTCCATTTCCCTCCCAGGATGCCACATCCTTGTTTTTTAACAGTTTATTAAGCAGCAACTCAGCATTTTTCCTATAGCGCATATTGATGCTGTTTAACACTTCTTGTATTACAGGGTCTGGAGGTATAATATTTTCTAGAGATGCTGCCGTTGATGTCTCATCTTGTGCCTGTAGATACAAGTTTTTTTTTTTTTTCCATATCCCTTTGTCTGTTAAGCATGAGATAGCGCTGTAACACTTCTGAGTAACATTTAGCCTTTTCGTGTTCAGACATACCAACGCTTTGCAGGATGTTTTTCATTTCTTCATCTAACTTATGAATGGTCGTGGTTCTAATATTTTCATCCTGATCTAGCGGGTTTCTCAAGTGCTTGAGTTGTTAACTAGGGACTATGTACATTTTTTCAGCGTGCTGCATTAGCAGTTTGTCAGAAGCCCTGTTATCAATGGTAATGCAAAATTTAACAGGGGCCCGATAAATCCACCTGACTGTCTCACCAATTGCTTCTTTTTTTTAATGGGTAGTCTTTTATCGCACAGACTCTTTATGGCGTGATGCTTCCCTTTTAAAACCTTTATCTGTTGTTGTGAAAGAGGAATGTTACCTTTTAGGGTGTTGAGAGCGATTTCAACTATAGCTGCTACCAAATCATTAGAAGCTGTATTCAGGATGGCTTTTCTGTGCTGCGGAGAGGCTTGAACCAAAAGTTTTAAAAGGGGCAGGTTTCTCTTTACACGGCGAGACATGTTGTCTGAGATACACAAGCATGTATGAAGGGTCGGTTACACATTCATTTCTTTTTATGTGGGATTTGTGGTTTTTCACAGTATACCATAGTCCAATCTGGCGGGAAGATATCCGTCCTCAGTCTGTAAGCCTCAGGCATTGTGTTATTTAAATCTACAATGAGATAACCAAACGGCTTTCTGGTGGCATCCTCGAAGACTTCTAAAAAGAATTTTGATTTTCCAGAGTACATCTGCCTGGCTAGAATGGCAATCTGTAACTTATCTCTAGGATTCTTAAAGAGCACCATGTATTAGGTATTTAAAGTTATAGTTCGGCTTGATTTGTCTTGGCAGAAAACATTTTGAACAATATATATGATGCTCAGGTTTCTGTGATGCACATACTTGGTAAAGGCTTTCTCTATTTCATCACTTTTACAGGCAGAATCCGTTCGATCAGCAACAATAACCAAGTTTACTTTATTGGTTGGAAACATTCGTTCATCATTAAAAATATCAGGCAAAGTGTCCATAAATGTAATAAAAGGATATTTATTTAACATTTCTCTATACAAAGGTTGCCAGCAACTGTAACACCATACAATATTGTTAGGCATGACAGTCAATACACGGCCAGCGTGTTCTAACAGCTTTTTAACAAAGAAGCTCTTGCCTGAATTGGATGGCCCAGCTAAAATACAAGAAAAAGGATGTGACCAGCGCACATCCACCACACTAGTATCCGTTGGGTAATGTGTTAAAGCCATCCTCCAACTTCACCCTTTTGTCATACACAACTTTTTGTGTTTTTTTAATCACACCAGTCTCTATTGTCCAACCCTTTTTGTTTCTTATAATATCAGGTTGCTGTAGTCCTATCTTTTTCTGGGGTAAATCTGCTGCCCCAGGCTTGTAGTCCAAAACTAGATCTTTCAAACTAGTGAAATTGATTTTCTGGCAGTTTTCTATGTTTAACGTAATCCCTTTCACTTTCATACAGGTCTTCCCACTTGACAGCTTGTAACCATATGTTTTAGGCCCTGCTGATACAAACTCTGTGACATGTTCATCTGAGGGTATCTCACTTGTGAGCTCACCTAAATAATCACCCAAAGAAGGGTTCCAATCTCCCTCTCGACTTAGAAATATCACAGAATCTATATCATGGTACAGGCAGCGCTCTTGCAAACTATCTAGAACATTGTACAACTCCAGGCGTGCATAAGCCGTTGTAAAACAGGCAATGAAAACATTGATGCTACCCAACAATATACAGCGGTCTTTTGAGTGCCTCCAAGACAAACAGGCTGTTTCATCATCAATAAAATCACATGATGAAACCTCGAATTCAGGAGAAAACAGATATTTAAAGAGATCCTCAGGTTCTCTCACAATATTTGTGGTAGGCAGGTTTGTTCTTTGACCAAATTTACCCCACAGGGAATTTAAGAAAAGTTTTGCTATTTGACGCTTAGCAGGGTTTACATTAATCTGGTCTGCACGCAAACACACCCCCTCTTTTCTAAAGAAATCAGCTATGTAAACATTTTGTTTTTCAGTATCATTGCACCACTGAGAGTAGCCAGAAGCCTCTTGTTTTTGACGGAGGTGCATTTTGATGTATTTGGAAAAGAGATTATCAGATTTTTGCTCGAAATGCCAGATTTCATAGATTTCAACAACCACATAGCCTTTTGCAATGGCTAAATTCATCTCCGCCGTATACCAAGTCCCCACAAAAGCTCTCTCCTCATCCGTGTGGGCACACATTTCCTGTTGCCGTGTGTCAGCACACGTTTGACACAGTGGAAACATAAGCTTACAGCTCAACCATATGGGTAACACCGGGAAAAAGAGCTTTCGTGGAGGATATACTTTTGCTTTTATAAAACCAAAGTAATTTGTAGGGGGGTCAAATTTGTCATAAATGATTTGTGGATGGCCTATTGGATATTCCTTTGTTTTATTGACAAAAGGGTATAGACTAGTAAAATCATAGTAGTGTATTTTTTCCCCAGGTCTTGTTTTGTGGTACAGCCAAATGGCATTTGTTCTACCCCCCAAAAAGGGCATCTTGTGAAATTAGAGGTTGCGGTAATCTGGAGTCAGCCAGGAAATCTGCACAGCCCCCATCATTTTCTTTTACCATCCGCTTCCACTCGTGCTCCCATAGACTTATGACCTTGAACCCCTGGCTTTCCAGGAATGCAGCTTTTAGCTGTGTTTTGTAATAAAGAAAACCATAGATCGTGGCTGTTACAGGATTCTGGTCTTTATCGTTATAACAACTCGGACAGCCGTGATGAAAACAACCATTAAATTCAAAAGCTGTTTCTACCCCATCGATCACTGTATAGTGTGAACGCGCCTCCTACTGGCTAGGCGGTTGCCTAGGAGTAGTGGGCGTAACCTCTTAATGTCCCTTTCTGTTAATTGGATTCCCAGAGCCAAGGCTGCTGGGTAGTGTAGTTGTGTAATAAAGAATGGCCGGGATTTTCAAGGCAAACAGGAAATTTATTATTTATTAGATAAGCTTCTCGGGTTTTCTATAACTTTAAAACCTTAGAGCTTTCTCACTTCTGGCACACACAGAATGAGCAGTCCATTTCCGAAACTGAGGAAACATTATCTGAAGCACATTTATCTACTTGCATGCCTTCATCATCTAAGTCAAATGGCACCTGGCTGGACTCAGCATCTGGAACTGCAGGTTTTAGTTTCTGTAACAACTTTAAAATCTTTCCCCACTGGGATTCCTCTCTACGCTGAGGGACACTGGAAGGCTTGAGGAGATCCTTATCCTTTATCAAACTTTGTAAGGTTTCCAATGTGCTCACCTTTCTTCTAGCACCCAGTCTCTTCCCAGACTTTGCTGAAGAGGACACACTTCTTACCAGCTCTCCTAAGGACACTCCCATACGTTGCTCATAACTAGCATTTTCCACAGGGCAAACTCTTCTGTCCTCCAAGCCAGTTGTAACCCTCCTACAAGCTGAGCTACCTTCAGAACTAGAGCTTCCTGAATGCTGCGTGCAATAGGGATTCCTCCTGAGATAGCTGCTGGAACACCTTCCTCTCACAGGGTTCCTCCTGGTTTCCTTACTTCTTGCTTCCTTGCAACAGTCTCCTCTCTTGGACACACCTTCCCTGGTGATCACTCCTTCCCTCATGTTCTCTTCCCCACTCAGAGTCTCCTCCTCACTCGGGGTCTCTCCCTTCTTCCCTGCTTCCCTGAGCCTATATGAGTGTGAATGCCCTATAGCCTCAAGCTCCACCCCTGGGTAATCCTCATCACCTCCCCTGGTTACCTTGGAGCTGGGGCATGGCTCACTATCAACAGCTCTGTGAATGCAGTTTTTTTCTTTAGCTGGAGTTTTAACCCTAAAACTCCCTGAACTATTTCCTTGCTCAGAGGAAAATGACTGTTTTTTCACCATTTTCTCAGGCTCTACTACAGTCTCGCCACCACATATCCCCCCCTTAAGATATTCTGGGCTGTCGCCTCTACCCGCGCACAGCACGGAATTCCTGCTAGGATGTGATGATCCATCTGACAGCTATCCAAATTACCTTCTCTTGCAGCCAACTGAGCTAACACTACCGGCTCGTGCCATGGTCGCAAGGCATTAATATGGAAAACCTGCTGTCTTCCTCTTCTAGTTTTTACCAAATATGTGACTGGGCCTACCTGTCTTATGACCCTATAAGGCCCTTTCCATCTATCTTCAAACCTTGGGTTGGATCCGGCTACTGTTACAACAACTTTCTCGCCTACCTCTAACTGGCGAGGTCTGGCGCGCCGCTCATAGTAATTTTTCTGGCGGGCTTGGCTAGTGGTTATATTCCCCTCCGCCACTTGGGATGTACGCTGTAGGTGCCATGAAAATTCCCCCCTCACTCTTGGGACAGGCTTGGTCTTACGCTCGGCTAGTTGTGGGCCCAGATCCACATCTGCCCTCTCCTCACAGGTTGCTGATAGACCTTTAATCTCAGCCCGGCCAGTGGACCCAAATCCTCCTGACCCCCTTACTGTAGTGCTCAATTCCACTACTTCCTCTACGGGTGGAAAGCCTACTCATTCACATATGAGCTGTGCTATCCTGTCTCCCGTATTCATCTTAAAATCTGTCCGCGCGAAGTTAAGCAATAGGACTTTGATTGCCCCTCGGAAATCAGGGTCAATTACCCCCGCCCCCACATCTATAGAGTTCTTCACCGCCAGGCTTGAGGGAGGAGCAATACGCCCATAGCAGCCAGGTGGTATCTCTAGTTGAATGCCTGTCTCTACCAACGCTCTGCCTTGTTGAGGAATGATAATATCCTCCGCGCTATGCAAATCAAATCCTGCTGCCTGTTCAGAAGCACGTTTTGGGACCTTGGCATTTGGGGTGGTACGACAAAATTTTAGAATAAATTTTGGCTTACTGTTGGTATCCTGTTTCTGAGGTGTTTTCCTACCTTGCTTTTTCTGTGGAACGCCAAACAAAGGAGCGGGTAGTGCCCTTGTCCTAGCACTGACCCTACGAGAGGATACTAACGGCTTATCCTTATTTTTATCCCCTAGGGATACTTTCTCTCCCTCTACTGGCTTAGATATAGAGTGCCTCTCTGACTCTAAAGCTTCTGACTGTGCCAGGTTAGATGTTAAACCTGCCTCATTTTGTAGGACCTTAGCTAAGCCTCACCTAAGTTGAGGCCAATCTCTCCCCAAAACTAAAGCGTGAGGAAGCTTAGGGACAACAGCTACAGAAATATCTCGCTTTAAACCTAAGCCTTTTACTCTTACGGTATAGAGGGGATAAGATGATGCTGCACCATGCACACATCTTATTCTTATGCTACTTCCAGACTCTTTTGGAGGCTGATTACCTTGGGATTGTATATCTTTCCATAGTTTCTGCGAAATCATCGACTGATCTGCGCCAGAATCTAACAGGGCTTCTATGGGTATATCTTCCACCTCCACAGCTAACAAGAATCCTTCCCCACTCTCCTTGGATTGGGTGGATACTAGGGCTGTTCTTGCCTGACAATCCCTTCTAAGATGTCCTGTCTCTCCACATGCAAAGCATTTTCTTTGAGCATAATCGGTTTTTCCCATGGGTTTAACTCTGGTGATTCCCCCCAACATTGTTTTCGCTTTCCTTTCTGAAACTCCTGCTTCTACCAGGTTTAAAACACCCACCTTCGCTTGGCTGATCAATCTGGCTGCCAAGAAGCGCTCTGCCAGCGAGGTTGCGTCTCTGGTGTTTTGACAGTCTTGGAGAATCAAGAAAGACTGTAGTTCCTTTGGTACAGCTTCAATAAACTGCTCTAAAACAATATTATCCAACAGAGAATCAACAGTTTTGCCCTCCGGTGACAACCACTTTCATACCAACGTTTTGATCCGCTGGCATAAAGCTCGCAGTGTCTCGTCTTGCTTAAGCTTGCAAGCTCTCAGAAGGCGCCTATAGACCATTGGTGTTAGGCCCATACGATCTCTAATTGCCTTCTTGAGTTCCTCATAATTGGAGGCTAGATCAATGGGCATAGCCCTGTATGCTGTTAATGCTTCGCCTGTAAGAGAGGCGGCTATGCGTGTGGCCCATTGATCCTTCGGCCATCCACTTAGGAGTGCAACTCGTTCAAACACTTCCAAATAAACATCTATGTCATCTTCCTTGGTCAGGGGACCAAAGGAAAATATCCCTTTTCCCTGTGAATCCAGTCATTGCGAGGCTCCTAAGGAACCTGACATAGTCCTTAAGGCTTCGGAGGTTTTCTTCTGTTCTCCTATCCAGGCACCCATCAACTCTTGGAGCTGCTGTTGTTGGGCCATCATCCTGGAGGCTGTTCGTTCCTGTGTCTGGGCAGCCATCTCCTGCTACTGTTGGAACCGGTCCGCCATCCAACTCAACAGCTCACCTTGCTCCATCTCCGGTTGATGCTGAAATGAGACAAAAAGAAAAACAAACACCAAGTGCGGCTCCCGATACCAGCACCCTTCTGCTCCAACTCCTACTGAAAACTGCTGTACCCCTCCCTTGCAGCGGTATTCAGACTAACCCCTCTTATATACGGGATACCTGCTGCCAGGGTTTACTCGAGCTTATCAGCAAAGCAGGATCCAGCTGGAACATCAGCTCTGGTCCGTCCCTCTGCTGCTACTCCGGTCCGTGTTTTCTGCAGTTTCCTCTACAGCTTCTCTGTCCTCAGAGGCTTCTCCAGACATTTTCTCCTTCTGTACAACTGTAAGTATCCTTTATGCTGGAAATGTAGGCTAGAAGATATCCTGCCAACTACGCCACCTGTGAACGCGCCTCCTACTGGCTAGGCGGTTGCCTAGGAGTAGTGGGCGTAACCTCTTAATGTCCCTTTCTGTTAATTGTATTCCCAGAGCCAAGGCTGCTGGGTAGTGTAGTTGTGTAATAAAGAATGGCCGGGGTTTTCAAGGCAAACAGGAAATTTATTATTTTTTTCTTCTTAGCCAATGAACTTTTCTTTTCAGCAGTTCACAATTACAACAACATAAATTGGATGCTTCTCCATTGAAAAAGGAAAGAAAAACTTCATAGCAAACTGTTATAGCAAACACGCAGCACTGTTTCTCAGCTTGTTTAACACAGCGGTAAATCTTTTCCTTCATTAAAGATTTTAGCTTTAGGTTCCTGGCTTGGTTCAGCCCAAACCTCTACTTCAGCTGAGCTATGTACAGCACTTCACTTCTTTTCTACAAGTTGCTAAACATTTGCTTCCTTTCCTTCAAGCTGCTAAACATTTGCTTCCAGGCTGCAAGCATTCAAATCAGTCCTTTGAATCTTCCTGGCTAGCACAAGAACGTAGCACTTCATTTGCATAATTCTCCAGCAGGTTAAGCACTTAGATAAGCTTCTCGGGTTTTCTATAACTTTAAAACCTTAGAGCTTTCTCACTTCTGGCACACACAGAATGAGCAGTCCATTTCCGAAACTGAGGAAACATTATCTGAAGCACATTCATCTACTTGCATGCCCTCATCATCTAAGTCAAATGGCACCTGGCTGGACTCAGCATCTGGAACTGCAGGTTTTAGTTTCTGTAACAACTTTAAAACCTTTCCCCACTGGGATTCCTCTCTACGCTGAGGGACACTGGAAGGCTTGAGGAGATCCTTATCCTTTATCAAACGTTGTAAGGTTTCCAATGTGCTCACCTTTCTTCTAACACCCAGTCTCTTCCCAGACTTTGCTGAAGAGGACATACTTCTTACCGGCTCTCCTAAGGACACTCCCGTACATTGCTTATAACCAGCATTTTCCACAGGGCAAACTCTCCCGTCCTCCAAGCCAGCTGTAACCCTCCTACAAGCTGAGCTACCTTCAGAACTAGAGCTTCCTGAATGCTGTGTGCAATAGGGATTCCTCCTGAGACAGCTGCTGGAACACCTTCCTCTCACAGGGTTCCTCCTGGTTTCCTTACTTCCTGCTTCCTTGCAAGAGTCTCCTCTCTTGGACACACCTTCCCTGGTGATCACTCCTTCCCTCATGTTCTCTTCCCCACTCGGAGTCTCCTCCTCACTCGGGGTCTCTCCCTTCTTCTCTGCTTCCCTGAGCCTATATGCGTGTGAATGCCCTATAGCCTCAAGCTCCACCCCTGGGTAATCCTCGTCACCTCCCCTGGTTACCTTGGAGCTGGGGCGTGGCTCACTATCAACAGCTCTGTGAATGCAGTTTTTTTCTTTAGCTGGAGTTTTAACCCTAAAACTCCCTGAACTATTTCCTTGCTCAGAGGAAAATGACTGTTTTTTCACCATTTTCTCAGGCTGTATTACAGTCTCGCCACCACAATAGCCATCAAGAAAATAAGACCCCACTTTTTTTCCCCACCTTTCAGAGCATGCGTGATCTGTATATTTTCTTTGTCCTCTACATACAACAGCCATTGAATAGAGGGGGATGAATATCTCTTTGTCTGCCGGTGATAGTTATCCGGTGGAATGAGTGCCACAGTTTTGGCTTCTAAAAACATTAATCTGAACATAGCCATACATACAGATGCAAGGATTATATATGGGAAAGGGTCTAAACAACTTGTTAAATTTTCTAAGACGTCACCCTGCTCTACAACCACTTCTTTCTCTGTCATTTTCATGATTTCAGCTCAGTAGAGGCCTGTCGCAAAATAGATACATCCTGCTGGCAGTAATAAGCCAACTCATTTTGCAAATTAAAAGTTTTATGCTGATTGTCATTGTACCATTGTAAAAATTCCTCTTTTTCTTCAGGCAACATGTTTCCCACACTGTAATGTTCAACCTCCGGCATGTGGCCCACATAATTTTGATTTTCCAGAGTATTAAAAAAGTGTGGAAAGTACCCCTTGCTGCCTATAAAACCCATAGCTTTTGGAAGTTTGCAAAGTTTCATAGGCAGGAAATTTAGAGAGTCTATAAAATGGATAGTCAAAGGTTCAACGGTAATTTGTAAAAGTTTAGCACCTTGAACCAGCAGCCCTGTGTTCAGCTTTTCCTTTAGCAGTTGTTTAAGAACAAAATACCCGTCATAACCTTTGGAATTATGGCTATGAAGGTGTAGCCTTTAAATTTTTTGTCAGAAAAAATCTGTATAAAGGCAGAAATACATTCGAGACCCTTGAATTTCCAGTTTCTTTCATCATTTAAGTTGGTCGTATATATGTAATTAGGGACATGCCAGCCTGTTTCTTGCATACATTCACAATCATAAAAAATATACTTTTCAGATGTTTCAGTTTTACCAATAGGGGTCATAAAACATAAGTGGACGCCATCCCTGGTTAAGGGTTCACGGCATAGTTTACAATGCCGACCCTTGCACTTATGTTTCTTGTCCACATAAGACTCACATTTCTGGCACAGTATCTTAGATAAACATGCCACTTCTTTTTTCAGAGCCAAATACGTGTGTCTATCTAAACACTCTTTAGAACAACAAAAGAGTTTGCAATTAGGACATCTCTGTTGTACACCAACATTATTCGCACATGTCAGTGTCAAACAAAGACGGCACCATAATGTGCAATTATGATCGTGACTGTACGGTTTCTGACAGTAACTACAGTGGTTGCGCTCCCCATAGAATTTTTTGACATCGGTTATACCATAGAAATGGTCATCGTGTAGCAACAAGAACACAGTCTTAGGGAACACAGGTCTGTCTGATGTCTTAAAACAAACCCATGAATTTGTGTAAAGCACAACGTGTATAATTATCTTTAAATGCTGATCAAATATTGCTACATCTGTCATTTTTACCAGTGACATGAGGGCTGTAAGGCTACCTGCAAAACACAGGTTATTATCAGTGTTATTCAAGTCTATCAAATACATCCTTTTCTTATTAATAATTTGGCTAAATGGTATAGTCTTTAAGGCCCTACAAGCTCCCCCACCCTGATTTCTTATGACAAGTACATCAACACGGTATATATTACAAACCTGGATTTCTCTGTGACTCTGAAGAAGTTTAGTGATCTGATCTAAGAAATCATCAGCATCTAATGCTTCTGGGTTTAACTTTCCAGAATACAAGGAATTGTGAAAAAGAGATGGATGTAGATGCACCTGTACATAATCACCAGGTGAAACTCTGCTGCTAACCTCATCCAGAATATGCTGAACACCTTGCCGAATGGCGTATTGAGCCTCAGATAATGATGTTACCCTGTCTAAATTAATAAACCGAAATTCCTCTGAATAAATTACACCATTAAACTTGTCCAATTTACGATCCCACCTTTTCACAAACTGAACATAGCTAACTGGTTCTGATTCTTCAGAGGGGTCTAATGCAAGATTATGTGTTATGTCCTCTGAAACACGATGATCAAAGATACAGCTTTCACCACGCTCTCCGTATTCTGTATCGACGTGTGTAGATTCACCGGTAGAAAAACTTTCGCTGTATGATCTTTTCCTGTTAGACTTCTCTCCCATAGTCACTGATTTTCTAACATTTTCTCGATCTGAAAAAGAAAACATAGGGGCTAATACTTTTTTTTCCTTTTACAGCGTCCTTAAAATTTAGGCGAGGGATAAAGCCTGAATACTTATTATTCTGCTTGTCTTTTGGCTTTCAGTAAGGAGCTGGTTGCTCTTCTGTATCGGCGTGTGTAGATTCACCGTCAGAAAAACTCTCTCTGTATGTTCTTTTCCTGCTAGACTTCTCTCCCATAGTAGCTGATTTTCTAACATTTTCTCGATCTGGAAAAGAAAACGTAGGGGCTAATACTTTTTTTCTTTTACAGTGGCCTTAAAATCTAGGCGAGGGATAAAGCCTGAATATTTACTATTTTGCTTGTCTTTTGGCTTTCGGTAAGGAACCGTCTGTTGATTAGGTTGGTCATCTTGTTTTGTAGCATCTTCTTGGTCTAAAATAAAAAAAAGATTAAAGGTTGAGACACATTATGAAGAGCATAGCTGCTGGAAAATTAAAAAACACAAGACATACCTTTTAACTTTCTTTGCTGTCTTCGTTTTGTAAGAGAGAGCCTATTTGTAAAACCCGGTTTCTGCCCCTGTTTTTAAAGACAATCATAAATTCAGAGACCGAAACATTACATAACCAGTATTTTTAAAATGTAAGATTCATATCTACTCACCATGTTGGTGCCTGAAGCACATGGTTCTGATATGGCCTCCTTACCATCTATAGACTGCGTGATCTGCTTTGTAGCAACTTCCTGGTCTTTAATATTAAAAAAAAACCATAAGACATTATGAAGAGCATAGCTACTGGAAAATTAAAAAACACACGACATACCTTTTAACTTTCTTTGCTGTCTTTGTTTTGTAAGAGACAGCCTATTTGTAAACCCTGGTTTCTGCTCCTATTTTTAAAGACAATCATAAATTAAGAGACAGAAACATTACATAGCCAATATTTTTAAAAAGTAAGACTCATATCTACTCACCATGTTGATGCCTGAAGAGTTACTGATCTTACAAGCTATAGAGACTATGTGATCTTTTCTGTCAGCTGAAATGTACTGCACCTTTTTAAATGAAATTCTTTGATGGGATTTACAGCCCCCAGACTCTTTAACTGAAACATCTCTGGATCTCTGTCCTATTGTTTTATGTGTCACCCCCCCTCCCCCCCCACACACAGCTAATTCACACCACACCATTTTTTTTCGCAGACAGTACATTGTAATAGATGCTATATATTGTGTATGTGGACCTATGTGACTAATACACATGCCCCCATTCCCAGACATTCTCCACATTCTTATCAGATGGTCTATTGTGTAGGCCATGCCCAGATAATTCACACTGTCCCAGTTTTTCCAGACAACCCATTGTAGGTTTAATTAACTAGGAATTCCTAAAACACACCACACAAAGCTGTAGGTTCAAAATGTTTATTTCAAAAACAATGTTCTCATTTTGTGAAATGATTCATTTAAGCATTACAAATTTTTTTAAAAAATATAAAGGCATACATATAATTTTTGTTCATCTGTATGTTCATCTAGTAGATTCTGGAAATACATACATTTTCATAAAAAGTCAATTTTTACAGAGCTTGGTGTTTTTTTAAAGAATAATCTATAATCTCTGTCACAGATTAAACCTTCCACTAGCTCCATATCACAGTCTGCCACAGATCTAAGCAAAATATTGAGCAGTTGTCCTGGATTTCTAATGGTATTAAAATCTCTGATGAGTTCAAACAAAAAATTCAAATTTTCATAAACTAGGTCAGTTGCTTTCATTTTATGACCAACAATCATGGCAACATTTACAATAGGGCCTAGACACAACCTGTTACAAGTTTTATGGATTTTCTGTTGCATTTCCTTGTGCCCCCATCTCAGGCAATCATGATGTCTTTGCCCTGGAGCATGTATTAAACAAGCTGCACAGTCTCTATGCATAATGTCCTGCCAGCATTTCTTGATAATACAGCACACCGTTGCTTGTATAACAGATTTAAATGTGTTTATTTCTTCAGGTTTTGAGTTGTCCTTTTGGCTGACTATGACATCAAATTCCTCCCTTTGATATGTACAGAGAAAGCACAAGCAGCGTAGATTGATTGCCTGTATGTCCTCTAGCTCTTGTAGGAGCGAAGATTCGTTACATCCCTACAAAAACAAAACAGGGTCAGTGTGAAATTGTGAACCACCTCTTCTATAACACTTTTCTACAAACCCCCCCCCCCCCAGACTTCTCTTACCTCTGCTGATCCCAGTTCTTCCAATAAACAGATTGTTTCTGCATCTGCCGTGGCGTAATACAATTCTATATCCTCTGGATCTGTTGCGTTGTCATCCGTTAAGTCAATTTCAGTACCTGAGTTTCAAAGTTCTTGAGAGTCAAATAATTTTTGCCCATCTGGTAAATCATCAATCCCTGTTAATTCATGCTCAGGCTCTGCTGGACTCTCATGTTGTTCAAATGGATTTTATATCGGTGGATACCCCTCCGCTGTGGCATCACGATCCTTAAGAAAATAATTAATGTTATTCACCCTGTTGGAAATTCTGCTTGGTGTTCCAATGTGGTATGCGAAGGCCTATGATCCATGCTAATTGAACTAAACAGACAGGCCTAAGCAGCTTGACCTGTAACTGAAGCCTGTAGTTAGGCCCAGAGGAATGAAAACCCCCCTGAATGATGACACCATAGAATTGAAACTTAACTCAGCTTAACTGAACATAGCTAAGCAGAAATGAAACTTAGAAAAGAAAGAAAACAGCTCTAATTGGTACTGATAAGAGAGCACAGCTTCTATGGAATTAATTAACTCTGCAGAAAGCAAGGTCACAGTGCCCCGCTCTCACTCATATTCCAGCAAGCCAGTGACCTTGGAGGAGAGAAGTATCGAAAGTCTAAGAACTGTCCATTGTAATGAGGACTGAAAGGGGGGCAACCAGGTGCTGAGCCCAGATCAAGGTCCTCATTGGATAGCTACGTAGTGGTACCAGGACCAATAGATGGGTGAGAGGGGTTACTGGGACCAATGAAAAGTTTGCCTATGTCTAGAATGGAGAAGAACGGTATAAAAGTTGTTGTTTTGCTAGAAACCATTGCTCAGCCATTTTGAAATTGATTATTGCTTGAGCCTGTGCACATTAAACTGGCTTGGATCCTTGAAAAGACTCCTGGTTTTATTTATTGCATGCTTATCTGCTGCTACATTTCTTGGTGCGTTCGGCCTGGAAGTGCGAGTGGTGGATGGTGTTCAAGTGAATAAATCCACGTACTTCGCCTTGAGGTTTTGTCCAGTTGGAACCATGCCAATCCGACGCAGGAGAATTTCCCTGGGCCCACCGATCCTCTTGTATCGGAGGGGGTTCTGCCTGGCCTCGGCAGGCACTGGGTCCAGCTGGTCAACACCTCCGACCCGGGGGAGTCCAGGATCCAACTCAGAAGCTAGTGAAGTATCGGGGACCGGATCCGGTAAGTATAGTTTTGAAAACCTGTCTAGACAGATGAGTTAGAACTGCAGTTTGAAACTTGTGAAACTTTGGTAAGAATTTGAAACTTGTAACTTGTAATCTCGAGAACTTGGAACTTGGAATTTGGTAATGAGAGCACTGATCCCCTCTCAAGGACGGTCCTATTACCCTTGCATGAGTATGCCCAAGGCGAAGCCATCGTCCTTCTTGTTTGGTAAGACTTAAGTCAACCTCGTATGCGTATTCGCGAGGTCCCTACATGAGTATGCGTGGGGAAAATTTGTTTGAAAATCCTTGCATGAGTATTCGCGAGGTACAGCTGTTATAGAGAATCATGATTCAGCCTAGTCAGAACAGACAGGACTGGGTTTTTTTGGGATATGTTGCTAGCATGATTGTGAAGCGTTTGATGTGTATTGTCTGCCCTACTGTGTATCTGTTTTTTTTTTGTTCTCTGTTGAAACCACGAGTTTCCCTTCTGTTATAAATGTGAGATTATTCTGTTGAGTAATTTGTGACAGTTCACTGATTAAGAAATTGTATTAATCAAGCAGAACGAAGACCCAAAACACCTAGAGTCACTTTAGAAATCAAAAGCTGGTCTCACCCAGTTCGCTGTCCTACTGCACAGTGAAAAACTGACAGGGGGCGTGTCTGAAGGAAAGAATGTACAGTGTCTTTCTAACCCTGTGCAGGCTTAAATCTCAATGCTGTTAGTTTGTGCTTATTTCAGGACAATTGTACCTGTTTTATTCAATATGTTTTTAATGGTGATGTTCCTTCTACTATGGTCAGGTATTATATACCATTCGATAAGAATATTTAGTCAGAATTTTAGTTTTGAAGGTCGAATTAACCTCATCGGAGCTCCGTAAACTGTTTTTAGTTATATTCTCTGCTTTGTCTGTATTTTTATTGTTACCTTTCAGAAATGATAAACTAAGCAAACTGTTTTTGGGTTTATTTCCTTTGACTTATAAACCTACAAAGTAATTATTAGATCACGACTTGACACTGATTTAAATGATTCTTGCTAGCATGTCTCTGTGTGTCTGTGAAACTGTGATCATTTCGTTTCCAGTGAGCGGAGGGGTGTGGCTCACACAGCTTACTAGGGAATGAGACAGCCGTTCCCGATTGAGCAGTCTCTTGCTTGTGTAAAATAAAGGAAGTATATCTGTTGTTTCAAAAACTAACGGCAGATTGCAACCTGAGAATGAATGGTTTAAATTCTGAGTGAATAAGAAAATTGTGTTAGGATTTTATCTTTGAAATCTGTACTAGTGACTAATGACGACCTTTACAATTCAAGATAAATTAATTTGTTTTAAAATTCCACGACGTCATTACCTGATTTACTGTGGCAAGCACCTGATAGAAGACATATTTATTGTTAAAAAAAAACAAAACAAAACAAAAAGAGGGTGTATATGCATTTTAGATATCTACCACAGCTATGGAAAAGTATCCGGAATGTCTTTTGAATATTTGCTTTCTGAACTAAAAAAATAATAATTTCTTTTGCAGAGACATGCTGATTACGGCTGGCAGCTAGTTGCTAAGTATTTTTATTCTAGTCATACGTAACAGATAGCTATAGTTCTCTCTATAAGATATTTTAAGAACTGTATCTAAATTGTATGTCTGTGCTCAATTTAAGCTTATGTTTACGGTAATAAGGTTTTTTTAATAAGTGTCTTTTCAAGTATGATCAAGAATTTCAGTAAGGGATTTACTGAAGACTATGAAATGTCTCTGTCCCAATCAGGAATGGTATGTGAAAGGGAGTGGCTTCTGCTAGTTGCCCATATTTCCTTAGTTCACCATATTTTGCCCCAGAATCTCTAGATATCCTGTCTCGTCACTCTCTCTCTCTCTGTAAGTAGCTCCGTTCAGAGTGCTTAAGGGGGGGATGGAGCCCAGTCCACCGATGATGTCACCCCCCGGTAGGCGTGAACTAATGTGCCCACAGCAGAGAAGTAGAACATTTAAAAAAAAAAAATCAACCTCCTGGATAGAGCGTTGCTAGGAGAAACAGAACCCAGGAGAGGGGGGGGGGGGACTCCTCCCTGCAGATTCCCTAGTTTGCCAGCCACCTCCGCAGCAGGGGGATGTGCACCCCCTCTGGACCAGAAGTGAAAGTCAGCTGACCAGACTTGTTTAGAACTGAAAAAAACTGCATTATACACTGAGAAGTTTTAGGACTTGATTGAACTAATGGACAGAAATTATAGAAAACTGGATGAATTTGCGGGCATAATAGTTAAATGAAAGTTGATCAGAAAAGTATGTGGATTGTTGAAGAGGGACAGAGAATGTAAAAATTGTAAGATGGAAAAAGAGAACAGATATTTTAGTTGAATGATGTGGAGGAGGTTTTCCTAATCAAAGGACCAGAGAACGTGTAAGAGGCCGCAGAAGTAGCAGGCCTCCACTGGGTGTGAGTGCGCCCATTACAGAGGAGAAAGACATTAGAGAAGTGAATGCCCGTATCTTGACTCCTCCCCAGGAGGGGAGGAGGGAGTACTTGATTGCAGAGTCCTAAAACAATAAACCAAGCACAATGTTCTAGTAGGAGAAGGAAGTAGCTATAGAGTAAGTGGCAGCTAAAGAGGGCTACAGCATGGATAAAGACTAGGCCAGATGCATCACCATTATCGGAGCTACTGGGGCTAAGTCCACAAAGCCTTTCCTGCAGAACCGCATGTGTGAACTAGGGGGACAGAAAATAATGCACCAGTTCCTGTATATGCCTGAATGCCCTATTCCATTTTTGGAGCCGAGATCTGCTTGCAAAGCTTCAGACACAGATATCCTTTGCTGAAGAGAGAGAAATGCAAATGACTGTGAACCCAGAGCCTGCTGGATTGATGGTGCTGACTGTTCCCCGAGAAAAAGAGTAGCAGTTCTATAGTGCATCTCCAATCAAGCCAGCTAGTTCCTGTATACCTACCAACCTTATAGCCCCACCTGGAGTATGGGCAGAAGATAATCCACCTGGCCTAGCGAAGAACATAGCCCCTGTCATTGTCACCCTCAAGCCAGTCAAGAAGCCTAGGACAGGTGGCTACCGCCCAGTGCAGGATCTAAGAAGAATGAATGATGCAGCTGAAACTATACAACCAGTGGTACCAAAATCCTTATATTCTCTTGGAACTGATCTCTGCTGAAGCTACACATTTCATCATTCTGGACTTAAAAAATGTTTTTCTGCATACGCTTAGCCCAAGACCCCACTACAAGGAGGCGGGGCCAACTCATCTGGACAAGATTACCTCAAGGATTCAAGAACTCGCCTCACTCAGCAAGGATTTGACAAGTTATCCAGAAACTCCAGGAAAAAAAAAATTTCTACTTCAATATGTGGATAACTTGCTCATAACCAACAACTCAGAAAGTGAATGTCTACAAGCCATCAGTGAACTTTTGCACCCTCTTAATGAGGCTGGATACAAAGTCTCAAGAGCCAAGGTGCCATTATGTCCAACAAGTTAAACACCTAGGATTCCAGTTGTCCAGCGGAATTCGACGCCTGGGACCAGAATGCAAAGAAGCTGTATGCAGTATTCCTACTCCAACCACCAGGAGGCAAGTGAGAGCTTTCTTGGGTGCCACAGAGTATGTTGTATATGGATCCCCAATTTTGCGCTGCTAGCAAAACCATTGTATCAAGCTATCAAAGGAATGGAAAAGTCTGCATTGGAATGGGGACTTGAACAGGATGCAGCCTTTTGATCTTTGAAAAAAAAAAAAAACACTCTGATGTTGTCACCAATTCTGGGTCTACCAGATGTCCAGAAAACCTTTCAGTCTCTATGTTCATGAGTCACAAGGAAATGTTCTAGGAGTGTTGACTCAATCTCTTGGACCTTATTTGAGAAGCTGTTCCAGCTACAGCCTTCCTAGTAAGCAAAAACTAAAAGAAAAATCCCTTTGAGACAGAATCTTCAAGTTACTGTACCACACTCTGTTCTAACCAATATGAAATACAAAGGAAACTACTAGCTAACAAATCTATGAATGATGAAGTATTAGAGTATGTTGTGTGAAAACCCCAGATATAACTGAAGGGTCAGTCAAGTTTTCAATCCTGCTATGTTGTTATCAGTTGGTCTTGATCCCCTGATCATGACTGTTTAGAAATTATGGACACTGTATTCTCAAGCCGCCAGGATTTGACTGATGTCCCTCTGGAGAACCCTGAACAGACTTTCTTTGTGGCTGAAGGCAGTTTCATCATCAATGGACATTGTTGTGCTAGATATGCAGTGGTGACCCCTGATTTGGTAGTTGAGTCCTCCGCCCTGGCCCCAGAAACTTCACCACAGAAAGCTGAACTGATAGCCCTCACTAGAGCACTAACAATAGGAAAAGAGCCCTGTCTAAATGTGTACCCAGATTTCAAGTATGCCCTTACAACCTTGCATGCACATGGGACCCTGTACAAATAATGAGGGTGGATAACCTTGGGAAGCAAGTCCATTAAGTATAGCCCCAAGATATTGATATTAACAGATACATACTGCCTATAGATCTCAGAATTTAGGAAAAGTAGAATGTATGAATAGAACCCTGAAATCTCAGTTGTCCAAACTTTGCCAAGAGGTTTACCTGAAGTGGCCCCAGGTTCTTCCCATAGCCCTTCTTAGGATATACTTAGCCCCTGCTAAGTCTTTAGGAGTTTCCCCTTTTTGAGATTCTGTATGGGCAACCCCTGCCTATTGAATAGGAAATAAAAGGAGATATGAGACAGATAGGATCTGAAATTATTAGACATGAACTATTGGTTTTAAGTTCTGTTTTGCAGAAGTCTTCATACCTGGGTACAAAATCGATTACCCATCAATTTGCCTGCACCCCTGCATCCTTTCAAGCCTGGAGTCTCGGTGTGGATCAAAGAGTGGAGAAAGATACCGTTAGCCCTGCATTGGAGGGGACCCTATGTTGTCATCTTGTCAACTCCAACTGCAGTAAAAGTCGCAGAATTTGAACCTTGGATCCATCATAATCAAGTGAAGCCAGCAGCTGCTCTTGAACCTGATCACTGGACTACTGTACAGCATCCTGAGACTCCATTGCACCTCACCCTACGACAACAGCCACGGACCTAAGACTTATTGGTCCCTCAGAAACTGCACTATTTCAAAACTGTCTGTTTATCTGAAAGTAAGCTTCGCATCTGAAAAAAAAAACTGCAATCATCAGAAAGAGACTGTGTTGTGTTAAGAAATTGAATCTTCTAAGAGACTGTGTTTAAATACTCTGTTTTGATCTTCTAAAGAGTGAACTGCTCTAAGGAAGCAATAATAGCCTAAGAGACTATGCTATGATATTTTAAGAAATTGAGACATCCCAGAGGACAGTGATACTTTGGAATCTACAGCCCTACTCCTGCCAAAAAGCTGGTAGGTCTACGTACGGCAGAAGCTTGAGGATCTACAATCAACCCTACATTTGTCATCTGTTGTGAAATCCGACAGTTCCTCCAATTTTCCAGAGACTATGCCCATTATGAATTCTTATTATTGCTTTATTCTGGCAACAGTTTTGGGGTGCTTTGAAATGACTTTTGCCCTACCCCCTTGTGCAGCTTGCATACCACCACCAGAACAGGACAAAAGATCACTCTTTCTATGAAGCCATGAAATCAGACTTTGACGTTCCTCCTGCCACCAGAACTTATTTCTTGAATTAGCAGGAGCAGTGGCATTCGGTCTTCATGTTTCAGATTGCTTGTTTTGTGGAGAAACAACAATGGGAGACTAATGGCCTTGGGAGGCCCAAGAACTGAATTACTCCATCCCCTACAATCAGACTGATTTACATAATACTACTAGTGAGTGGGTATTGGCCCACCCCATTGTTGACAGTTTGTGTTTTGTTTGGACCGGACCACAATTTGCTATGAAGATCGGACAGCTGCACTGTCTAAATCAGAAGATTTACAACAGCACAACAAAGAAGACATCTTGGTGGTCCGGCATAAATGCTCCTGAACCTTCTAATCCTTTAGTTCTTTTACCCACTCTTGCCAAATTATGGACTCTACTCATAAATATTATCGCTCAAAAAATATATATAAATGCCCTTCAATGCTTATTTGACTTTTCTCTGAAACTTGTTCATGTAATAGACGGCGAGGTCTCAGACTTCCCGACACTTAAGGCTAACTGCTAATAACTTTGGTTAGCAGGGCCGTGCCATCTAGCATCAATGACCTGCCGATAATCAGCAAATGAACAAGGTATATAAAAGACCAATATGTGCTAGATATCACCAAAAATAGATAAAATTCTATCAAAAACTTCTTGTCTTGTAAGGGTGTATCTTTGCACAATCCGATGGGTGAAGACTTATCTTAAATAGTTAAAAAAAATTTTTTCTTTTTTCAATGCGTGTAAAATGTCACCAAAAAATATATATTTATCTTCCAAAACTAATTGCCATGTACAGGTGAATCAACACGCATTTAATAAGTAGAAAACTTATCTTGAGTGATTAAAGGATTGCCCGACGCTGTTCCATATAGCGCTCCAACGCGTTTCTCCGTAATAGGATTCTTCAGGGGATTTCCTTCATAAATATCACAACTCCAACATCCCCATGGGAATGAGATTAAACTTGAGAGAAAAGCTCCTATCTCCCATGGCACTCTAAAGTTAAAAATTGAAACAGAGATGTATATATATACATCAAGCATACAAGGGAATCTATTCGTGACTTGTTGCCAATATGATAAACATGAACATTTAGAACAGCCAGCTTACCAGCAGATGTTGGTAGACTCGAAAAAAATTCAAAATGATTCTCAATACTGCTGCCCACGTTTCAATAATGATGTTACTTGCATCAAGGAAAAACGCCGCGCATGCGGGCAGGCGATCTATCGACTCATTTAAATCACAAAACCCCAATCAAATTGAAGTATTGGTGAGGGCTGTCTAATTACGTCAAACAAGCACGCCATTCAATCATGTTGTTCAAACCTGTAGGTTCCACGGCTCGCAAAACAAAAATCCATCGTTGTTCTGAAAACGTCAAAAATTGTTCCCGTGTCTGGTTCCCTCTGCCTGCATGTATCTGATCAATAACAAAGCACTTATAGTCTGTAAACACATGTCCCTTCAACAGACTATGCTGGACAATAGGAGCTTCTGTCACTCGACATTTTAATCGACTCTTGTGTTCCCCCAGTCGTAATCGTAAAGGTCTAGTAGTTTTGCCCACATATAATAAGTTGCAAGGACATCTTAAAGCATAAATTACGAAAGCAGATTCACATGAAGTCATGCTCCTTAAGACATAGGTGGTGTCATGATACATGAAATGATCAATCTGTAAATTCATAAAGCAAAAATTACAAGTCCCACAGGGAGAATGACCCCGTGGTTCATTCAAAGGAGTAGAGACTGATGAAAGATGACGCAGCTGAGTCGGACTAACTAATTCTTTCAAATTGACCTGCCGCTGCCAGACACATCTGATGTGACGTCCCTGTAGACCCCGAGTGTTTTGTAACACATTTGAATGTTTACGCAAAATCTTCTGTATAGAGTAGCTTAAAGGAGAGAATTTTGTAATAAAATTAACCGTGGTGTTATCCTCCTGATTTTTTTGTCGGGGACTCTGACTATCTGCTTGTTATTCCCTTGTTTCTTGCCACTTTGCTTGCGAATGATAACTTCAGTTATTAATAGCACTGTAGAGCGTAAGGCAGCTACAAAGATACTAGCTATGTGAACTTACTACCCTATACCACAGAGTGATACCTTTACCTAGTATTTATTTATTTATTTATTTTATTTATTTAACATTTCTTCTATACCGCGCTATTAAAATCAGTGCGGTGTACAATGAACACAACATACTACAATGCATACAAGCAACATTGAGTTTACATAGAACAAGGGATGATAAATGCATGGGATAACCGGGGAAACTATGTACAGTTGACTTATTATATATATATATATTTAAACTATATACAATATTCTAAACTCGATTGGATAATGTGGGTGAGACATTTGGGTAACGTGGTAATTGGTCATCTTGGTTGTCTAGTGGGCTATCCTGTAGTCTA
This sequence comes from Ichthyophis bannanicus, assembly GCA_033557465.1. Lineage (NCBI taxonomy): Eukaryota > Metazoa > Chordata > Amphibia > Gymnophiona > Ichthyophiidae > Ichthyophis > Ichthyophis bannanicus. The sequence continues at coordinate 323,525,433 of CM066038.1, read as the reverse complement.
GTGGTTGTCTAGTGGGCTATCCTGTAGTCTAACCATTTTCTGGTTGTATTAGAGTGCTAATGCACCTGGGGTGTGTGGGAATCTTGGTAGATGTGTGAGTGACCAGGATAACTTCTGGGTAACATTTTGTGAACAAATGGTGTTTCACGGCTTTTCGGAATTGTATTAGGCTCTTGATGCCACGGATTTCGTGGGGGAGTGTATTCCAGTTTAGAGGGGCGAATATTGAGAAGGCTCTGTTTGACGTAGCTTTAGTACATGATGTCATCATCTTAGGAACTATTAAGGTGTTCTTAGCAGTAGTTCTCCTGTTTCTATTTTCGAGGGTGCTGTGAATTAGGTTGCTGATTGGTGTGGGTGGGTAATTATTCATGGCTTTGAAGGTCAGGATTAGTGACTTATGTGATTTGATTCTCACCCTTTCTCACTTGCGGGTGAGAATAATCAAAGGGGGGAATGTGGTAGGCGAAGGCCTATGATCCATGCTAATTGAACTAAACAGACAGGCCTAAGCAGCTTGACCTGTAACTGAAGCCTGTAGTTAGGCCCAGAGGAATGAAAACCCCCCTGAATGATGACACCATAGAATTGAAACTTAACTCAGCTTAACTGAACATAGCTAAGCAGAAATGAAACTTAGAAAAGAAAGAAAACAGCTCTAATTGGTACTGATAAGAGAGCACAGCTTCTATGGAATTAATTAACTCTGCAGAAAGCAAGGTCACAGTGCCCCGCTCTCACTCATATTCCAGCAAGCCAATGACCTTGGAGGAGAGAAGTATCGAAAGTCTAAGAACTGTCCATTGTAATGAGGACTGAAAGGGGGGCAACCAGGTGCTGAGCCCAGATCAAGGTCCTCATTGGATAGCTACGTAGTGGTACCAGGACCAATAGATGGGTGAGAGGGGTTACTGGGACCAATGAAAAGTTTGCCTATGTCTAGAATGGAGAAGAACGGTATAAAAGTTGTTGTTTTGCTAGAAACCATTGCTCAGCCATTTTGAAATTGATTATTGCTTGAGCCTGTGCACATTAAACTGGCTTGGATCCTTGAAAAGACTCCTGGTTTTATTTATTGCATGCTTATCTGCTGCTACACCAAAAAGAGCCATTTTTTCTTTTTGAATCTCTGTGTTAAAATTTCCCCCACACAGGACACACAGCCTTACACCAGGAGCATGCTCAGAACACCTGGAGCATGCTCAGAACAAGTCTCTTGTTTCGGCCAATCACGTGTTACCATATACTAGAAGCATGCTCAGAACAATCTCTTTTTTCTACCAATCACATGTCTTACCATATCCTAGAAGCATGTTCAGACTTGTTTCTCTGTATTGTTTTCTTTTTTTCAAAGCCATTAAAAAATAGCTGTATTGGTGGGATTTGAACTCAGGTCTCTCTCTGTATTTCAGTCTGAACTACACTGTTGCCAGAATACTTCTCTCTAACAGTGATGTCTTAAAAGCAAAATTCTACCACATGGACAGCACTGGTTTCTCTAACAAAGATGTGCTAATTGCATTTTAACATTTGTAAAGAAAAGCCTGTATACCAAATGCTGTACAGATACAGGTTTGTGTTCCTGCTGCTACCAAAGGGTTAACAATCAGTTCTAAATAGTCTGCAATACACACAAAAGCATTGGACTGCTTTGTGAGAAAAAAGAACTGGGGCAGTGGGGGAGAGAAAGCATTTTTGTTTTGTTTTCCAGGGTTCCTGCTTTTGCAGATGTCAGCATTAACCAGAAGCAAAACACATTTCCAGAGTCAGTCACTCTGCTTCCGCTGATGTCATCAAAAAGTGACATTGTCCATTTCCGATGACACCCTGTTTCTGCTGATGTCATTTCCGATGATGTAGGCTGGGGCGTGGTTGAGGGTGGGAGGATGTGGGTGTGGCACAAACCCGGAAGTGGGTGCTGATTGGCTAATGCCAACATTGTGGGGTGGGGTGTGGGTGTGGCACAAACCCAGAAGTGGGCACTGATTAGCAGATGTCATCCTTGGGGGTGGGGTGGAGGCATGTCAAAGTGGGGCTGTGGCCACACCTGTGGGTGTGGGTGGGCGGGGCTAGCTCACCATTCACTTCTATGGGAGGGGCGTGGCCTGAGGTGGGACCTACACCGGAAGTGCACACTGATTGGCTCCTGTCATCCTTATCTCACCTGTCAATCAGTTTGACGAGTAGTGTACCCATTATACTACTGGCCCTCCTTGTCTGGTTTCCTCTGCCCCACACACTTCATATCCTACTGCTCTATGCCCCTCCTTCTCTTTTCTCCCACTTATGGGACTCTCTCTTAACGTCATTAGCTGAAATCACCACAGCATTTACTGATCTATTCATTCTAGGGGATTTTAACATTCACATAGACTCGCCTAACAGATCCCGGGACAGGCTGTTTCTCTCCTATATTTCAGACCTTTCACTTCACCAGTATATCACATTCTTGACCCAAACAGCCGGTCATTCCCTAGATCTTCTTGTTGCCCCCTCTACCTCTCATCTACAACTCTTGGCTTTTCAAGGACTTCCTCTTCCCTGGACAGACTACTACAGTGTCTTCTTTCAGCTTTTGCTACCCTCTCCCTTTTGTGACCCCACTGCCTCCATTTCCCCTGGTCCACCCTTGTGTCATATTACAGCCTCTATACTTCAGTCATTCCCCCCTTCTGATATCTTATTCCCCTTTGATTTTGGTACTCTATCAGTCAATCAACAGGCTCTTTCTTGGAATTCCACTCAATGCAGCACTTAATTCTTTAGCACCTCTTGTCCCTCACACTAGCCAGCACCACAATGTAGGCAGCCTTGGTACCATCTGGGACTTTCCCTTTTACAATGTCTGCTTTGCAGAGCCGAGCAATTGTGGCGTCGCTCTTGTTCTGCATCTTTCTTGGCCACTTTCCGCCAAATCCATTTCTCCTATTGTACTGCTGTGATGGTGGCTCAACAGAACCACTACAGCATGCTCATCACTAACGCCTCCAACTGCCCTAAGTAGCTCTTTTCAGTGGTCTCTCATCTCTTATGCCCACCTGCTCTTTCTGCACCCTCTTCAGTCCCGTCTGCTGAGCAATTAGCTGTGTTTTTCTCTAATACGGTTACTCAGATACAACAAGACTTCCCTCCTCTTATCTCACTTTCCCCTGCTTTGGGGTCTAATCTTCCCCTGGTTCCTGGTGAGGAATCATCTCCCAACTGCAGTCCTGCTCTCTCGTAGTCCTGGTCATCCTTCACACCCATCTCTATGTTATCTCTTTCTAAGGTTATTACCTCTTCTTCTAAAACCTGCTGTCCCACTGACCCTATACCATCATCCTGGATCCCGGAGCCCTCACTAGCTCATCTCCCCCTTGTCCTTTCTCTGTTAAACAATAGTCTGTCTGTAGGTACTTTTTCTCTCTGTTGGAAAACTGCTGTTGTTCACTCCCTCCTAAAAAACTCTTCTCCTGACCCATCTGTCCCTTCTAACTATCGTCCGGTATCTAATCTCCCCTTCCTTTCTAAAATTCTCAAAAAATTGGTATTTGCACAACTTTCCCATCATCTTGAGCACACTCATTTTCTTCACCCCCAACAGTCTGGTTTCCGTGCTGGCCATAGCATGGAAACCACAATACTTTCTGTACTCAGTGAAGTTAGGGAATCTTGGGATAAGGGTGATATATCTTTTGCTGTCTCTTTTGATCTTTCCTGTGCCTTTGATCTCATTAAACACTGTCTTCTTCTTTCATTAATTTTTTTATTTAGCTGTCTTTATATACCAGATCAAGGCAGTTTACATGTAACAAAATGCAAATAGAGTCCTTTGGGCTCTTAACTATATACAGTTTTGACTATGTACAACAGTAATGGTAGGTACAACAGTAATGTAACTTGAATCTACCATTACTGTTGGTACCTACCATTACTGTTGTACATAGTTAAAACTTCTGCAATGTTCTTCTGGGGGGGGGGGGGCATTGTTCTCTTTGGTTGAAGTGTTCAGTAAACAGATGGGTCTTTAATTGATTGCAGAATGTGTTGAGGTCAGGGATGTTCCTAAGGTGGTCCGGTAGCCTGTTCCATATGGAGGATGTGTAAAGTTGGAAGAATCTTTTACTTGCTGGCTGCATGGATTTGGTTCTGATGTGGGGAATGACGAGAGTATTCACTGTAGAGGTTCGACTAGATCTGTGTGGTTGGGAGGGCTGTAGAAGTGTGTGGAGGTGTGTGTGTGGGGGGGGGGGGTCCAAGTGGATTGCTTTGTGACTTAGCAAGATGGTTTTGTATGTTATATGGCTCTGTAGCAGGAACCAGCGGAGCTGTTTGAGAATTGGGGTGATGTGTTCTTTTCTTGTTGCAGCTTGTAGGGTTTTGGCTGTCGAGAGGTGAGCTGTTTGGAGAGGTAGAAGTGTGGATTGTGGCAGTCCTTTCGAAGATGGTATTGCATAAGAACATAAGATATGCCATACTGGATCAGACCACGGTCCATCAAGCCCAGTATCCTGTTTCCAACAGTGGCCAATCTAGTCACAAGAACCTAGCATTTTCCCCAAAAGACACAGGTTCCACAATGCTTGTATTGGGGCAAGCAGTGGATTTCCCAGGTCCCCTTTAATAATGGCTTATGGACCTTTCCTCCAGGAACTTGCCCAAACCTTTTCCAAACCCAGCTACACTAATAGCTTTTACAACATCCTTTGGTAATGAATTCTAGAGTTTGATTACACGTTGAGTGAAAATTTTTTTTCTCTTATTAGTCTTAAATAGGTTACACTGTAGCCTCATTGCATGTTCCCTAGTCTTTCTACTTTTTGATGGTGTAAACAATCGATCTACGTTTACTCGTTCCACAACATTCATTAATTTATAGACCTCTGCCATATCTCCCCTCAACCGTCTCTTTTCCAGATTGAAGATTTCTAACCTTTCTAGCCTCTCCTCATAGGGGTATCCTTCTATCCTCTTTACCATTTTGGTGGCTCTTCTCTATACCTTTTCTAATAACACTATATCCTTTTCTAATAACACTATATCCAGAAATTCACACAATATTCAAGATATGGTCGAACCATGGAATGATATAGAGGCATTATAATATCCTTTGTTTTATTCTCCATTCTTTCTTTATAATTCCTAGCATTCTATTTGATCTCTTGGCTGCCGCTGCACACTGGGCCGAAGGTTTTAACATGTTATCCACAATGACGCCTAAATCTTTTTCCTGGGTGGTGGTTCCTAATGTGGAACCTTGCATCGTGTAACCATAGTTTGGGTTGTTGTTCCCTAGGTGCATAACTTTGCACTTGTCCACATTAAATTTCATCTGCCATTTTGATGCCCAGTCTTCCAATTTATCAAGAACCTCTTGCAATTTTCTACAATCCTCTTGGGTTTTAACAACTTTAAATAGTTTAGTATCATCTGCAAATTTGATAACCTCACTCGTTATTCCACTTTCCAGGTCATTTATGAATATGTCAAAAAGCAGCGGTCACTGCTGAGCACTGGGCAGAGGGTTTCAACATGTTATGCACGATGACGCCTAAGTCTTTATCCTGGGTTGTGGTTCCTAATGTGGAACCTTGCATCGTGTAATCTCATTTTGGGCTGTTCTTTCCTAGGTGCATTACTTTGCACTTGCTCACATAAAATTTAATCTGCCATTTGGGTGCCCAGACTTCCAATTTATCAAGGTCTCTTGCAATTTTTCACAATCCTCTTGGGTTTTAACAACTTTGAATAATTTTGTGTCATCTGCAAATTTGATTACCTCACTCATTATTCTCATTTCCAGGTCATTTATGAATATGTTAAAAAGCAGCGGACCCAGCACAGATTCCTGGGGGTACTCCACTATTCACCTTTCTCTATTGGGAAAATTGGCCATTTAGCCCTACCCTCTGCTTTCTATCTTTTAACAGCTTACTGATCCACAATAGTACACTGCCTCCTATTGCATGACTTTTTAATTTCTCCAAGAGCCTTGTCAAAGGCTTTCTGAAAATCCAGATACACTATATCAACCAACTCAACTTTGTCTACCTGTTTATTCACACCTTTAAAAAAACATAACAGATTAGTAAAACAACATCTTCCTTGTCTAAAGCCACGTTGACTATCTACATGTTCAGTAATTTTGTTCTTTATAATGGTTTCTACCATTTTCCTGGTACTGACATCAGGTTCACCGATCTGTAGTTTCCCAGATCACCCCTGGAAGCCTGGTTTTACATTGGCTATTCTCCAGTCTTCAGGTGTTACAAATGATTTTAATGATAGTTCAAAGATTACTAATAGTAGGTCTGCTATCTCATATTTCAGTTCTTTCAATACCCTTGGATGTATACCATCTGGTCCAGGCGATTTGCTACTCTTCAGTTTATCAAATAGTTGTAATACATCTTCCCAGTGTATCGATATTTCTTTCAAATCGTCTAATGCATCACCTTTAAATACCATTTCAGTCATGGGTAACATCCCTACATCTTCCTCAGTATAGACCAAAGCAAAGAATTCATTCAGTCTCTTCACTATGGCTTTGTCCCCTCTTAGTGCCCTTTTTATCCCTCTATCTTCTAATGGTCCAACTGATTCACAGCTTTTTTGCTACCAATGTATTAGAAAAAGTCTTTATTACGTGACTTTGCTTTCACAGCAAGCTTCTTCTCAAATTCTCTCTTTGCCTGCCTTTTCAATGCCTTTCATCTAACTTGCCAATGATTATGTTGTTTCCAGTTTATGTCATTTGGCTCCTTTTTCCATTTCCTGAAAGATGCTTTTTTTGCAACAACAGCCTCTCTGACTTCACCTTTAAACCATGCCCGCAGTTTTTTGGACTTCCTTCCACTTTTCTTAAAGTGTGGAATACAGCTGGTATGGGCTTGCAAGATAAGTATTTTTAAATAACACCAATGCTTGACAAAAATCTTTAACCTTTGCAACTGCTCCTTTTAGTTTTTGCTTAACTATTTTCCTGATTTTATCATAATCTCCCTTTTGAAAGTTAAAAGGTAGTACTGTGGATTTCCTTGCCATCCTTCCTCCATTTATTATATCAAACATGATCATTGTATGATCACTATTGCCAGGTGGTCCCAACACCGTTATCTCTTACACCAGATCTGGTGTTCCACTAAGGACTAAGTCCAAAATGGCTTCCCCTCTGGTCAGTTTATGAACTAGCTACTCTAAGAAGCAGTGATTTATTTCATCTAGAAACTTTATCTCCCTAGCATGTCCTGCTGTGAACTGACCCAGTCAATACCAGGGTAATTGAAATCACCCATGCTGTAACTTTTGTTAGCTTCCCTGATTTCTTTAACACTAGAAGCCCCAAAAGGAATTTTACCTAGAAACATCAAAGTGCATCAATTGACGCATTATCACGACGACTGCGTTTAGCATGAAATGCAGATGTGAATTAATGTGAAGTTACTTATTTGTTAAATACATGCAGTATGTGACATCATTACATGACGTCATCATGTGTTTATTGTTTGTAATGTCAGATTAAAACTGTAAACAGTGATTGAGATGCTCCACCTAGTGGGAACATGAATTTATACCTAGAAGCCCGAAAGTACGTCAATTGATACATCCAAGACAATTGGGTGCGTCAATTGACGTACTTTGGGACTTCTAGGTATAAATTCATTTTCCCGCTAGGTGGTGCATCTGTCATTAATTTTTGATGCACATATTTGAACATCTTGACCTTGCTAACAAAGTCAATGAACATGCCTGACATGGTTCTAGCAGTGGCGCTGGTAACAACTTTGAAGATGCATTTGCGTCAATTGACGCATGTTGGGGCTTCTGCATTTCACCATCCATTTGCTCATTCTGGCCAGGTGGTCGATAGCACACTCCCACTGCCATCACCTTCCCCTTCCCCTTTTACATGGAATTTCAATCCATAGAGATTCTACAGTGAATTTTGTTTCCTGCAAAACTTTAATCCTTTGTGACTCAATGCCCTCTCTAACATAGAGTGCAACCCCTCCACCAATTTGATCTGCTCTATCATTACAATATAATTTGTACTCAGGTATCAGAGTGTCCCACTGGTTGTCCTTCCACCATGTCTCTGAAATACCAATCATATCTAACCTCTCATTTAATGCTATATATTCTAACTCTCCCATCTTATTTTTAAGACTTCTAGTACTTGCATACAAGCATTTTAGATGCTGTATTTTATTCATATTAATCTGGTTTTCAGTAGGCAGGGGTTATTTGGAATCTTTAAGCTCTGTCTACTCTGTACTCAAGGACATTTGGATTACTTTGGTCTTTATTGGAACCTCTCTATTGATATCCCCTAACTTGAATCTTTTGATAGTATTCTTCAAGGATACATTCTGAACCATGCATTCTTGGGACACAGCCGGCTTTCCCCTATTATCTAGTTTAAAAGCGGCTCTATCTCCTTTTTAAAGGTTAATGCCAGCAGCCTGTTCCATCTCGGTTAAGGTGGAGCCCATCCCTTTGGAAAAGCCCCCCCTTTCCCCAGAAAGTTCCCCATTTCCTAACAAATCCAAAACCCTCTTCCTTGCACCATTGTCTCATCCACATATTGAGACTCCAGAGCTCTGTCTGCCTTTTGGGTCCTGCGCATGATACATGAAGCATTTCTGAGAATGCTACCCTGGAAGTTTTGGATTTCAACTTCATACCTAAAAGCCTAAATTTGGCCTCCAGAACCTCCCTACCACACTTTTCTATGTCATTGGTACCAACATGTACCAAGACAGAAGACTCCTCTCCAGTACTATCTAAGACCTTGTCTAGGTGGCGTGTAAGGTTTGCTACCCTTGCACCAGGCAGGAATGTTACCAAGCGATCCTCACGTCACTAGCCACCCAGCTATCTACATGCTTAATGATTGAATCACCAATTATAACAGCTGTCCTAACCCTTCCCTCATGGGCATATGGCCCTGGAGAATCCTCTTTGATGCAAGAATGTTTTATATCACCTGGATTACAGTTCCTAACTACAGGATCACTTCCTGCCCCACCAGGGTGATGCTCTCCTGTCACTTGACCTCTCTCCTCCTTGGCAACAGGGATGCTGCCAGACTGGAGGTGGGACTTCAGTACTACATCCCTTTAGGTCTCGTCTATGTACCTCTCTGTCTTCCTTATGTCCTCCAAGTCTGCTACTCTAGCATCCAGAGATCAGACTCATTTCCTGAGAGCAAAGTGCTCTTTGCACCTAGTTCACACATAAGACCCCTCACCAACTGGGAGAAAATCATACATGTGATTCTCAATGCAAAGGATTGGAAACCCCCATCTCGCTGCTGGACTTCTGTCTGCATCTTAGTTTTAAGATTATGTTTAGGTATTTAAGTTGTTTACTTGCTGCGGTTTTCTGAGGATACTTACACTAATAACACTATAACTAATACGTTTAATGGACTTGGTTCACCCCAAGATTAATTAATCTCAGATCCTTAATGTATACCTGATGAGGATAAACAGCTGTAACTGAGAATGAATATGGTACCTCCTTCCCTTTAAGAGGTTTAAGCACCTATAAAGCTACAATTATCCCAGGGGTGGGTGGGAGTCAGGGAGGGAGGGAGGGAAAGAAGACATTAAAAGCTTGCTGCTACACAGCATCCTATCCTGTGCTTCTAAGGCAATCTGTGACCAATTTCCTGGGTGATTCACACAGCCCTTGCTTTGATAGAAGAAGTCTTTCAAAATGCCTCTTTGATCTGCCCCTTGGCTTTAACACCTATTTATAACAATTTCACAGGTCTCTTGCCCCCTATCTAGAAGGCCTCTTTGTAAATGTCTCTATAAATAATTTATTGCTCAAAGAATACTGATCCTGTTTTTCCTTTTATGCTATGTTATACTCTGATTTCATTTAAATTAAAACTGCTGATGCTAGTCCCTGACTGAGTATTAAATTTAAACTAGCAGCTCTCTGCTGGGTTTTAAATTTAACCTGAAAACCCTCTGCTGGGTTTTAAATTTAAACTGAAACTGTCTGCTGTGTTCTGAATTTAAATGGAAAGCTCTTTGAGGGGTCTTAAACTGAAAGCAACCTGCTGAGTTTTAAATGTAAACTAAAGGTTCTTTGCTGATACTAGGCCCTGACTAATTCAACAAATATACTGGATTCTAATTTACACAGCTTTAATCTAAAGAATTCCTTTTCCCCAAGATTTGAAGAATTTCCAGAAGTAAATATTTACAATTGCAGATCTCTCTCCAGAAGTAACAGTCCCTTTTTGTAGTAACTCCTTGGTGGAGTTTTATTGATACTTGCAGTACAAAACGGAGGTCTTCTGGTTCGAGGAGGGGTCGGAGGCACTGGAGTGTCTTTGCTTTGAAGTAAACTGCTCAGGTGATTTGTTTATGTGTGTTTTGAAAGTTAAGTGTTGATTGAAGGTGATTGTAGTGTTGTTCAGTGTTATCATAAAGGGGGGGAACAAATGTGGTGTCCCTTGTTATGTAGAGGGCCTCTGTCTTGTTATAGTTAATTTGTATGTTGTCAGTTAGCCAGTTTGTTACTTTGATGAAGCATTCTTGGTGTGCTGATAGCATGGGTTGATCTATATTAATTGGTCCATATATCATGATGTCATCAGCGTAGATGGGGAGATTTAGGTTGTGAGTTCTCATGATTGTGCAGAGTAGCTGCAGGTAGAGGTTGAACAGCCTTGCGTAAATGGAGGATACTTGGGGGACTCCTTGAGATTGCTTGTATGGGGTGGAGGTGGTGTTTCCCATCTTTATCTGTTGGTATCTATCAGTGAGGTAGGATGTGAACCTTTTGTGTACAGTTCCTTAAAGTCCAATTGTGTGTTGTAGCAGTATTTGGTGGTTTACAGTGTCAAAAGCCAATGAGATGTCCAAGAAGATTAATAAGAAGCCTTGATTAGCTTGCTGCATACCTTGAGTTAGTATATTTATTAAGGTGGTTAGTAATGTTTCCATTCCATACTGTACAATCAGCATGGTACCTTGTTGAAGTATCAATTGAATAAATTTGGTGATTATTCCACTGAGCTCCTTTTTGGCCACTTTTATCAATGATGTAGAGCAGAGATCTAGGGGGGAAGATGTTTGTTTTAGAGAAGTTATAGTGTTTTCTATTTGCCTTTCAATAATTTTGTTGAAGGCGCTCCAGGGGTCTGGGTATATGTCTCCAGTAGAGGGTGGGAGGTTGATATTTGGTTGTGGCTGAAGCTGTTTGTAGTGTTGGGCTAGTTGTTGGTAGGTGACCATGGTTTCTTGGTTATCAGTGGATGGTGTTTTTGTCAGCTGTTTCACGATGGAAAAAAGCTCTCTTCATTGGTTGATTGCAGAGTTTAATAGTTTGATGTGGTGTTCACATTTTATTTTGTCTGTTGCGATGTGGTATTCTTTCAGCAATTGTAGATATTCTATTTTGTCTTCGACTTGTTTCGTTTTTTGCCATTTTCTTTCATGTTTGCAGAGTTGCCTTTTTAGGTTTTGGAGAGTTGGAGTATACCAGTCGGTCTTAGGTTGCTTCTTGTGTAGGTTTTGTGGTTGTGTTGATATTGGAGATGTTGGAGGCGACTGCTGCATTCCTGATAACGTTGTTCCAATTCTCAATGAGGATCTCTGTGTTGGTGGAGTCTATAGGTAGTTGTTCAAGGGTTTCTTGAATGAAGTTGTCCTTATTGAATGGTTTAAACCTTCTCGTTGATGAGCTCACCTCCCACAGAACCCCATGATGACGCCTAAATCTTTCATGTCTCTTTTCCACTGGGTTTCACTCATCTTCAGCAAACACATTGGTTTGGTTGTTACGCGGTCTTTCTATGCACTTAGACAAATACATTCTATTCAATCACTTCTCTCAGATTCTTCTCTTGTCAATCTTCTCCTGGCTTTGGTGATTGCATGATTAGACTATTGTAATATCATCTATTCTGGTCTTCCCCCGCTTTCAATTAAAAGGTTTACAATCAGTACAAAATACTGCTATCTGCCTTCTTTATCATGCTTCTAGGTATGACCATTGTCACGCCACCACCACTCGCCTCTAGGTTAGAGGGGCGTGGATTATTGAAGGAGCTTTCTGCTGTATGCTTTTTCATCTTTTTTTTAAAACTATTTCCCTGCTATGCCCTCTGGGAAATGTAGTCCTTATTCAGCTGTATGAGTGCACCATGCAGAAAGCTGTAGTCAGGCTCAAGTAGGTAAGGCAAATGACAGAAATGTATTATTTTTATATACACAATGGTTCGATCATACCACAACTAGGATTGTTGGTTCAGGACTCTTGGAAGCAAAAATTATCCAAAACATATCCAACCACAAAATGCAGTTTTAAAGGTTCTCTCTATTGCAGGATACACAGTCTTTACCAGCAAGCCTAATTGTATTCCCTTCTTAGCTTTGCTGGCTAAAGCACCAAACAAAAAGCACATTTAAAGTCTGTGGTAAACTTCCCCTTTATAAACACATGGGATCTCAGCCACCCTGCTTGTGGTATAAGGGTACCTTTTTCCTGGGAGACCTTCTTTCAGGACTGGCTTGCTTTTTCTACGTTCCCAGGTTTATTGCTTGGCACAAAGAACAGTCCATGGGAGTGTCCTCCTCAATCAGCTTCACCTCAGGCTCTCCCAGCTGCATAGGCTCTGACTCCCTGTCCTGCTCAGCATGCTCAGCTAACAGCCTCCCGGGGGATCTTGGAGTCTCTCTTGTTCCTGGCTCCAAACCCTCCTGCAGCTGTGCTACGTGCAAAATAGCACTCTCTCCAGCTGGAAGCTCCGTTCCTCTGCTCTGCTCAGCCTGGCTTCCTGCTTCTCCTCTCCTCCTTTCCTTTCCTTTCTATCATACTCTGCTCTGGGTTTATACTTCCAGGGCTCTAGCTCCAACCCCACCCGACTCAGGTGACGGCAATCAGCCTGACTCCGGGCACCTGAGTGCTTGAAGCATTCACTGCCTACAGGGTTCTAAGCCTTGTATCCTCTCCCCTTCATTCCACTAGGAGGAGCCTGAAATATTTTCCACGTGGAAGTTTTCTGATCCCTGGAGGTGTTTATGGCTTTCCTACCCTGATTTGGTAAAAGAGGGCCCTTTACTAGGGTGAATTCCCTGTCTCTTTGTCCTCCCCTGGACTCTGGATAGGCCTCCTTGCCACACCATGTATCTTCCCTTCTTATTAAGTCAGACTGGTTCCCACTATCTCATCGCACACATTTAAAACTCCTCACTATTATCTATAAGGTCTTACATTCTGTCTCCCCAGCTTATCTATCTTCCAGTCTCATCTCTTATTCCCCCTCTCGTGTCCTCTGCTCTGTTCATGGTAATCATTTGTGTCTTCCCCCTCCATCACAAGCCCATCTTGTGTGCACTCATCACACTGCCTTTTACTTCTTGGGTCCCTGTCTTTGGAACTCTCTCCCTGCTGATCTCCATCTTCAGCACTCCTATCCTAAGTTCAAATCTGTTTTAAAAACTCATCTTTTTTAGCTTGCACTTAATCTGCATCCAATTCTGCCTCTACCTTCCTCTCCCCTCTTGCCCCATTTCCCCATCTTTCCTATTATTTTAAATGGAGTTCCTACTTTCTTATTTTTATGTTTTTAATGTAATTTTATTTTGTACACTGCTCTGATATTTTATGAAGGACAGTATATCAAATGCCAATAAACCATTCCTTATGATTCCTAGCATTCTATTTGCTTTCTTAACCTCCGTTGCACACTGGGCAGAGGGTTTCAATGTATTTTCCATGATGATGCTTAAATCTTTTTCCTGGTTGGTGGTTCCTAATGTGGAACCTTGCATCGTGTAACCATAGTTTGGGTTGTTCTTCCCTAGGTGCATAACTTTGCACTTGTCCACATTAAATTTCATCTTCCATTTGGACCTTCAGTCTTCCAATTCATCAAGGTCCTCTTACAATGTTTCATAATTCTCTTCTGTTTTAACATCTTTGAAAAATTTAGTGTCATCTGCAAATGTGATCACCTAACTTGTTATTCCAATTTCAAGGTAATTTATTTTATTGTTTTGTAGTGCTATCAAGTCAGTGGTGATTCCTGGTGATCTGTTTGCTTCTGGGTTTTCTTGGCAGTATATCATTGGAAGTAGATTGCCAGACCTTCTATTCTGAGTCAATGGAATGTAGCATGACTTGCCCAAAGTCACAAGGAGTGTCAGTGGGAACTGAACTCTTGAACACCTGGATACTAGGCAATTGCTCTAATCACTAGGCCACCCCTCTACAAGGTTGTTTCTAAATATTTTAAAAAGCAGTGGGTCTAGCAAAGATCCCTGGGTACGCCACTATTCACCTTTCTCCATTGAGAAAAATTGGCCATTTAGCCCTACTCTTTTCTTTCTATCTTGTAACCAGTTCCTGATCCTCAATAGTACACTGCCCCCTATCCCATTACTGTTTAATTTGGGCAAGAGTCTCTCATGGAGGACCTTGTCAAATGCTTTCTGAAAATCCAGATGCACTGTATCGCCGAATCACCTTTGTCTACCAATTTGTCTACCAGGTCATTAATTGGGTTAGGTTGTGTACTTTATCCCCAGTAAGCCTAGATCTTTGTTTGGGTGTATCAATCTCAATTCGCAAGAACATGATTATTGGGGCAGGCCTCTTCATGTTCTTTATTGCTAGTGAGTTTGGACCCGATTTTGAGATAGGCAGGCTCTTCGCCATGGCGGCGCATAGCCTGACCACTGGCCCCCTAACCCAGATTTTCACTTCCACGCAGGCAGAAGTGAAAATCCAGGTTAGCCTGGATTCCCCAGCAGCCACAGAGGCTACACGGGTAACAACAATTTTCGATGCTACCAGCATAGGCTCTGCGCATTAAAGATAGGCAAGGAAAAACCTTGCCTATCTTTAAGGTGTAGAGAGCTACACGGGTAGCATTGAAAATCATTGCTACCCATATAACCCCTTCCTCCAGCCCCGCTCCACCCTGGAACGCCCCTAACACGCCCCGATGCTATGCGGATAGCATCTGGGAGTGTTAGTGACTTAGCCGGGATTTTTGAAGGGCACTACTCATGTAGGTACCCTTTGAAAATCTCAGATAAGGCCTTTACATGGGTAACTAGGGAAGTTACCCATGTAAAGGCCTTCGAAAATCAGAACCTTTGTTTATAAGAGTCATGCTAGGAGTGAAGTATAGTGAATGTAGGAAAAACGTCTCCTTTTAAAGAACCTTGAAGAGAAAACTATGTCCCCCTATCCCTTGGAACCTGCAAGCAAGAAGGTATGGAGAGGATACCCCTAAGCATCTGTAGCCATCAGAGCCACCCATACAACAGTCCACTGAGGGGCCTATTACACTATTTTCCACTTTGGCATGCAAGAAGCCCAGCAGCTTGGACGTGTCTGATGCCAATCCTTCTATCTGCTGAAAACCTTATAATTTCACCCCCAAGATATTCACTATTGGCATAATAAAGGTTGCAAAGGTTAAAGACGTACATCAAGCTTGGGTGTTGTTGAAAAATACTATCTTGGAAGCCCAGACCAGCTGTATTCCACGCTTTAAGAAAAGTGGAAGGAAGTCTAAAAAATTGCCAGCATGGTTTAAAGCTGAGGTCAGAGAGGCTGTTGTTGCCAAAAAAGCATCTTTCAAGAAATGGAAAAAAGAGCCAAATGGTGAAACCTGGAAACAGCACAAGCACTGGCAAGTCAAATGCAAGGCATTGATAAGGCAGGCAAAGAGAGAATTTGAGAAGAAGCTTGCTGCGGAAGCAAAAACGCGAAATAAAGACCTTTTCAAGTACATTCGTAGCAAAAAACCCGTGAGAGAGTCAGTTGGTCCATTAGATGATAAAGGGGTTAAAGGAGCACTAAGAGGCGACAAGGCGATAGCGGAGAGACTGAATGAATTCTTTGCTTCGGTCTTTACTGAGGAAGATGTAGGGATGTTACCCACGACTGAAGTGGTATTTAAAGGTGTGGAAGAATTGAAGGAAATATCGATACATCGGGAAGATGTCTTACAACTATTAGATAAACTGAAGAGTAGCAAATCACCTGGGCCGGATGGTATACATCCAAGGGTGTTGAAAGAACTGAAATTTGAGATTGCAGACCTGCTATCAGTAATCTGTGAACTATCATTAAAATCATCTCTAATACCTGAGGATTGGAGGATCGCCAATGTAACACCAATTTTTAAAAAGGGTTCGAGGGGTGATCCGGGAAACTACAGACCGGTGAGCCTGACATCAGTACCGGGAAAAATGGTAGAAACCATCATAAAGAATAAAATTACTCAGCATATAGATAGTCATGACCTAATGGGAGACAGCCAACATGGCTTTAGACAAGGAAGATCTTGTCTTACTAATCTGTTATGTTTTTTTGAAGGAGTGAATAAACAGGTGGACAAAGGTGAGTCGGTTGATATTGTGTATCTGGACTTTCAGAAAGCCTTTGACAAGGTCCCTCATGAGAGACTTTTGGCAAAACTAAAGAGTCATGGGATAGGAGGCAGTGTACTACTGTGGATCAGGAACTGGTTAAAAGATAGAAAGCAGAGGGTAGGGCTAAATGGCCAATTTTCCCAATGGAGAAAGGTGAATAGTGGTGTACCCCAGGGATCTGTGCTGGGTCCGCTGCTTTTTGACATATTCATAAATGACCTGGAAAGTGGAATAACGAGTGAGGTTATCAAATTTGCTGATGACACAAAACTATTTAAAGTTGTTAAAACCCAGGAGGATTGTGGAAAATTGCAAGAGGATCTTGATAAATTGGAAGACTGGGCATCAAAATGGCAGATGAAATTTAATGTGGAGAAGTGCAAGGTTATGCACCTAGGGAAGAACAACCCAAACTATGGTTACACGATGCAAGGTTCCACATTAGGAACCACCACCCAAGAAAAAGATTTAGGCGTCCTTGTGGATACCATGTTAAAACCCTCGGCCCAGTGTGCAGCGGCGGCCAAGAGAGCAAATAGAATGCTAGGTATGATAAGGAAAGGAATGGAAAATAAAACAAAAGATATTATAATGCCTCTATATCGTTCCATGGTGAGACCGCACCTTGAATATTGTGTGCAATTCTGGTCGCCGTATCTTAAAAAGGATATAGCGATTTTAGAAAAGGTTCAGAGAAGAGCCACCAAAATGGTAAAGGGGATGGAAGGCTACTCCTATGAAGAAAGGCTAAAAAGGTTGGGGCTCTTTAACCTGGAAAAGAGACGGCTGAGGGGAGATATGATAGAAGTCTATAAATTAATGAACGGAGTGGAACGGGTAAACGTAGATCGATTGTTTACCTTATCAGAATATAGAAAGACTAGGGGACATGCAATGAAGCTACAGGGTAAACTATTTAAGACTAATAAAAGAAAATATTTTTTCACTCAACGTGTAATCAAACTCTGGAATTTGTTACCGGAGGATGTAGTAAAGGCTGTTAGTGTAGCTGGGTTTAAAAAAGGTTTGGACAAGTTCCTGGAGGAAAGGTCCATAAACCATTATTAAGAAGGGACCCAGGATATCAATGCTTGAACCAATACAAGCATTGTGGAACCTGTGTCCCTTGGGGAAACTGCTAGGTACGTATGACCTAGATTGGCCACTGTTGGAAACAGAATACTGGGCTTGATGGACCTTGGTCTGACCCAGTATGGCATATCTTATGTTCTATGTTCTTAATGATCCTTATGGTGGTCCTTATGGAACTTGGTTTCTCTGTGGCATCTTTGAAGGACTTCAGGACTTCTATGACTTGCATCATGTTTGTCCAATCTTGATGCTCCAGGAAGCTCTCAATACTGTCTCATTATCCACTATCTGATGGAGAGTTGCCCATTTCTCCATTAACTACCAAAACAAAATGTAATATGGCTCCTTCTGTGGAGGGAGCCTTGCTTGAAAGTATGCCAAACATTCACATTAAAACAGCTTGTTCATAAACCCAGCAATGGCTGCTTTAGTAGTAGACTTGGTTACACACTGGTGTTGAACTTTGTACTTAGCTAAATATTACAGTTGAAATATTGTTAAAGTGTCATGCCAGTAAGATGAAAGCCTTCTTCAGTCAGTCAGAATTTTAGCAATATCAGCAACTTGTTACCTTGATAATATAGTTCATTTCTTCAGCGTGACTCTATCTGCATAGTTAAGATTTTTAATTATTATGTGCCTAGGTTTATGAGAATTGTGCTTTATAACATCCAGTCTATCTGTCTACCCTACTATTATTTCAAATCTTTCAGATAGTAGTTCAAGCCTCTCTAGGAGCAATTTATCATACAGTTCCAGCAACTCAGTGTCCTTAACCACTTCAGTCACCCAATGAGTTATATATTATTTCATCTAGAGCAGTGGTTCTCAATCATTGTGTTAAGGCACACCGATAAGTCACAAAAAGTTGGGAAGTGTGTCACCAAACATTTGATAAGACATCAAACCAATGCTTTTCTTTTCAACCACATGTGCCTGCAGAAGAGTGCAAAGCAGAAAGTCAGGTACTTGAATTCGCATAACAGCTCCCTAATTCTGCTTTCACCTTCTTCCAAAGACCACAGTTGCCACTAGCCAAAGCTCAATATGTTACAGATCTGCTTCCCCCTCCCCCCCCCAGCAATCAGTACCATTGCATCCTGAACCTACCTGTGTTTTGCTGTCACCTGCCTGAACTGGAAGTGCTACATCCTGCACCCTCCACTATGGCCACAATCACTGCTGCCAGCCTGACCCAGAAATTTGGGGTCCTGCTCCCTTCCCTTTAGTGATGATCATTGCCATTGCTAGCTGTAGAAAAGGAAGAGATGGCCTGAGGAAAGTTCTTCTGCATCCCTTCTCCTTCTGCCATCTCTAATCATTGGGTAGAAAGGATGAGTTTTTTTTAAGGGAGGACTTTTGGGGGAGGAGTGTTGAAAGAGGAAAAAGAGAGAGGTATATACACAATGATGGGGCACAATTTGGAGGGTTGACAGAGATCAAATGAGCCTGAGGAACATGAAAGAGAAGATGCAATGCAGTGGTATTGCTACAGAGGTGATCCCTAGACATGGAAAGTACTTTCCCCCTCATCCTCCTGGAAA
Organism: Ichthyophis bannanicus; assembly: GCA_033557465.1. Classification (NCBI taxonomy): domain Eukaryota; kingdom Metazoa; phylum Chordata; class Amphibia; order Gymnophiona; family Ichthyophiidae; genus Ichthyophis; species Ichthyophis bannanicus. Next base: position 323,506,406 of record CM066038.1, on the reverse strand, counting down.
ATGGCTTTCAGGATTTAGATTAGGTGGGACTTGGGAATGAAGGAGAACAGGGAATCAGGGATTAGGTAAGGATTCGGGGACTTTGTGACCAAGTGGAGACTTGGGGATGGTGATAGTAGGGAATGAGAAATTTGAGTAGGAATTTAAGGATTGTATAGCAGTGAGGCAAGGCACCAGAAAGGGTATGCATAGGGGTAAGTTAAATGGACTGGAATATTTGAGACAAGGCATAGAAAGGTTGGGTAGGTCAGAGAGATGGTGTGAAACTGTGAAGGTCATGGAGGAGCTGAGGAAGGGATAAGAGAGTGGAAAGTGATGGATGGGTATAGAGATGATAGAAAATGGAAATGGAGGAGCTAGAGAAGAGGTAAAAGAGAGTAAGGGAAGATAAGTAGGGAATAAGAGACAGTATAAAGGGCTGGAGGCCAATAAGAAGGGAGAAGTGACAGGGAAGACCTGAGACTGGTAAGGGGACAAGGAGAAGAGGGCTGGGGAAATAGTTGAATACAGATAGTTGGGAATCAATTCTAGGGACTGAACGATAGACAAAGGGGAAAGAGATGATGGGGAATTGGGTGAGAGATATGAGGGAATTGGTTAACTGAGAAGAAATGAGTGGAAGATGGAAGGTTAGTAGGTAGGTTAAAGCTGAAAAAGGGAGAAGGGAGACTGAGAACTGTAAGTGAAGAAACATTGCCCCTTTTACCCATTTCTACAAAGGGATTAAATGTTTCACTTACCATAAGTAGAAGCCCTCAAATAAGTGAAGCATTTAATACCTCTGTAGAAATGGGTAAAAAAGGCAATGTCTGGAAATCAGTGTGCATTAATGCCCATAGTATGGGAAATAAGATCCCAGATATTGAGGCTTTAATGGAAGAGGCTGACTTGGATTTAGTGGCAGTTACGGAGACATGGTTCAAGGACAACCATGACTAGGATGTAATTATACTGGGCTATACTTTATTCAGGAAGGACAGGGTAGGAAGGAAGAATGGCATTACATGTAAAAAATCATATTAAAGCTACAGAATTACAGGGCTTACAAGGAAATGAGGTGGCACTGTATGTTAAATTAGAAAGAAGGAATGGGGAATCCGTTTGCATTGGCGTAATATACAGATCTCTTCACAGGGAGAAGAAGTGGACGGAGATTTAATTGAAGACATTTTCAGTATTGCTATGAAAGGAGAAGTGCTACTGATAGGTGATTTCAATATGTCAGATGTTCATTGGCGCATCTCTGCTGTGATGTCATCTAGAAGTAAGGAGATCCTGTACCCACAGAACGAATTATTACAGCAACTAGTAACAGAACCTACACGTGAAGGGACCATGCTGGAACTGGAGCTTACCAATGGGGAAAGTATTTCTGATGTTATAGTGGGAAATCATCTTGCATCCAGTGATCATCAGATAGTGTGGTTCAGTATTAGGACTAGGGCTGATAAAGTCCATTCAAAAGTGAGGGTCCTAGACTAGAGGAAAATTAACTTTGCGAAGATGAGGCAATATCTCAAGGACTTGTTAGCTGGATGGTAACTGCTGGGGGATGTAGAAGAATAATGGGCAAAACTGAAAGGGGATATTTTAAGGGCAACAAATCTTTTTTGTTAGGAAAGTAAATAAATGTAAAAGGAAAAGGAGGCCACTATGATTCTCGAAGGAAGAAGGTAAAGAAAAAGAGAGTGGCCTTCATAAAATATAAGCGATCGTAGAAAGAGGAAGACAACCATCAATATTTGGAAAAACTTGCAAAAGCTAGCAAAGCAAAGATACAAATAGAACAAAAAATAGCCAATGTAATAAAATGGGGGACAAGATATTTTTCAGATATGTTGGTGAGTGGAAAAGTGGAAAAGTGGTATTGTCAGACTCAAAAGTGAAAGGGAGGAATATGTAGAAGATGATGAGGATAAAGCAGAATTGCTTAACAAATATTTTTGTTCTGTGTTAACAGATGAAGGGCTAGGAGCAGGACCTCAGAAAACATCCACAAATAGCAACATTAGTGAAGAGGATCTTGAACCATTTTCAGAAGACTGTGTTTGTGAAGAAGTAGCTAAACTAAAAGTAGACAAAGCAATGGGGCTGGATGGGATACATCCCAGAGTATTGAAGGAACTTGGGAAATTCTAGCGTCTCCACTGTCTAACCTTTTCAATGCTTCTTTTGAGTCAGTAATGGTCCCAGAGAAATGGATAAAGGTGCATGTAATCCCTTTACACAAAAGCAGAACTAAGGATGAGGTTGAGAACTAAAGGCCGGTTAGTCTGTCCTCTGTGGTAAGTAAATTAATGGAAGCATTGCTAAAATAGAGGATAGTGAGGTTTCTGGAGTCCAATGGATTGCAGGATCTGAGGCAGCATGGTTTTACTAGGGGCAGGTCTTGTCAGACAAATCTAATTAATTTCTTTGACTGGGTGACCAGAGAGTTGGATTGAGGCAGAGCCCTAGATGTGGTGTACTTAGATTTCAGTAAAGCCTTTGGCGCCATTCAACACAGATGACTTATAAATAAATTGAGCATCCTAGGAATAGACCCTAAAGTGACTGACTGGGTTAGAAATTGGTTGAGTGGTGTCAACACCTTCACTCACTCCCCAACCTTGTGGGTTAAGGAGGGAAAGGGCTTGTGTAGTTGTGGGGGCCCAAATGAATAATATGGGTGACAAGAAATTTATTTTTTTCAAAAGGATGTTTATTTTCCCCGCTCCGTGAGGCACACAGAAACAGAAAAGTCATTAACTCAGGATTCTGCAAACAGAGGGTTTTCCAATAAAGTGCTTTAACAAAACTTCTTCAGTAGAAAACACATTGCTTCATGTGTCTTTCTCCTGGTCATATACAAGTGAGTGGATATAAAGTATAATGATTCCCTTGAACAGTTAACTCACAGTCCAGCATACAGTTTATGCACAATAGCCTTTTCTTGCAATTACCCAATCACAGTCCTGGTGGGTAAATTTCAGCAATTCTGGCTCAACAATAAACAGAATTAAATTCAGGAATAATCACTCAAGCTTTGGTTTCCTTAGGCTTATCAATCAGTCCTATCGAGCAGTCCATCGGCTGATTGATTTCTCTCATCGGCAAAGGGACGTGGGGTAAAATCCTTTCTTCAGGATTGTTCCCTGCTTGAATATTGGCTGGTAATAAAATGTCTCTTTTATTCAATAGTTTTCTCAGCTCAGTTAGGAGGTATTCTGCTTGGCTGCTATCAGGGGTTAGGGGCAAAGCTTGCTGTTGTTTAAACAGCTGATTAACAGGCTGTAATGAGGCAGCAGGGCTTTCCCTTATTAAACATTCTGGTCCCGAGGTGGAGATTCCCTGCCCCCACTGCTCTCTGCTATCGAGTGGAGGAATCTCACATCTGTTGGTAGCAGTCCTAGCTTTTAGCACAGCTTCAAAAGTAGGTCCTCCTAAACCTGGATAGTTTAATCTATCTGTAAACCCTTTTGCTGTGTTTATCTCCTCAGCTTCTCTATTAAGCACAGGAATTACAGGCTGAGTAAAAGTTGGTTTACAGGGAGAGCTTTCAGGGTAAAATAAACTCCCTTTATATTCCCTGAAACTGTCCTGTCCTCTGCACACAGGATTCTCTCTTTTTGGTTTATAAAAGTTTGCATAAGGATTAAGAACAGCAGATACCTTGTGTTGAGAGTGCTCAGGAATTATCTTGCCAGCATATCTTTCTCTCCATGGAAGGAAATTGCTTCTCAGAAACGTGAGCTTTTCTCCTGCTGAGGAATTAGCTTCCTTCCTGGTGCAGCTGGGCAGAGGTTGTGAAGTCAGGTCACAGGGTTCTGCAGTCAGAGGAACTTCCTGCCTTCCCAGTAGCTTCTGCTTACTCTCTCGTGGGTAAAAAGGAACTTCCTTTCTCCAACCACTTGCAGCATTCACTCCTTCATTCCTTTTCCATACGCTCTCAAATGGTCCTGTTTCTGCATTCGTTCTAGTGCTTCTCCTTCTTCTTCCACTCTCTCTCTCTCTCTCACTGTGTTCCCTCTCTTTGTTTAAGAAGGGACCCTTGCTCTGGGAAACCCGCCTCCTCCTAGGGCGTGCCCAATCCATGGGTTCACTTCTCTCCTCCTCTGAGGTGAACTGATTGGCTGCCTGCAGGCTATGCTGAGAGTGTGAATCTCTTCTTTTGCCTGCAGTACCGGACTCTACCAGGGGGTCACTATCGGTCTCCATGGCTTCGGTGCTTGGCACTGCGTCACAGTGGGAGGCAACAAAGGGTGGTGTGCCGAAGGGATATGTCCTTGGTCCAATTCCTTTTTAATATTTTTGTTAGTGATATTTCTGAAGTGCTCTTTACAGATGATACCAAAATCTGCAATAGTGTAAACACCCAGGAAGAAATAGATAACATGAGGAGGTATCTCACTATGCTTGAAGAATGGTCAAGAATTTGGCAGCAGAGATTTAACGCTAAAAAATGCAGGATCATGCATTTGGGCTGCAAAAATCCAAGGGAGTGGTACAGTATTCTATTTATTTATTTATGTAAGCTTGTTTCTATACCACTAGGGGATGGAGTACTTCTGTCCACAAAAGAAGAGTGGTACCTGGAGGTGATTTTTTTCTGATGATCTCAAGCTGGCTAAACAGGTAGAAAAGGTGACAGCAAAAGCCAGGTATATTGTGTTTCACACTTGGTGGGTTGCGAGGTTGTTAACCATCATTGGGGGGTGGGAGTTAGGGGATTTGTTTAGTGGAAGGGAGGGGAATAACCTGGGGGAGTTGTGCTGCTCATTTTGGTGGGGGGGGGGGGAGGCTAGGTAGGGGAATGGTTGTTGGATGGGTCGTTTGCGGCAGTGACAATCTTCGTTAGGTGTCATTTCCAAAGTATTCCAGGAAGAGGTGGCTTTTGAGTTTCTTGCGGAATTCCATTATTTCATTGATGGATCTTTGCTGATCCAGGAGTGCATTTCAAACTGATGTGCCATATAGGGATAATGTTCTGTTGCATGTGGCCTGTGTACTTTTTGCTTTGTGTGCTGGTATGATGAGTAATGTTGATTGGGTTATCTTCTTGATCTGTTATTGGAGGATTTTCTGGATTAGGACATCTAGGTGATCAGCTGATTGGTTGTGGAGGGTCTTGAAAATGTTGATCACTGTTTTGTATTTGATGCACGCCATTATTGGGAGCCAGTGTAACTGCTTGAGAATTGATGAGATGTGGTCCTGCCTTGTTGTGCCTGTGATTATGCATGCTGCCAAGTCTGGGCCAGATGAAGTAGGTGTAGTGTGTTTTTTGGGAGTCCTGGGAAGACTGAGTTGCAGTGATCTAGTTAGGAGGTTATTATTGCCTAAGACTGTGCGGAAGTGGTTGGGGTCCAGTAGGGGATGTAAGTTCTGTAGAATCTTCATTTTTGTGGTTTTCTTGATGTGTGCTTGTAAGTTTAGCTGCTGTTCTAGGGTGATTCCCAGGTATTTGACTTCTGGTTTGACCTTGAGGTTGATGTCAGCAATCCTTAGTGTTGATGGGGGGATGAATAAAGGATCTTTAATTATGTGTAAAACCTTGTAATTTATTGAAAGGTGGTGTTCTGATAGTTGATCTGCTGCTGCCTTGAATCATTTTTTTATTGCTGTGTGGGCTGGGTTTTTTTGTGGAGAATGGCACATATAGCATTATGCTATATATCATTTTCTTCCTGACTGGTTTTGTACATAGAGAATCACCATCCACAGGACCTGAGATTCCTATCTGATGAACTCTCAGTCTGCTTCTGGGGGGCGGAAAAAAGAAAAAAGGACAAGCTTCTCTCTCAGGGGTACTCTTTTTCATTTGCCCATAGATCATGTTGGTATTTCAGAATCCTGCCCTAAGAAGACTGATGGCTGCTAGTCTTTGCTTGTAACTTTGGAACTTTCTAGCTCTTCCTCTGGTTTTCCCTTAAATGGAGCCCAGTTAGAAAATTCCTAGGGACATATTCCCTTATGCTAATATCAGGGCATATCTACCTCTTAATGTGCAACACAGGAAAGAAAATTGCCTCCTGCTGCTAGGGACTTAGTGACATCTAGAGCACACTGAATGCCATAGTGAGCCCTTTCTGTGGGAAAGGAGAATGCAATGTAATAAAATGTCTGAGTTACCATCCAGTAGTGAAAAAATAAGCCACCAGGGCAATAAATGCAATAAATACAGTGCCTTAAAAATAATTTTTTGTCAGACTGTATATGTTCAAGGAATTATCCTCGCATTAGCAAACATTCCATTTTACTAAATTTTATATAGCAAAGCATTTAAAAGTATGAAATTCACTTAGTTGAAGTGGAGACATTCAAAAACATACAGGGAGCAGTCTGGTATCAGCAAGGTCAACACAATACTGCACTTCAAAACAAAAACATTCAAAGGTTCTGCATCAGGAAATATTCCAGAGTTGCCCCATGAAAAGTCTCAGCAATCCACTTCCATGCTTCATTCATACATGATGTGTCTGCCAAAGATGTTCACCAAAGGCCACAATGCTCTTTTACACCAATGGCGTCTGACGACACACTGAAACCTGATTCGCTAAGGCAGCCCTGAATTTCTGGGAAACTACCAACCAATCAACAATGAGGCTATTTTGGTCTTAGCAACCCAGAAGTCATAAAAGAGAATGCCATTCCAATTCAAGATTTAATCGGGGGAGTGGGAGGGAGAGGGGAAGAGGTGTCACAGAGTCCAATGAAAAGATCCAACGCTGTTCACATTTCTGCAAATGAGCTGAGATAATGATATTTATGAGGGGTGATGTCCCATTTCAGTTGCAGAGGATAGAGAGGGACAAGAAGAGTCAAGTTTGCTGGTGATGGGGGAACTTTCAGGGCAAGAGTTTATGTTAGTGAATGTGTATGGGCCGAATCTGGGCCAGAGTTTGTTTTAGTCAGAATTGAAGAGATGGCTGGCAGGGTGCGTGCAAGGAGTGCATCTAATGGGAGGAGATTTTAATATTGTTCTGAATTCAAATCAAGATAGGACAGGGGGAGGGAATGAGGGGAAGAGGTGGAGCTAAAGAAATTGAAAGAGCTAATGAAGCATTAATATGTGATGGATATGTGGAAATTGCTCAATCCTCAGGGACAAGATTTTACATTTTATTCCTCACCGCATGACACCTATAGTTGGATAGACTTAATATTGGGAGACCAGGAATGGGTGCAAAGACTAAATGGGGCCAAGATTGAAGCAATAATCTGCTCCAATCATGCTCCAATATGGGTGGAGCTCTCAGGCACTAGTTAAGACCTTAAGTGATCCTTCTGGAGATTGAACGGTAGCCTGCTAAGGCAGGGGTGGGCAATTCCGGTCCTGGAGGGCCACAGACCAGTCAGGTTTTCATGATGTCCCTAATGAATATTCATGAACCTATTTCCATACAATGGAAGGCAGTGGATGCAAATAGATCTCATGTATATTCATTAGAGACATCATGAAAACCTGACTGGTCTGTGGCCCTCCAGGACCGGAATTGCCCACCCCTGTGCTAAGGGATAAGGAGGCAGTTCAGAATACTGAAGAGATGGCAGATGAATGTTTGCTTTACAATGACAATGGGGAAGTGAAAGATGGAATGTTGTGGGATGGCCTTAAGGCTGTGTTAAGAAGGAAATTGTATAGTGGGAGCTAGTAAAAAACATAAGAGGCAGGAAAAAGTGCATGAACTTACTAAACAAGTGAGGAGCTGGAGCGGGTACAAAAACAAGAGGGGGATCCAAAGATGCTGGTTCAGTTGAGAAAGATCTGGGTGTTATTGATGGAGACCCTATTGGAAATTATTAATTTCAGCTTACTGAGGACTAATCAACAATGTTACAAATTTAGTAATATTGCAGGAACCCTACTTGCAAGAAAATTAAAACAAAGAGAGCGATAGTCCATCATACAAAAAATTAAGGGACTCAAACAGCTGTTATTTAAGAACTAGGGGCCCAATATTCAGCAGTGGCAGCTAGCACAAGTACAGCGCCTAGCCATTGCTGCTGACGAGTTAACCTGGATATTCAATGCCGGGACCATATCCGGCCACCAGCATTGAATATCCAGCTTTACCACACAGCTGCGCATGGCGCAGAAGCTAAACAGGCAGTGGCAATATTCAGCCACTGCCTGGTTAACTTCAGTGGCAAACGTTAGGACAGATTTTGCTGCATCTAACTTTTGCCACTGAGGGATAACCAGACAGCATCTGAATATCGCCCCTGGGACACCCCCAACATGCTCCAATGCTAAGCGGTTAGCATCGGGGCGTATAGTGGCGTTACTCAGGGATATTCAGTGGCACTAATCATGCTAGTGTGGCTGAATATCCTGCTTAGAGGCATTTACACAGTTTACAGCTCTGTAAACCACGTAAATTCCTTGCAATATCGAGCCCTAGGAGATTAGAATACAATTGTCAGCAATTATATACTGAAGAGGGGGTAATCAGGGAACAACATATTGGGGATTATCTGAGGGAGGTGGAGCTGCCAGCATCTCTGAATAAGGGATAGAAGTATTAGAGGGAGGCATAGAGGAGGAGGAGGTGCTGCCTTGCTAATCTCCTTCCCTGTCTGAACATTGTCCCTTTCCTCCTCTCTTCAGTTCCCCCCTTTGTCTCCCCCTCTTCTCATTCCCCCCTGTCCTTTGCCCTGCTTAACTATCATTCCTTGTGCTCCAAAATTATCCTAATTCAGGACCTTTTTTCACTGCACTCCCTTGACTCTATCTTTTTTACTGAGACCTGGCTGAGGAAAGGTGAGGAGATGGTCCTCAATTGTTGCTCCCCCCATGAGTGCCCGGCTTTTTCCACCCCTCGGGTGGGCTGTGATGGAGGTGGGGTAGCTGTCCTCCTTCAGGCGTCTCTTCCAGTGTCTGAGATCTATTTCTCTCTTCTCTACCCTGAATCTCTTCTATTGCACTTGGATAGATTTCCTCCCCTCCACTTTCTCTTTCTCTACAGTCCTCTGTCTCTTCTGTGCCACATATGGGACTCTCTTCTCCTGACCTCATCTGAAGTCTCTCTCTGCTTTCCCTGCCTCCTCATACTAGGGGACTTCAATACTCATTTTGATTCCCCTAAGTCCCATGACAAAGTTTTGCTTAGTAAGTTTCAGGATCTCTCCCTCACCCAACATGTCCCCATCCCCACTCACACTGCCGGTCACAGTCTCGGCCTTATCCATTCTTTCCTGGATTGTAACAATAATTTGCCCTCCTTTCTTCTCTGGCTCTCCCATGGTCAGATCACTGATGTATCTTTTTTAGTCTCCCAGTCTATCTCACTGATCCCTCTTCTTTGGCTGCACTCTCTGTTGCTTCATCTTCTGCCCTGCTCTCTTTCCCCCAGGCCTTGAAATGCTTCCTTTCTTCCAATCTTATCTTTCCCAGTGACTTCATCTCCCTCCCACTTGACACTCAAGCAGTCTTATGGCACTCATCACTTATAGCTGTCTTAGATCAGATTGCACCCCTCTGTCCCCTTCAAGTCTTTTCTAAGACCACCCAACCCTGGTACCGCCCTTGCCTCTATGTCCTTCGGTCTGACTTTCGGAGGTGCTGAGCAGCAGTGGTAAAAGCATCCTACCCCTGAGTTCCATCAGCACTTTCAAGATCTCCACCATCATTACCATCTCTCTATCAGCAATGCCAAGTGATCCTTCTATGATAACTTCAAATTTTTCCGCACCTAACTCTTCCTGCCAGCTCTTCTCCATCCTTTCCTCTCTTTCTTGCACTTGGACTTCCACCCCTCACACTCTGAGAACTCCTCTGCTCAGCCCCTCTACCATGGCCCATTACTTTCAGAACAAGATTCAGACCCTTTGCTCTTCCTTTATTTATGTTTATGTTTATGCTTATGCAATTTCTTAATCTGCTGCCCAGGCTGGAGGGCATCAGAGTGGTTTACCATCACTACAAGTAGGTACTGGATACATTCCCTTGTCCCCAAAGGGCTCACAATCTACATGTGTACCTGAGGCAACAGAGGGTTAAGTGACTTGCCCAAGGCCACAAGGAATGCCTGTGGGACTAGAAACCCCAGTCCATCCGGCCTAAGATTGCTGTCCCCAGGTGGGAATCAAAGCCCTGGCCCTTCAGCCTGGGATGCCTTGCCTGCCCACTGCCTCTGTCCTCGCCCTCTCCCCATCTCCCTCGCTTGTTCTTTCCCATACTTGGTCCTCCTTTGAGGCAATTTCTTCTGTTGAGCTTCTTAGGGTTCTTTCATCAACTCACAAAACCACATGCCCCTCCGACCCTATTTCTTCCACCTGGCTTCACAGATCCTATTTGGCGCTTCTCCCTCTGATTCTGTCCATAGTTAATAATAGCCTTTCTTTCGGTATTTTACCTTCTACCTGGAAACACGACCTGGTCAAGCCCATTCTGAAGATACCGTCCCTCAATCCCTCTACTCCGGCTCATTATCATCATGTGTCCTTGTTTCCCTACCTATCTAAGCTACTTGAGTCACTAGTTTTCATTCAGCTTACCTCTCACCTGGATACCACTCACGCTCTCCACCCTCATCAGTCTGGTTTTCGCAAGGGTCACAGTATGGAGATTATTCTTCTATCTCTCTTGAATGAAATTCACCAGGCTTTTATGATCGTGGTGATCTATCTCTAGCTGTTTCCTTGTATCTTTCCTCGGCCTTTGACTTTGTTGACCACGCTACCCTTCTTACTTGTTTACACGATCTGGGGATCTGTGGTACTGTTCACTATTGGTTTCAATCATTTCTCTGTCACCAATCTTTCTCTGTTCACAACGGCTCTTCATCTTCTTTGTCTTCCCTCTCTTACTCACTCACTTGTGGTGTTCCCCAGGGCTCAGTACTGGCTTCTCTCCTCTTCAATGTTTTCCTCATCCTGCTCACTCAGCTTATCCAACAGCATGGAATTTCTGCCTACTATTATGTGGATGATATCCTTCTTCTTTACCACATGGACCCCCTGATCTTCTCCCTCTCAACATCTGCCTCTTAAACATAGCTGCTTGGTTTTCTGATTTGTACACCTGAACCCATCTAAGATCACTGCCATTTGGTTCTCCCTGTCAGCCCCCCTTCCTCCTTTGGTCCCTACTTTTCCCTCAGACGTCATTCTCCTGGTTGATACCCTCTGCTACCTTTGAGTAACCCTTGATTCTACCCTTACCTTCCAGGCTCATCTGTCACTACTCATTCATCAGGCTTTCTTCTCCCTCTGTCACATTCATGTGGTTTGTCCTTTCTTATCTTCTTCCTCCCTGACCATCCTTCTCTTGACTCTGGTGATGGCAAAACTTGACTACTGTAATTTTGTTTATTTTGAGCTACCACAATACTCTATCCACCGTCTACAATACATACAAAATACTGCTGCCTGACTTGCCATGCATGCTACTCACTCCAACCATGTTACCCCCCTTCTGACTCACCTTCACTGGCTCTCCCTTAAATACCATTCTCAATACAAACTTTTGATTCTCATTCACAGGGATCTTCATACTGGCACTCCTACCTACCTATCTGATGTTCTCCATTTCCATGCTCCCCCCTCCCCCCCCCCCCCGGCTTCTCCATTCAGTACAGTCCAGCCATCTCCACCTGCCCTCACCCTCCTCTGCTCACCTGGAATCCAGTCGTTCTTCTGCCCTCTACTTTATTGGCCCTGCACTCTGGAACTCACTTCCTTCTGCCCTTTGCCTGGAACCCTCATACCCCAGGTTCACACACCCCTTCTGTACTGCTTTTGATCTCTTTCCCTCTGACTCATAGCTTGTATCCCCTTTCCTGTCATGAACTGAAGTCCCTTTCCTTTTCTATTTTTCTTTGTACCTTTTAGAATTATACACTGCTCTGCTGTTCGAAGGTGTGGTATATCAAATGGAATAGACATAAAGGGCTTTCAACTAATAAGTCCCCATGGTTAGACTGGTTATCTCACAGATTTTATAAAGTATATGAGTAAAAATTAGTCTCTCTGATGGTGAGGTTTTTAACACACCATCAGAGGGGAAGGAGTTTCTATGAAACAGGCAGGGATTTCAAATTTACTTAAGCCTGGGAAAGATCCAACAAATTGTGCGTCCTATCAATCTATTTCCCTATTAAATAATGATGTGAATATCTTTGCAAAAATAGTAGCAAATAGGTTAGGGTGATACCTTCCAGAGATGATATCCCCCATTCAGAACGGGGGCGACAAACATGGCATAATACAGTATTAGAAGAGCACACCATTTGATCTGGGCAGCAAAGAAGAGTCAGAGGAGATTGATGCTTTTAACAATTGACGCAGAAAAAATGTTCAATAGTTAATTGGGGATTCATGTTTGCAGTGTTGAATAAAATATGAATAGATCCCACAAGTTTGGGAATGATAAGGGCATGATATGGTAATCTGGAGGCCATGGTAAAAATCAATAGGGGGTACATGGAGGTCTTTCAGTTAGGACAGGGAACTAGACAGGGATGTTTTGTTTCTCCCCTTTTTTTGTACACTGGTAATGGGTCCCCTTGCACACATGATTCAGACATAACCTGATATAACAGTGTTTGAACTGGGGGAGTCTACTCATAAGAACTCTCTGTTAGCGGACAACATTTTAATGTGTGTAACTAAGCCTCTCATTACCACTCCAAATTTAATCAAGGAGATTTGCCAGTATGAGTGGTCTCTGGATTCAAGATCAATATGGATAAAACAGAGGCATTGAATATAAATTTAGAATAATCTATAGTTAATAGCCTCCTGGAATATTTTGCTTTATGATGGGTTACTCAAATGCTTGAGTATTTAAGGATAATATCACTGGTAAAACTGAACATTTATATAAGACTAATTATGCAGGGTTGATGGTCCAACTGGAAAAAGATATGAAGAGGTGGGAAAAATAAAAGATATTGTTTCTTGGTTGGGGGGAGGGTTGGGGGTGGCTGCACTGAAAATGAATATTCCTCCAAGGCTGTTTTATTTATTCCAGACCCTGTGGGAAATCTGGCAGAGGGGACTGAGAAGGGTCAGACCTGGAGTAACATTTTTGACATGTGTCCCCATAGGGTATGCCCAAGATTTTACCCCAGGGAGGGAGAACAGTTTTAGAAAGTCAGAGGATATAGGGCTAGATATTTTAGTGAAGTTGATAAACTGTCATGAGGTGTAGACCTTTGAGGAATTGAGAGAAGAATATCTACTGAACACCAAAGACATTTTTGATTATCTGCAGGTGTTACACTAATGTACCTGAGGGATAAGACTAAAAAATCATATTATGAACATGATTATAAAGCCTTGGAGTCCCTCTGGCTGGGTTATTTTCGAAACTCATGGTATGGTAAAACTGTTGTATCAAGTTCTACAGCCTGGGGCTACTCAAAGGTTTGCATTCATGAAGGCTTGGGAGAGGGATTTAGGTATGCAATTTTTATGACAAAGAAGGGTGTGTACAAGGGTGGCAAGGTCATCCATTTTGGTCAGTATAAAGGAGAATGCCCATAAGATTCTCCTGAGAAGGTCTTACTCATCCAAGAAGTTACATAAGATGTTCCTTGCTAACCCAGATGAATGTTGGAGGGTGTTCAAGGAACAGGGTACTTTCTTCCATATTTGGTGGGCATGCTCTGTGATTGCACAGTACTGAGAAGAGGTGACGGATAAAATCAGAGATATTTGGGACAGATGTGAGAATGAATCTCCAGCTATATCTGTTGGGAAAGTAGCTAGAGACTGTCCCAAAAAAATGGAGGGGACAAATTATCACATGTATGATTGCTGCACATTGTGATGTAGCCTGGTACTGCATCCTCCATGTTGGAGCTGGCCTAGCAACTGTGAAGGGTAATGTTGATGGAGAAGTTGACTGCTATTTGTCAAGAGAAATGGACTAAGTTTGCGGAAAAATGGAAACCTTTAGTGGACCTTCAGAGGAAGGACTGAGCCTTCCAGACCTTTGGGGGTGAGGAGGAAAAGGAAGGGAAGGAGGGAGAGAGAGAAAAAGCACCAGGGCTGGTCCCAGAGTTAGTTCAGGGTATTGGCACCCTAGGCAAAACTTTAAGTCTTATGTCTCCCCTGGCTGTCAGAATCAATTGTTTCAACGCAAGGTATAAACCAAAACCCATGAGCCTACAAGATCAAGTTCACCAAGCTCAAGAAATGATAAGAAACACCAGATAGTGAACTTCGATTGAGATAGTGTTCCCCATAACCCACAAATTTTTTGTCGGACCTAAATTCCTCACACCGGAGCTACCAGCAGTGAAACTGCGGTTAAGAGGAAAAGTGTCCTTTTTAATCAAAAAGCAGTAGGAAACACATAAACTGCCGGCAATTTCACATGGTCAGAACGCCCTTCACTTATCTGTAATTTTGGTGAGAAATGCTGGAACAGGTGATTATATACATGACACAGTCCTGCGTTTCGGGTATTCCACTTTTCCACACCCTGCTTCAGGTTAGTTTGTCATCACCCAACAAAGACGCCAGAAAAATTGTTTAGCTTTGAACGCCTAGTTGTTTGCTGCCCCCAGAAGCAGCTGCTCTAGGCAAATGTCTAGCTCACCTAGTAGTTGGGCCAGTCCTGACTGTGACTCTTGTGTTCTGTTATTGATTGTAGTTGTGACAATAAGTTTAGAAAAAAATAAAAATGAAAGAAAAATAATTAAATATCGCAAGCATAAACTGTAAATCAACTCAATAATAACATAGAAAGCAGATGATAAACACTAGGGCAGGAGTTCTCAACCCAGTCCTCGGGACCCACCTAGCCAGTCGGGTTTTCAGGATAACCACAATGAATATGCATGGGAGAGATTTGCATATAATGGAGGCAATGTATGCAAATCTCTCTCTTACATATTCATTGTGGTTATCCTGAAAACCTGACTGGCTAGGTGGGTCCCAAGGACAGGGTTGAGAACCCCTGCACTAGGGGGAAGGGAGGGGGAGGCAGAAGAAATGGGTACTGCTTGGTGCTCTACTGGAAATGGGATAGAAATGTAGGTGGGGAGATAGTGGAAGAAGAAAGGGAGAGGCAAGAGAAACGTGTGCTGGAAAAGAGAGAGAAAGGCAAGAGGAAGTATGCTGGGCATGTAAAATTGATTGATTGAGACTAGGGGGTATCTTTACTAAAACCCGGTAGAGTGCGGGCCGCGGTAGAGTGCGGATGCCATATAAGGAGTGGGCGTTCCATCCTGAAAAAGAAAAGCCGGAATTTAAATATGCGCTAAGGTGCGCGGCACCCTTGTGCGCCCCGCACCTTAGCGCATCAGATGGCTGCGCGGGAGGCATATGTGGTACGCTGATGGGCAAGTAAAGAAGCAGAGCCACAGCACAATGGTTAAGGCACCTACCCATGGTGCAGGAATCAGGGGTTCGATCCCCACAGAACCCAATAAAGACAGCTAGCTGAGGCATTAATTTAGGAGGCATTGAAATAATGGGCAGCATAAGGCAGCACGCTAATGCTTTTGGAGGCATATTAATAATGGGCAGCATAAGGCGGCACACTAATGTTTTTGGGGGCATTTTAATATTGTGAGGCATATGGCGGCTCGCTGATGTGCAAGCACAGGAACCAAACCACAGCCCACTGGTTAAGACACTGCCCAATGGTGCAGCAATCAGGGGTTCAATCCCCACTGTGCACAACAAAAAAGCCTGGCTGAGGCAGTGATGTTTTTCTAAAAGTGCTATAGGAGGCATATTCATTTTGTGAGGCCTAAGGCGGCACACTGTTAATCTTTTGCGTCATAAGGTGGTGCGCTGTTAAGTTTTGGCATCATAAGGCAGTGCGCTGTAAATTTTGGGCATAAGGCGGTGCGTTGAAGTTTCGGCGGTTTGGGCGGCATAAGGCGGTGCGCTGTCAGGTGTGGACGGCATAAGGCAGTGCGCTGTTTATGTTGTGAGGCATAAGGCGGCTCGCTGATGTACAAGCATAGGAACAGAATCACAGCACAATGGTTAAGACACTGCCCAATGGTGTAGGGATCATGGGTTTAATCCCCTACAATGCCCAATGAACAAGGCTGGCTGAGGTGTTATTTTAGGAGGCATATAAATAATGGGCGGTATAAGGCAGCGTGCTGATGTTTTTGGGGGCATTTTAATATTGTGAGGCATATGGCGGCTCGCTGATGTACAAGCACAGGAACAGAACCACAGCCCAATGGTTAAGACACTGGCCAATGGTGCAGGGATCACGGTTCAATCCCCAAAGTGCCCAATGAACAAGGCTGCCTGAGGCATAACATATTATGGGGAAGATTGCTTTAGGAGGCATTTTAGTCATATTTTAATTACCACTACTAGCAAACGCACTCCCAAAGCTTGTTAACATCAGGTGCCCTATAAGGCACATTTTAAAGTGCACTGTCAGCCAAGGCACCCTAGAATGTTGCTTATAGGGCGCTTTAGAGGGTGCCGTATGAGGTACCGCAAGGTCAGTGTACTGTTTTTTATGGCAGCACTGTGCAGTTTAAGGAATGAAAATCATATGTAGGTGCGCTGACAGGCAAGGAGGAGCAAAAGTGGAGCACAATGGTTAAGGCACTGACTGCTGATACAGTGGTCATGAGTTTGCTCCCCAGTGTGCCTAATACGTAAGGCTGGCTGTGGCATCAGCTTTGCATTGTACATATTTTGTCCTGCAGCACTTTATATTTATGTTATTAATTGCTGCCAGCAAACACAGCCTCACGTGCCGTAATTGAAGGTGCCGTCTAAGGCACCCTATAAGGCACTCCATAGGGCACATTAGAAATTGCACTGTCCGCCACAGCACCCTAAAATGTCCCCTATAGGGCACCCTATAGGTTGCGTCACAGGAGAATGTATAGTGCACCTTATATGGACGGGCACCATAAGGTGCCCTATAGGGCGCCCTATAAAGCACCCTCAGAGGCACCTTATGGGTACAGTACGCTGAGGGTGTTTTTGCTGGCAACAAAATATGTACATTAAAAAAAGATAATGCATTGGACAACCCTATCAAATAACCCCACTGTGGGTTTGAACCCATGACCTCTGGCTTCAGAGGCAGTGCGGTAACCATTGGGCTACAGCTGTATAGCTGCTAGCAAGCCCCTGGCTGGCTGCAGAGAGCATGCATGTCACCACACAGACAGTCTGCTGTGGTCACCAGGATAGGGTTAGCCTACCCATACCCATGATGCACTGCACATGCAAATCAGCTGTCCACAGATTAACACAAGATGGGCAATGCACCCCCCACAGCACCTCGGCCCGGTAGAGGGAAGTGACCATGTGCACCCACACACCACCTCGGCCTGGTAGGGGGTACTGACCATGTGTTTTACTGGCACAGAGTAGCTACACACCGTCACATTGTGCGGGTACTGTGCTCACCCTGAGGGTGCAATGAGGCGCCCAGGCCCAGGTCCACAACACCTTCCATGGCTGAAATAGGCCATGGTAGAGGTCCAAAGCAGTGTTAATGTGTGAGATAGGTAGTTTCTGCACAAACACATTGGATATCTCTGTCTGTTTCAGTCAGGTGTAAGCCCTAGGTGGGCCATGTACCACCCCTGCCCGGGCCAAGGGTGGCAAACAGGGTCTCCTATCAATAGATCCACATTCTACCAAACTGCAAAGGTGGTAGTAGAGGGGACCATCAACCTGGGTCCTGCTGAGGAACAGACACCCCACAGGGCAGTCAATGCAGCTCTATACACATCCATACCACAATAGCAGACAGACATTAGGCCTGGATAAGGTGAGCTGCACCCCACCACTATCTGATATTCTCTTGCAGCAAGTCATCAGCCGCTGCACCCCACAAGCTGCTCCATCAAGACACATACCAGCTGCAAACAGTGTGCTAGTTAGTCCACAGTGCATGTTCCCAGTGGAGATGCATGCACCCACAACTGGGATGTCAGCATACACATCAAGCAGTTACATCAGTGACTGGGCCCCAAAAGGAAACCCATATCTATCACATAAGAGAAATACTATATAGCACTATGGAGGTGCCTAGCCATGCTGTGGTCACTGCACAGTCAGGGTGAGAGTGATCTCTCAGCAGGACATACTGAGGTCACCCTGTCTGTGTAGGTGGTGGCCGGGCACTAATATGTCCCAGTCAGTGCCCTATGCCCTGTGCAGATGCACCCTGGCCAGGCCACCCTGTCCGGCCTCTACCCATGGTACCTTGCTCCTCATTATGCACATTGGCAGCCCAATACTGGCAACATTGCTGGTAGTGTGGGCTGTGGAAGGTGTTTGCAGTCACCACACACTGGATAGGCAGACAGCCACCCCCACACCTATGCCAGCATTGTGCTACTATAGAGGAGTCCAGCAGCCATACCCACCACACCAGTCCTGGGCACAGTACAGGCATGGATATGGTACGCACTACTGTTGGGGGTCACTCCCCAGGGTGGTAAACACTGTCAGAGACCAGATCTGCAGCTCACACCGCAGACATCACAATGATTGTTATGGTGGAGATCAATGAGCAACATGTGCTTAACGTAGGAATTGATATCTGCCAGTTATCATGGGCAACGTTTGATAGCTGTGTACCATATACCCAGGTGTAGGGTGGCAGTGCTAAGGTATGCAACTGCTAGTATTGGGGGATACAGGCAGGGCCCAATGTCCTGCCTCTCTAGGAGACATTGGCCAATGGGGCCTGGGGGGGGGGGGGGGGAGGTGTGTCTGGCCCTGTTGGCTGCTGCTTTACGGCAGAGTGGCCCAACTCCAGTCCTGGTGTTCCAACCATTGTTCGGGATTTCATGCTGTCCCTCAGAAATATGCATGAGCTACATCAGCATACCATGGGGGTGGTGCATAGATATGCAGCACATGCATCTTTAGCAGAGGCAGCATGGATCCTGAATGGTGTGGGGCCCTCCAGGACTGCATTTGGGAGACTCTGCTCTGAGTAATGCGGCTGTTTATGGTGTCTGTGTTTGGTGTGGTAAAATATAGGTGTGTGAACCATGCATATGTTCTCAGCAATAAAGGTTTCTCCTTACTATCACGGTTTAGTTGTAGGAAAAATATGTGGGCTGGATTGGCACTGCACCACCGTGTTGCCACAGATATGCTGTGTTCCCTGGGGAGTCCATGACTGTACATCTGACAGAGCCTGTCTGTTATGGTGGACGGTGCCAGCCTGCACAGGCCTAGGCCACTGTCTGCTGTGGTTTGCAGCCACTGCCCCCTCCACCACCTGTACCCTTCCACCAACATGCAGACATGTCCCTATCTGGAAAAAAAAATATGACCTGATTGAGTTGTGGCACTCCAGGACTGAATTTGGGGGACTTGGTTTGTGTGCGGTGTAGGGTAAAATATAGGTGTTGGAACCATGCTTATGTTCTCTGCTATACAGGGGTGTCTGTACTATCACTGTTTAGTGGTGGATAAAACTATGGGGACTGGGTTGGCAGGAGCCCCAGCTGGGGTTTGAACCTGTGACCCTCTGGTCCTACAGGCACTGGCTGTGTCCACTGCACCACATTGTGGCCACAGAGACAGTGCAGTCTCTGGAGATAGGAAACCTGGCCGCACGAGTCAGACACCCTGCTCTGCACAATTTTACTGTGGGCTCGTTTACCTTGTATGGGGACAGGGGTGCAATTAAACCTCAAAAATGACCTCCAAAAAAAGGGGAAAAAACCAAAACCAAGCTGGGCAACAGTGATATCAATGGGCAACATGAAAAACACTCCCAGGAAAGCTCCATTAAAATGCAGTGATTTTTGAACGATTCTACGGAGCGTAGACCCTTTCAAAAATCATTTTTTTTTGGAGCTTTCCTGGGAGTGTTTTTTATGGTTGCCCATTAATATCACTGTTGCCCAGCTGGATTATAATTTATTTGAAATTTGTTGTGGTCATTTTCAAGTTTTATTTGCTGTTTTGTTCTGTGCACATGTATCACACTGCTCACGTTTTTCAGGTTTCCCCGGTTTTGCTGTACATTGCTGACGGAAATGGTTTCTCTTCCCTTTAAATCGGCTCTAACGCGAGAGTTTCACTCGCGGTATTTTTAATGCCGAATTCAGCCCCGCTCCTGTGCGGGGAGCCTCTCCCCTCCCACTCTCCACCCATTGACCCCATCTCCCCGCCCCTCGGGAGCCTTCCTCCGCCTTCCGTAAGCGTTTCCCCGCCTCTATCGCACATCAGCGCCCCGCACACGTGCGCCGGCCCGTTAATGTGATGCGCACGCATGCGCGGCTCTTAAGAGCACTTAAGTGCATCATTAGCGTCCACTCTTGTGCGCTGCGCACGTGTGCGCGGTTTAGTAAACATACCCCTAGGATTGCTTGCTAGATTTATACTTCTGAAAGTACACTAGAAAAATCTCACTCGTAGGGTTGGTATATTTCACTTATTGAGATGGGCAACCCTTGGCACCTTTTGTGCATACCTTCAATCACACTGCCACTCTGATAAAGTGTGATTCCTTGAGAGAACAGGGCTTCTTCCCTTGGGTACTAGGATCCCTCTCCTATGATCCTCTTATCCTAGTACACATTCACTCTTCCACCCAATGCAGAGGCATCTACACCACACACACTTCAGAGAACTACTCACACTGATGGTGGTTCCTCTGCTCAGCATGTTACCTGAAGTATTCAGGTTCCTCACCTCTTTTCTTGGTCTCCTGGCTATCTTTAGTATATGCACCCTTTTTCTCCATTAAACATGGCTTCTGGTACTTGATACTTTATCTGAGAATCACTATGGGGCATGTTTACTAAACACCGTTGCTGTGCGGGTTCCCGTTAGTGTGCGGGTGCCATATAAGGAGTGGGCGGGCCAGCCAGAAAAAAGGAAAAAACGGACCGTACCTGTGCGCATCGCGCTAATGTGCGGGTCCCACATTAGCGCGTGGGAAGGCTAAGCGGGGCGCTGCCAGGCACATAGAAGAATACAGCCGTAGCACAATGTTGAAGACAAAAATCAATGGTGCAGGGGCCATGGGTTCAATCCCCCAGTGTGCGCAACCAAAGAAGGCAGGGTGAGGCATGAATATTAATGGTAAAATATCATTTTAGGAGGCATACCACATTAGGGCGGCTGTCGGTGTTGCGCTGTTACGTTTTTGCGGCAGTAATTAATATGTTGCGTTATGAATTTCGCTGTAAAATCTGTGGTGCATTAGGCAGCGCGCTGTACGTCGCTTGCGTTACGTGCGTCGTTAGGCTGTGCGCGGGACATCTTTTGCGTATTGTGAGGCAGTAGGTGGTGCTGTGTGAGTTGTTGATGGCATGAAGCGGTGGGAAAATATCCAAACACAGGACCCGAGACGTAGCACAATGGGGAAGACACCAACCAATGGTGCAGGGCCCACAGGTTCAATACCCCATTGTGTGCAATACAGAAAGGCTGGCCAAGGCATAACTAGTACTGCTGGACAAGAAAGTTGATGGAGGCACACTAATTTTGGCCGTCACCAGGCGTCGCGCGGGTAAGTTTTTGCGGCAGTAACTAATATTGATCCACATTATGCGTCTCGCTGGCAGATGTGGGGGTCGTGAGTTGATGCGCTGGAAATGTGGGCGGCATCGGGCGTCGCGCTGTTACGCTTGTGCGGGTCTGGCAGCAGTAGGCGTCGCGCTGTTAGTTGTGAACGGCATAAGGCTGTGCGCAAATGTCCATACACAGGAACTGAGCCGTAGCACAATGGCGAAGACATTAACCAATGGTGCAGGGGCTATGGGTGCAATCACCCAGTGTGTGAAAGCCAACAATTCTGGCTGAACCATGCCTAGTAATGTTTTAAAAAATATATTTAGGAGGCATACCACATTAGGGCGGCTGTCGGTGTTACGTTGTTGCGCCAGTAATTAATATGTTGCGTAATGAATTTCGCTGTAAAATCTGTGGTGCATTAGGCGGCGCGCTGTACGTCGCTTGCGTTTCGTGCGTCGTTAGGCTGTGCGCGGGACATCTTTTGCGTATTGTGAGGCAGTAGGTGGTGCTGTGTGAGTTGTTGACGGCATGAAGCGTTGGGAAAATATCTAAACACAGGACTCGAGACGTAGCACAATGGGGAAGACACCAACCAATGGTGCAGGGCCCACGGGTTCAATACCCCATTTTGTGCAATACAGAAAGGCTGGCCGAGGCATAACTAGTACTGCTGGACAAGAAAGTTGATGGAGGCACACTAATTTTGGGCGTCGCGCGGGTAAGTTTTTGCGGCAGTAACTAATATTGATCCGCATTATGCGTCTCGCTGGCAGATGTGGGGGTCGTGAGTTGATGCGGTGGAAATGTGGGCGGCATCAGGCGTCGCGCTGTTACTCTTGTGCGGGTCTGGCAGCAGTAGGCGTCGCGCTGTTAATTGTGAACGGCATAAGGCTGTGCGCACATGTCCATACACAGGAACTGAGCCATAGCACAATGGCGAAGACATTAACCAATAGTGTAGGGAGCATGTCCCCAATCACCCACAGTGTTAGTCCACAACGAGGCATATGTTTAGGGGTGAGAGAACCAATGTTTAGCATAAGGCGTTGCGTTGATGGGCATGAGGCGGTGAAAAATATCCTTTTGGAGGCACTGTAATAGTAGCCTGCAGAAGTGGCACATTGATGGGTATGCACAGGAACAGACCCACAGCACAATGATGATGACACTGACCAATGGTGCATTGATCAGGGGTTGTATACACGGCTGTGCAGAAATAGAAAAAGGCTGGGTGATGCATCACCTGTCCTAGGTAATATTGCCAGATGAGGGGCATGAAGTTATTGCCCACATAATGTGTAAGAGGCAAAAGGCGCTGTGCTTATATCAGAGCCAAATGAACAGAGCCACAGCAGTAGGGTTAGCACACTGCCCAATGGTGCTGGCATCATGGGTCCAATCCCCTGCTGTGTTCAATGAATAAGGCTGGTTGAGCCATCACCTGTCATGAACTAGGAGCCATGTAACCCTCAATTGTATGTACTACTGATAGCAAATGAACTATGGAAGTACTGTAATAGCAGGTAATGCATAAGGTGCCCATCAAGGTACCTCAGAGGTCAAATTGTAGCGTACACTCTCCACAAACGAAACACACAATGATGTGTATAGGGTGCGTTTTGTGTGCCGTAGGAGGCAGGGCATTGACCAAACACAGTCAGTGCTAGTACCATTGTGTATTGTAATGTATGGAAATCCAAAGTAGGTGAGCAGACATGCAAGATGGAACAGCAGTGTAGCAGAATGGTCATGGCACTGACTGAACGTGAAGGGGTCATGTGTCAAATTGAGCAGTGACTAAGCCTGGGTTACCTACATCTGCGTACAGCATGCAATTGGACAGCGATCTGTGTTGCCAGCTAAACACAAGCCCACCCCAGTGCACAGGAGTATGTCACCCTTTAGGGTGTCACTGAATGCACATCATAAACCACCATTTCAGTGATGGCGAGTTCACATATAACCCAAACACTGCACAGAGCTGAAAGGAAACGTCAAGCAGAACGACAAGAACCACAGACATCACATGTGCTGCAGTACAATAATGACATCCAGGACATGTGGCATCTACATAAATACACACACAAATTGGGTCTAGCTGGAGCTATGTACAGAGTGATGCAAATGTAACATCCAATCATGATCGTGTGCGACAGACAACGTGAAGATGTGTCCAGCAGATGCGCCTGAAATAGCACAACAGGTGAAATCTCATGATGATAGTGGACCAGCGGTTATAGGCAGAGCACACACACACGAGCCAACCATGGAGAGATGAAATGCAGGAAGGTGTAGGAGTGCAGGATGGCTTGTAGCAGCATGCACATCAGGGCAGGATGACACAAGAGCTGGGAGTCAGAAGATGGACAGAACCATGGGTCAAAACTCAGATGAGGGTACAATGTGCTTACATCACAAACCTGCCAACATCTGGCCGCCAAAGAAATGGAAACGACATCTGCACGACAAGCAGACACAGCCAACAGAACAGAGATTAATCACACCGAGGACCACTCCCAAAAAACAAAAAGCAACCAAAGGTAGCACAGAACAACAACTTCCACGTCATAGCAAAGGCTGCATTCACAAGCAGTCAAGCCACCCACACAGCACGCGTGCTGGTTGTAAGGACAGGCAAACCCACAGGAGAAAGCCTGAATAAATGCACCTGGTGATCTGCTGTGTTCAGATCACATCACATTTTGTATATGGTACCAGGGACACATGCACACACACACAAGGATATGTTATGCAGTGGATACAGCATGCAAAAGGAACAGAACACATCACCCCAATCGTAAAGGACCCACACATACCCCTACTTGAAACACTGACTAAATGCAAAGCCAACCCACCCACCCACCAATCAAACACAGAAACACCAAATCACAACCCAACAGTAATGAAACGCACATGGAAGAACTACCAGACCAGACGCTTCCAAAGGCTTCAATGTACCTCTGAAATTTAACTAATGCCTGTAATGGACGTGACATCTAGCGTCCTAACTGTATGCCTCCTCTTTACGCAAAACCCTACCAAGCAGCCCCGGAAATAAGACAGGCCAAATATCTTCTAGAATATAGCTTGAAAAAAAGCATTACCAGGAATCCCCCAAACCCCTACACATAATCAACCCTAGACGAATCAGACACTGTTCACAATCTGTCAATGTCCATAGCATGTCCTATGTGCCCTGTGGTCACCCTTAATGTAGCCTCCCTGGGGATAGCCCTGCCCTACCTGTAAACCCCCACCCCTTGTAATGTAATGCAGATATGACCCACAGAAATGTTGCATCAACATACACCTACATAAATGAATAAAAACAAAAAAACAACCAGAGGAAAGTAAATAACCAACAAGGGCAGTGCTTGCTGTGTGCTTGAGCTGCCCAGCAATTGCGGACAGGATAGGAGCCAATTCAACATGAGAAAAGGTGCAGCACACACCTGCTCAACCTCAATATTACCACACCCCCAGGTGTAGTGCTGTGCAAACAACATTAAGAAAGAGACCCATGCAACAGCTAATATGTGCTGCCTTGTCAACACAGAGTGAACACCTTGCTGTACACTGATGACAGACAAGGGTGTGTGTAGAGGTGATGAAGCAGCTGTAAAATAATGTTTCCGTTTCCAGATATTCCATAAAAAAATACGATGTTGTGAGGCAAACTGCTAAGCACTGTGTGAACAAACATGCCCCCAACCATACACACAAACAACACACTGAGGGCAAGCCAAACATTACATTCCAAAGGGAGGGCCTGTATGGGGATGTGCCGCACTCAGTGATGTGCCAAATTGCAGACACATACACAGCTGTCATCAAACACCAATGTGAGCACAGGGGTCCATGGAAATTACCATCAAATCCGTAGACAAACGTGTAAATGTGGTCCATGAGTGGAGGAGCAGTCTAGTGTTCACATAAATGTCTTGCACACAAGGCAAACACGCACCATATCACAACAGCACACCATGCGCCCTGGGGCAAATCAGTGGAGGTACATGTGCAAGAAAAGCCAGGATTCCCATGGTCCCAAGGAGTCATGTGTGATGGAATGTTAAACATTGTAATGCATGTATGTCACAGAGATAAAGTACAGAAAGAGACACATGTCTGAACAATGAACATATTTATTTTTTCTAACACGTCTCATACATACCATACACAGTGTAAACAGAATTGCAAGGTGTGTCCCACCCTGGCAAATGATGGGAACACAGTCAGCAATGTCAAAATGCACATGCCATGCAAAGGTCAACTCAAGAGCAAAACATAATGGCACGAGAATAAATGTTCATCAGGTGCATGATATGCACTGTGTAGCAGGGCCACACAACACAGCAGATGCTGCATGCCCACAATGTGTCACACACATATGCGTGCATGTAGACAACAGGTGTGGCAGAATGAGAAACCAAAACACATAACATGTCCCCCCAAACATAGCCCTCATGCAACAGAGGAGGTCACCAAATTAAAAATACATATGCTGCCAATATGTTGTAATGTGACAAACACATCTGCAAGCGAATGTCATAACTCCCACATAATGGCAGATCACCACATCAGCAATGTGTCAATGTACACCCCAAATATTATCTCAAACTGACTGACTATATGCTAACAGGTAGCAGGGACACATGAACACAGAGTGAATACAAACCACAAAACAGGCAGAAATGTGTACACATAACACCATACAGGAGGCCCCCTTGCATTGTCTGTTGGTTACACAGTCGCTGGCCACATATAGCAGGTTACATGGAATGCAGATGTGTAGCACGAAAATGGTCATCCACAATAACACACCCCAAATACAATGTCCTAATGAGAGTGTGGTAAATGCAGGGGGTAACACAGGACTGTGCAGACGTGCAATGCAAGGCGTGGCCATACATGCAGAGTGTCATGTCTGAACATCAAACAAACACAATAATTAGCATGTGAATATGCAAAGAATGGCACATAATCTCACACTGCAACACACCGAGGTCATAGCTCCACATGTTGTGGCTCACAAACAGAGTCACTCTGATGCACAGCCACCAGCCGGACACTAACATGGTACTGTGATGCCACACATGAATGTAAACCACATTGCCGCCTACACACATCAATCAAGGATGTTGGTGGGCATGACCGTGTGTTATTGGCAAAACATGTAGCATGTCCAGGTGTGTGGCAGGTGGACATAGACAATTGCAATGCTGAAACTGTTCCCCCCTGCAACAATCACGGCTGTATGCTACAGTTGAAATAAACAGATCAGGGTATCCTGAGTGCCATGTCACACACATGGGCCAAAACTCTGCAGTAAACAACTTGTGAGGAATGTCCAAACGACACAGATGATGTCAGTCCCTGATGCGCAAACTGTACCAAAAGCAAAGGCTTCCTGACATCCAAAATATCACTTACAAAATTCCCAGGCAAACATGGGCGTGCATAGTAAAGTGTCACATGCCAATATGGCACAGTCCGAGGAGGTTCATCTGTGTCCCTGCAATCAGCAGGACTGTCAGCTACAGCATGGCACAAACTGTGTGCTGTACATGTCTGTCATGGTCAAACAAGCAGTCCAAGAGCAATAACGTCCAGCACAGGCCTGTGTTCCACTCACAGAAGTCAAACATCAAATAGGATATTTCCCATTAAACAATAACATGGTGCACTGTCCCACAACAGCTGTTGGATGAGGAGACGAGATGCACTGGAGGAAATGTGTCCATAATGTCCACTGCCCTGTGCAAAGAAAGGATAGGTGTGGCCAATGTTAGTAACCCTGCAACAACACCACAAATTGCCACAATGCACACTGCACTAATTAAAGATTGAAGTGATGGAAATGCAAACATGACAGGATATGCACATCAAATAAAACACAGATGTGAAAGGAACACTACATGTTGCTGCAGACACGGGTGTCACATGGAGATGGTTATGTTAAATACCATGTCACACAGGCATCTCACAGCTACACACTATATGCATCCCTTTTTGTGTACAGAGATGCAACATTACATGTCCATGAGATCAAATGATACCCCACAAAAGGTACAGCCAGATGTAATAACAATTAAACAAAGGTGGAATCTAACCTATGTGTCCATGATGTGTCCCTCATCAATCCCATCAACTGCTGCATATGTACACCAGGTCACAGCGAACGGAGACGATATCAGGACAACCAGTAGAACCAACATGTAAAGTCACACATCAGGGATCTTCACATCATGCCTATGTCAGAGAGAAAAAAAATGTTGCTCAACACCAGTCCCACATAACACAGGACACAACTCTGCTCACCAGAAATGTGGGTGATGATGAATAGGTGAACAGCACTACTGTAGAGGTAACAAACCCCACAATGCCCCCCAGGTGCCCGCACCCATCAAAGCATATGACAATGTATCATGCATGTACAATGCAGCACCACATAAGCAAACCAATAAACAGCCACCAGCACAATATGCGTAGTACAATGTGACAGCTGAAATACGTGGCCTGTCGGTGCCCAAGTGCCAATTTGTGCACATAACGGTCGAGTGACATGCAAGGACACCCTGATGATGGCCTATTTAACTAAAATGGTGGAGGCATCAGGTGTTGCTTCCGCAAAGCTAGCCCATCAAGGCCCACATGTGGATCTGTGGAAAATCTACCAGAAAACCCATTACAGGAAAAATACTGGTCACAACCGCACGTGGAGATGTGTGACAACAGGCAAATATGGGTAAGACCGGCACACAGAATATACGTGAACAACACCAGCTGCCAAATATGATACATAACAGGCTAGATGTTGTGCACCTGACATCACACACATACAATGTATCGGTAGTTCTACATACCCTGGACCCCAGCATTTCTGCTGATGTTCTGCCATGTGCTAATGACACACACCGACAGCACTGTCATCACGTATGTCCTGTGTAGTGGAAAGAAGAAACAACCTTGTCAGGTTCCAGCGCTGAACGCCACACTGCAACGTACTGTCCCCAGCTGTAATACACCAAAACATGAACCAACAACGGACTGTGCACCCTCACACTGCACAGATCTTGTACATGGGAGAGGCATCATGTACATGTGTGATGCAAATACCAAGGCCCCCCACATCCATCATATGCCTCCCCACCCTCCTGCTGTGCCACACACGTGCCAAAACAGGTGGATGGACACACCATGTTGGTGACGCATCCCAAGGTTCACACTATATGTCTGTGCCTCCCATGTTCAGACCAACACCCCCTCTCTGTGTGCAGTACCCTCCAATTTTGTTTTGAAGCACAGTGTAAGTACCTGTGTCACCTGGAAATATGCCTCAATACCACCTGTATACACTGTGTAGATGCATATTATGCATTGTACATCTCCCCCAGCAAAGAATAATGACAGTTGTGTGTTTATCATGTGATGAAATACATGGCAAGGGCAGCACCATGGCTCTCCACAATAACCACCATGTCTGCATGTCACCTTACCGTGATTGTTGCATGTTAACCCATTGTGTAACTGTGAGAAAGTTCAACCAAGGATAGGTTTGATGTCTCAATGCCCCAAATAACCCCCACATAGGTCTGTGTGTGTATGTGCATATAACATCCCTTGATAGTGTCCTCAAGGTATCTGTGTGTCTGTACCGTGCTATCCTGCCATACACACAGCACGTCCCACACGCATGAGGCAGATGTAGAGATACTATCAAATACATATGCCACCACTAAAATGGAAGACCCCATAAAATCGGAAGGGCCAACACATCTAGCGTCACATTTGCCTAATGAAATACACCCATTCAGCATCTAACCCACTGCACATCTGTATGTGTGTACATGTAATATACTGCTATGCATGACTCCACCACAAATGGACTGTAGCAATCATATGGCCCCCTGGCTGCCCACTGCACATGTCCACATAATTCACCATATCCATGCCTGTGACACCTGATGAGGCATACCTTACCACACACTGCGCTGCTGCTGCAGCAATACACGTGACACCTTGTCAGAAACACCATAGGAACGTTATCAGGTGCATGTGTACTGTGATATGTCTGACATATTGCATTGAAAATATCCAACATACAAACATAGCAAGCTGACAGGAGCAGAACACACACACACACAAACACCCACAGATTGCAGTACACAAACAAAGGTCCCGCATGAAAGCTCACCACAAACATGGACACCTCTATCACACCAAACCCCTAACCATCTGCCTGACCCAGGGCTCCTCACACACAATAACACCAAATAACTGTGTCTGGCCAGCAGTTGCTAGCACAAAAAACCACTAAATGGTACTGTGACCCCCAAAAGCTCTGAAAGGTGTAGCAACACCCTCTGACCCACAACACCAACAGCTGCTACTGTGCTCTGTCCACATTGTCCATCACACACCTCTGACGACATGTTATGATGGATGTTTAAGAAAAGGACAATGCAGTGTTGCATCTGAATGGTAAATGGTCCAAACATCACCCTTTGTAAACCTCACACGCATACAACAGCACATATATGTGGGTAGATGTGCAATACATACCAGTGAATCTGTCTGCAATCAATTGACGCCTGACCGATGTGCCTGCCTGTGTGTCACCACAGGCACGTACAGGGGGGCACGGTGGATCCTCCTCCACATCCTCATTAATCTCTGCAGGGATACCATGCCTGAGAGCAATGTTGTGCAGTATGCAACAAGCTACGATAATCTCTGCAACAGTCATTGGCGAATATTGTAAGGCCCCACCTGATCTATCCAGACACCTGAAGCGACTTTTCAAAACGCCAAAGGTGCATTCTATGACTGAGCGGCTGGATGCGTGGGCCTCATTGTACCTCCGCTCTGCACGTGTCCGTGGTTGACGCACAGGTGTCAGGAGCCAGGGCCGACACCCATACCCTGCATCACCTGCAGAGAAGAATGTTGCATGTGAATGACTGAGCGCATGACACCATAAATTCACAGATGTATAGACGAGAGACATAACCCACAACACATCAGGACAGACATATTTTACATCACAATTATCCACCAGACCTAACAACTATTCTGATAGAAATACAACAAATGCCCTGTCAGGTCTGTAGAGACATGTCCGAGAACAACACAATCCCACCTTGTCCCCCCAAAAGAGTCCTATGTTGAGCACACGTCCCATGTTATGTGGCTCATGTTCTCATCACCGACACCATCACCACCAATGGTAGAGTACGCGATAAAAACACACATGACACATACAAACAATATATGTTTGCAAAGTAAAGAACACAATAATGTTTGCTGGGCCAATGTAGGCGCACACACACAACATGTTTGACTGTGATGTCAGCCAGGATGAACACAATATCACCATGACACCCCATGTCCTCAAAGGTCTCCATATCTACATATAGCAGTATAACGTCAAATGCTGTTGACCGCTGTCAACAAACCATCTCAGTAGACACCATGTCTACTGTACCCTCACCGTTCCATCCTTGTTAAGTTGTGCTCCACAGAATATGACATTGTAGGCCACATGATTTTTAAAACATCACAGCTACTGAGTATGACAACGTTCCTGTGTATGTCCCACCAATACCCCTACGTCTGGCCAAAAACATAGGCCCACGTCTTTGCAGTCAAATCTCCCAAATGATGAGTCACATCAGGAGAATCACGGACAATGACGCCTCAGCACTGCACATGTGCAGTGCGCAAAGGTAATGCTAACCCCAGCCCGGCCCCACCCCTGTAATGGCAGAGGACAAAAGCATTTGCACAGCTATGCAAAAATGTACACCCAATAGCAAAGGCAAGCAACATGCATCATATGTTGTCAACCCCCCCCTGTCCAGCAAACAACAGCTGACAGACCCATGAATGATTGAGTGTGTGGCCTTCACACGCACATGACACGCATTAGGAGCATGGATTGTAAATAACACACGTCTGACATGACCTAACACAGATACAATCTAAACCCATGCATACACAGGTGGGTGGAAATGCCCCCCCCCATCCCTGTGTGCAGAAGGTATACAGACACAAGTGCCAATACACACCCGACACACACATCTGAACAGTTGCATATGTTCCGTAACAACACCAGCATCTCCACATCACATATGGCTGTGAAACGGATGTGACATGGCTAATCATGTCCCCTGTTAAACAACGTCTACAGTCCTGTAATTATGTAAAGTCACAACAGTTGTCGGTTTGCTGAATGGGAGTTCATGTTGCTATAGCACAGTGGGCAATATCTGCAACACATGGGTAATGTTATGTAAACACATACATATATGACTAATCTTCGAAGATATATATGGAGATACTCACCCAGCAATATACAGTCACCGTAATGTCCATCCTCAAATTCCCTAAATAGTGCTGAGCGATGCAGGATATAGGAGTCATGGGTGGACCCTGGAAACCTTGGGACCACATTCAGAATATGCAGATTAGCATCACATACAACCTGAACATTCAGGGAATGGTAGTGTTTGCGGTTGCGGAACACCACCTCCCTGTCTCTGGGCGGGACCAGGGCAACATGTGTGCAATCAATAGCTCCCATCACGTGTGGTATCCCGGCTAACGCCTCAAAGGCCTGGTCCAGGGTCTCCCAATGTTGCCTACTGTGGGGAAGGGCTATGTACGTCCCCACCCGGCTGACCATAGCACGCAGTACTTGGTGGAGACAGCGTGAGAAGGTGGGGCGGCTCATGCCACCCACTGCGGCCACAGATGACTGGAAACAGCCAGAGGCAAAGAAATGTAAGGCAGCAAGGAGCTTGACTACACCTGGTATGGCATGGGACCGGCTAGTCAGGGGCTCAAGGTCAGGTCTCAGATCCTCATACAGCCCCCTAATAGCCCTTGTGCTCAGTCGGTACAGGGAGATGACCTGGTCCTCACGCATGCCCTGGAGCTGGGCCCTGGGCCTATAGAGCCGCAGCTGCCGAGCCTGCACCTCAGTACGCCGTCTGTGCCGTCGCCGCACAGCACCTCTCTGGCCAGCCGCCGCAGCAGCAGGTCTGAGTTGCTGCGGGTCTACACCCATGCCCTGTGCCACAGCCCCATGGACATCATCTCCCCTGTCCAGCAACCGTAGCATCTGCCCACGTCTTTGGGCACATGCAACAACTATTATGTCCTCCATGTAAAGCCCTCTGTGACTACACAAGCACAAACACAGACACACAGACACACAGACACACAGACACACACACTTGCCCAAACACTGCACAAATGGCAAACCACCACAAACATCAAAGACAACAGACAACTCCCACAATATGGCTCACTACAGTTGCTCCCAGATTCTCCAAACAAACACACGCCGCGCCTACCAAAACACCCTCAATGTTGCTGACTGAGCACCCTCTTTTTATACAGTGTACAGTTATTTTCCGTTTTGTCGGTACCGCGCCCCGTGTGCGCAGTGCGCATGCGCAGGAGGTCACGCATCGCCGCCTGTCTGTGCGTGCCGTGCATGTGCAAGCGTTGTCACGTGTGCGTGTGTATGACTGCGACGCGCATGTGCCAATTGGGGCGCATGTGCGTTTGGGTGTGCGCGGAGCCCATGTGAACCCCGTTACGCATGGGCGTATGCGTTTCACCAAAGTCATGATGCAAACACAAACGGTCATGCGCTAAGAGTGGCGCTTGCGTGTCGCGCAAGCACCTTAAAAGGCCAGCGCATGAGCATGCGCAATTCAACACAGGCGCGTCGCACAAGCAGCGCCGTCGCCGACGTCCTGCTGCAAACAAACGCCCACGCGTTAAGAGTTGCGCCTGCGCATAACGCACACAACCATAGAGCGAGACGCATGAGCATGCACAATGAAACACAGGCGCGTCGCACAAGCAGTGACGTCACACAGTGGCGCATGCGCAACGTATGCACCGTCCACAAAACTACAAATGCACCCAAACGGAAGCAAAATGTTGAGGGTTGGTTGAGGAGTCAGAGCGAGTGTATACAGAGTTGATGTACGTGAGAGGTGGTGTAGTGAGAGGTGGGTCAGTGTCATTTGGGTAGCCACATTTTCCCGTGTTGTTTGATAAGTACCCATATCTGTAGTCTGTCATTGTGTGTGTTACCTTGTCTGTGTATTGTGTTAGTGACTGTTCTGTTCCTGTGCTGTGTGCCTTGTGGTGGGGTCGTGGTTGCGGTGTCTGTCCCGTGCCTGTTGTGGGAGGGGCGGAGGGGGTGAGGTGCAGTGGGGAGGCGAGTGGTGAGGTGAGTGGGGAGCAGAGAGGAGGGAGGAGGCCGATGGAGAGACAGACCCGAAGCCAGCGGGGGAGGGGGAGTGACAGGGAGACACACAGGGGTACAGAGAGAGATAGGGAGCCAGGGACAGAGACAGAGAGGGATAGAGAGAGGGATAGGGATAGGCAGGGAGGGACACAGACAGAGAGGGACAGAGAGAGGGGCAGAGGGAGGCTGAGGGTGGGGGAGGCTGAGCCTGGTGTATTTGCGGGTGAGGTGGTGCCGCCAGTACCACTAGAGGCAGGGCCTGCGGGGACTGAGGGACCTGTGGAGGTGGGGGCAGTGCCAGGGCCATCAGTACCTGCACAGCCTGCTCCCAGCAGGCACACAGGGAAGAGGAAGCGTGTCCCTGTGTCTGAGGCTCTCAGGAGGAGGGCATTAAAATTCACAGACGCTGAGAACCACAACCTCCTCTCCATGGTCCTTGAAAATTACGAGGTTCTGTTTGGCCGACAGAGCACAAGGACAGGCACAGCAGGGCGTAACGCGGTGTGGGAGGCGGTCCAGCGAGGGGTCGCAGAGGCAGGGGCCCCCCCACGGGACATAGATAGCCTGAAGAAAAGATATTCCGACATCAAAAGAGGTGTACGGCAGCACCTCTGTGCCGAAACAAAACATGCTAGGGGTACAGGAGGAGGGGGCCCCCTGCCAGCCATGCTGACGCCCCTGGAGCAACAGCTGGCCGAACGCCTCGGTCCGGTCTACACCTATGGTCTGCCTGCGCTGCTGGATACTGCAGATCCACATGCAGGTAAGTATGTCATGCATATCCATCACATCGCATAACCTCCCTGAGATGATCAATGTGTATACAGCTGACATTTGCAGATGCACACACATACCTATCTCCCCATTCCAAGGATGTCGTTAGCCTTGTGTCTGAGGCTGTGTGCACACCCCATCATACCCTATGGTGGCCAACACATAGACACAGTGCGAACACTATGTCGGTAGACGTGAGGGTCAGAGATGTTTTGCGCAATGTGTCTGGGGTTGTTTCCCTGAGGGTGGAATGATAAAGCGGCCCGTGTAATCATATGTAGATGGTGATTACTGTCTGCCACCACATGGTGGCATGGAACAGTTGTAATGGAATGTATATTTGCCAGGGTAGGGGCGAAGGGGAATGGTCACCACAAATGCAGTATACGGAAATATACATCCACACTGTATTTAACAATCCGTCATGTGTTCATGTTTTACAGAGTATTGTAAACATGGGAAACACACTATAATGTACCTGTACTGTAACCCAGTTACCCAGCCGCGTCATGTGACCCTTGTCAGGATCACTGACGGCTGGTACACACACAGCAGATGTATGAGGATAGTGGAGGAACATCCAGGCCTTGCCGTAACAATCCCTGTCAGTCTGACACGTTCTGCAAACCCTTTGTCATGCAACACAATCATTGACCATTGGGAAGCCAAGGGTATATCAACCACGAGGGTTCCCCATGATTGCACAAACCTCTGGCCATGTCTGTCATCCGCATCTATGGGATCTCAGAGCTCATTACAGGGTAACTATGGCGTCAGTACAGCTGGACTGTTTGCAGGGCTCACCCCACTTTGACAAGGGTATTGCTGGCAGATGTCAGATGTGGATGACACATGATGTTATCTGTGTCTACACATCTCTGTCATGCATTGTTGGTACCCCTCTCACACCTGTGTGTGTATGCAAGTAGTGGATGACACTAGTTAATATTATGTGGCGTGTCCGTGAACCGTGTCTCACACGTACGACACTCAGATTCCCCCTGGATCATATCCCCTCCATAGAGATATGTTGTTTAACGTACACAAGAGTACATGGTACATCTCACAGATGTGTGTGGATATATTCTGGGTATGTCCCAACCCACGTCAGCCTGCATGCACCCGCCCTCTCAATGTCTGCCTGTAATTAGGTGAAAGACAGTGGTCAGCCAACCGTGCTGCTACTAGAAACTGTCACTGGGATGAGGGACACCATGTACCATGTCGTGGGGAGTCCACGCATATTTGTGCCCACTCTGTCCACCCCCCATGGGTCAGCTGTTCCCCCCAGAGGGCCGGACACCATTCCTGTGTCTCTCACTGCACACACACCTCACGTTTTCCGGAATGGTCTTGCCAGTCACAGGATCACCCTGCAAAACTGCTGGTGTGTTTGCAAAGACCGTGCCATATGAATTCTGCTAGCCATTGCTTGCCCTAAACAGCCAAATGTTACAGCGAAATGTGCATGTCCCTGGCCTTCACATTGTTTCACATCCCCATCTTCAGCTCCCCTGGCTCCCTGCCACCCACCCTCTGTCACTCTGTCTCTCTGTGTTTAGCAAGCTGCCCCTGCATCGGGCAGTCAGCCCCCTGATGTGCTGTGGTCCATCAGTGTCCCAGTCATCCCCCTCTCACAAGGTGATGCGTGTTAGCTGATTGGACATGTGTTCCGTGTTGTAACTATATAAAAGGGTGCATGCACCTGCATGAACAGAACCTTACACCTGGACGACATCTGTCCACATGGACGTTGTGTGTGCAATCATGTCACAATTCCCCCCCCCATGTCACACCACAAAAACACCACAAGATGCAATACACAGAGGGACAAATATGTAGCTGTGTGATACACAGCTGTCATGTACCCTACATAGGCTATGATTTGCTGCCAGCCCCATGGCCAATGACTATCCTGACGGGGCCCCCCCCCCAACGTATCAGGGATAGTACATCCTTAACACACATCCCATACAACTTCTGAGCGGGTAGGTTTAACAGGACTAGGGATCGTGGGGATCATGTATCTGTGGCATGTGTAGAGGTAATGCACATACCCATTCACTTGCAATCTGGCTCAGTGCTATCACCCTCCCCTACGTCACACTCACACATGTACATGGCCAGTCAAATGTGGTGACATGTGACTGTTGGGGGGGACGGGGACAGCACAGAGTATGGGTGGTGGTGCACCATGGGTAGCCTAGTATCCACACCTGCCAGTACAGCAGGCAGACAGTACAGCAGTGCGGGCATAGATATTCCCTGACACATGTTATGGGAAATGTCCTGGCCAGGTGTGTCAATACACGTACTAACATGACCGAAGGGCAGATGTGTCACCCTTCCCCTGACCCTGTGGCTGCAGTAACACATGACCTGTGCTCTGATGATGACATATGTCCACCATGAGACATGTTGTGTACCCTCTCAGTTGCAGCTAGCCCTGTATTGACGTGTTTATCCATGGCCCCCACCTAGGGTACAGGGAGACATCCAACATGTGGTACACATCCCAGCAGTGTGTGACACTGTTCCAGACATGTCATGGAGTAGAAGCCCCTAAACAACTGCACCATCACTGCCCTATGTCATCTCATCTGTCACTGTGCATTTGTGTGTGACTGTTTCCTGTTTATCTGACATACTCTACGCACACTGCTACATGTGCCTGTCAATTGTCTCAGGATCCTCTGCAGTGGTATCGTCCTACATTGTAGGTTCGTGGAAGGTACATGTAGCACTGGGGAGACAGTATGTCCCATGTGAATATGCCGTGAGCAATGGCATGCACACCCAAACCTAGACTGTCAAGGATGGAGTACCTGTTGGTGCTGTGTAGCCCTGTCAGCACATACATTACACACATGGGGTGTGGGATCGACTGCTGAATAGATGGCCATATGAGGATATAGTCAAACCTGGAGGCCACACAGGGCATGCACGGCTGACTCCCAGACCAGTTTTAATGACACAGGTACATGGTTTTGGGCGATAGGTATGTGGGTATGTGGGGGCTCTGTATGTACCACACATTCAGGGTACTCTGAATATCACATATGGGTGGTCTGGATCACACACGTAGATGTTGCTGTACAGCTTACACATATGTATTTATCTGTGTGTGCACACAATACAGGTGACTATAGTACATTGCCGACACATGTGGAGCAGGAGGAGGAAGAGGAGGAGGAGGAGCTGGAGCAGGAGGAGGGGGAAGAGGAGGTGTGGCACGCACCTGGAACAGAGAGCCCTGATACGGTGGTTGATGTGGGGAGTAGTCGCCAGGGGGAGAGGCCTGGTCCCCGGGAGGGTCACATGGGACCTCCACGGAGCCCCACACCACCAATGTTGTCTGCAGCAGGATATGCTGCAGCAGCACCAAGGCGCAACGAAACTGGCGAGGATGTGCTACTACATGAGCTGCGTGCCCGTGGTGCTGCATCGCAACGCGACAATGAAGGTGGGTAATTAACATTCCTTCCATTAACCATCACTATGCTGTGTGTACATAGGCTCACAGATGTGCACCCTGGGGCGGGCCTGTCAAGGTTTAAGATGCCACACAAAGACACTTGTTGTTACAGAAGCTATCTTTGTGACACACATCAGCGTGCACTATGTGCAACACAGTGCTGGCATGGGAATCAAAGTGTGAGCCACACATGCACAGCATCCTATATATCATGACACACAATTGCTGTGCCGGACCAGTACCAGCAAGCAAGCACTGTGCCACAGGGTATACATCCCCTATGTATACTGTGCAGTGTGTTTGCCCACACACCTGTGCACAGCTAAGAGGGAGATGTGGAGGGGGCGTGGCCACCACACACAAAACACACACACCTCTAATCCATCTCAGGGGTGTGTATGTGGTGTATGTGACAGCATACCCTCTACAGCTGTGATATGCGTGTCCACATTACACATTACACATTTGAGTTACCTAATCTTTGTGCCTTTGTTGCCCAATGACACTGTTACACACAGCCTGACAGCCAAGAGAGTGTGTACAGCTACAGATGCAGATGTAACAGTACTGATGCGTCAGGTGCCTCTGTTTGTGAGGGTACACAAAATGGTGAACATATAACAGGAAGGTCTAGGCCCCCTGACTGTAGCACACCCATGTGCCATTGCTACATTGTGACAACTGTACCGTGCAGCAGCGCAAATCAGGGTTCACATACACAGGCGGGACATATGTGTGATATGCAACGTGATAATGGCCCCATCCCACATAGGCTTTATCAACAGGTGTCCACACAGCATCATAGACGACATTATCGTGTACAGTGCCTCATACACACAGAGAGCACTATATGCACACTGGACAGGATCAGATGTTCCTTTCCCCTGTTTTTGGGGGGCAACACGCCCCTGCGGTCACCTGAATGCCCACAACTAGGGTTGGCTGTGTGACATACAGCCAGAGTGGCGACGCTGTCCCGCACATGTATATTCCTAATGTACAGTCGTCTGAGGCGGATGGCCATTAGGGTCTATACGCCACATTACGTGTCCTTGCATCAGCATTGTGGATGAGGCCATCAGGTGATGTGGCTGGGGGGGACATAAAGTGAAGTCCAAACTGTATGGCATCACACAGGTAACCTGTGATGAGGCCAAGTTGCGTTTTGGGGTCAGCAGCTACACAGGCAGACCCGGTATAGGTTCCCCTGACCCCAAACAGACACAATATCCCAAATCCCAAACCTACATCCCCAAAAGGAAACGTTAAGCTGCGACAGCAACAGACTATTCAGCACCCTCCTGACATTGCAGATCCAGACAGTTCACGTGAAAAAAACAGTTCGCACTCACGGTAACATGCCCATTCAAACATGTATGTACAGTTGCGCTCATCCGCTGGGGAATACCTTGTGATGCCATGTGGCATGGTAGTCAGGTCGATGAACAGCAGTCTCATACAGGTCCAGCATGTGAGCAATGGCTGTATGGACAGGTCAGGTTGTGCTCACCTTCCCCTGGCGTCCACAATAGCCTATAGACGGCAGACACACATTCCATATTTTGACCCACCACACCCACTACAGATGCTATACATTGGCCCTGGCAAAGGCACATTCCATGACATGACCAGGGGATACGTACGTTCGTGTGCCAAATGCAACTGCTAGCTCACCCTCTGTGCTGTGCGACGCAGGGGCTGGTATACACCCAGGGACATCTGGCCTGTGGCTTGGTGTGAGCAGACTGCTCATTCGCCCACTAGGGATTCCGTCCTCCCTCTTGACATATCTCACAGACACATGCCCTCTTTCCCCGGAGGGATCATACATAGGTGACGTGTGTTGTAACGTGAGTCCTCACATCATTCCATTCCTAGGCCGTGGAAAATGTTTTGCCCCATGCCCGTGGTTTGGACGGTTGGTCTCCAAGTGACAGCTGTAGTACCTGGGATCCTCACACATTTCATTCCCCCCTCTGACCCTGGTACTTGCATTGTAGGTTTGGGTTATCCACCTCGGGATACCAAGATGTCTGAGCCCTGCATTGCTGTATCCACTACTGGACTACGCAGCATCCCTGTGTCATAGTGCTCACCAGGCTCTTGCCTCCACAGCACATTGTCTCGTGGTTGGTGTATGCCCTGGGCTACCCTCACCTGTCGACTGCCACAGTTGAGATGCCTGCCATGTTGCCGCCCTCACAGTGTACACCTTCTGTCACCCTCCCGTGTTTGTGGCGACTGGGTGTGCCTGTAGGCTAGCATTGGATGTGTTTGTTTGTGAGCTATGTTTCCCTTGGGATGTATGCTTAGGTGAGCCATCCCCCATGTACGGGTACACCGTGTGTCCTCTTTCCTACCAGGGCTGTGTGTCAGCAGGAGCAATGCAATATGCAACACTGCTGTCTGCATTTGGATGGATGCTAATATTGCACCGTGGAACAACACATGTCAATAGGGCCCGTGATGTGATGTGACCCGCTTCACACCTCACCCCTGCCTTGCCTGCTGCCAGGCACAATCAGGGATGGCCCACTCTCCTATATCCAGGGCTGAACACACTTATCTGAGGCCTGTCACTAGCATTTGCATGCCTAGCATACCCCTGTACATGTACGTCTGGAGTCTGGGACCCTGTGCAGCAGCAGGACTACATCACCGTGGCCCTTGAGGGCACACAACATGGGCCCCAAGGTGTACATGCACTGTTTTCTGCCCACTGGGGTCACCCCCGGGAGGGGTTGGTGTTGTGAGAGAACCT
The DNA here is from genome assembly GCA_033557465.1 of Ichthyophis bannanicus. NCBI lineage: Eukaryota > Metazoa > Chordata > Amphibia > Gymnophiona > Ichthyophiidae > Ichthyophis > Ichthyophis bannanicus. The sequence goes on along the minus strand of CM066038.1, from coordinate 323,465,708 downwards.
TAGCTGTCACCCACATGTGGGAGTGTTGGGTCAGCCCTGGGTATGTTCTGGGAACCGCTGTTCACACCCCATCGCACATTGTCATGAGCACTGCACTGGTCACATGGCCGGTGTGTGTGTGTCCATCTGCTCGACCCCAACGTTCCCTGCCTGTATGCATCCCATATCTCCTACTCATTGTGTATCCCCTGGTGTTGTTGCAGTCAGTCGCACACCCTCCAGCCACCCACACAATGTACACTTATCTGCTGTCTGTCTCTAATAGTACTGGTACATCTGATGGACGTTGTCTAGTTCTTGCACACACAGTGTATCCGTGTGCCTGTGTCTCACAGCACGTTCTCAGACGGCTGCCTAGTGTGTGAACCTACCCAATCATGATGATGCATATATTCATATGATACATGAAAGGTATTGTGGGTAATGTAGTTCATTTACCACAAACACAGCCGGAGACAATACCTTTGTTGTGAAACCAGTGGTAAAGCCAATAACCAACGTCTTATATTGATGGGGTTTAATTCACCCAGCACAAGTATGCTTGGTAGCATATAAATGAGGTTACTTGCGTGCAGTATTTAAATTGATAACATAAAGTCACAAATCAACTCATGAAACCAACCTTCACCCTGTCAGGCAATTAGCTAATGTTTTCCTAGCAAAGAATACCAAATGAAAGGTCACAAATAATGAATACACCTTGCTGCTTAGGTTAACCTCTGCTTATGTCCCACACAGATCCTGCAGTGATTCTCTCCTTGCTCACACACACAATTAGGTGCAGCTTTCATTAATATCAATTCCCAGCTGAAAACCTTGAGCTGGCTGGCTGATACTGTGTGAGGCCATATCCTGCTTTAGGAACTGTTCGTAGTGCAATAAAGAACAAGGTTAGGTTTCTTTGTGATGGCTGATGTGTTTCCTCACAGAGAGCTAGCAATCGCACTTTGATAGAGAACACTCCATGTAAACAATAGTTTCATCTGCTGTGATTTCCCCCTCATCAATAAGCATAGGGTGACTATCATAAAATAGCACAGATGAGTCTTTCAGTAGGGAACTATCAAGAGAATGCTCATTGCCCTGCTGCCATTCACTATTAGAGATAGGGTCGGGATCAGTGTTCATACCTGAACCGCCCTTGCTGCCATGGTTCCTCTCTGTATAGCCTGGCCAGTATGTACTCCAGTGCTTATGTCCAGCCTTCCAATCTTTATCCCTGGACACTGGATCTCCTCTCACATACCTTCTGGCCTAGGTCCGCTGGTCCCTTCCACGTGCAGTCTTCTCTCACCATTAGCCACAGGTGATTCCTATCTCTGCCACTCCATTCCTCTGGGTGACCCCAGTCCAATGGTCTCTGCTGGCACTTGGAATACCTCCCAGTATAGGTACTGCCTTGGACTCTCCTAGATCTCTCAATGGCCTTTCTGCTCTTCCTTCCAGAGGGTTTCCTTCCTTCTCTATCCGTTTGGCTTGGCTTCTGCTTCTACAGGTGATGTTGGAACCTGTAGACCTTGCTGTAGCTGGGCTGGAGCTTGTAGCTGGGCTGTAGCTTGTAGCTGGACTGGAGCTTGTAGGTCTTGCTGTAGCTGCTATCTGTAGAATAAGCTCTATTGTTATGCTGTCTTGATGTGTGCTCCTCCCTATCACAGCGCAGCTGTGCTGAATCAGGCCCTGCCCTTTGAGATGAGTGCCTAGGGATTACCTCATAGCTCTCTTGATTGAACACATGTATTCTCACTTCAGCCCCCCTCATGGATGCTGGACACCTGGTGCATTCTGGGACTGGTAGTCTTTTATGTGTGAGCTATGTGTTATTACCTCTACCAGGACTGACAGGAGTCTTGTTCAGAGTTAAATCACCCTTTCTATAAACTCCTACCTGAGCCATGATAGGCTTCCTTAGCAAAACGTACATGGTGTATGTCCTGTGTGTGGCCATGGACGACACCTTTGTGTGAATGGTTCTATACATCAAAATATGCATCTCAGTAGTACAGTTTGTACCATGCAAAGGGTATTTGTGTGATATGTTTTGCCTAGTTCTGCTTGACAATTGTACCCGCCCCAGGTAACTCAATGACCACCAATCTCTTTCCCCACACAGGCATTCGTCAGGAACTTGCAGCTATACGGCCACACATGGAGAACGCCTCATCAGCAGGAGGTGGTGCCTTCTGCGCCAAAACACATCCATGAGATGCCTTTTGGGAGGATTTGTGTGGCCATGGAGTGCATCCCAGCTGGCCCTGGAAAGGATGGCACCACCGCCCCTGCCGCCCACACCGCCACCAC